>OZ012741.1:686719488-687919488 GCA_963859935.3 Lathyrus sativus | reverse complement strand
TGAAACCAACAACCAATAAGATCAATGAAATCACCATTGTGAAGAACACTGGAATTATTAGACGTTGATGACACATATAAGCATGCGGGCGAAGGATCAGTTTCCAACCAAGCCTATCCCGTTCCCGAAGGAGGTATCACAAACGAGTTTCTCTACACCACTATGATGACCCAACATCGAGAAACTATGAATTGTCACCAAGAAACCTCCCGGGCCATTGCCCCACTTCGCAACCTTATCCTTACCTCCCATCATTCCAACACCGGCACCGTTGAAGAAGAGGATGAAGAAGTTGAAGGTAGTGAAGAAGAGGAAGCAGAAGACGAGGATATGTCCGATGAAGATGTTTAGAAAATATGTGTTGCTGTTGTTTTTATTACTTTTCTTTCCGGATAATGTTTAAGTTGTTATGTTGTTAATTTCTTTTGTAACCGTACAATATTTGCTGCATTTTCTATGTGCTGCATTTTTTATTTCGATCTATTATGCCGTGCTTGATTATATGTTGTCATGAATGCCGATATTGCTTGTTTTGGTTTGAAAGCTCCTTCCTTTTTGCTAACGACAAAGGGGGAGAAGAGTTTGGCTTTCTAATATCTCTCTGTGCAGAATTTTTTCCTCTGTTTAGATAGGGGGAGTTGATGGACATAGGGGGAGAAGCAAACCAAGATCGGAACAAAACATCATCAAAGATATCGCACAGACTCATTTGATTGTCATCATCAAAAAGGGGGAGAATGTAGAAGCACTTCAATCTCAAGGTTTTGATGATGTCAACAAGACTTAAGCTCATTCCATGTTTGCAAAAAGTCAAGCTTTCAAATTAATCAAGATCAAGACTATGGAATGTTGTCATGCAAATCAAGCTTCATGTGCAAAAGATCATACATCTTTCAAGACTTGGACACAAGGCTTTGGTATATCAATATTCACTCCTTTAATTGATATACAAGTGTTCAAATAATTTATCATATCAACATTTTGCATATGCATGGTTTTAAAATCATTTGGAACTGGTATAACACTTTTAACTCAAGTATTTTTCTGAGTTTTCACAGTGTTAACCGATTAACCATATAGGTTAATCGGTTAACAGCCTCAAATTTTAAATTCTCAGGGCTAACGTTCAAGTGTTAACCGATTAACCTATATGGTTAACCGATTAACACTGAATGAATTTTGAAAAATTGTTTCTTTTCAAATTCAAATCTTGTGTAATTGTTATACCTTTTGATTATTTGATTCATATACATTTATACCTTTTTGAAATGGTGTTTTGACTCATATAAATTCTGAACATTTTAAATTGAAAAAAAACCTCCAATAATTTTCAAAATAATCATTCAATCAAATTCATTACTTTTCAAATATTTCAAAAAGTGTTCATACTGTTCATACCATTTCATATCCAGAATTTTTGAACACTTGTATTGATATTGAAAAAGTGAATTTTGATCAAAAGGGAGAAGATCAATCATTGTATTGATATTATTATGTCACTCTCAAATCAAATTACAAAATTATTTCTATTGTGACTTGTGATCCAGGATTGTTGGACACAAGGATTAGTGCTTGCAAGAGGATTGTTCTTGCACACTAAGTTGTTGAAATAGTTGTTAGATAGTAGGCCTCACCGGTTGATGGTGTGATAGGTTGTACATTCTAAAACTATAGTGAAAACTCTCTTTCATGTGGAAAGGGGAGTGGAGTACCTTCGAATTGTGAAGGGAAGCACTATAAATCTCTGTGTCCATTTTCATTATGCTTTTACTGCTTTCATCATCAAGAACATAACCGAGTAAAATTCAAGAATCTCGAAAAACCGGAAAAAATTTCTAAAGCCTAATTCACTCCCCCCCCCCCCCTCTAGGCATACTCTGAACTTACATTTTGAACACAGTAAAACAATTTCCATGCAGGAAAGAGGTAATTTTGAATTTAAAAATTCCTCTATTTATTGTGAACCATGCACCTCTTGATTTAAAAAAATGGTTGGAAAATGATTATGAATAATTTCCATGATTATGAAAAGGTTTAGAGATCATTAGGGTGAAACAACAATGAAATGATTCAATAAGTTTTCAAAAATAAACATGGTTAATTGATTGGTACTATATGGGTAATCGACTACCATTCTTTAAACCTCAAAAAATATAAAGGAAAATGGGATGGTTAATCAATTAACTTTGTCTCCTTACCAAGTGGTTAATCAATTAGCCTAAGTGCAAAGTATAATTTTTTTCAAATAGTGGCATGGTTAATCGATTATGCTTAGAAGAGGTAATCGAATAACTTTGTGTGGAATTAGAAAATTTTGAACTTTAACAATGCCACTATTTTTTTTTTATTTTGAAAATAATGCATAAAATGATTTTGACACCATTTCTTTGAGCATATAAGGTCTATATCATAATAAAATTTTGTACCTTAGCTTATCTTGATTAAAAACTAAATTCCATAACTATATAAAATTAGTTCCTTTAAATCATATTTGCTAAGAGACTTCAAACTTGCCTTGAAACACTTAATCCATTGTTGAATCTTTCCCTCTTATACAAATCGATCTTCTTTAAAACATCTTCATTAGAGACTAGTCTTCACAAACACCACCAGGTATGGTGAAAGAAGAAACGGTGGAAGGGTAAACATGATCCATCCATGAAGACGAAGAATCCTTCTAAGACTTACAAACACTTTTCTATGATTTTTTCTCATATTGTACAAACTTAGTAGTTGTAGAAAAATGAAATGATAAATAAGGAGAAACTATTAAACCGCAAAAGAAAAAGTCAAAAATAAAGAGAATACTTATGCTCCTAAAAGAAAGATATATTCAAGAATGCAAAAAGGTTTCACCAAACACGTCTAATCACGCCTAAGTAATGCTCAAGAGTTTTGGTTCCCAAGAAACGTCATGATGATATCTATGAAAAGACACTTGAAATTTTTAAAATTAAATGTATGATTCTTTAAGAAATGGAATGCTTCTTACTCAAGGGGCGGTCGACATTTGCGGTTGTAATATCAAACCATGCCTACTTTAAACATCGGCAATGGTTTGGGGGAAATTGTTATGGACCGACCAGATCGACCCTAGATACTTCTAAGTCGACCATATTAACCCAGGCCGACCACCAAGAAGGGGTCACTACTATAGAAAACACTTATCACTATGGTTGGAAATGGGATACCATCACGCTGGACCAACCGTTGTGAGGTAAGGTGTGAATGTATGTATGAAGTTTTCCACCACGGTCGTGCGTTCGTGATTATTAGTTATGTAGTGCGCTACCTACCATAATAGTTACTTTAAACAATCGTTGTAATATTTTTTAATGCATAGCATTTAACAACGGTTAATATAAATAATTGTTGTGATATATACATAGACTTTATTATAATTATATGGAATGCTTATTTTGCCAATGCTCATTAAACATATAACATTTCAATCTAATCTAATACATTATAATATGACATATTAAGTTATATTAGATGAACAAGTTCACCTTCAATGCTAGACAAGAGTTTTTCAACTTCTTATCCATATTTTACTCTTTAACAATTAGAACATTGGTTTATGATCATAGTTCTTCAACCGCCCATTCCTTCACCTCCAGTTCATATTGCAAAATATTATTTACTTTACAAACAATATTAGAGGCAGAGTGAGGGGCAGTTGAAGACCTACATTCATTAAATAAAGCTCTAACAGTTAAAGAACAATATGCAGATAACAGACTGAAGAATTCTTGTCTAAAATTGAACGTGTACTTGTTTTCTAATATAACTTTATCTATCATAGTATAATTTTCTAATACAATCTGAAAAGTTATATATTCGGTAAGGGATTGGAAAAACACTCAAACCATATAAGATATAATAAACTCATCTTTTAAACAAACATTAACAACAAGATTCATCAACAACAAACCATAAACAACATACATAATACAACAAACATATCAACTTATAGAATGTTTCAGAAACGTACATGTCTCATAATGGTGTCCACAATGAAAGAAGGATGTAATTGAAGTTATAGCTACAAATTTGTGCCTATTTTGAATGAATGTCATTCTGGATATTTCACACAAGTTTGAAACGCTAACGTTAACTTCGTTCTCATTATTGAAATAAGCATCCCGACCTACAAGTCAAAACAAGCAGAAAGTTCAAACATTATGAAAGAAACTATTGAAATATAAACAATAATATTGTTGTAAATGTGCCTTAAAACCTTTGTTGATGAAGAAAAAGAAAATATATTTTGGAGATTGCATTTACCATGAAAATCAGACGAAAAGTCGAGTAAAAAAATCGGCCGGTGAATAGTATTGTCCGTACAGTGAATAGCGTTGTTCGTATGGTGAATAGTATTTTCATGTTTTCTGGATTTTTTCGATTCAGTCTATTGATCCATGTTATTTTGGGCTTTGTTTGTTAGGTATTTTCTATTATAAATATGTATCTCTTATATGTTTGGTGTGTGACAATCTTAGAGTTTTCACCAAAAAGGGAGACCAAGGGTTTAAAGGTATAACATAGGGTTTCATCTATGTACAAAGAAAACCTTAGATTACACCTTGGGTTTGAGTGATTCATATATTGAGAGTTGGAGAGGTAGGGAAACACTTGGGTAGAAAATATGGTTGTTTTTGGGCACCTTCAGGATTGTTCTTGGGAACTTGAAGGCGAAGACTATTTTCTTGTAACTCATTTGTAATCTCCTGTAACAACTTTCTGAGTATAGTGAATTAGAGAACTGTTTTCTCCCCTAGAGTAGATCGTTTGATCGAACTGGGTAAATAAACCTTCGGTTTTTTCTTGCCTTATTCTGTTATGTTATTTGTGTACGAATTATTATTGCTGAAAACCATTTATTTTGGTTGTTATTGTTCTTTGCCTCACAAATTGATATTGAATTTTGTCGTAATTCACAACAAGATTCACAACAAGTGGTGTGTGAGCGTGAAACAAAGAGATATTGTTGACAAGTGAGCACCATGGTTAGTAGATGGCAGGTCGAGAAATTTTCAGGTAACAACGACATCGGGTTGTGGAAAATTAAGATGCAAGCAATTTTAATTCAAGAAAAGTGTATCGATGCTTTAAAGAGTGAAACATTGATGCATGCAGGGCTTACACATGTACAGAAGACTGAGATGGTGAATAAGGCCAGAAGTGCCATTATCTTGTGCCACAGGGATAAAGTTCTAAGACAAGTCGACAGGGAGCAAATTGTGGTTGCTATATGGGCAAAACTTGAATTGTTGTATATGACAAAGTCTTTGCCTCACAGGTTGTATCTGAAACAACAACTCTATTCATTCTAAATGGTGGAGAATAAATCCATAGTTGAGCAGCTCACAAAATTTCACAAGATTATCGATGATCTTGAGAATATTGAAGTGAAGATTAATGATGAGGATAAGGCTTTGCTTCTATTGAGTTAATTATCTAAATCCTTTGAGCATTTAAAGGATCCCCTTCTTTATGGTAAAGAAGGTACTATTACTTTGGATGAAGTCCAGACGTCGATGAAATCCAAAGAATTTTCAAAGTCGAAAGATTTGAAGATTAAAGATAGTGGTGAAGGCTTAAATGTGTCAAGAGGAGGAGGTGAGCCTAAAAGGATGTCCAAATCAAAGATGTCTGACAACTCAAAGGTAAAATGTTTTAATTGTCAGAAAATAGGTCACTTTAAAAGGGATTGTCCTGAAAGAAAGGTCAATGAAGATTCTGTTCAAGTTGTAGTTGCATTGGGTGAGGAAAGTTATGAGGATGTCAAAGCACTAGTAGTATCGAGTTTAGAAACTGAAGATAGTTGGGTCATTGACTCAGGTTTCTCTTATCACATGTGTCCAAGAATATAATACTTTGAAACTTTGAAGATGGTGCATGGTGGAGTAGTTCTCCTTGGTAATAATAAGGCATGCAAGGTTCATCGTATTGGTACGATCAGATTTAAATGTTTAATGATCGTGAACTTCTTATTCACAATGTGAGGTATATTCCAGAACTCAAGCGAAATATTTATCTATAAGTACTTTTTATGATCTAGGCTATTGTACTAGAGTTGAACATGGAGTGTTGAAGATTTCGCGTAATGAATTGATTATTGCTAAAGGGTCTAAAATATGTGGTCTATATATTTTAGAAGGTTCAAATATTATTATTCATTCATCGTTAACTAGTGGAGACTTTCATGACAAGGAAGAGCTATGTGATTTGAGTTTAAGGTGTTATGAATGCCTTGAGAAAGTTTCAGAGCAGTACAATGAATTTTGCAGAAATCAAGGGATAAAAATGAATGTTACCGCTGAGTTGTTATTGAGTTTTTGGGGAAGAGTTGAGGTTAAAACAACTTACTTGGTTGGTAAAGAATTTCTTCAAAAGAAGAATAGTGAAAACCAAGGGAGAAACATGGGAGAAACTATAACGGAGAAAACTCAGTTTGAGGTGGAGTTTCCTACCATGGATGCTAGCAGTAGTGAGGGAACGGTTACAGAGATCTCTGATTATCATTTGACTCATGATAAGGTAAGGAGGGTTATTGTAGCATCTCAAAGGGAAGATTATGCTAGCCTTGGATATTATGTTTTTAATGTGGTTGAAGGATTGCAAAATAAAAGAAGAAAAACCTTCAGGGAGGCATTTGAAAACAGGTGGAGTCAAGGGTGGTTGAAAAATCATACTTGTAGGCTTATTAAATTACCTAGGCAAAAAAAAGTAATTGGGAACAAGTGGATGCAAGTTGCGAGATCAAGATTCAAGGGTTGTTTGAATTTGATCAAAGTTATTGATTAAAGTTTCAACTTGGTAGAGAGTGTAGAAGCATGCTTCAGTCTCAAGTTTTGATGATGACAACACTACTCAAGGTCATATCTTGGTTGCAAAAAGACAAGCCTTTCAAAGTTATCAAGATCAAGTCAAGCTATCTTTCAAGTCAAGCTACATGTGGAACTATGATTCTTCAAGACTTGGATGCATTACTGGTATATCAAATTCTACCCTTATAATTTGATATACAAGTGTTCAAAAACATCAAGCATTTTTGCATAATACATAAGCATGTTCTTAAAACCTTAGAATTGGTATAACATTCATTTTTAAAAGCATTTTTCTGAAAATTAGCAGTGTTAACCGATTAACCATATAGGTTAACCGGTTAACCAATTTGAATTTTGAATTTTTTGGGCTAACGTACCAGTGTTAACCGATTAACCATATAGGTTAACCGATTAACACTGAACGTACAGTGAAAAATTGCTTTGTTTCAAGTTCAAAAATTGTTTGAAAATTATACCATTTCATTTTTTAAAAGGCTTACTCAAATGTACCTTTTTGAAAGGGTATTTTACTCATATAAATTCTGAGTTTTTCAATTTTGAAATATACCAGAAAAAACTTCCAATCTCCAAACACTTTCTACATTCTTTTTCAAATTGTCTTAGAATCAAATTCACCATTTTCAAAATCTTTCATTAAGTGTTCATATGTGCATAAATTTCATATTCATATTTGAACACTTGTATTGAAAATTGTAAGAGTGAATTTTGATCATTTGGAGAAGATCAACTTTGATATCATTATTCTCAAATCAAAAAATCTTTACAAACTTATGTATTCTGACTTGTGATCCAGGATTGTTGGACACAAGGGTGAGTGTTTACAAGAGGATTGTTCTTGTACACTTGTTAGTTTTATTGTTTGATAGTAGGCCTCACCGGTTGATGGTGTGATAGGTTGTACTTTATTAAACAATAGTGAAAACTCTCTTTCATGTTGAAAGGGGAGTGAAGTACTCTCGGATTGTGAGGGAAACCACTATAAACCCTGGTGTCCATTGTTCTTTTATTTTTTTTTTTGCTTTCATAACCAAGAACACAAACCAATAAAATTTCAAGAAACCATAAAAACCGGAAAAATTTCTAAAGTCCTAATTCACCCCCCCCCCCCTCTTAGGCATACTCTGTTCTTACAATTGGCATCAGAGCAGGTTAAGGTAACCTGTTCCTAACGATTCAGTATGGCTTCCGCAAGTACCAACCCAGTTTTCAAAGATGGTGGAAGTAGTAACAAGCCACCACTATTTTCTGGAGAATACTTCGATTTTTGGAAAATCCGTATGAAGGCACATCTTGAGGCTCAAGGAGATAGTATATGGGAAACCGTTGAAACTGGTCCACATGTTCCTACAAGTGTGGTAAATGGTGTTGGAACCCCAAAGATTAAATCCTCATATGATGAAGATGACAAGAAGAGAATCTTGAATGAGAAGAAAGCAATCAACATACTTCAAAGCGCTCTCAGTATGGATGAATTCTTTCGCATATCACAGTGTCAATCGGCAAAAACGATCTGGGATACCTTGGTAGAAACGCATGAAGGAACAACAGAAGTAAAAAGATCAAGACTTAACACGTTAAGTCAAGAATATGAGATGTTCCGTATGCAGCCCAGTGAATCTATTGTCGCTTTGCAAAAATGGTTCGTTCATCTAACAAATCATCTGATTGCTCTTGGGAAGACCTTCACCAATGATGATCTCAACTTAAAAGTCCTAAGATCCTTGACAAGAGAATGGCAACCGAAGGTGACCGCCATTTCGGAAAAGAAAAGTCTTTCAACAATGACATCCGCTTCATTATTCGGGAAACTTCAAGAGCATGAACTGGAACTTGGAAGGCTTGAGAAACATGAAAGTCAAGACAAGAAGTCCAAAGGAATTGCCTTGAAGACTGACACAAGGGATGATAAAATTGACGAATCTTCCGAAGACGAAAATTTCATGCTTCTAGTAAAGAAGTTTGGTAAGTTTTTTAATAATAATAAAACTTCTTCTTTTTCTAAAAAGAATAGACATTTCAGGAAAAAGGAGGCATCCACATCAAACCAAGAAATTACATGTTACGAATGTGGGAAACAAGGTCACATAAAGCCAGATTGCCCGAAACTCGCAAATAAAGGAAAATTCAAGGGCAAGAAGGATTTCAAAACAAAGAAGGCTTATGTCGCATGGGACGACAACGAAGTGAGTTCTTCATCGAAATCAGATAGCGATGAATGCGCAAATATGGCTTTAATGGCCTCTCACCATTCCGATGACGAAAATGAGGTTAGTAGTAATTTTTCTGTCTATGATAATGATGCACAAGAAGTTATAGATGAACTTCTAAAAGAGTGCAAGACTTTGTATAAAAACATCTCATCACAAAAGAAAAGAATTTTACTTTTAGAAAAACAAAATTCGGATTTCTTGAAAAATATTGAAGATGAAAAACAAAAAGTGATGGATGAAAAACAAAGTCTTGTATGTAAGAATTGTGAGTCTTTGTCTTTTCAAATTATTCAACTTAAAAGAGTTTTAGAAAGATACGAAAAAGGTCAAATTGGCTTGGAAGAAATTCTTAAACATCAAAGGTATCCTAATGATAAAAGTGGATTGGGATATTCTAAATTTTCAAAACCAAGCACCAATAAGACCATTTTCGTAAGAGCAAGTGAACAAATTGTTAAAGAAGAGGCAAACACTTCTAAATTTCAGCATCAAAATCATAACAAGAAAAGAATTGATAAGAAAAAGAATTATATTCCTAGATATAGAAGTCATTTTCAACCTACGTGTTTTTATTGTGGAATTAAAGGGCACACACCTAATGCCTGCTATGTACGTAATATTGGTGTTGCAAAGGGGCATTATGTGTGGGTTTAAAATGGTACTAACCATCAAGGACCCAAAGCAATTTGGGTACCTAACACTACCTAATTTTGTTTTGTAGGTATGCTTAAAGACAACCACAAATCAATGGTATCTTGATAGTGGCTGCTCGAAGCATATGACGGGAAACATAAACAAATTTTCAAGTCTATCATTAAAGGCTAAAGGATATGTCACTTACGGTGATGATAATAAAGGAAAAATTCTTGGAGTTGGAACCATTGGTGCACCTCCATGTACAATCATCGAAGATGTTATTTTTGTTGAAGGCCTTAAGCATAACCTGCTTAGCATCAGTCAATTGTGTGACAAAGGATTCAAAATCAACTTCACAAAGGAGGAATGCTTGATCGAACACGAAGTCACTCATGAGATTCTGCTAAAAGGTAAAAGATATAATAATATTTTTTATGATCTCTTTTGATGATTCTTCTTTGAAGATAAAATGTCTTATGGCAAACAACAACGAGGCATGGCTTTGGCATAAAAGATTTGCTCACATTCACATGGAGCATCTAAACAAATTAATCAAACATGATCTGGTTGTTGGGCTTCCGAAGATAAAATTCATCAAGGATAAATTATGCGATGCATGTCAAAAGGGAAAACAGACCAAGACAACTTTCAAATCCAAGCAAGTGGTTTCTACATCAAGACCACTTCAATTGTTGCACATGGATCTTTTTGGTCCATCAAGAACGAAAAGCTTCGGAGGTAGTATTTATGCTTTAGTTATTGTTGATGATTTTTCTCGATATACCTGGACAATGTTTTTAGTGCAGAAAAATGATGCGTTCAAAGCATTCAAAAAGTATGCAAAACAAATTCAAAACGAGAAGTCACTCACTATAGCCTCCATAAGAAGCGACCACGGTGGAGAATTTCAAAATTCAGACTTTGAAGAATTTTGCGAAGAACATGGAATTTCTCATAATTTTTCGGCACCAAGAACTCCTCAACAAAACGGCGTCGTAGAACGGAAGAATCGTTCACTAGTTGAACTTGCTAGAACAATGCTCAGCGACACAAATCTTCCAAAATATTTTTGGGCAGAAGCAGTAAGCACGACATGTTTTGTAAGCAACCGCGTGAATATTCGACCGCTACTCAAAAAGACTCCGTATGAGTTATTCAAGGGAAGGAAACCAAATATATCATTCTTCCACATTTTTGGCTGCAAATGCTTCGTTCTTAACAACAATAAGGACAATCTCGGTAAGTTTGATGAGAAGTCCGACGAAGGTATATTTCTTGGTTACTCTCTTTATAGTAAAGCATTTAGAATTTTTAATAAAAGAACTCTTATCATTGAAGAGTCTACTCATGTTTCGTTAGATGAGACTAACCCCTCGAAAGAGGATAATATTGTTTTGGATGATGATGATGATTTTGTAGATACTCCACAAAATGAAGAAATTGTTTCAAATGATCAAACAATAGTACGAGAAGATGTTACTCAAGAAAATCAAGATCTTCCGAAAGAATGGAGAACACACAGAGATCACCCAATTGATAAAGTTATTGGTGATATTAGTCAAGGCGTTGCAACTCGACTTAATTTAAAGGATGCTTGTCTCAACATGGCGTTTGTATCTCAAATTGAACCATCAAAGATCGATGAAGCTTTAGGTGACGACCAATGGATTATAGCAATGCAAGAAGAACTTAATCAATTTGAAAGAAATCAAGTTTGGACCCTTGTACCAAGACCAGACAATAAGCATATCATAGGAACCAGATGGGTGTTCAAGAACAAACTTGACGAGAATTGGATTATAGTTCGTAACAAGGCAAGATTGGTCGCACAAGGCTACAACCAGGAGGAAGGAATTGATTTTGATGAAACATTTGCTCCGGTAGCAAGGTTAGAAGCAATTAGATTACTACTTGCTTACGCTTGTTCTATGAATTTTCAGTTATTCCAGATGGATGTCAAAAGTGCTTTCCTGAATGGGTACATTAATGAGGAAGTCTACGTCAAACAACCTCCGGGTTTTGAAGACTTCAAAAATCCCTCACATGTTTTCAAACTGAAGAAGGCACTCTACGGTTTAAAACAAGCACCACGAGCATGGTATGATCGCCTTAGCAACTTCTTATGTGAGAAAGGATTTACAAAAGGAAAGGTTGACAAGACGCTGTTTATAAAGAAAATCAAAGGTAACACCTTGTTGGTACAAGTCTACGTCGACGACATCATATTTGGATCAACAAACAAAGAACTTTGCGAAGAATTCTCACTCATGATGCGAGAAGAATTCGAGATGTCCATGATGGGAAAGTTAAATTATTTTCTTGGACTACAAATCAAGCAAGCCAAGGATGGAATCTTTCTCAACCAATCCAAGTACTGTAAGGAATTAATAAAGAAATTTGATATGGATAATTGCAAGATGATGTCTACTCCTATGGGATCCGGAACATATGTTGATCAAGATGAATCCGTTACTCCAATTGATATTACTAAATATCGAGGTATGATTGGTTCATTACTATATTTGACGGCAAGTCGTCCTGACATTATGTTTAGTGTTTGTTTGTGTGCGCTCTTCCAAGCAAATCCGAAGGAATCGCATCTCACTGCTGTGAAGAGAATCATCAAGTATCTCAAAGGAACGACCAACGTCGGATTATGGTATCCTAAAGGTAGTACTTGTTCTTTAGTTGGTTATTCTGACGCTGACTATGCAGGATGCAAAACCGATAGAAAAAGTACAAGTGGTACATGTCACATTCTCGGAAATGCTCTAGTATCATGGGCCTGCAAGAAGCAAGCTTGTGTAGCACTCAGCACCGCCGAAGCAGAATACATCGCCGCAGGAAGTTGCTGTGCACAGATTTTATGGCTGAAACAACAACTTCTGGATTATGGTGTTGACCTCGGATGCATTCCTCTATGATGTGATAATACAAGTGCCATAAATATCACGAAGAATCCGGTTATGCATTCCAGAACAAAGCATATTGATATCCGGCATCATTTCCTTCGAGATCACGTATTGAACAGAGATGTTGATGTTGCTTTCGTCGACACACACAACCAACTCGCCGACATCTTCACCAAGCCTTTGGCAAAAGAACCATTCTACAAAATTCGGAGAGAACTTGGGATTCTTGATGAAGGTGACATCTGACTTTTTCTCTAATATGTGTATGCATTATTTGTGATATGTTTTCATGTGTATGCATTCTGTTTTTAAGTATTTTTCAAAAATTCGAGTGTGTTAATCGATTAACCATATGGGTTAACCGATTAACACTGTTGAATTTTCAATTCTGATTAAATTTTTTAATGTGTTAACCGATTAACCTATATGGTTAACCGATTAACACTGTTAATTTTTCTAAAAATCAGAAACGAAAATTAATTAAATTTTTGAAAATTTTATATTTTTTTTAAATGTATTTTTATGTGGTCCATATTCTCTCAAATATCCAAATCCATATCCAAAATTCATATTCCCTCTTCAAACCCTAACTTCTCTCTCCCACTCTCTAAAGTTGGAAAACTCCCCACAACTTCTCAAACCCTAACTTCCTCAGAACCCACAACCTCAGTTCTCTCAAACCTTCATCCATGGCTTCAGCATCAAACCGCGACAAGGAAAAGGTTCCAGAACATCATTCTGCATCTGATGAAGAAGATATTCCTATGGAAACAACCAAGAAGCGCAGAATGGATTTCAAAGTTCGAGTTCGTTCTATCCTCCCGGTAAAGTATGTGAATCTTAAGGCTTTTCCCGCATCATCTTTTGATTTTCCTGCTTTGCTCAAATATCAGAGGATCGATAAGTTTGTGTCTGATTCTGGAAACTGCTACCCGGATCTTGTCAAATCCTTTTTGCATAAACTGTCTGTGTTTATAAATGCAAATGATGAGCATATTATGAAAACAATTGTTAGAGACTGTGTTGTTGAAGAAAATCTGTCTGATGTTGCTGCAATGCTGAACATACCATCATCTGGGTACTTTCTGAGAAAGGGAGTTAACCACGTGGAAGGGCCGTGGTCCAACTACGACAAGATGGAGTTCTATTATCAGATCTGCAGATTTCCAAAGGGGATGATTATCGCCAACCAACGTACTGCTCGTCTGTTGTGCTATGCAAAGAATCTTACCGTCTCTGATCGGATGCTTCACTACATAATCTGCTATGTGCTGATTCCCAAGGACTCAAATCATGCAAAAATTAATGATCTGGAAATGCAGCTCCTTTTCGCCATCAAGAACAAGATTCGTGTCAATTGGATTCTAACCATCATGTATCATCTTCAACAACAACTATCTCTTTCAACCCGTCTTCCTTATGCACGGCTGGTATCAAGAATTTTGGAATTGACTACTTTGGATCTTAACCGTGAACCAACCATCAAGATGAAATCAACCACCAATGAGATCAACGAGATTACAATTGTCAAGAATACTGGAATTTTTAAGGATACTGACAGTACTTACAAGTATTCAGAAGAAGGAGCCAATGCTAACCAGGCCTTTCCCGTACCTGAAGGAGGCATTACAAACGAGTTCCTTTACCAAACTATAATGACTCAGCATAGAGAAACCTCCTGGGCCATTGCTTCTCTCCAGAACCTTGTACTTTCCTCTCACCACACCAACCCTGACAACCATGTTGTATCTGATGAAGAAAATGAAGGACAAGAGGAAGAAGAGGAGGAGGATATGGCGGATGAGGATTTTTAGAGAATATGTTGCTGTTGTTGTTTTATTGCTTTGCTTTCTAGTCTTAAGTTTTATGCTTTCATTTGAACTATGTTTTATTGTAACAAGTACAATTTCTATTTGCTGCATTTTATATGTACTACTATTTGTGCTTTGTGTTTACTTGGCTTTGCATGTGCTTATTACTATATATGCTGCTATTTTGTGTTTTTTTCTTTGAAAGCTCTTCCTTTTTGCTGATGTCAAAGGGGGAGAAGAGCTTGGTTCTGTTAATGTCTCTCTGTGTGCAGATTTTTTTCCTCTGTTAAGATAGGGGGAGTTGCTAGACATAGGGGGAGAACCAGATCAAGAACCAAGAGATATCGCACAACTTTTTTGATTGCCATCATCAAAAAGGGGGAGAATGTAGAAGCATGCTTCAGTCTCAAGTTTTGATGATGACAACACTACTTAAGGTCATATCTTGGTTGCAAAAAGACAAGCCTTTCAAAGTTATCAAGATCAAGTCAAGCTATCTTTCAAGTCAAGCTACATGTGGAACTATGATTCTTCAAGACTTGGATGCATTACTGGTATACCAAATTCTACCCTTATAATTTGATATACAAGTGTTCAAAAACATCAAGCATTTTTGCATAATACATAAGCATGTTCTTAAAACCTTAGAATTGGTATAACATTAATTTTTAAAAGCATTTTTCTGAAAATTAGCAGTGTTAACCGATTAACCATATAGGTTAACCGGTTAACCAATTTGAATTTTGAATTTTCTGGGCTAACGTACCAGTGTTAACCGATTAACCATATAGGTTAACCGATTAACACTGAACGTACAGTGAAAAATTGCTTTGTTTCAAGTTCAAAAATTGTTTGAAAATTATACCATTTCATTTTTTAAAAGGCTTACTCAAATGTACCTTTTTGAAAGGGTATTTTACTCATATAAATTCTGAGTTTTTCAATTTTGAAATATACCAGAAAAAACTTCCAATCTCCAAACACTTTCTACATTCTTTTTCAAATTGTCTTAGAATCAAATTCATCATTTTCAAAATCTTTCATTAAGTGTTCATATGTGCATAAATTTCATATTCATCTTTGAACACTTGTATTGAAAATTGTAAGAGTGAATTTTGATCATTTGGAGAAGATCAACTTTGATATCATTATTCTCAAATCAAAAAATCTTTACAAACTTGTGTATTCTGACTTGTGATCCAGGATTGTTGGACACAAGGGTGAGTGTTTACAAGAGGATTGTTCTTGTACACTTGTTAGTTTTATTGTTTGATAGTAGGCCTCACCGGTTGATGGTGTGATAGGTTGTACTTTATTAAACAATAGTGAAAACTCTCTTTCATGTTGAAAGGGGAGTGGAGTACTCTCGGATTGTGAGGGAAACCACTATAAATCCTGGTGTCCATTGTTCTTTTATTTTTTTTTGCTTTCATAACCAAGAACACAAACCAGTAAAATTTCAAGAAACCATAAAAACCGGAAAAATTTCTAAAGTCCTAATTCACCCCCCCCCCCTCTTAGGCATACTCTGTTCTTACAGAGAGCAGCAATGTAGTTGATTGGTATCAACACAGTTTAAAGTCAAGGTGGAGATTGTTGTAAATGTACCTTAAAATCTTTGTTGATGAAGAAAAAGAAAACATATTTTGGAGATTGCATTTACCGCAAAAATTGGACGAAAATTCGGGGAAAAAAATCGGTCGGTGAATAGTGTCGTCCGTACAGTGAATATCTTCATTCGTACAGTGAATAGTGTTGTCCATACGGTGAATATTATTTTCGCATATTCGGGCTTTTTTCGATTCGGTCCATTGATCCATGTGATTTTAGGCTTTGTTTGTTGGATATTTGCTATTATAAATATGTATCTCTTATATGTTTGGGTGTGACAATCTTAGAGTTTTCACCAAAAAGGGAGACCAAGGGTTTAAAGGTATAGCATAGGATTTCAGCTATGCACAAAGAAAACCTTGGATTACACCTTGGTTTTGAGTGATTCATATATTGAGAGTTGGAGAGGTAGGGAAACACTTGGGTAGAAAATAGGGTTGTTCTTGGGCGTCTTCAGGGTTGTTCTTGGGAACTTGAAGGCGAAGGCTATTTTCTAGTAACTCATTTGTAATATCCTGTAACAACTTTCTGAGTATAGTGAATTGGAGAGCTGCTCTCTCCCCTAGAGTAGATCGTTTGATCGAAATGGGTAAACAAACCTTCGTTTTTTCTTACCTTATTCTGTTATATTATTTGTGTACAAATTATTATTGCTAAAGACCATTTATTTTGGTTGCTATTGTTCTTTGCCTCACAAATTGATATTGAATTTTGTCGTAATTCACAACAAGATTCACAAGAAATACATAAACAGATTTTGAAACATGAACTATAGTGAAGACGAACCTGTACAATAGTCATTTGCTAAGATTTGATGCAACAAAGGTATCATTCGAAGAAGACGAGTTGATTGCATAAGTTTGGGATTTCCATATGAGAGAGACGAGTGACAGAGATGTTAGGATTTTATTTTGAGAGAGACGGGTGAAAGAGATGTTAAGATTTTGTTTTGAGAGAGACGATTGTAATGTACTGAAGCGAGAGATAATTTCGCTTATATATAAATAACACTTTTCACCACAGTTGACAATACGAACCGTGATGAAATGACTGCAACTTACACTACGATTGATTATAAAAACTATGGTGATATACAAGGTCAAACTCATTATATCATGACAAATGGAAAATTGTTGGTGCTAAGATTCGAACCATTTCACTCCAGGTACATTTCAATATGATTGATACCTATGATCGTTGTGAAATGTCCTTTAGTAAATAAAAAAAAAAGCTCCCAAAAAAGAACTGTTGCCACGGTTAAAAGAAAGACCGTTGTAAAATTGGTGTTACGAAATGTCTATTTTGTAGTAGTGAGTCTCCTTTCTTCCAAAATCTCCCCCGTATCCGAAAACAGTCATCCTTATGATCACAAGAGATCTCAACCATAAAACATATTCAATGACTCTTCGCAAAGGACATCGAACAAATAGCCAATTCGTTATATATATATATATATATATATATATATATATATATATATATATATATATATATATATATATATATATATATATATATATATATATATATATATATATATATATATATATATATATATATATATATATATATATATATATATATATATATTAGGCATTCAATTAAGATAATAAATTTCAAATACAATTTTATTTTACTATTCTTTCTCATATCCTAACTTAAATATTAGAATGTTAACTTTATATATCTCTTACTCCACCGCATCAGAAATTGTAATTCGCCACCATCGGTATTGTTTCTAGGTCCGGAATATAAAGTATATATCACATAAACTCCCTTGTTCACACATATAATCTATTTCTATTGCTAAAGATAAATATTAAAATTTGAATGGTTGAGCTCGTTTCTAGTTTTTAGTTTTAGATTCACCTAAATAAAGTTATTTGCTTCTTTTACAAGGAACAATAGGAGTACATGACCGTGACATGAGAAAGAAAAGGATTAAGTGAGCAGGTGGGGCTTCTAGAAAAGATTTACGAAAAAAGCCCATAGAGCCCACGGGCCCACCAAATTCCTTCAAGTCAACTGCTCACCAACTCCTATCGTTGCAGAAGAATCTCTTATAGGTAGAGATAATAGTAATGATAAAAATAAAATAATGATAATGATACTTTCTTTTATCGTTATTGAAGTTTCCAATTAATTGTCATATGATCAATTCCACTCATATGAGATTATTAACTTCCTCTTATAATCAATTATTAAAAAAAATATATAATGAATGTGTTGTAAAGTGTATGTGGTTTGCTTTGCAGTTTGG
The DNA here is from genome assembly GCA_963859935.3 of Lathyrus sativus. Lineage (NCBI taxonomy): Eukaryota > Viridiplantae > Streptophyta > Magnoliopsida > Fabales > Fabaceae > Lathyrus > Lathyrus sativus. Next base: position 687,901,194 of record OZ012741.1, on the reverse strand, counting down.
CTCCCACTTAAACCCGACAATTTTATTGGCTATATATCATTTTCCTTTACTCTCCTACGTTGTCCATATTCGGCTTCATTTTTTGGGAAGCACGTGCAACTAAAACTAGCTATTTGTTCCTTCAAAAAAAATATTTGCTAAAGAATTTAATGAGTATATTTCTTAAATTTTTTTAACTATAAAAAAGTGGCTTTTAATTTCTATCAAAATTATATAGAAATAACACATAAACTTTGTGTTGTAGGTTTAGTAATGGAAGTTGCCTTTTATATGAGGAAATTTTTCAAGTAATTTGATTTCAAGTGAAGAGTATCTTTTTATGATAGAGCATATCATTTTTTAGTTACTAATATAAGTGAAAACAATGTGAAAGTTTATAGAGTAACTAGTTTTTAAGTGAAATATACTTTTTATGTTGAAATATATAATTTTTTTAATTATAATTGTCGGTTCAAATAATGGGAATTTTTTTTACAGTGATTTAGTTTTAAAATTATAAAGGATCATCCTATATTAAATTAGAATTGTTTGGTAAAATTATGATAGTTTAGATAGATGATGAAAATTCATGTATTATTTTTAATAAAGGTAGAGTTTTTTTGGTGTTGATTGAATAATACATATTAAGAAAAAATTTTTATCGAGCAACCACCGATCCGGTTGTACCGACTGCATTAGTGTTTTTAGATTTGCTGGCATCAGTGCTTTCTGTTGTTGGAGCGGTCCGGCCTGCAAAGACATGTTTCGGCTCCATTCATCGAACGTCCATAAACCGTTTTGTACCACACAAAAACTGTCCGGATCAGCAACTTGAAAAGCAATACAAACATCCTGCAAACCATTGTGTGTGGTGGAGAAATCCTTCTGGTTTTTCGATAAAAAGTTGCTATAACAGAACTATAGATTTTTGTAAGCATGACACGACTTTTGACGGGGTTATTTTAGGGGCGTTAAGGAGCTTGTGGTGGACAAAGGCTCCAAGTAAGTTTTTGATTTTTAGTTGGAGGTTGGTTTTGAATTGTCTTCCAACTAGAATAAATTTTGAAAGACGTGGAGTTTTGTGCGGTGTTCTTAATTTGGTGTGTCATTTATATGGTGGGGATAATGAGGATTCATACCATCTTTTTGGAGGTCGCCCGATTTCAGAAGTTTGGTGGATATAAGCAATTGCTTGGCTTCACATTGGTTTGCCATTAGAGACATTGCCTCCAATCGACCGTGTTGTGAAATGATGTCGTCAATAACAGAACAAAGTTATGAGATAAAGATTGAGGTTTCTTGAACAAACACAAGATATCCTATTAGACTTTACGAAATAGAGAGACGAATGAAGAAGAAAAATAAGAATTAGTTAAAACTATTTTACTATTCACTTTCTGAATAAGGGCTCAAAGGTTACAAGTGAATAACAATTAACCTCTCTCAATAACCTAAGAGAACTAGTCTATTTATAGACTACTAAGCTAACTTAACAATTAGGCTTACAAGAAAGACTCAATTCGACATGCTAACTTAAACACAAATCTAACATATTTCGACAACATGCTTGAACAAACTTCGACTACAACATGCACAACTCCTGTTGAACCATGTAGCTATCCTTGTTGACACTAGAGTTCGATCAAAATACCACAAATATCTACCATGGAACAAATTCTATACTAACACGGGAATAAAGTAGCTTTCATCATGCAGCTTTATCAACTGCATACAGTGGAAAAACTTTCTATTTGGCAATGTCTTGGTGATCATATCAACAACATTGTCATCAGTCGAAACCTTCAACACTTGGACTTCTCCACGCTCGATTATCTCTTTGACGAAGTGCATCCTCACATCGATGTGCTTGGTTTAACTCATGATAGGATGAATTCTTTGACAAGTGTATTTCACTTTGACTATCACATTTAACAGTGATAACTCGACCTTGAAGTTTCAGCTCCTTAGAAAAATCTTCAAGCCACAATGCTTCTTTCATAACTTCAGTGAGGGTGATAGATTCCGCTTCAGTGGTTAATAAGGCAACAACCTTCTGAAGTGTTGTTTTCCAACTGAATGTTGTGCCAAACATAATTAACACATATTTAGAAATAGATTTTCTGGAATCCATACAACCTACATAATCAGAGTCGACAAATCTTTCGATTTTAACTTTGCTATCATCACTACAGGATCCACCATAAATTAGAACTCTGCTCAAAGACTAATTGATGTGCATAAGAATCTACTTTAATGCTTGCTAGTGGGACTTTCCAAGATTATCCAAATACCTGCTTACAAGGCTCACTCCGTACATTATGTTTGGCCTCGTACAGACCATAAAATACATCAAAGAACCTATTATACTAGCATATATAATTCTATTCATATATGCCCTTTCTACTTCAGTTCTAGGACTTTAAGTCGTACTCAGCTTGTACTGAGAATTAGTCGGTGTTGGAATAGGCTTTGAATATGACATACCAAAATTGACAAGAATCTTCTTCAGGTATGTCTCTTGAGATTAGCATAAACTCGACTTCTTTTTATCTCTCTGGATGTCAATCCCAAGAATTCTGGAGGCAACTCCCAAATTCTTCATGTCGAACTCCTTATCGAGTTCAACCTTCACCTTCATAACATTTTCGACACTATTGCTTGCTATGAGGGTGTCATCCACATAAAGCAACAAAATAACAAGTGAATTTCCAAGTCAAAATCTAAAGTGAACACAGTGGTTGAATTGTCTCCTAGTGAAACCAATGCGTGCTATGAACTTGTCGAATCTCATATTCCATTGTCGAGGAGATTGTTTTAGGCTATAGAAATATTTATTCGGATTTCACACATAATATTCCTTTCCCTTTTCTGCATACCCTTCAGGTTGCCTCGTCAGGATTGTTTCATCTAGATCACCATAGAAGAAAGATTTATTCACATCCATCTATTCAAGTTCTAGGTCGAACTTCGCTACTATGACTAACAACATTCTAATGGATCTATGTTTTACAACAGGTGATAACACATCATTGAATTTGACCCCTTCTTTCTGAGTGAACCCCCTAGAAACTAACCTTGCCTTAAAATGCTTCGACATCACTCATTTGATTCTTTCCTTAACCTTGAAAATCAACTTACAGCTGACTAACCGGCCCCCTGCAGGTTTCTCGATCAGCTCCTAAGTGTTATTACTATGAAGATATTTCATCTCATCATCCATGGATTTCATCCAGTCAGTTTTATTTCGAATTCTCATAACTTCCTTATAGTATCTAAGTTATTCTTCAAGAACATCACTTGCAGAGATTAAGGCATAAGCTATTAGATTTACATAATCAAGTTTCTGAGGTGGCTTGATGACTCTTCTTGACATGTCTCTTTCTAGCAGGTAGTCATTATTAGTCTCCTTAACTTCTTCTTTGACTTTATTTGCGCCATGCAATACAACATCATTATGTTCCACCTCAACAGGAATCTCTTCCTATTCCAGCTCATCTTCAGAAAACTTGGTACTTCGACCAACATCATCAGTTTTCTTGAAAGTCATCTCAGCTTCATTGAAAACTATATCTCAAATTATGATACACCTCCTGTGACCTGGCTCTAGGAACCATAACCTATAAGCTTTAACTCTTTCACGGTATCCAAGGAACATAGATTTCAGAGCTTTAGGTTCGACCTTGTTTTTCCTAATGTGAGCATAGGCGCTAAGCAGCCAATACTCTAAGCCTTTCGAGATTAGGTGGATGATTTGACCAGACTTCTTCAGGTGTTTCACCCTCAAATTTATTAAGGGACACTTATTTATCAAGTAAGCTGCAGTTATGACTACCTCGTCCCAAAACACCTTCTTCAATCCTGCACTAACTAACATGCACCTCACTCTTTCCAAAATGGTTTGATTAAACCTTTCAGCTAAACCATTTTATTGGGGAGTACCTGTAGTAGTTCAATGCCTTATAATACTAAACACATCACAATAGCTGTCAAAAGCCTCATAGTAATATTCAAGACCATTATCGGTCCTCAACCTCTTGACCTTCCTTCTAGTTTTATTTTCGACCAGAGTCTTCCAACTTTTGAAATTTTTAAAAGTTTCATCCTTAGTCTTCTGGATGAATGAATATTCATAACTTAATGGGGGTAATAATTAACTATGGATAAAAAATACTTTGCATCTGAGTTTGAAGGATTCCTTGCAGGCTCCCAAAGATCAACATGAATGTAATCAAGGGATCTATGTGTTCTTTGTTTACCTTTTTTAAACTTCATTCTAAAATATTTCAACCTTGTCACCACACAACAAATTTTGTTTCCATAATTTGACCAGGCCTCTTTTATTGACATGGAAAAGTCTCTTGTGCCATAGCTTAGCCTTTGACACAGGTTTCATGGATGCTACATCTGCTGAACCACTTGCAACCTCAGCCTCAAGGGTATACAAACCTTGTTTCTTCACACCTCTCAAGAATTCCTTCAAACCCTTCATTACCCTTAGAATACTTTTTTCTCCTTTGAAAACATATCCTTTCTTATTGAATTCACCAAGAGAAATCAAATTTCTCTTAAGATAAGGTACATACTTGACATCAGTCAATGACCTTATTGACTCATGATGGAGTTTGAATCTCATAGATCCATTACCTACAATTTTGCAGGCTTTGTTGTTTCCCAGTAGCACTGATCCACCATCTTGCTCATAATTCCTCAAACACGTCTTTGTTTGGAGTCATGTGCCAAGTACACCCTGAATCCATAATCCACTCCTTGCTAGATTCACTGCTTGAAACCACCAGAACATCTGATGTTTCATAACCATCTTGTACAATAGATGCATTACCATTATCCTTTCCATCATGATTGTTTAGTCGATCATGGCATACCTTTCTTGTATGACCCTCCTTCTTACAATGATAAATCTTAATAGTAGGAGCATTATCACCATATGAATTTTATAGAACTTTACCATTCTTCTTCTCAAACATACCATCTTTCTTGAAGAATTTTCACTTAACGGACAAACCATCACCAAATGTTGATGACTCTTTCTCTTTTCATTCATTCAAAGTCTTAGATTGTAAGGCATATTGAACATCTTCAAAGGTCAATGACTCTCTTCCATACAAGAGAGTTTCTTTGAAGTGAGCATGAAGCTTAGGTAAAAAGCACAACAACAACAATGCTTGATCTTCATCATCAATCTTGACCTCGATATTCTTAAGATTAAGAATCAACTTGTTGAACATATCCAGCAGCTCAACCAAGGATTCATCTTCACTTATCTTGAATGAATATAAAACTTGATTTAGGTAGATATGATAACCAATGTTTTTGTCATGTACAAACCTTCAAGTTTCGTCCACACACCAGTTAAAACTTTCTCCTTTGAAACATGCGGGAGAACCTTATCACCAAGGCTCAATACAATGGCACTGTGGATTTTTTTGACCATCGTTGTCTTATCCTTCTCCGATAGGGTAACATCGATATTCTCTTATTCTTTCAACACTTCTTACAAACCCCATTTAACAAGGAGAGTTTGCATCTTCAAGCGTCACAAACCGAAATCATTCACACCAGTGAATTTCTCAATCTCATTCTTTGTTGACGGCATCTTCTCCTCCACTCTCACCGTACAATTTATTGTGAAACAATTTCGTCAATAACAGAACAAAGTTATGAGATAAATATTGAGTTTCTTGAACAAATACAAGAAATCCTATTAGGTTTTACGAAAGAGAGAGAAGAAGGAAGAATAATAATAAGAATTGGTTAAAACTATTTTACTATTCACTTTCTCAATAATGGCTCAAATATTACAAGTGAGTAACAACAATTAACCCATCTCAACAACCTGAGAGAACTAGTCTATTTATAGACTACTAAGCTAACTTAGGCTACACACTAACTTAACAATTGAGCTTACAAGCAAGGCCCAATTCGACATGCTAACTTAAACACAAAACTAACGTATTTCAACAGCATGCTTGAATAGACTTTGACTACAACAGACATAACTTCTGTTGAACCATGTAGCTACCCTGTCAACACTAGAGTTCAATTCAAATATCACATATCATATTCTTGCGCTAGAGGCGGCGGTTAAAGAAAGGTTTAAGGTAGAATTTGGGTGGATTTTTGGGTTAGCTATTTGTTGGATTATTTGAGCTTGTAGAAACTCTATTTTTGTATGTTGGTTTGTTGGTTAAGTTTGATGGGTTAAGGATGATCAAACTTTTGTCGTGAGATTGATTTATTGCGGTGCTAAAACCGGGTTGTAATTTATCTTGGTCAGAGTGGTGTGTCACACCGACGTCGATTTTGGGTTAATTCGCTTCGAGCATTTGTGTTTTGTATTTTATATCATTGTATCGGTTGTTGTTGGGTTGTACATCCCTTGTACCGTTTAATATATTTGCTTATAAAAATAAAGTAAGTTTTTCGTTATTTATTGTTGTAAAAGAAGAAATAAACATATTTATAAGTGTTCTAAATTTTTTTATGTTTTTTATGTTTTGAAGATTTTTAGAGTACTTGAAATTAGTTTATTTATTATAATAATTTTCACACAATATCCTTTTTTTTATTGTCATGCAAGATAACTATAGTTTTATTTTATTTTAAAATTTGATGTTACATTTTTTTATATTATGATTGTGGTTTTTTTTCCTATATTAAAATTTTCAAACAAATTAATAATATGACAATTATCATGATAACAATATAATGATAAAAATCTAGAAAATTTTCACTACAAGATTGAAGTGTCTTAATTTAAATATTTACTTTTGTCAATTCATTTGACAAGATAAATATTGAGAAAATTTCAATAGATCCGCATTTATAAAAGATATAGTTTGAAAAATATGTATATAGATAGTCACTTCTAATTTTATAAGTTGATGATGTTAATATGTAATTTGGATCATGATTAATCAAGATAAATCAAGAAAAGTGAGGTTACTTGCAAAAAGGGCAACCATGAAAAAATGACATTTTTTCTAAGTTATGAGAAAACCCTAATTTGGTGTTGACTTGCCAAGACCATAACTTCCAACCCAAGTAACCATTTTCTTTGATCCAAAGATCAAATTGAAGAGCTTGTTACATATTACAACTTTGTCCTTGAGGGTGAATTCCCAAAAAATGCATAGATTGAGAGATATGAAACCATGAAGTTGGGGGGTTCCATACTTTTTGAACCTTAACACTTAGTGAAATTTTAGACAGAATTTGTCTTGTGTTGGAGCCAACTTTAGGGACATTTTTCTCCATGATCCATTTTTATTCAAGATAAACCTTGAACATCAAACTTGAAGTATATTATACCAGCTTTCCAAAATGATCAAGAACATCAAAATCCTTTACTTGAGCAAGAAGTTATGGATGTTGCAATAAGGTTTGATCAAGCTGAAATTCCAAGACAGATTTGCGACATGCTTGTGCCACACGATTTGGATAAGCCTTGCAAGCCTGAAATCTTCACAAGATCAATACCAAAATGATCACAAAACATGTGCTCTGTAAAGCGTAACTAAATTTTCAAAGTTTCATCACTTGGCATGTGAAAAAAATCATTCAAAAGTATAAAGTGATGTTTTGTCCTCTAGCATTAAAGTGATATAGAGATTTTTGCAAAAACCCTCTAATCTGCTCAAGGATGATCAGAACATCAAAGGATATTCAGTCTTTAAGGAACAAAGCTCAAAAGATCAAAATGTGAGCCATGTGAAGAATAGCCCATGTGTGCCTTGGCTTTTAAGTTATAGGTACATGACATCATTTGTTGAATAATAGCTTACATCTAAATCCTTCTAAACTTAAAATATCATATACATTTCTCCTATAAATAAAGCCTCTTATGTTTCACTCAAATCACACCAAAACATTGCCAATGCTTATTTTCTCACAAATCCTCCTTCTTACAAAATTCAAGATTCTTAAAAAGTGAAAACTTGAAATTCTCAAACCAGTTCATTTCTACTCAATTCAACCACCCAAACACTTTACATAATCATCATATAAGTAATCCACAACCTCTAATCACTTCTGTAATAGCAAAACCATCATCATCACATCTCATTTGAACCAAACTGTAGTTTGATTCGAGTCAAGTGATTCAGAAGGTTTCAACTTATTCTAAGCATTACAACACCATCCTTGAGGGTCAAGGAAGCTGTTAGGATCATTACTTTGCATCTGTAACACTTCTAAGGCAGATCTCAAACTCTCACTTGCATGGTAAGCTTCAAACTTTGGAATTTTATGATTCATGTATCATTTCTGCTCATTCAAGTTATCAATGTGTTTCTGACAATATGAGGATCATTTTCCCCAAATTAATTTTTAGATATCATGACTGGATGGAATTTCATTTTAAATTTTCATTTTAGACTTCATACGGTTTTCAAATGAATTTCTTTTGATACACTGAATTTAAATAAAATTGGTTAATATCATTCAATTCCTCATTAAATTTCCATCAAATTTCATTTTTACATCGTGCCATTTGGATGTGTATTCTGAGAGATAACACTTGGAGAAAATGAAGATGATGAAGGTGATGGCCATGGCGCCATATTTCAAAATGAAATGAATTTTTATAATATAATTATTTTGATGAAAATAAATACATGAATGTATTACCACCTTAATGGTTGAAGGCGCGTGTTTAAGGCTTTGTGTTACCCTTAGGTCTGGGATTCAAATCCCCCTCGACCAGACCTTTTAATTTTATTTTTTTAAATCATTTTCAAAAGGATTTTTCATATATTATTTTCACTTGTCATTCCCTATTAGCCACACGCACATGACTCAGATGGTAATGTTTTAAACTCTCCACCCCAAGGGCACGAGTTCAAACCTTGGGAGGGTCATCCTTATTTTTTTATCACCTATTTTCTTCACTTTTCTTCACAAATTCATTAAATTCTTTCAATGATCAAATTTAATCTTTTAAGCCAATTTTTTTCACATTCTTCATTTACCTTCCCTATTTTTGGAATCCATGAAAAAATGTTGAAAATAACTTTTATTTAATCGTTTTTTATTAGGTTGAAAAGTAATACATTTTAAGTGTTTTATACATTTAAATGGACTTTCTTTTTATTCTTTTCCTAACCTAATTGATCATGATTATTTATATGGATAATATGCTTTTTCTAAGTCTTGTTTAATGTACATAACATGCTTGTCTTAACTTAAACATCATTCATACTGTGTTCAATTGATTTTCCTCTTGAAAATACTTTTGATTAAATGTTTAATTAGGATTTTCACTTTGATTAAACTTTCAAAACATCTTTGTACATAGTTAGGGCTTCCACTTGAGTTTGGATTCTCCAAAGCCCTTGATTCAACCATGTTTCAATGCTTGGTTCCTGTACTTTGTTATATTCATCTGATATTTGATCATCTTGAATACATGCTTACTTGAACTCCTTTGTGATTGCTCTTATTGATTAAACCTTTGATCACATATTCAAGTATTTACTTCATAAACTCTTACCATGATGAATATATCTCTCTGTTTGATGCACATTCACATGTTGTTACACATGCTTAATCATACCATACTTATGTCATCCTCGATGACTACACTTGTCCACAAGCTTGATCAAACTTGTATTTTTAAGTTTCTCTTGACATTTATGTTTAGGGCGCCAGCCCGAATTACAATTGCTCTGACTTCCTTCTTAAGGATATGTAGGCATAGGATTGCGAGATCCTAGCGAGCAACCTTTTAATTTTCCCTGTATGTTTATAACACAAAAACATTAGGATTCCCTTCAACTACAATCTAGTTCAAACATTAGGTCTCTCCTGATGAAGTTTCAACCTTAAACCCTAGCCTCCTCTTGGGATTTGTACGAGAAGCTTCAAACACTAGCCTCCTTTTAGGCTTTGTATAAGGAGTCTCAGACACTAGCCTCCTCTTGGGCTTTATACAAGGAAGTTAGACTTCAAACTCAAAAACTCTTCAACAAAGATATGAGAACTCCCCTTTGAAGTCCTAAAGTCAACACCCTGCCTTTTGTGGCTTCAAACCTTCAAACTTCAAGTCAAACCCTAGCCAACCTTTGGCTTCAAACTCAAAACACTTCCCCAGAGATGAGACATGAGCCATATCTAAAGAAGATATGCCTCTTCTATTTTTCACAACATTCAAACAAACATTTTCAAACATTTTTTCCATTTAAGTGATGTAAGTGGCACACTTGATGATTCAAAAGCCAAGTTGGAGTCCTTCTTTTATTATGGTACAAAAACACTTTTTTCATTTAAGTGATTTAACTGACACACTTGTTGATTATACATCTTGTCACACCCTAATTTTTAACCATAAGATCCCGCCTCCTGGTGTTTGTTTCTTACTCGTTTTATTTTAACTCTTACGCGCACGCGTATTATGGCTAACCAGTTCGTGCAGGTGTGTTAACTAGCTAGTGGCAGGTTCGAATAAGTCCTCATATTGGTTTATCGAATCTTGAGCCAATTGTTATCAAAATTTACAACAAAGCCCATAAGTTGACTTGAACTCGTCGGCTTTTGTCTGGTTCTGAAAACTAAAGACAGCCTGAATCGACGTGTAAAAGGGGTTGGAGCTTATTCTACCATAAAGATCTCGTCATCCTTTCAAGCCCATGATTAATTCTTGCTACTAAGTCATCACATATTCTCACGGGATATTCAAGACTACAAGTTTTAACGTCAAGTTCAATTTATCTAAGTTAATGAGAAATTTCCTAAGAGACGTGATAACCCCCAATTCCATGGTTTCGTGATACAAGCCCGTCAAAAGATAAGAGATTGAAATGGACGAGAAGGCTACAAGAAAGAACTGTGAAATTTGTCACGAACCGGATTTTTGGTACAGAAGTTCTTTAAGCTTCACTAAATCTGATCCTCGAAGCGAATACTACGCAAAACGTTTTACGCGATTCAACCATGTGACGTTGTAACTTTTGCTCATATATAACTTCTGCACCCTTGGGGCTACTCCATGAACACTGAAATATCTTAATTACAGCAAAATATGGATTAAAAAATGCTTTATTGATGATGTGTGAAGTATTCAACAACAATTACAACAAGCTCTTCAAATTACAACCTGTTTTTTTCTACAAGACTCCAACACTTCTTAAAAGCCAAAGTCTACAACACTGATTTTCAAATGTTTGTTACAAATCCTATTAGCCTCAAGCTATCTCGTAAATCCTACACAACTCAAAACCAAGTTCCTAACTTCCTGCAGGTTATTGAACGAACTTCCCCCAACAGCAGTCTCCAAACACGTCGACTACAGGAGGCCTGAATAGTATACTACTGCCTGTCGGCATTATCAGCGACAATCTCGCCCTAGTTTGCCCAGCATAATCATCCAGTACTACGCCTGCAAATACAAGAACAAATCAATAACCGCACCTAAAAGCAAAGGTCAAAGAGATAATTGATAAATGCTTAGCCCTTAGTTTAGCTCATCATTGAGCATAAGGTTCGAGCAGCCGGAAGGGCGACAACCGAAGCTGTCACCAACTTCCTACTGAACATCAAACAATGTAAAGACAAATTCTTTTCGTAGGCAACAAAGATCGTGCAGACAACAGCCTTTCCCACTTCCCTCAAGGCTCAGACACGAGGCTATCATTGCCGCTTTAAACCTTGGCAACGGCATAATAACCGACAGCTGCTGAACTACTAGCGACATGCTAAAAGAAGAAGAACAATGGATGAAGATATCAGATGCAAACAATAGCAGTGGCAAACAGTTGCAAACAATAGCAGCGCATCAAACAATGTCAATTGCAAGCAAGCCTCCACAACTGCAGCATAATATCAACAATATCAGTTACGAACAACATCAACGATATCAGTTCAACATTTGCAACAACATCAACAACAGTACAACAAGCATAACCTGCAACTCTCAACTCCACAATTTCGTCCCCCGTATTACCACAGAATACTATCCACAGATTGGAGCTACCAAGTCCTGTCAAAACAACACGAACACCATCAAACAAAGCTACATTTATGAAACCAACATCCTTCGCGCATCAGCAACCTGTCAAAGCAATACAACTAACCATTGCAGAAATAGTTCGTCGGAATCAAAGTGAGTTCAGCCCTCAGTTCAATTCATCATAGGGCAGAAGCTCTAGTAGCCGGAAGGACAACAAAGGGGATTTGCCACCAACTCCCTACCAACTCGAAAGCTTCAACGGACATTTGAAATCAACAACGGCTGTAAGCTTCTTAGCTCAAATGTAATGTCATCATCGTCGGTCCGAAACCTTTCCCGACCAGCACAAGGCAAGGCGAATATCTGAACTCAGAACGTAGCCTTCCCTGCAAGAAGAAGAGAAAACACGTCAGCTGCAAACAACAACAAGTTTCCTCCACATCACCAACACGAGCATTCCAGCAATAGCAGGAAAATATTGCATCAGCTGCAAGCTAGCATTCGCAAACAAAAGAGTTCAGCAAAAGCAAGGCAACTAAGCTCAAGTAACATCAGCGGTACCGCATCAACATTTCGCCTTGCATCAACATTTCATCAACAACATCAACAAAGCATCACCAAAATGAACCTCAACTTCACGTTCCGACATTCGAATCCAGATGGAGCCAGAAAGGCCCCTAATGCTAGAATCTCAAAGCGGAAGGAAGGAAGTTCAAGCCCTCAGAAGGATGAAGCTCATCACCGGGCAGATTTTCGAGCATCCTGAAGGGCGACAACCGAAGCTGTCACCAACTTCTTACCAAGCTCAAAGGTAACACAAGCTCAGAGTTAACTCAGGCATCAAAAGAAAACAAACGGTAACCGTAAACGTCTCAGCTCAGACGTAGTGTCGTCATCGCTGGTTACAACACCTTTCTCAACAAGCAAGATGAGGCAGCTTCTGAACTCAAGCGCAGTTTCTTTCCTGCAAGAAGAAAAAAGGAAAACATTAATGTGGCGCTAACAACGACCAGCCACCGCGGTTAGTTTCTATTTTCAGCAATGCAACAAGAGAAGCGACTTGTAAAGTCAACAAGTGGATATCACAAAACAAAGAGAGAGAATTTCGAAACTTCCCAAAACCGGAGCCAGCAGAATCGGACGAGATAAGAAAGGGATTAATTGGTGTCTCCCAAATCGTCAATAAGATCAGACAGAAATCACCAAATAGGAATGTTGTTTAAGACAATTTTCAATGGAGGCCCATCACTTTCATCTATAAAAGCTGCGAAGCACACCCACAAAGGGGATCACGAAGAAGCCGTTACCATCACAAAAAGAGTGAAAACCCTTGAAGCTCAAACCGACGAAGACTTTCACCGCCGAAAGCTCAGATCCTTTTCGAGGTTAATCATCGCCGGCCCAAAGGGGAGGAACTCGCGAACCGCCACCGCCTTACCGTCTCGATTCTCCGATACCACTTCAGTTTACGGTAACTTCGCCATCCGTATTGAAAATCCTTAAAGCTATTGATGTTTTATTTCTAGTGCAGGTTCAAAACAAAGGGAAGCCATGGAGTGAAACGGGAAAACAAAGCGAATCGAGAGGGAGAGGATAGAATGGAAGGAGAGGGACGACGGCGCGGGAGAGGGAGACCGATTGGGGGGGCTTAGGGTTTTTCTTTCATTTCTTTTGCCTTTGTAATTTTGTTGTTATAATGATCCTGTATGCACACACTCACCATAACTCACGTACACCACACACACAGTCCTCAGATCTCCAACGGATCCCGATCTAGCGCCTCACGTTGCATTCCACCGTAAGCCCTCGCCATGCGTTCTCACCCAATCACACGCCCCCTAATTCCCATTAACCATTTTAATTAATCCGGTAATCTTTCCATAACCCTTAATTAACCAAAACCTTAATTAATTTATTTGTTTAAGAATAATCTTATCATTTTCATTTATTTAATTATTCAACTAATATTTACTCTTTTTAAAATCAGCCTTTATTCATTTAATCAATAACTTATTAACAATTATCTTATTTAATCAACTTTTTCCCTAACTAATTAAAATGCATTTATTTAATTAGCCTATCCAACTTATTGCTAAATAACTTAATTGACAATTTATTTATTTATCTCATCAACTTTTATTTCATTTAATAATTATCTACTCAAACCTATTCCACTTTTTAAAATAATATAATCCTTTATTTTCTCATATTCAACATTAATAATAATGACAAAACTATTTCATTTTAATAAAGCTTTTAACTTTGATCTTTAATAATATTAACAACAAAAAACTCATTTCATAATAATCTATTTAATTAAGTTATTTATTAATAATAATAATAACCTTTTATTAACTGTTATTCAGTAATAATAATTAAAACATATTTTTATTAAAACTAATCAACTTATGGTTTAAATTCAATAATATAACACTTTCTTACAAACTAATTCACCCTTTAACATAACTATGTCTCTTAAATTCAACTTCGCCATAAATTAACCAACGCGCGCACGATTCCGTACGTCCCGCATAGATTCCACGCACATATGCACAATTCACACACTCACTTAGCGCTTTCATGCGTTTGTGTATGGATTTAATTTACACGCTTTTACGTTATCTGTTTTATTTACTGTATTTCCTTTACCGTATTGCATAATGTCCAAAGGAAGAACTTGCGCGTAACATAAAACTTGGGCGTATGCATATCATTTGCATTATAATCCCCGTTGATCTTTGATCCCATTCAAGTCGATCTTTTAAGATAGATCCTACCCATAGGAGGACCTTTGCCTTTTACTTTTACAACATAGAAACAAACAAATCAACTCAATTCAAATTATTCAAACACAATAGAGAATAAGACATGAGTCATCTTGACAGTCGAGATATAAATCTCCTGCCTCATAACAATACAATCAATATGTAGGGAATTTTCCGTTTGAGAGTGATAGTGGCATACTCGTCGATCACAATCCGAGTTTCTAATCCCTTCTCTCGAAACGATGCAAAGACTATTTTCCTACAAGTTATGGTGACTAAGTCAAGTCCTCTCCTTCAAAATGATAACTCGTCTTTTCTCCCAGACCCAATCAATCAACTACCTTATCCCGTAGGAACTTTGACCACAGTCAAAGAAATCCTCAAACCCTTTAGGGGAACTACAAATACTCTGATTCCACTCCCGTCAGGATATGTAGGCACAAGATACAATATCTTGTCGAGTATACTTAGAATTAAACCATTAGGTCTTTTATCCCTTAAGCAGATAACTCATAGCAATAAACAACATAAAACAAGAGGTTCTTGTAGAGTACTACAGAAATTTAGGATGCTAGCACCTTCCCTAAGTTTAACCAACCCCCGAACCTATAACTCTCTAGCTTTTGCATTTGCATTGCATTGTGGGTAATTCGATCTTTTTTCCTTCCTTTGGACAAATTAAAGTTCGATTGTAATGAATTTAGATTCAAGCTCATCAATAGCTTGGTATCCAATTTTCACCGCGACACATCTAAGTCAAGGTCCTTCTCTTATTATGCAAAGATTTCTTTTAAAAGAAGAATGTGGCATTACTTTGGATTTTTTACTTCCAAATTTAAATCTTCTTCCCTTATTACTTTATCAAAATGTTTGTGGTGTATAGGTGAGATATCTCCCTAAAGATGATAATTTTTCTTTTCTCTCAAAAATAACAAACCTAATTCCACCCATTAGTAGGTGGAACTACGAACACTCTAATTTATCAATTTCCTTTTGAGAATACGTAGGCATAAGATTGCAAGATCTTAGCAAGCATAATAATAATAAAACCCTTAGATTCCCTATACCTTTATCTTAAACCATTTTCTACCATAAAAACAACAAAAATATCTCCTATCACTCACTCAAAATAGTCAACAAATCCCTAATACACAGCAAGTGACTTTATCAACAGTAAACACAAATATACGCAAGAGGTTCCTATAGAATACTATAGATACTTAGGGTGCTAATACCTTCCCTTAGTATAACCAATCTCAATTCCAAAATCTCTTAGTGTATTGCATTGCACGCACTCACATATTTATTTAAATTTTTTCTCCTTCCCTCTTTTGGAATAAATTAAAAGTTCACATGTAGAGAAAGGGGCGACCTTCTTCGAAAGAAGGGACCAATCCCGCATCCATAGTCCCCTTGGGTAAGTTTTTTTTTCTTCAGTAGAGTCATTCTTAGCTCGTGTGTCTTTGAGTCAATTGTGATTATCTATGTCTCAGTTTCTTTTTACTCTATTTTTGTTAATTTTTTTGCTAAAAAAGGGGAGAAAAGGGTTTGTGTGTGTAGTCTAGTGTTGTTACTTCCTATATTTTCAATTTGGGGGAACATAAATGTCTATCATGTGGATCTATCTGTTCCTACTGCTACTTCTGTTGTAGTATGTGCATGATATATTGTCCGGTGTTCTAACATCGTGTCTGTTGTGTCTTGTGGTTGGGTTTATGTGAGTCTAGGACTTTTGTGTTCTCAGTTATGTGTGAGGCTTTTTCTGTATGCATTTATAATTCATGAACTTAGATAGTCATACTTATATATCTAGTGCCTTGGTTGAAGCTCAAGGTTGGTTTTCTTGTGCTTCAGAAAAGTTTCTTCTTCCCCTTTGAGAGGAAGATTTATTCCTTCATGACAAGGATCAGTTATGTGATTTAAGGGGGGTAACTTGGATATTCCTGAAGATGCAGGTTATCTTATTCCTCATGTACACAGTTTACATGTTTTTACATGTAACTTGTGTTGTGTGTTTATGGTTTTATTTCTCTCTCCAATTTTATTGTGCAAAAGGTGTTTTAGCCAAAATTTTCCAAAGGGGGAGATTGTTAGATCCGTGGTTTTAGGATTGGCAACATTTTTTCTAAAACATGGTTCACAGCAGGATGTTGTGTGTGATGTTCTGACATGTTGTTATGTTCTGACATGCTGTTCAGTTCATTTTGTGAGCAGATATTCTGACAGATGTTGTAACATGTTGTACTAGAACATCTATTCTGGCTGTTTTAAATCTTGACAGATTTGATTTGATTCTGTGATATTTCTTTTGGATATATCTCAATAATTTTTTGCAAGTCAAGAAGATTTTATTTAGAACAAGTTTTTGTATCTCCAGTTGTACACAAATTACCAAAATTGGATAATGAGACAATTTATGAAACGTTGTGTTTTGCTCTAAGGTTTAAGGAGATCTTTTCTGCACAATTGGTGCAACCCTTAGCGTATGGATCAAGGAATATTTGGGTGAAGATTTCGAAGTCCATGGATTGCTAAGGAGTATTTAAAGAGCTGCTTAGACCTAATGTATTTACGACTTTCACTTTTTTAAAAACTAGGGGAAGTTTTAGAAACTTAGGTTTTGAGAGTCTCTTGTGTGTGACTTTGTAAGTCACCCTCTTTATCTTTTGATACATTATGGTTGACAAATTGTTTATTGTTTGTTGTTCTCACTCTAAAGCTTATAAGAAAGGAGTTGAATATTATTCTTGGTTGAAGCTTTGAAGCAAAACTAAGTATTGTTCTTGGTCAAAAGTCTTAACCTAGTATTGTAGTTGAAAGAGGGTACATCTTTCTTTTTGGTTTATCTAGGCATAATTTACTGGGACTGTGACTGGTTGTTAGGAAGTGAGAGGGGAATCTCATATCTAGATGGAGATTTCTAGGTAGAACTAGCACAAGGTAGTGATTAGGAGAGAGGTTGTAAACGGGGGAGTTTAGCTTTGAACTAATGCTATCATAGTGAATTTCCTTCTTGGCTTGGATGCCCCAATATGTAAGTAATGTTGCACCGAACTAGGTTACCAATTGACTATGTTATTTATTTTTCTGCATTAAAATTATGCTATTTACAGTTGGATAAATTGTTCTGTCAGTCTGAAGATGTCAAAATGTTTGTCATGACTTTGTACTCTAATGTTGAGACATCAGAATCACCATAATGTGTTACATGTGCCAACAAATTTCACATGCTCCTTTTTCCCCACCAGCAGCAGTGGTAGTAGCTCGAAAACCATCAGTGTCACTCTTTCTCAGCTGAGGATGTTGAGTCACAACCTGTTGTGCTACATCCCCTACCTACTCGCAATACTGTACCATAACATGCACCACTATATAGCATAATCTCAAGCATCATGTAAGATTAACCATACATTGCATTTGTCATGTGCATCGAGCATGTCTTCTAGTGACTCCCATATTTCCCTAGCAGAATGTTCAGCCAATCCCCAACACACGACCTTACATAAAGGCTTCTTTGCCCTATTCCCACATAACCCATTTCCCAACACACACACTTTGAATACACTTCCATTCAACGACCAAATTTTCAAGCTACTCTTGTATTTAATCCCCTTCCACCTTGAATAATCGAAAAACTTTCGTAATTCGTACATTCAGGTCCAAGAGGATTAAATAGGGACAGCTGTCGTATCCCAAGAATATACTATGCACTACAGTATCTTCTCACCAACTTTCAGCTACAAGCGCCACTTAACTTTTACATATGATGTGACCATCATACACTGGATACTTTAAGGTCAATTCCTATTCTTCTATACCAATGAATCTATTCTTCATCCTCAATAATAACATTGTCTATTTATTTAAGGAGGACTTAGAAGATTAAAAAAGGTGGAGAGATGTAGAGAAAAAGCATGAAGCTAAGCGCAGAGGAGTACCAAAGATGAGTGATAGAAAATAAAATGTTCTCAAACAATATACAAACACTTAAAAAGGTCTCAGATTATAAATGAGTGGACACAAGATATGTTCTCAACCCATAAATACAACGAGAAACACACTACACTAATCTAGAGTTGCAAAATGTAGAGACGCAATAAGTGTTCTCAAACATCAAAGGATCAACTGTAAAAGCACATTAAAGAAAAACATTTGCATAAAGGCAAGAAAGAAGAAAATCAAGCACTTAGAGCTCGATATTTCATATCTCGCTTAAGTGTATATTCTGATTGTAAAATTGTGTAATCTATTTAACTAAGAAGCACACTTATAAACACCAAACTGTTATAACCCAGTCTGGTTATATTACTTAAGCGACTAGGATGGTCAGGTTCTTGAGACGGCTTTGATAGTTTGTCAAAGAGGATAAATCTTTTTAAGCGACCGGGTAGGCCATGATCTTAAGGAGTCAATGATTATCGGGGTTTCTTAAGCGACCGGGCAGGTCAGACTCTTAAGGAATTAGTGACAGGTTGTCATTACATTTGTAATCAGTTTTGATTATTGGATTAATGGTGAACCAGATGGGTGGACTACATGTAACCTAGTTAATGGTGAACCAGGATAAAAAAAATTTGTGTTCATATGTTTATCTTTATCATTGTTGTTTGAGAGATTGAGTGAGGAAAATTTTTTAAACTATAAACCGAATTCAAATCCCCCATTTCTTGTGTTTCATGCACCTTCACAAGCTACATATTCATGATTGAAGGTGCTTCAATCTCATGAAGCTCAAGGAAGAAAAGCATTGTGGCTTTGTCATCATGTGAAGTTGAGTATGTGGTTGCATCATATGCAGCATGTTAAGCATCTTGAATAGAGATGTTGCTCGAAGAGTTTAAGATAATGGAACCTAAGAAAATAAAGTTTTTTGTTGACAACATGTCAGCTATCGACCTGGAGAATCATCTAGCGTGTCATGGTCGATGTAAGCAAATAGAAAGGAGGTATCATTTTCTGAGGGATTGAGTTAAAAAAGGAAATCTTGAACTTGAGCATTGAAGACAGAATGACAACTAGCCGACATACTCATCAAACCCCTAAAGAAAGTCAGATTTGACGAGTTGAAGAGAAACATAGGAATGAGAAGTCTAAAAAACATGAATTAACGGGTGCGTTAGAAGTTGTAATTTGACGTTTTATCAAAAGCTAGCATTCGACTATGTCGAAGTAGCTAGTCGAGATGTAGAAGTCACTTGTATTCGATTGAGTCGAATACAACATATAGTTGTTATGTTGAAATACAAATTGTAGTTATGTACTTTGCATTGTGTATGTTTTGAGTATGTGTCGATTTGTATAGTTTTGAGTTTGGACTTTAGTTGTCTATATAAAGGGCATTGTATAATAAAAACATAACAACTTTACTTAATAATATTTCTCTTTTACAAACGCAGTTTCTCTCTTTTCTCTCTCCTTCTTCTCCCAATTTTTAAAAAAAACGCATTTGTTCCATAACTAATATCTTTGCATCAAGTTCAATAGTGTTAACTGTAAGAGTATCTATACAATGATCATTTTCATCTTATAATTCTATTGATACGAATGATACGAATGTGTTAGATTCAACCTTCAATCTCTTATAATATTAAATATTGATGTAAAAGTATCTTATAATATTAAATATTGATGGAAAAGTATACGTGTATAACACTCATATGGCAAATATGAATTCTTTTAAGGAGTAATTTAAGCATAAAAGTGATATGGGCAATATTGCTACAAGGAAAGCTTGAACCCATTAATTTCGAAACCCATTGATAATCATTTGAATGATCAACAAAGAGCATAAATGTATGTTTTACAATAGCCAATGGGATTGGGAGGAAATGGACACATAAATAAGTTGCATTGTGTTAAAAAGTGAACTATTACTACCATTTTCACCATGCAAACAAAACATTATTGGGACCTTAAAAGTCTTCCATATAAAGACTTAAAAGAATGAAAACAAAACAAAGATAAGGTACGTCCAAAATTAAAGTGTGAGATCTCTTTTTCTTTTTGAAAGGTGGAGGACCAAATACGTCAGGACTATAATGCAAGACAATGAAGTGAGAACTATGCATGTAGAGAGTCATGGAATGGTTGACCTTGACTGTGAAGAAATAGGTATACTTGGAAAGGTCCTTCTATAATCCTAGTCCACGCTTTTATATATAGTGCATGTCTTTATTGGTTTCATTCAAGGGTAAAGGGGAATGAAGGATCCAAATACACGTCTTGAAAAGAAAATAGTAAAGATATTTGTAGGATTCATGCACTAGGAAAGTTGTTGTTCCATGTGTTTCACAAAGTTAAAGATAATTAAACAAATTCAATAAAGCTTTGAGTATTATAACTGTGGGCCGGATGGGCTTAACAAAGCTTTGAGTATTATAACTGTGGGCCGGATGTGGCTAACAAAGCTTTGAGATTACCCTTCAAAGTAAATTTGACACTAGTTTTTCATATTGTATAAAATGTTTTTCTCATTTTTTTTTACTAATAAACTGTTGAAAAAAAATTTCGCACGAAAAATCTGGTAAGCCAATCAGAAAATCATATATGCATTTTTAACGAACTTTTAAAAAAATAGATAAAACCATGTTGATATTCGGATTTTTAAAAAATCCAGATATTCATATCGCGTAGACCTATATAAAACAAAATTATCACTATTGAATTTTTCAAACATACGATAGTTCATATCCGATAGGCCAATAAAAAAACGAAACTAACACTATCGAATGTTTTGATATTTTCTGAATATTTGAAAAAACCGATATAAAATCATAATTTCTATTTCAAAAATCTATGATTATATGGTCATTTGAAAAATTCGGTTTAAAAAATATGAATTTATATCGGATTTTTGAAAAAATCGATATAAAATCATAGGTTTTTGAAAAATAATTTGATTTTACATGTATTTTTAAAAAACGGGTGTAAAATCTATGTTTTTATACCAATTTGTTTTTCAAAAATCCGATAAATATTTTTAAAAAAATGGGGAAAAAAACTATAAATCAAAAATTTCATAAAAATTCATATATTAATCCAAATATTCTAAAAATCACAGTTTTATTTAAAAAATTCAAACACTTTAATAAAGATATTTTAATAAAATTATACATAATGGGGGTGTCAGATCTAATTAAAAGGGTGTCAAGACAAAATCTCCAAATTAGAGATACTATGGGCTTATTTATTTTTGTTGAATCTTTTATACAAGTTTTTGTCCTGTCACCTTTTTTTTTTAAAACCCTGCAACCCCCTCCTCCATCGAGTACACTTTTACCAAAATATCCACAAACCAACAAAATTAAAACTTTTGGATTTTTAAAGAACTTTTGTGATATATTAACATTTTGATAGTTATACATAACACTTAACAAAATCTTTGTATTATAAATTTATGAGTTTTTATTGGTTTTTGTTATATGTATCGAATTTTTGAGAATTTCATGAATATTTATCGGATTTTTAGAAAAAATTCATTTAAACCCAATTATTTTAGATAATTTATTCCAAAATTTTTGTGAAACTCGTGAATATTTAGTGGATTTTAAAGAAAAATCCAATTTAAATCCATTGTTTTGAAAATTTTATTCTAAATTTTTAAGATGGTCAATTAAACTATATATATATATATATATATATATATATATATATATATATATATATATATATATATATATATATATATATATATATATATATATATATATATATATATATATATATATATATATATATATATATATATATATATATATATATATATATATATATATATATATATATATATATATATATATATATATATATATATATATATATATATATATATATATATATATATATATATATATTTAAAAATTCTTGTAACATGGTGATTATATCAGATATATTAAAAATCTGGTATTCACATTTTTTTTTTATTTTATAAAAAAAACCGGTAGACATAGACAGTAGAGATTTTAGTTTTTCTTCAAAAGTTTTTTAACTAAGTTGTTGACATTATTAGCATAACATTCATAAAATAGGAAACATATGTTTATAAATTTTAACATAACTTATCATGTACCCAAGTTTCATAACATGAATTAACGTTCAAAACTATCATTACAATCAAAACCCATCAAAGTATATACATATAATCACAAGGACTGGATAATATTAATACAAAACAAATTACGTTAACTTCTTAACTTCTTCTTGACATTGTCTTATACGTCTCGTGTATGCTATTTCCCATAATCTTGCACGTTCGTTATAGTTTTGTCTCCAACGGTCAGTGATGAAAGGCAATGGACAATCATATTTCAACTTAACTCGAACTCAATGACTGTTATTAACAAAACCAATTGTAATAAGCTTATGTCAACTCGTAGACATAAATGTAGATACCACAAGTGGGAAGCAATTGGGGTTAATGATAATGGACAACGAGACCAATATCACAATGTATCTAGAAGAAATAGGGTAACCCATATCAGGAATCATCATCCACTTCTCACGATCTTGAACACTCAAGGTAGATACTTACAACAAACTCCTAACTTCAGAGACTGTGTCATAAAACACATTGGAATACATCTGATTATTTATATAAACTTTACTATCTAATTACGTTCAAACCAATGACCATGACTTTTTACCTCATCCAAATAAAATTGCAATAACGCGAAAATTTCCATCAGGCTTCACATCTATAATATATTTAATGTAGGCATGTAAGAAAATAGGAAATTGATACAGGTGAAAATGTTCATAAGACTTGCTAGACGGATGACTTAATGGAGCTTTAGTAGATGATCTCTTTTTCGTTTGACTTTCCTACAAGGTCTCAACATACTCCCACTATGAAGGATCATGATTTACATCACTCTCCTGTCCCTTTTTACTCTTCTTAACTCCTCTTTTTAGCTTGTACTGCACTAGTGGTGGACATATGGAAATTATGCACGGATATGTTAGTTCCCTAACTTTTTATTCATTGCCCTTTGGCCAACGATATCCAAGGTATTAAAATACTTATTCAACTCTTCATATTCTTCTTCTAAGTCCAATTGTGTTCCATTATCTTCTTCAGAGACTTCATACTCTTCAATGTGTAATTTCTTCCAAAACAAATGAGTAGATTCTAATGGAATATGCTAACCTTGTATTTGATGACCTGCAAGTTCACACGCACAGGGTAACTCAGGTGTTGTCCTAATCAAGCAACCACACACAACTTTGTCAGAACCAACAACTTTTACCCTTTCCAACTCCTTTGCAATGTGTTGTACACACTGTCTTGATACGAAGTTGTGTGATCTCAAGTAAAATGGATTATTATATCGATACTCAATGTTGACAACATTTTTTTTTGAAATGATACTCTAATTGCACCTAGTTGCAGCTTCAGTATGGTGATCACAACATCTAAACTTTTACAAAATTCTACACGACTAGTACTTAACGTGTTTTTAAGTCTCCAATGGGTTAGCTCAACCATATAATATTAGAGAATGATGTAATAAGTAAATTGATAAATATTTCGGTAATAAAATCAAATTCACAAGGATGTACCTATTTGTTGTCGTCTTCCTTAAATGCGTGGCTCAGTTAGCCCATGCAGTAACAAACTTTTCTTTATAGGGTGTCAATCATGTCTGGTTGATAGGTGAATGAATGTCACCTCTAACCCAAAGTTACTGACCTGACGTTACGCTAGTAGTCTTGTTCTTGATTAGAGAATCCTTAGTCTATGTAAAGGAATATAGAGGATCACATTGAAATTTATCCATTATGGGCTAGTACCATTATTCGACCATTTAGTACACCCATCAACATAAAAATGAGTTGTTTCCCCTTAAGCATAGTCTGGCGTAGCCAGAGTGTGTCTTGCGATCTAGGTCATTTTTTTTGGGTAGGAATATGGAGTGGAGAAACGGTTTAGAAGGGGGTGAATAGACCTTTTTGAAAATTTTACTGTTTTTCAAAATGTAATATCAAAGTTTGTGTTGTGGCAAGCGATTCAAAAAAATAGAGATACTATGCTTACTAATAGGAATTAACGATAAACTACGCTAAGAAACGAAAACCTAAATATGCAATAGGCTACAAAAATTAAAATGTAAGAGAGAGATAGAGAGAGTGAGTGAGAGAGAGAGAGGGAGAGACAGAGAGAGTACACTGGGATGTATAGTGGTTCGGCTCTATCGTCCTTTGATGCGTCCGCAAGTGCACAGAAATATCGAAGTAATGTAAAAGATTGTCGAATCCACAGAGACCAATATCAACCTACCGTTATCTATTGCTGCGATGTAAAGCTAAGGCTAATGATTACTTGGTTTAAAAGAAATTAAAATGAAAACTAAAATGAAATTTATAAAATATAATAATAAAGAGAAGCCGAAATATGGATTCCATGTTCCTAAGGGACTTGTAGAAAACAGGTACTAATTACGGTCAGGTACCTATTCCGTAGGATACACTGACTCAGAGGCTCCGCCTCATGCTCTCGCGGTTTTGACAAAATTCGCGTTGCTTAACCCCAAGTTTTTGCTCCCGCTCACCCGGTAATTAAGAACACTTTTTGGAAGTCCAAAATATCCTAAATGGCGTCTAAAGCACTCTCACTATTTTTAGACAGGATGCCTAGTTTCTACTATCTGGCTCGCTCCTCACGCTCTCGCGGATCTCGGCTCAAACCTTAATATACTTCTCACTCTCGTGACAAAGCAATGGTAAGCAAATTCTCGCTCTCGCAACAAAGCTACCTAAATTACGGCTAGAAACTACAACCGAAACGGCTTAAAAATCGCAATTTCACACTAAGTTCACTATGAGTCTCGCCGGTAACGGCGGTCCTTATACGGAGGACTCAGACAAGTTTAGCCAGACATTATTTCGAACAAAAACAACATGAACACAATATTTAAATTTTGGAACAACATGGCATAAAGTAGAGAAGAATGCAACATAACACAAATTAAATTAAAGCGAGTAAAAACCTCTAAAGTAGAAGTAAGAACAGAACTTGAAGAAAAAAATAAAACTTATATTAACGCCGACATGCTTGTTGTTGATCCAAGAGTACAGAATAAAACATAATACATGATTGTGACAATCTCTCGATGTGAGCGATTGTCACTTTTAAAAGTATTTTATGCCTAAAACTAGTAAACGAAAATGACAGTGCTTCCGTATGTAGCACTCCAAAATTTGTCTTTTCGTTTTAGCAGTATCTGGCTTTTGTTTCTTTGCATTTTTGCATTTTTGCATTTGCATAGCATTCGTTCTTGAGAGAGGGGATCAAGGTTTTCCCGTGGCTCAGTTTTCATCTCAGTGCATGAACTTGAGCGACAAGCATCAGAGGCTTTGGCATTTATTTTGCCCAGCGGTCGGGCGACCGATTTTATTTTGCATGTTACTTTCAGCTCAGAAAGCAGTATTCAGGCTATCGCAAGCATTTTCATGGTTATGATATTCAAAAGCAAGTTTCAGAAGTTGGACAGAGCTCAAAACAGTTGGAAACGGACAAGCGGGCAGATTTCTCTCCAAAAGGCGCCAAAATTTAAAATTTGGAGGTGTTAATCGGTTAACCTATATGGTTAATCGATTAACCAAAGCAAAATTAGGGCAAATTGGGATTTTTGAAGGTGTTAACCGATTAACCTATTTGGTTAATCGATTAACCAGTGCAATTTTTGCCTATGTACGTGAATTTTCAAAGCAGGCTGTTTTGGGGTCCAAGTTTGGTCATGTGCAAACTTGATTTTCACTTTTGGAAGGATATAGAACCTATTTGGAATTTGGTTCCAAACTCCCATTCCTCATTCCAAACCATATTCTCCACACCACATTCCAAGCCTTGCATTTGGATCCAAGCCTAAATGATATTTAAGTGATCCACTCCAAACCACACACATCTAATCACTCATAATCTCATTTCAATTTCAGAATTGATCTCAATTCTCTCTCAATTTTCCAATCTCCAAAACCTTCACC
This sequence comes from Lathyrus sativus, assembly GCA_963859935.3. Lineage (NCBI taxonomy): Eukaryota > Viridiplantae > Streptophyta > Magnoliopsida > Fabales > Fabaceae > Lathyrus > Lathyrus sativus. Next base: position 687,874,506 of record OZ012741.1, on the reverse strand, counting down.
AAAGCTTTTCTCATTGAGATCATTGATTCTTCATTGGAATCCTTGATCTCTAAGAGCTAAACCTTCATCCATTCTCTCCATTGAATCAATTTCTTCATCCAATTTTGGTGCAAAAGTGGATCTGAACTTGGAAGTGATTTTGGAAGTGATTATTTGGCTTGATTTGGATTGATCTTGAAGGATCTTCATTGCTACTGCGAGAATTGGTGTGGATCTTGAAGTATTCCGGATTTCTAGCATTGGATCTACTCAATTACAGTTGAATCAACATTAACTGGAGTAAATCTTCGCTCCGAAGGTTGGATCCGAATATGTTTTTAGCTTATTTGCATAATCATGTGGATTTTCATCTTTGATTAGCTTGTGGTTAATTTGATCCATTTGATCCATGATTTGGTTGTGTTAATCTGTTTACATGCTGTTTGGATCATGATTTGCTGGTTTAATTTCGTGATTAAGTGACTATGCGATCATCCGGTGGATTGGATAAGTGCTTATTTGCTGAAAATGTTGTTCTGTTGCTGTTTTTCTGCTGTTGGCACAATGTTAATCGGTTAACTATATGGTTAACTGATTAACCATTTCAAATATTCAAAATTTTCAAAGTTTTCAAAGTGTTAATTGGTTAACGCATATGGTTAACCGATTAACATGAACAAATTTCTAGATTTTCAAGCATTTTTCAGTGGTTAACCGGTTAACCGATTAACACTGTGCCAGTGGGTCTGTTTTGCTGATTTTCTTGCTTGTTTGAGTACCGTTTCGCATCGAATCATCGTAGTTCAATACGATGCATTAGAAGTGAAATGTTCTGGACATTTTGTCGCTGTTTTGGTTGTTTAATCGAGACTTCGTCGATTTTTTTTTGTTTTCCGCTTAGATGCACACTTATGTGTTGTTGTTCATAGTGATGATGCTTGCATTTGCATTTCTTCTTGTGTTTTGCATCTTCATTTCTTGCATTAATAAAAGGTCGAGATGTGCTTGTGGTGGTGTTTACCCCACACTTTGTTCCTCCCTTTGCTTGTATGTTTCATTCCATGTTTGCATCTCTTACTTGTGATTGAATTTACTTGGTGCTTTCTTGTGCTTTTTGCCATGATCCCCATAAGGTTCCTAGTCCCTCCTTTTAGGATGGGAGTAGGAGAGACATTAGGTGTTCAATCCAAACATTCTAACATTAGGGTAGATGTTCCCCCTTTTAATCCTGACTTTAGGACCACTTTGCATGACAACGTTAGGGCCGAGTTTCCCTTAGACCTTTCGTGCGTCTCCCTCTTTCTCATCTCAAAAAGAAATGCTAATTCATCTAATAAGTAGGATGGTCGTTGTACACTACGAGCCTTAAGCTACTTGGGAAATGGTGATTGGGGGGCTTCCTCTTAATGGCCTAGAGTGTTTAGTGTACACCCTTTGGGTGATATGCGACGCATTCGCTCCTAGGTCATAGTCTTTAGTGCAACGTGAATCACAAACCGAATTAATTCACATAGCTAAAAAACACAAAAACAAACATCAAACCTTTTTCCTTCGGGATTAATTGGAAAACCTTTTTTTCGTAAAAAAGAGTGTTGTTAAGCTTTGGTTCTACCGCAAACAGGCTTTGTCCCTAACTGCTAGAACAGAGGTTTAAACCTACTTGGTTAAAACACTTAATCAATCTGTGGTTTCGTGTCAGCCCGAACTACGTTTGCTCTGATTTCTCATACCAGATGAGAATACGTAGGCACAAGACGGCGATGTCTTGGCGAGCAACCTTCCCCCCTTTCTCCCGTAGTTAGCTGAACTACGTTGACTCTGACTTTCCCATTGCACGAGGGAATATGTAGGTACAGAGCGACGGTGCTCTGTCGAGTCTCTTTTCTTTTCTTTTTTGCCCTTTGAGCCTTTAGAGTAGATAGTTTAAACACACCCTTAGATAGACAACAAGCGTGGATTCCGTCGTGTACGACGGACGTGAGGGGTGCTAATACCTTCCCCTTGCGTAACCGACTCCTGAATCCAGGACTTGGTTGCGATGACCTTGTCTTTCCCTTTTTCGTTAGGTTTTTCCGATCGTTTCCTTTCCCTCTCTTTGGGATAAATAACGAAAGGTGACGACTCTTCTGCTTTCCGCCGGGTGTTTTTCGCAGTTGCGACACCGTACAACTTGGATGCCTTAGAAATATCCCTCTAGGTCCTATTTATAGATAAATATCCCCTTGTAACTTCCCTTGATCGTGTCAATAAGTGGGGGGAAAAGCGGTTGAAAAACTGCTTGAAAATTGGCCACTTTCGCAGAACTACTGTCTGCAGCGTAATGGCGAACGCCGTCTGCTCCTCACGGTGAACGCCATTTTCTCCCACGGAGAACACCATTTGCTAAAGGCGAACACCATATCAGTAAATTGACAAAATTTTCTCTTTTTCTTCATTTTCTTGCTCTTTTTCCGGTTTTCTCACACAAATGCTCTTATTCGAAAAATACCTGAAACAAAAACATAATACGACATAATAATACGAAAAACAAGTAAAACGACATTAAATTGCATGTGAATCGAGTCGAAATAAACTATATATTTTCACGTTATCAACACACCCACACTTAAACCATTGCTTGTCTTCAAGCAATCAACCAACACGGTTAAAAAAGGAATAAGTATGGTTTGAAACAGAGGCACAACGAGACTCTAATCATACATGGCTGCTAGGTTAATGTTAGATTGATAGGTACTAAATATCAATACCAAGGATACCGTAATGACACAATTTAAAAAACTCCATCCTTATGCAAACCAATCCGAATCATGCCATTATAACTCAACCTATATCTCTTGCTCTCTTTCACCCCATTTCATTATAGTGCAATCATATTAAGCCCATTATCCATACACATACATGGTAAGTAAACCTGTAAGTGACTACGATCTCATTGTTATTTCAGTTTTCTCGGCAAATATGCTTAAGCATCAATTGAACTTAAAGAGTTTGTACCGTTAGACTAAGTGATTGGGTGAGGACCACCTAACTTAGAAAGAACACATCTTATTATTCTCTCTATATATATTTTTTAATTTCTCATTTTGAACCAGAGACCATACACTTATTTGCATCGGTTTCTTACTTAGTGTGTGTTTAGGATGGTGTTGACTGCCTAAATAAACTACTTAGGGATTACATTAAAAATTGAACTTAAGGTTTCGACATAATGGGTAGTCAAATTAATTTTGCATATCTAGGGGGTTTAGGGTGTCAGGACGATATCGATTTTATCGAAACTTTCCCAAGTCTCTCTAACACAACAAAAATTAAAAATAACCTATATAATTTCAGAGTGTCGTGCCATGAATTGAAACAAAATTTTTTGGAGGTTTAAATTTTTTTTTAAATTTCGTGGAAATTGAATAACAAGTGAAAACCATGCATAAAGACTCGACAACACATGCAAAGACTCGGCAAAACATTAAAAACAGATAGAATTTCTAAAAGTATGAAATAAACTAGAAAATGATAAACCTAACTAGAAAATGGTAAAATCAAAGTGGAAAAGTTTCTCCCCCACACTTAAACCAAACATTGTCCTTAATGTTTTGATAAAAGATGGAAAAAGGAAAGATAGAACCTGTATGAATGCTACTGCGTGCCAAATCTTCTTTGATCCTTCCCTTATTGTCCCTGTCTTCACTGACCACTTCTACTCCGGCGTCTAGCATTTTAAGATGCCTTCATTTGTGTAATTTTTAAACCAACTCATCATATTGCCTGCTTCCAGAGGAAGTACCTGCAAAAAGTGTTAGAAAAATATGGTGTGGTGTGTGCAGGTGGAACTTGACCATGCAAATAATGAGGAAGAGGTAAGTTACTAACAGGAGAGACACACTCTCTCCTATCATACTCATCTTCGGTGTCACCACCAGCAGCGACATTCGTAGGAATGCCCGTGGGCACCAACTCATCCCCAAGATCGTCATCTAGAGAATTTTCTCCTAAATGTGGCCGAGACGTGACATGCAGTACATTTCCTTATTATCTGCAAATTCAAACAAACAAAAATAGAAAATTAAAATAAAACCCCCGTGGGTTGCCTCCCACATAGCGCTTTGTTTAACGTCGATAGCTCAACGATTAAGGAGCGCAAGCACTCATGGTGGTTCTTTTGAGGATGGTTCCTAGATCAAAATTTTAATAATCTTCGGTTTCCATGGCCACTTATCAAGCCATCTCTCATATCCCTCACCTTTTCTTTTCTTCCTTCTGTGGGGTGGCTCATTCTTTTGAACTTGTGGTGGTGGTTCTGCCTGTATCCAAAGTATTAGCTTTTCAAATTTGGTTTTAGTTCTTTCATCCACTACCTCAAAATCTAACCTTACCCTCTTAACAATAATGATATTCCTAGTTTCATGGTCCTCAAATTTTCTATTTTTATGCAGGACCTCAGACAAAGGTGTGTTGGTGTGGATATTTTCTAATACCTCCACATACGTTTTAGATTGGGAGACTACTTTAGCTTCTACAAACCTTTGGGGGAAAAGAATCGGTGGGGTATAGGGAAGAGTAACAACAATAGATGCTTCTTTCTCTACCTCTTCGACAACCCCCTTGCGGGTGGTGTTGGTGGATTTTTCTCAATCTCTACGATTTTCTCACTAGAACTCTCCTCAACTTCATTAGCACTCTCCCTAGGATTTTCTATTTTTTCTTCACTACTGGTTGTTACAACATCCACATGTCTCTCAATGGAGGGTCCTATAGGTGTCTGTGCGAGCAGGGAGATTTGAGTCTCCAATGCCTCGTTGTGAGTCGCGGGGGACTCAACCACAGTGTTCATCTGCCTAAGATTTTCATTAATTTGAAGATGTTGTTTTCTAAACTCTTCATTTTGGAGAGTTTGTGTTTCCACAAAATGCTCCATCATAGATTCTATCCTAGAGTGAGTAAGCGTCGCATTAAATTCCTCCATTAGTATTTTGATTTTGGATTTATGAAAATCTTGCGGTTCCTCAAAATACTGGGAGTGGTAATCGTAGAGGGAATTTGGGTAAGAATGAGTTAGTGTCGCATTGAATTCCTCCATTAATAGTCTGAGGTCGGATTTATGGGAATCTTGTGGTTCCTCAAAATATTGGGGTTGGTAATTGTAGAGGAAATATGGGTGATACATAGCAATTAAGATAAGAGTGCCTTAGTCTATACGATGGAACAACAAAATCATAATATTGACTATTGGTCCCCGACAACGGTGCCAAAAACTTGATGCGTCCGCAAGTGCACGAAAATATCGAAGTAATATAAAAGATTGTCGAACCCATAGAGACCAATGTCAACCTACTGTTATCTATTGTTGCAATGTAAAGCTAAGGCTAATGATTACTTGGTTTAAACAGAATTAAAATGAAAACTAAAATGAAACTTAGAAAATATAACAATAAAGAGAGGCTGAAATATAGATTCCATGTTCCTAATGGACTTCTAGGAAACAGGTACTAATTACGGTCAGATGCCTATTCCGTAGGATACACTGACTCAAAGGTTTCGCCTCACGCTCTCCCAGTTTCGACAAAAGCCGTGTTGCTTAACCCCAAGTTTTTGCTCCCGCTCGCCTGGTAATTAAGAACACTTTTTGGAAGTCCGAAGTATCCTAAAAGACGTCTAAAACACTCTTGCTATTTTTAGACGGGATGCCTAGTTTCTACTATCTGGCTCGCTCCTCACGCTCTCGCGGATCTCGGCTCAAACCTTAATATGCTTCTCACTCTCGTGACAAAGCAATGGTAAGCAACTTCTCGCTCTCGCGACAAAGCTACCTAAATTACAACTAGAAACTACAACCGAAACGGCTTAAAAATCGCAATTTCGCACTAAGTTCACTACCGAGTCCCGCCGGTAGTGAACTTAGGGCATAGACACCTGGTTTTTTGATACAAGATGAAAGAAGAAAAGTATATAAATTGCACAAAGCCTTTTATGGCCTCAAGCAGGCACATAGGGCATGGAATAATAAAATTAACTCATACTTAATGGAATTGGGAATCCTCAAGTGCAAGTATGGTGTCTATGTGTAAGCCATGGCGAAGGACATAACCATCATCTTCCTATATGTTGATGATCTTCTTGTAACTGGAAGTAACACTGAAAACTTGATGAAATTTAAAGAGCTGATGAAGATGGAATTTAAAATGATAGACTTGAGAATTTTTCCATATTTCCTAGGTATGGAATTTCAGAGTACCAAAAATGGTATGGTGTTACATCAAAGGAAGTATGTAAAAGAAATCCTCAAGAGATTTAGGATGCTTGACTCAAATCGTGCATCTTTACCTATTGAACCAAACTTGAAACTTGAGAAGCATGAATATGAGGATAAGGTTGATGTCACTTTCTTCAATAAAGTTGTGGGATTCTTGAGGTTGTATGCAACAGCAGACCTGATATAGAATTTTCAGTGGGACTAGTTAACAGATACATGGATGGACCTAGAGTGTCACACATGAAGGCTACGAGAAGAATTCTAAGATATCTAAAAAGATTACTCAATTGTGGAATCCTATTTCCATAATCAAGGAAAGGCAAAGAAACCATGATTAATTGCTATTCAGATGCTGATTGGTGTGGAAAGAAAGAGGATAAAAGAAACACAACTGGATATTTCTTTCAATTGTTTGGTGCTCCAATTTCACAATGTTCAAGGAAGCAACTCATGGTGACATTGTCCTCGTCTGAAGAATAATACATAACAGGATCTTATGTCATTTGTCAAGCCATCTGGATCAAGTATGTGCACGATGAAATGCAAGTCCATGTTAGGAGACCATATGTGCTACAAATTGACAACAAATCATCCATTAACCTTGCAAGAAACCCAGTTCAACATGGCAGAAGTAAACACATTGAAGCAAGGTTTCATTTCTTAAGGAGAAGGTAAACTTGAAGTAAGATATTGTTTAAGTGAATCACACGTTGCTGACAGTCTCACTAAGGGACTGAAAGTTGAAAAATTCTTGGCTTTAAGAAAAAAATTAGGTGTTGTAAAAATTAATTGTTAAAATTATACATAATTGGATTATAAGAAGGTATGTTGTAATATAATCAAATTACTAAATGTTTTAGTTGTCACTTGAATTGCACATATATATATATATATATATATATATATATATATATATATATATATATATATATATATATATATATATATATATATATATATATATATATATATATATATATATATATATATATATATATATATATATATATATATATATATATATATATATATATATATATATATATATATATATATATATATAGAGAGAGAGAGAGAGAGAGAGAGAGAGAGAGATTGAACATACATTACAATACTACAATCTCTTATCTCTTTCACTCTTTCACTTGCATATCCTTTAATTCTTTCTCAACCAAGTGCACTAGCACTAACAATTCTGCCGCATTCGATTTACAACACTCATAGGTCTGATGCTAATTGTTTGACGGGACTTTTCCAGTGAAGCTGCTCCACTGCAAGCGTTTGAGAATTCACTGGATAGCTCTATTGAACTATCTTTTATATAACTAGGAGCAGTTTTGTGATATTCATTTTCCTGTTTAGTTTTCTTATGTGATTCATTTCTCTATTGTTTGTGTACTGATCTAGATTGTTGTTAGAGTGGTTAATAACATCTATGTAGTTAAATTATATTATGATTGCTGTTCGTGAGCATTTGAGGAATCACCAGATAGCTTTATTGAATTACATTTCTTGACACTAGGAAAAATTTTGCTAGCTTCATTTTCTGTTTACTTGTATATTGGTTGTGTATTAGTGTAAACCGGAGTGTTCTCTCATACAGATTTCGACATGTTCTTACTACCCCACAAAAAGTAGAAAGTACTGAACATGATTTTTTTATACATTTTTGTCCAAAAGAATTCAAATGAAACAACTATGTAATTTGATTAGTCGGATACCTTTCTTTTGCTGGTATCACTGTCGCTACTGCGAAAATCGGCGCCGGCTGAACAGAAGAGTCGCCACCGTGCGTTATTTATCCCACGGGAGGGAAAGGAAACGCTCAGAGTAAACCTCGCACAACACGGGAAAGGTATGGTCATCGCAACCAAAACCTGGGTTCGGGAGTCGGTTACGCAAGGGGAAGGTATTAGCACCCCTCACGTCCATCGTACTCGATGGGATCCACGCTTGCTTTCGGGTATGGATTGTTATTCTATCTATGCTATAGGCCAAGGGTGAAAAAGAAAATAAAATGAAAATAAAAAATGACTCGGCAAAGTATCGCACTTTATGCCTACGTATTCCCGTCTGGAACGAGAAATCAGAGTCAACGTAGTTCGCCTACCTACGGGAAAGGAGGGGAAGGTTGCTCGCTAGGATATCGCATCCTATGCCTACGTACTTTCATACAGCATGAAAGATCAGAGCAAACGTAGTTCGGGCCACGTACGACACAAGTCTGTCTTGGTTGATTTTATTCCTTCTGAAAAAGGTTTTCTGATCAACAGTCCCGGCGGACAAAAATGACGCTTTGATGAGTTCACCTTCTTTTACGAAAGAAGTGTCTTTTATTGTGTCTGAAATCTTTATTGTGTTTTTCTGTTTGTTTTGAGAAAGAAAGAGACAGAACTCTAACCTACGGTTGCGAAGGGAAACAAACTATCCTACTGTTATCATGCATGGGTTAAGACCTAGTGTCTATCATGCTCCTCTCTTGCACAGAGAGAAACAGAGATCCTACGGGATAGGCAGAAGCAGAAACAATATCAGATATATACAGTAAAACAGTAAAATGCATGAATGCAACAGTACAAGCGAGGCAAGGGAGTCCCACTCAACCTCGAACCTAGAAAACAATAGGCAAAAGTGAACAGACTTCACTTTCAACCCAGCAGGGTAAACAGCAAACAATACAGTCAGGAAAACCAATCAATACATCAGCAAATGAAATACAACAGCAAAAGAAACAGCATCAGCAGCTCAGCATCAACAATTGGCTTCAAGTAATCTCCAATCAGCTACAGGCTTCAACAAGCATCAATCTCCATCTTCATGGCCTTCAGACAAGGGCTTTCATCATCATTCTTCCATCTGCAATGGCTTTTCTCCAAGCTCAAACCTCCAGGATGAGGGATCAATCACAAGAGTGAATTGGGGTGCTAAGCAATCAGCTGACTACCAAAGGTGGTGAACAGACTGCTTCTAACACAAAAGACATTTTCTCTCAAGAGTTCTATCTCATAGACACTATCACCAAGCCTTCCAAAGGAAGGGGGTGAGTGTCTTAGAGAGACTCTGAATCACAGAGAAGAATGGATGCAGACAAGGCAATCCATGTTTGAAAAACAAACTTTCTAATCTAGAGCTCTGCCTAGCTCCTAAACCCTAGTTCCTCAGCATCTGCTAGCAAGAAACTCCTCCTCAACTCTGACAGTTGATCTTCAATCTTGGAATCTCCAATAGTCTTCATCTTCACAAATCTTCAGCTCTCCCAGGGCCCCAGACAAACCCAATACCCAAACAAACAAGCAACAATCCCCAGAGGGCACACCACACCAGACAATCAGATATACAGACAGTAATAATAGCAGTAGGGGAATCCTGACTTTTCTAAGGGATCTAATAGCTACCCATAGCCCTTATAGCCCCATAACTAATCTATTCAAACCCTAAGTCCTAAGGGAAATGTAATCAAACTTCCTAAGTTGTCACCTAAAACCCTAGTTTTGTTCATGATGTTCAAGCATTTATTAATCACCTAAAATTGACTTCTAAAAATGGGAACTAAAATATTTCTACAAGTTGAATACCTCATCTAAACAATATAAAAAGAATGACCAAAAAATATTAAAGCATGTAAGAGAACAAAAATCATTAAAATGATGCATGAAATGAAGCTATTTAATATGACATTTATTTAGAAAATATGGAAAAAATATGAAATAAAAATAAAAATGAAATTTTATTTTTCTATAATATTCTAGACATCCTAAAGAAAATATGGTAAAAAGAATGGATTAAAATGCATTTTTTATGAATTAGTTATGAATTTATGAAATTGGTAAAATATTAAAATGAATTAAGAAAAATAATTGGAATTAAAATGAGGGAAGGGGGTTAGAATAGAAGTTCGCCCCAGCTATATCCAGGATGGGCCCTCAGACAGGGGGTGCAGATAGCGCCTTCACCAAGGCCCAATATCACTCTGAATTAGTGAAAAAAAATAAGAAGCGCTAGGGGTAAGAAAAGTAGCGAAATCACGTTTAACTTGGAATTGGGCTCACATTGGGGGTGGGGATAACAAAATACACTCAGGCCCGCCCGTTTCAATTAATGAAACGGTGCGTTTAGGGCCAGCACATCTCCCTCTAATTCTGAAATTAAATGAGAGCCATTGGATTGCCTGGGAAGTCAAAAGTCTAACAACACATACACGGCCACGATTATATCTTCTTCAATGACTCTGCAACTAGGGTTTCAATCACCATGAATGGCCATGCACGAGCAATCTTCCACCTCTCTGCTCTCATCCTACACGCCATGAATCCACATGCTGTGAACACGAAAACCACTCTAAATTCTTCCCTCTACAAGCCTAGGGCATTAGATTTCTTTGAAATTCACCACAACGACAAACCCGATTGAATCAACATCTGGTCACCATGAAATTATACTGATATGCACCAACTCAATTCTTCCTCAAACTTGACCTAAACTAATCTACAACTAATGGAGATTAATCTGATCAATCAAACTAACATTCTAACGCACTAATCTACTAGATTCATGCACTAACAGTTTGTTGCACCTGCTCACAACCATCACCAAATCGTTCCAAATTCATCTAAACCAATCTCCTAACCACCTAGATCAAATCTACACTAACAACAACATGCCTAACTAACTGAATCGAGCAATTTGAGTGAAAACATACCTGATGTGAAATCTTGCAAACAGCTATGGAGATTGAAGATCTGAAGCTTTTAGGTGTTGGATCTTGATCCACAAACTCAGCAATCAATTCTGTATGCAATATTCTGGTGATTCCTTGCTTGAATTAGGCTGTCCAATGGAATTTGCAACTTTGATGTTCTTGAATATGGTGCACGAAAATGGATCCTAATCACCAAGTCCTTGCTTCAATTATGATCTATGATGATGATGGAACCAGATTGAATCAATGTGGATGATGATTTTGTGAAGAATTTGAGAGAATTGCAATGAAACTTCAATGAAAAGAATGAGGGAATTTGTGAAATTCTTGGTGCAAATGAGGCCAACCCTTGCCAAATTCTCATTTCATGCTTATATAGACCCCAATGGTACATTCTAGATCCATCTTGCACATTCCCTTGTTTTCCAACTTTGGCTCATTTTGATTATGTTTCTTAAAAGGCAAGCAACCATGGATAACTTCATTTTTTCCTTCTAAACTCAAAAAAGTGTTTGAACCATTGTTCTTAGAATTGTTTTTCCATTCAAAATCATATATTGGAAGTCTCCATTTGGACTTGTAAATCTCCCAAACCATTTTTCACTTTGAAATTATTCACTTTATAAGCCTTTTTAGTTCATATTTTGACCAATCATGCAACATCATGCTATGAGCTTCTCCAATAATTTGTGACCTTCTTTCTAGACTTAAAATCCCATTTGGAGCAAGTTTGATGTTGTAAGTTTTTTCATTTGAGGCCTCCTTGTATGAGTTTTGGACATATGTTAAAATGACCTGTAATTCACAAATGCCCAAAATACCCTTTGCTTGCCAAGACCATAAGTTGAGTTCTCCACATCATATGAAGGCATACTATACCATTCTAGAAAGCTAAGACAATGAGGAACAATTCTTATGTTGACCAAGAATTCATTTGAAATCTCCTTGAGGGGTAAAAATTGCTTGGAAGTCAAGTCACTTTCACAGACAAAAATTCAGACACCCCAGATGACCTGTAACTTGTAAGGACCATAACTTGAGTTCTATAAATCTCCTTGATGTCTTCCACCACTCAAATTAAAGGTCTTGAGACCCTCTACAAGTTTCATGTTGGCCAAGAAGCCATTTGAAGCTAGCATTTTGACTTATCTTGCTTGGAAATTTGACCTAAACTAGGGGATTTTACAGAGAAACCCTAATTTAGTAACTCCTCTTCTCCTTGATTTCTCTTGAATCCTCCTTGGCATATCTCCATATCTTTATTCTCCATGTCAAATTATGAACCCCACATCTCTCCAATAGACTTGAATGCCTTTTTAAATCAGTCAATTGACCTAGGGTTGACCTAGGGTTGACCCAGATGAAACCCTAGTTGACTGCCTTCAACTATAGCTCTTGTGCTCTCATCAATGGCTTGTCTCCTTCCCCAAATGACTTTCTAAGCCTCTCATAATGTCTAGATGCTCTCCATGCCTTCACTTCACAGCTCACAACCCTCTTGTTGATCCTCAGATACCCTCAGCTAGGAGATGGACTCAAGGCTTGATCTGCTGAACTCTTTGCTTTCAAATTCTTTCCTGATGACTTGAATGATATTGAATTAGGATAATAACCTCATGATAGGCCTCTAGAGATGAAAATAATGATTGGTCCCCTGTTGAACGACTTGCTATGCTTATGCTATGCAGATGGTTAGTCTATGTACATGACTCTATATGCAAATGCTAATGATATTAAAACATGAACCACATGAATAAGGTTGGGCAAATTTTAGGGTGCAACAGCTGCCCCTATTCAAGCGACTTGGACCCGATTGGATGAAGAGCCCGGAGCCTTCAGACATTCGCGGTACGAGACGGTTGAATACTAGTGAAACCAGAAATTTGCCAACCGCAGAAATAAACTGCGCTCCTGCTTGGGGAACGACATTCATCAGCTGAATCTGACTGTTACAGCAACCCACTGATCTCGTGCGATTGTGCTGGGGATTGTCTTCATCGTTCTGAAAAGGATTCTGTCATAACAGATTGCTTGCTTGTCCACATTAGGACTCTGCCTGTCATCAATACAAAGAAATCTCAACTAAAACCTGTCCACGTTAGGACTCCACTTTTCTGTTAACCCAGAAAAATCTCGGCAACTCCGCTGGGGATAATTCGTCTGCATTTCCATAAACTGAATCGTCCACGTTAGGACTAACCCCTTCATCTTTCCACGTCAGGAAGCAATCTTCTTTCCACATAAGGAGAACTGTATCAATCTGTCCACGTAAGGACTCCAATACCACTTGACATGTCCGCGTCAGGACTCCCTTCTTTCCACGTAAGGAATCACCTTTCGATTCTGCACCTGTCCACGTCAGGACTCCACTTTTCTCGAATCTGTCCGCGTCAGGACTCAACTCTTCACGCATCTGTCCACGTAAGGACCCCAATTTCTCCGCGTAAGGAATAAACTTCTTCTTCCACATTAGGAATATCTTCTTTGATCTGTCCGCGTCAGGACTAAACTCTTCCACGTCAGGAATAAACCATTTCTTTCCACGTTAGGAATCAATCTATTTTCCACATAAGGAATAAACTCGTCTTTCCCCGTAAGGAAACCATTTTTCTTCCACGTAAGGAATGCTCTTGATATGTCCACGTAAGGACTCTGATCTTTCCACGTTAGGAATCAAACCTTGATCTGTCCGCGTCAGGACTAGACTTTTCCACGTTAGGAATGCCCTTATCTCCCCGTAAGGAATTTATCTCAATATGTCCGCGTAAGGACTCAATCTTTCCACGTAAGGAACACCAACTTCTTTCCACGTAAGGAATAAATTCATCTTTCCCCGTAAGGAAACCATCTTTCTTCCATGTAAGGAATGCTGTTTTAACCTGTCCACGTAAGGACTTCACTCTTTCCACGTCAGGAATGCTGCCATTTCCACGTAAGGAATCCTCTTCTGATACGTCCGCGTAAGGACTACATCGTCCACGTTAGGACCCACTTCTTCATGTTAGGAATGATAATCTCTTTGATTTGTCCACGTTAGGACTCAGGCGTCTTCGACTTGCTGAGGAAATAGGACTCGTCCACGTGAGGCCTCACATCCTTGACCCACTGGGGAAATAACTTGTCCACGTAAGGACACCAACACAAAGAGTAATCACTTTTGTCAACGTCATGACCTCACATTCCACTAATTTCGAGAACTCGAATCTGCCCACGATAGAACTAACACGCTTCACCAATCCGGGGAAATAAACCTGGTCACATTAGGATGCCCACTTCTGAAGAAATCCCGTCAATCTAGGAATAAATTGTCCGCGTCAGGACTTAGTTCTCCATGATTCTCAACCACAAACTTCTCAGCACTGACGTGACAGCGACCTTGAGATGAACTCTACTGGGGATGTCTGGAAACCCACCATCGGATGCCTGCTCTGATAACCGGCGGTGGCTTCTGAAATTCTGATTCATGGGACCCGTTGATGACAAACAAACTCTGCTTGGGGATAAGGAGATTCTTATCCTGGCCACTCTGGCTGGGGAAAATAAGAGACATTTGCATAAATGACTCTGCTAGAGACAAAGAGGCTCTCATCATGCTGACTCTGTGGGGAATAATGCCAAAGCTGACATTATCATTGAATATCTCATGCCGAGGTCTTGAATGTTTGGTAATTTATTGGAGCAAGAGCTCTCTCTACCTGAACTGCTAAAATACAGGAACTGCTTCAGCAAAATAAATGCTGGAAGGATAATGCCGACTCCGCCGGGGATAGCCAGATGCTACAGAATTATTCCAGCAAAATAAATGCTGGAAAGGTGACGTCAACCTTGCTGGGAAATTGGGAACTCAAACCCCATATCCTATTGAGGTAACCCTCTGCTGGGGAATAGCAGATGCGCATAGTTCGATCGGACTTTCTGCTGGACCGCAAACTGATATCACCAGTATCTCTGCCAAAATAAATGACAGGACACACCATCAACTCTGCTTGGGAGAGTCTTAATCTTCGAGTTCCACTGGAAGGAATGAAAATTTGCTGAAAAGAGAACTCCGCTGGGGACGGCTGGATTCTCTTGGGGAAAATTAACTGACTCCGCTGGGGGAGAATGCATGACCCTGCGGGGGGAGATGAACCTGTCTGAATACAGCCTTACGATCTTGGAATCGCCAAACTCTGCTGAGGACGAATAACTTTTCTGCTCCCTTGGATAAGCTACGGCTAGCTGGGGAATTCTACCCTTCTTCAGGAAGAACATGCATGACCTGCGTGAGGACTGAGTCTTTCGTGATCGCAATCTTTCGATCACCTTCCTCGTACGGTTATGAGACCTGCAACAACACAAACACGACACGACAAGCCTATGCCATCAAATCAATTCAGGTTAGTGACGTTACACTCAGTTAATTCAAAGCTTTAACAACTGTTGGCAAGGGCCAATGATGTTATACTCATGCTAGCTTCATCAAACTTAGGCGTTTTATCATGCGCAAAACAGTAAAGAACAGGCATCAAGTACTGAATAACACATTTTCATTGATTGGGCCCCTGAATGGGCGGAGTTTTTGTACACGGGATGTAACTCCTGAAATGAGGAAGCTACGCAAAACAAATATACAAGTATGCAAGTATTCACAAGAAGCATAAATATTGACAAATTAAATTTTGTACACATGTCGGCAACTGGATGCAGATGAACACCACGAACTGATCCTCCCATGACTCGTCCGACTCTAATATTTTCCCGATATCCCGACTTCTGAAGAGGTTGTATCCGATACCTGACTCCCCAAATGCATTCTCCCGCATTGATGCTCATTGCAATATCAAATTCGGACCGCAGTCATTTGCTTTTCACATCCCTAACTTTTGCGTGAACCGCCCTTTACGGGTTTTCAGTTCACCGGGATACCCTTTTTTGCCGAAGCCGCCCGGTATAGGTTTTCAACTTCGCGGGTGTACATTTTTCAATTTTATCCCTAACTTTTGCCCGAACCTTTCATTCTGTTTTTGGTTCGCCAGGATGCCCCATTTTTGCCTGGACTCTCCTTTTTTTTGTCCAGCGGGTCTACTTTAAGCAAAGTATTTTTTAACTGCGTCCGAATTCACAGGTGACGCAAAGTCTTCTCCGTCCATGGTGGACAACAACAACGCTCCTCCTGAAAAGACTTTTCTGACAACGTAGGGCCCTTCGTAGTTGGGGGTCCACTTGCCCCTGTGATCTGCTTGCGGCGGGAGAATCCTTTTCAGCACAAGGTCGCCCGTCTGAAAGCTTCGCGGAAATATCTTCTTGTCGTACGCTTTCTTCATTCGTCTTTGGTATAAACGACCGTATGCCAGAGAAGCTAGCCTCTTCTCATCCATCAAACTCAGTTGGTTCAATCTATTCGTTACCCATTCTGCCTCGTCCAGCTGAACGTCTCGCAACACCCTCAGAGAAGGGATCTCAACTTCCAATGGTAGTACCGCCTCCATTCCGTATACCAACGAGAACGGAGTTGCTCCGGTTGATGTGCGTACCGTCGTACGATAACCGTGCAAAGCGAAAGGTAGCATTTCATGCCAATCTTTATAAGTCACCACCATTTTCTGGACGATTTTCTTGATATTCTTATTGGCCGCTTCGACAGCGCCATTCATCTTGGGTCGGTAAGGGGAGGAGTTGTGATGTTCAATCTTGAAACTCTGACAGAGCTCCTTCATCATTTTGTTGTTCAGATTAGAACCATTATCCGTGATTATCCGCTCGGGGATCCCATATCGGCAAATGATATCTCTCTTGATGAATCTAGCCACCACTTGCTTCGTTACGTTTGCGTAAGACGCCGCTTCCACCCACTTGGTGAAATAATCGATTGCTACTAGGATGAACCGATGCCCGTTAGAAGCTGTCGGCTCGATCTTTCCAATCATATCGATTCCCCACATCGAGAATGGCCATGGAGATGACATCACCTTTAGAGGACTCGGAGGCACGTGTATCTTGTCAGCATAAATTTGGCACTTGTGGCACTTCCTTGCGAACTTGAAACAATCAGTTTCCATCGTCAGCCAAAAATAACCTGCCCTTAGCAGCTTTCTCGTCATAGCGTGCCCACCAGCATGCGTGCCAAAGGCACCTTCGTGAATTTCCCCCATGAGAAGCTTTGCCTCTTTTTCGTCTACACAACGCAACAACACCAAATCGTGGTTTCTTCTGTATAAGACGCCATCCGGGTTCAAATAGAAATTACCCGCTAATCTCCTGAGAGTCTTCTGATCTTGACTGGATGCCCCAACCGGATACTCTTTATTCTTCAGGAAATTAAGGATATCGAAATACCACGGTTTGTCATCAGATGCTTCATCAATAGCAAATACATAAGCCGGCCTGTCCAACCGAGAGATAGTGATTTGGGGAGCTTCGTTCCAGAAGTTGACCTTGTACATGGAAGACAAAGTGGCAAGGGCGTCAGCCATTTGATTTTCTGCCCGCGGCACGTGATGCAATTCAACTTTGTCGAAGAAAGGCAACAATCTCCTTGCATAATTCATATAATGTATCAAATTGGGCTGCCGTGTCTCCCATTCCCCTTTGATCTGATTCACCACCAGAGCTGAGTCTCCGTATACGTCTAGATGTTTGATTCGCAAATCAATGGCTTCTTCAAGCCCCATTATGCAAGCTTCGTATTCGGCCTCATTGTTGGTAACGGCAAAGGTCAAACGGGCAGTAAACGGGATATGCGACCCGTGTGGCGTGGTGATAATTGCCCCTATTCCGCTACCATAAGCATTCACAGCTCCATCAAATATCATCTTCCACCGGGACCCCGGCTCTGGTCCTTCGTCTGGTAACGGCTCTTCGCAATCCTTCATCTTGAGATACATGATATCCTCGTCAGGAAAATCAAATCTCATTGATTGGTATTCTTCAATAGGCTGCTCTGCCAGATACTCAGACAGCACACTCCCCTTTATCGCCTTTTGCGAGACGTATTGAATATCATATTCAGTCAAGACCATCTGCCACCTGGCAATTCTACCTGACAACGCCTGCTTTTCGAATATATATTTGATTGGATCCATCTTCGAGATGAGCATGGTTGTATGATTCAGCATGTACTGCCTCAAACGCTTGGCGGCCCAGGCTAGCGCGCAACAAGTTTTCTCCAGCATTGAGTATCGAGATTCACAGTCTGTAAATTTCTTACTCAAGTAATAGATCGCATGCTCTTTTCACCCAGTCTCGTCGTGTTGACCGAGAACACAACCCATGCTTCCCTCAAGAACCGTCAAATACATTATCAAGGGTCTCCCTGCCACTGGGGGTATCAAAATAGGAGGCTCCTGCAGATACTTCTTTATTTTGTCGAACGCCTTTTGACAATTTTCGTTCCACGTTACAGCTTGATCTTTCTTCAATAATTTGAATAATGGTTCACACGTGGCAGTTAGGTGAGATATGAACCGGGCAATGTAGTTCAATCTCCCTAAAAACCCGCGCACTTCTTTCTCTGTTTTAGGCGTCGGCATTTCTTGAATCGCTTTTATTTTAGCAGGATCGACCTCTATTCCTCTTTCGCTTACGATAAACCCCAGCAGTTTACCCGACCTCACCCCGAAGGTGCATTTGTTAGGGTTCAGCCTCAGCCTGAACTTCCTAAGCCTTTTAAACAACTTCAACAGATTCACCAGATGCTCTTCCTCTGTCTGGGATTTGGCAATCATATCGTCAACATAAACTTCGATCTCTTTATGCATCATGTCATGAAAGAGAGTCGTTATCGCACGCTGATATGTTGCCCCAGCATTTTTCAAGCCAAAGGGCATCACTTTGTAGCAAAATGTTCCCCAAGGCGTTATGAAAGTAGTCTTCTCCATATCCTCTGGCGCCATTTTAATCTGATTATAGCCTGAAAAGCCATCCATGAAGGAGAATACAGAGTATTGAGCGGTATTATCAACTAACACGTCAATGTGAGGAAGTGGAAAATCGTCTTTTGGGCTTGCTTTGTTCAAATCTCTATAATCCACGCACATTCAAACCTTGCCATCTTTCTTTGGCACTGGCACGATGTTAGCAACCCATGAGGGATACTTCGTCACAGCCAGGAAACCAGCGTCCCACTGTTTCTGAACCTCCTCTTTGATCTTCATTGCCATATCTGGGCGAGTTCTGCGAAGTTTTTGTTTGACAGGCGGGCAGTCTTCTTTCAGTGGCAGGCGATGCACGACCATATCTGTATCGAGCCCTGGCATATCTTGATACGACCAAGCGAATACATCATTATACTCTCGGAGCATTTCAACCAGTTTTCGCTTGATATCACTCTGCAGTGCGGCTCCAATACGAATATTTTTCTCAACCCCTTCCGACCCCAAATTGATAATTTCGATAACCTCGTCGTGAGGCAGAATGGCTCTTTCCTCTTGTTTCACTAACCAAGACAGCTCTTCAGGAACGTCGCTATCTTCGACAACCTCTTCTTCGGTCTGGAACACCGGGTGCTCGAAGTCGGGACGAGTCATAGGTGGCTCAAGGATGTCATCTGAAAATGTTATCCTACAACAGAAAGGGTTAAGTGCTTCAAAATGCGTATGAAGCGGATAACCACATTGCCATTTTATTAAAAAAAATACAAAACAAGAAAGACAGGGATTACAGTATTTGCACATGAAAAAACGCCATTTATTTAATGATTAACGCACAATGTTTATAACAACACAGCCCTAAGCAGATCCTGATGCCCCGGGCAAGACATCAGATTATTCAACAATTAATAAAGCAAAGCATTACTGTTTAAAAGTCACAGGAACAAGCTCCTGAATAGACCAGTTGCACAGTCCTTGTCCTGGCGTGCTTGGCTGAATCCAGGCATCCATATCACAGTCGCTGTCCCCTTCATCAGATTCTGAAGCAGCATTGACAGATTCATGGCATACTCCACTGGCAGAGATGGTGATCGACTTTCTGAAATGAGGGGCCCCCACAGAAGGAGTTGATGATGACGGTCGGTACCCCAATCCGAACCGGTCCATTTTCACAGGAATGTCCAATACTTTGCCCCAGCCTTTGGCTTCCCCTGCTTCCACTAGCGCTCGAGCTTCTTTATACGATGAAACAGCTATCTCTGGCACTTTGCTTGGCCCGGGACTCTTGTCCTTTATGCGCAAACCTTCGAATGCCTGGCATGGTGTCTCATGGATCTCCCCGTCGACTTCCACATATTTAAATGAAGATAGATGGCTGACCAGGATGTCTTCTTCTCCGCACACGGTGACTACACTGTCTCCGACCATATACTTTAACTTCTGATGCAGGGTAGACGTGACTGCCCCTGCCCCGTGAATCCAAGGTCTTCCCAGCAAGCAGCTGTACGCAGGCTGTATATCCATGATATAAAACTCCGTTGCAAACACTTCCGGCCCCACTTGCAGAGGCAAAGTAATCGATCCGAAGACTGTTCTCCGCGTGCCGTCAAATGCTCTGACTACCAAATCGCTGGGTGTGCACAAAATCCCTCGAACATCCAGCTTCATCATCGCCTTCTTAGGCATAACATTCAAAGACGACCCGGTGTCGACCAATACGTGCGACATTGTCGACCCTCTGCACTCAACAGATACATGTAATGCCATATTATGATCCCTCCCTTTCGGAGTCAAGTCAAAATCAGTAAAGCCCAGACTGTGGCCTGCATTTACGTGTGCCAATACTCCTTCTAGCTGATTTACGGAGACATCCTGGGGTACAAAAGAAGTGTCCAGGACTTTCAACAAAGCGTTTCGGTGAGCTTCCGAACACAACAGCAATGACAAAATAGATATTTTGGACGGTGTTTGCTGCAGATGCTCCACAATTTTATAATCACTTTTCCGAATTAAGCGCATGAATTCCTCTACATCTTTCGACGCTGCTTCTTTTTCATTTGCTTGTACCGGAACATTTTCCACCGCTTTCCCCTTTCCTTTCGCTAGCCTTTCGGCCTCTACTTCAGGAGATATAAAGATCCTGCCGCTCCTCGTCATGCCTCCTGAACCAACAACATTATCCACAACCTCCGCTGACTGCTTGTTAACGTCGATCTTAATCCCATCACAATACACCTCTAGCCCATATGACCATGGGACTGCTCTCGTGTTCTCATACGGGATTGGCCCGGCTTTAGTTATGGTAATCGGTGGTCGCTGAACTGGTGCTGAAATAGTGATCGTCTTCCTGGGAATTGTCACTGTGGCAACATCACTCCGATTATCCACTACTGCCCCTGCCGGCTCATCAGTTGCCGTTCTGTCAAACTGCAATATACCTTCATCAATCAAGGCCTGGATGCCTTTCTTCAAATCCTCACACCCCCCAGACAGGGCCCAACAATCCAAGCAGTACTCATTACAACCCGGGTAAACACCTTCTTGCAACAGTCGGCTTTTTATCTCGCCCAGCGGCGTCTTTAAATCTTCAACATTCATAATCAGATTCAGACCTTCCTCAGTCAGCACGGCATTCGCCCCATGGTTAGGCATGGGTTTCTGGACTATATTCGGAACTGCCGTTCCGAAGTTGATAGACTTGTTGTCCAAAAGATCCTGTACAACGTGCTTAAAAGCATGACAACCTTCTATATCGTGGCCCGGGGCCCCAGAATGAAACTCACAGTGTCTATTTGCATCATAGCCGAACGGGGGAGTTCCCGTTATCGGTGCCAAGGTTCTTTTCTCCACCAGATTCAATCCCAACAATGTCTGCAATAAATCAGCATAGGTAGAGGGAGGTTTCTCGAACACCCTTCTCGGCTTACCACCCTGGAATTTTCGCTGAGCTTGCTGTGCCCCCTGCTGAGGCTGCTGCTGCTGTGGCATTGGTTGCTGCTGAACCGGTTGTTGCTGGATTGGTTGTTGCTGATAGGGGATAGTAACACTCGACACTTGCTGCGGCTGACGATATTGATTCCTTCCCCTGCCTCGGCCTCGGCCTCGGCCTCCAAATACAGCGCTAGCTTCGCCCTGACGGCGCCCACCATAGGCTTTCTTATTACTGCCAGATGCAGTTGATTCGTCGACTTGGAACTTTCCTTGCTTAATGTTCCGCTCAATCTTTTCACCCATCAGAATCAGATCTGAAAAACTAGCCAGAGACGTATGAAACAGCATATCATGAAACAGCCCGGTGAATGTGCCAACAAACATATCATTCATTTCTTTATCTTC
Source organism: Lathyrus sativus (assembly GCA_963859935.3). NCBI lineage: Eukaryota > Viridiplantae > Streptophyta > Magnoliopsida > Fabales > Fabaceae > Lathyrus > Lathyrus sativus. The sequence goes on along the minus strand of OZ012741.1, from coordinate 687,852,395 downwards.
GACAGGAGGACGGACCCTGGCAGCCATATCGCGCCACCTTTGCGCGTATTCTTTAAAACTCTCCCCCTTCTTCTGCGAAAGCCCGGCCAACTGAACCCGATTGGGTGCCAGGTCGCTGTTATACTTGTAATGGGCTACAAATGCCTCCGCTAATTGCTTCCAAGTCTTGATATCAGTTGGCTCCAACCCCATGTACCACTCTAGGGAAGGACCCGATAGACTATCCTGAAAGAAATGCATGAGCATTCTTTCATCAGTGGAGTATGCAGACATCTTTCTGTAATAAGCTCGTACATGCACTTTCGGACATGTGTCTCCTTTGTACTTATCGAACGCAGGCGCTTTGAACTTAATTGGCACCCTCAGCCCAGGTACCAAGCCCATAGTTGCCATGTCCAATCCCACAGCACTCTGATTTAGGACTCCCTTCATTTGCTCTTCCAGCATTCTAATCTTTTGAGAATCATCCATCGGCCCTTCAAAACCTCCTCCAGAGAAGGCGTCCTCCTGTTGATCCTCTTGCCACATACCGTTTCCAGCCCCGTACCCATCGTACGCATTATTACGTCCAGCTCTGATCTGGTTCATCCCGGGACCTCGGCCTCTGTTGCCGTACCCTTGAACACCTCCAGCAGGACCAACAGCCATAAATCCAGTACCGTTTCCGTTCCCAAAGCCTCCGTAGCCCTGATTGACCATACCATAACCATCTTGCCCAAAGCCTTGAGCATTAAAGCCATACTTGCCAGTGTTGTCGAATCCTTGATCGTTGAATCCGAACCCAGTATTGACAAAGCCATTGCCTCCGAGATTATCTCCCAAATTGACATCACCCAGCCCAGCATTATGGACAGCAGTTTCATTCCCCACTCCGACGTTACCATTCACAGCAGCGGTAGCGTTGTTGAGATTAGCAGCGGGTATATTGACGACAGGCGGAGCCACTGGCGTGGGAGTGCCGTCTCCATGAGCGGTATCAACCCGGACAGACTGATGATCTTCGTTACCATGACCAGCGTTGCGAGCCAACAGAGGCTGGACCATGGCCTGCAAATTCTCTTGCCCTTTTGCTATAGCTTCCATGGTCTGCATGAAGAGGGCGAGCTTCTCGCGCACATCCTGCATCTCGTTCTGAATTTGGTCCATGACTTTCCGACAGTTGGATCGTGTAGAATAGCGGTGCGGATGTTGATCTGGAATCCTGTTAAGTACCTGATACAGAGCAGGAGATAAGACACCATTCAAAGATTACCTGTAATGCAATATGAGTATGAATGCAATGCAATGTGTCTGTGCATTAGGGAAGTTCATTCCCCCAGTTCTAGTGCGAAGGTGCCGGTGCGGTGACAGTACTGACAATAGGAATATCGGAGCTGAATCATAGAAAGCCTCATATATTGCAGAGAGAATCAATAAGCCCAGGGTACAATGTCACTGAGAGTACAAAGAAGGCATGACCTCAACCAACAATCCTGGTGATGGTCAGCACTATGCAAATAAAGCATACAAGCTACTATATGAAATGATCAAATCCTCCCAAAAGTCTGGTACTCTTCTATCAGCTTCTTGGTCTCCGGATGGCTTGGTCGATCAAGCAGCCCTTCAACAAGCAGGTTTCTCCTCTTAAGGACACGGCGTACGTCTTCAGCAGTTTCTTCCCAGGTTGCTTCTCCGAAGCAATCTTCTAGCTTTCGCTTCTGGGACACTGCTTCATCTCTGGATTTGATTGCCTTGTTCAGTGCATGCTGGACACTATACCGGTTCATCACTTCTTCCTCACACTTCTTGATGCTAGACTTCAACTTCTCTTCAAGGTCGGAAATTTGCTGCTTTAGCTTATCTTCCCTCTTCTTGTTGTTGGTGAGTGTAGCATTCCAAGTCTTATTGCAAGAGGATATCTCTCGGTGTGCTGCGTCGAGCGCCTTCTTTTTTGATTCCAGCATGTCATGGGAACTTCTGAACTCTTGCCCCAGACGTTCGCGCTTTTTCTTTTCCTCGGTCAACTCAGCTCCTAACCTGTTTACCAGCTCGATCTGTTGTTGGAAAGCATATACGGCCTTGTTTTTCTCGCTGCGCACTTGGGCTAACTCTTGCTCTAACCCTTCATTAATCTTCATCAAGGCTTCTTTCTCCTTCACAACCTGCTCATATGCTTCTCTAGAAACAGTAGTCGGCTCTTCTACCGGAATAGGATCAAGAATTGGTGCATCTGGAAACGGCATCTTCAACTGACTAGCCCTCTCCTGAATCCAAACTCTATAAGGTGCATAGGCCTGACAGTCATTCTTTCCTAACAACGGCTTCCCTTTGCGGTTAATACGCGTCCAGGCACGTCGCAACTTGGCTAATAACTCCCCCTTCACGTCACCGGTGAAGTACAGAGATTCCTGTACTTCTTCCTCCTGAGGTGGATTCTTCAGCGCATATCCGAACTGACGAATGAACAGAGAAGGGTTGTAGTTGATACACCCTTTTCTTCCTATCAGCGGCACATTAGGATACCCAGAACAACTGAAGATGAGCTCGGATCCCAACAAATCCCTATCAAACCACTCCATATCTTCCGGCGATAGCCTCATCAGACGCTCTGGCCAACCAACTGGAACTGTAGTCTCTGCAGCAGATCCTCTCTTAGGAAGGTGACTCTCAAACCACATACTCAATAAGGGTACACACAGATGAACATTCTTCCCTCTTCCCTTCTCATTCTTGTAATGCAGTGAGTGGTAGAGATCTCCGAGTAAGGTAGGTACAGGATTACCAGCGGCAAACAAGTAGAAAGCATCGAAGTCCACAAAATCCGGTATATTGGGGAATAAAATTATGCCATAAATGCACAAAGCCAACACAGCATTGAAAGCTACCCAGCACCCGCTCTTGGCGTACTCTTGGGCTTTACCCACTAAGAACTGAAATGAGAATCCTGGAACTCCACGGGAAACAGTAGTCACAAGTTCAGAAGCATCAACATGCAAGGCTCTTGCCAAGTCCTCCGGCTTAGGTTTGGCATCATAATGAATAAATGGAACCTGGTTCTGCACGGGCAGCTCAACATACTCAGCGTATTCCTCCAGAGTTGGTCCCATAATAAAGTCAGAGAACGTAAAACACCTCAAAGCAGGGTCATAGAATTGCATCAAAGCATACAGCCCATCTAACTCTACCTCTGTAGGTTTGCACACCAATCTCAATAATCTACCATAGCTCATCCGGAAACTCCTACGAACACCCTCATCAGCAAGAGAGATCAACCCCAGTAAAGGAACAATATCAGGCGTAGGCAATTTGTAAGCAACCGTTCTCCTTAAGCTAGTCATGATCAAATATTCAGAAGTCCGGGCACTAGAACTAGGGAAATGCAAATGCACCTGCAGCACAGACACACGTTAGTGAAGTGCAAATGATAATGGATATGCAAGCAATGCAATGCAAGTATCATTCAACAGGGACCAAAGCTGCAGCTGAATAGCCTAAACCCAATCAAGAAAGGTCTCAGATAGACCATCCAGAAGTCATCAAACCCTGGTCTCAGATAGACCTAAAACAAAACTCCAACACTGGTCTCTGACAGACCTCAAATCATAACTCACTGGTCTCTGATAGACCTCAAATCACATCTATAATTGGTCTCTGACAGACCTCATAACTCTCCAACTGGTCTCTGACAGACCTCAGAACACATCTCCAAATGGTCTCTGACAGACCTCATAACACATCTCCAAATGGTCTCTGACAGACCTCATAACACATCTCCAAATGGTCTCTGACAGACCTCATAACTCTCCATAAATAACCAGGATCTCTGATCAAGAAATAACCGGTAGTCTGGAGGTCTAGTTACCTGCATAACCCTGAATCCCCTCACAGGTGGGTGGCCCTATAACTGGCACAAGGTACGGCATCCTATGCGGTCGTTGGCGTCACAGACTTTCAGGGTTGATGATACGATTCCCAGAAGGAGTGGCATCATCAAATCCTGAAGAGGCCTCACTTAGCCAACTTCCAAATGATCGGTCCCCAGAGTCGACAATCCAACTAACCAGCAACCCACGCCAACCAAAGGAAGGGGCAGGAGGCCAACCAGAGGAACCTCGTCTGAGTGTAGATTTCATGGGACACCAAAGCAAGCAAAGCAAGCGGGCGCCCACTAATTTCTACTCTAATTCTAGGTGCACTCAAGCCCAGGTCCGGCTTATCTCTCAATATCAGAACACCCGTCACACCCCAGATACAGCAATAATAAACAATATATAAAGCTGAAAATACAAGGTCAGAAATATAAATCCATACAAAATCCTCGACGGGAAAACAAGCGTTAGGATTGACTCTCTTAAGGGACGTTGGATCCCAAATGCATAAGAACCATCGCAGTCCTTAGCAGCCAGGGGACGTTGGATCCCCAGCAGAGTCGCCAGCTGTCGCTACTGCGAAAATCGGCGCCGGCTGAACAGAAGAGTCGCCACCGTGCGTTATTTATCCCACGGGAGGGAAAGGAAACGCTCAGAGTAAACCTCGCACAACACGGGAAAGGTATGGTCATCGCAACCAAAACCTGGGTTCGGGAGTCGGTTACGCAAGGGGAAGGTATTAGCACCCCTCACGTCCATCGTACTCGATGGGATCCACGCTTGCTTTCGGGTATGGATTGTTATTCTATCTATGCTATAGGCCAAGGGTGAAAAAGAAAATAAAATGAAAATAAAAAATGACTCGGCAAAGTATCGCACTTTATGCCTACGTATTCCCGTCTGGAACGAGAAATCAGAGTCAACGTAGTTCGCCTACCTACGGGAAAGGAGGGGAAGGTTGCTCGCTAGGATATCGCATCCTATGCCTACGTACTTTCATACAGCATGAAAGATCAGAGCAAACGTAGTTCGGGCCACGTACGACACAAGTCTGTCTTGGTTGATTTTATTCCTTCTGAAAAAGGTTTTCTGATCAACAGTCCCGGCGGACAAAAATGACGCTTTGATGAGTTCACCTTCTTTTACGAAAGAAGTGTCTTTTATTGTGTCTGAAATCTTTATTGTGTTTTTCTGTTTGTTTTGAGAAAGAAAGAGACAGAACTCTAACCTACGGTTGCGAAGGGAAACAAACTATCCTACTGTTATCATGCATGGGTTAAGACCTAGTGTCTATCATGCTCCTCTCTTGCACAGAGAGAAACAGAGATCCTACGGGATAGGCAGAAGCAGAAACAATATCAGATATATACAGTAAAACAGTAAAATGCATGAATGCAACAGTACAAGCGAGGCAAGGGAGTCCCACTCAACCTCGAACCTAGAAAACAATAGGCAAAAGTGAACAGACTTCACTTTCAACCCAGCAGGGTAAACAGCAAACAATACAGTCAGGAAAACCAATCAATACATCAGCAAATGAAATACAACAGCAAAAGAAACAGCATCAGCAGCTCAGCATCAACAATTGGCTTCAAGTAATCTCCAATCAGCTACAGGCTTCAACAAACATCAATCTCCATCTTCATGGCCTTCAGACAAGGGCTTTCATCATCATTCTTCCATCTGCAATGACTTTTCTCCAAGCTCAAACCTCCAGGATGAGGGATCAATCACAAGAGTGAATTGGGGTGCTAAGCAATCAGCTGACTACCAAAGGTGGTGAACAGACTGCTTCTAACACAAAAGACATTTTCTCTCAAGAGTTCTATCTCATAGACACTATCACCAAGCCTTCCAAAGGAAGGGGGTGAGTGTCTTAGAGAGACTCTGAATCACAGAGAAGAATGGATGCAGACAAGGCAATCCATGTTTGAAAAACAAACTTTCTAATCTAGAGCTCTGCCTAGCTCCTAAACCCTAGTTCCTCAGCATCTGCTAGCAAGAAACTCCTCCTCAACTCTGACAGTTGATCTTCAATCTTGGAATCTCCAATAGTCTTCATCTTCACAAATCTTCAGCTCTCCCAGGGCCCCAGACAAACCCAATACCCAAACAAACAAGCAACAATCCCCAGAGGGCACACCACACCAGACAATCAGATATACAGACAGTAATAATAGCAGTAGGGGAATCCTGACTTTTCTAAGGGATCTAATAGCTACCCATAGCCCTTATAGCCCCATAACTAATCTATTCAAACCCTAAGTCCTAAGGGAAATGTAATCAAACTTCCTAAGTTGTCACCTAAAACCCTAGTTTTGTTCATGATGTTCAAGCATTTATTAATCACCTAAAATTGACTTCTAAAAATGGGAACTAAAATATTTCTACAAGTTGAATACCTCATCTAAACAATATAAAAAGAATGACCAAAAAATATTAAAGCATGTAAGAGAACAAAAATCATTAAAATGATGCATGAAATGAAGCTATTTAATATGACATTTATTTAGAAAATATGGAAAAAATATGAAATAAAAATAAAAATGAAATTTTATTTTTCTATAATATTCTAGACATCCTAAAGAAAATATGGTAAAAAGAATGGATTAAAATGCATTTTTTATGAATTAGTTATGAATTTATGAAATTGGTAAAATATTAAAATGAATTAAGAAAAATAATTGGAATTAAAATGAGGGAGGGGGGTTAGAATAGAAGTTCGCCCCAGCTATATCCAGGATGGGCCCTCAGACAGGGGGTGCAGATAGCGCCTTCACCAAGGCCCAATATCACTCTGAATTAGTGAAAAAAAATAAGAAGCGCTGGGGGTAAGAAAAGTAGCGAAATCACGTTTAACTTGGAATTGGGCTCACATTGGGGGTGGGGATAACAAAATACACTCAGGCCCGCCCGTTTCAATTAATGAAACGGTGCGTTTAGGGCCAGCACATCTCCCTCCAATTCTGAAATTAAATGAGAGCCATTGGATTGCCTGGGAAGTCAAAAGTCTAACAACACATACACGGCCACGATTATATCTTCTTCAATGACTCTGCAACTAGGGTTTCAATCACCATGAATGGCCATGCACGAGCAATCTTCCACCTCTCTGCTCTCATCCTACACGCCATGAATCCACATGCTGTGAACACGAAAACCACTCTAAATTCTTCCCTCTACAAGCCTAGGGCATTAGATTTCTTTGAAATTCACCACAACGACAAACCCGATTGAATCAACATCTGGTCACCATGAAATTATACTGATATGCACCAACTCAATTCTTCCTCAAACTTGACCTAAACTAATCTACAACTAATGGAGATTAATCTGATCAATCAAACTAACATTCTAACGCACTAATCTACTAGATTCATGCACTAACAGTTTGTTGCACCTGCTCACAACCATCACCAAATCGTTCCAAATTCATCTAAACCAATCTCCTAACCACCTAGATCAAATCTACACTAACAACAACATGCCTAACTAACTGAATCGAGCAATTTGAGTGAAAACATACCTGATGTGAAATCTTGCAAACAGCTATGGAGATTGAAGATCTGAAGCTTTTAGGTGTTGGATCTTGATCCACAAACTCAGCAATCAATTCTGTATGCAATATTCTGGTGATTCCTTGCTTGAATTAGGCTGTCCAATGGAATTTGCAACTTTGATGTTCTTGAATATGGTGCACGAAAATGGATCCTAATCACCAAGTCCTTGCTTCAATTATGATCTATGATGATGATGGAACCAGATTGAATCAATGTGGATGATGATTTTGTGAAGAATTTGAGAGAATTGCAATGAAACTTCAATGAAAAGAATGAGGGAATTTGTGAAATTCTTGGTGCAAATGAGGCCAACCCTTGCCAAATTCTCATTTCATGCTTATATAGACCCCAATGGTACATTCTAGATCCATCTTGCACATTCCCTTGTTTTCCAACTTTGGCTCATTTTGATTATGTTTCTTAAAAGGCAAGCAACCATGGATAACTTCATTTTTTCCTTCTAAACTCAAAAAAGTGTTTGAACCATTGTTCTTAGAATTGTTTTTCCATTCAAAATCATATATTGGAAGTCTCCATTTGGACTTGTAAATCTCCCAAACCATTTTTCACTTTGAAATTATTCACTTTATAAGCCTTTTTAGTTCATATTTTGACCAATCATGCAACATCATGCTATGAGCTTCTCCAATAATTTGTGACCTTCTTTCTAGACTTAAAATCCCATTTGGAGCAAGTTTGATGTTGTAAGTTTTTTCATTTGAGGCCTCCTTGTATGAGTTTTGGACATATGTTAAAATGACCTGTAATTCACAAATGCCCAAAATACCCTTTGCTTGCCAAGACCATAAGTTGAGTTCTCCACATCATATGAAGGAATACTATACCATTCTAGAAAGCTAAGACAATGAGGAACAATTCTTATGTTGACCAAGAATTCATTTGAAATCTCCTTGAGGGGTAAAAATTGCTTGGAAGTCAAGTCACTTTCACAGACAAAAATTCAGACACCCCAGATGACCTGTAACTTGTAAGGACCATAACTTGAGTTCTATAAATCTCCTTGATGTCTTCCACCACTCAAATTAAAGGTCTTGAGACCCTCTACAAGTTTCATGTTGGCCAAGAAGCCATTTGAAGCTAGCATTTTGACTTATCTTGCTTGGAAATTTGACCTAAACTAGGGGATTTTACAGAGAAACCCTAATTTAGTAACTCCTCTTCTCCTTGATTTCTCTTGAATCCTCCTTGGCATATCTCCATATCTTTATTCTCCATGTCAAATTATGAACCCCACATCTCTCCAATAGACTTGAATGCCTTTTTAAATCAGTCAATTGACCTAGGGTTGACCTAGGGTTGACCCAGATGAAACCCTAGTTGACTGCCTTCAACTATAGCTCTTGTGCTCTCATCAATGGCTTGTCTCCTTCCCCAAATGACTTTCTAAGCCTCTCATAATGTCTAGATGCTCTCCATGCCTTCACTTCACAGCTCACAACCCTCTTGTTGATCCTCAGATACCCTCAGCTAGGAGATGGACTCAAGGCTTGATCTGCTGAACTCTTTGCTTTCAAATTCTTTCCTGATGACTTGAATGATATTGAATTAGGATAATAACCTCATGATAGGCCTCTAGAGATGAAAATAATGATTGGTCCCCTTTTGAACGACTTGCTATGCTTATGCTATGCAGATGGTTAGTCTATGTACATGACTCTATATGCAAATGCTAATGATATTAAAACATGAACCACATGAATAAGGTTGGGCAAATTTTAGGGTGCAACAATCACCTTATTGTTTATTTGTGTTTAACAAGATCTTTATTTTAATATTTTATATTGTTGCTTAATTTCCACTACAACACGAAAATTAAAATAAAAAGCAGACAAATCTTGCTACTTTCATTCTTTATTTATGTTCTGTTGCTGAAAAACGGTTGCTATGAGAAAACAGCACATGTGAGAACTTCAATATATGCAATGTCAACCCTTCATAAAATTAGAGAATTTTTTAAAGTAAAATACCATTTTTTTCTCTTAACTATATACTCTTGAGTTCAGATTGGTCCCTTAATTATTTTTTGTGTCAGATTGGTTCCTTAACTCTTTAAAATGTGTCATGTTGGTCTTTTTTGTCTAATTAGCGACGAATTTAGCGACTGAATTTTGAATTTTTCCGTTGCTAATTAGACGAAAAGGACTAACATGATACATTTTAAAGAGTTAAGGAACCAATCTAACACAAAAAATAATTAAGGAATCAATTTGAATCTAAAAGTATAATTAAAGAACCAAAATGAATATTTTGCCATTTTTTAATGCATCTTATCTTATGTATTACTAGAACACTACATAAAAATATAAAATTGTTCTTAGATTTTATATATGCATTTTCAAATGCACCCTAAATTAATAGAAGTCTGATTCAATGTGAAAAAATTAAGGAGATGCATCTTCGTAAATATTATGGAGAAGCATATTCGGATGCTGCTTGTAAATAACACGACAAAATCCTTCTTATTTCTCACTTGTTAAAAAAAAAAATTTTAAAACTCCCTCAAAATCTCATTGACTCAAAATCAATCAAACAACATCAAAGTTTCTTCAATCAACACTAGACGAATCAAAGAGCTCATTCAACTACATCAACTTCAAAGATTCTTTATTTCTTGTAAGTTTTTTATTATTGTAAACTTTTTTGAATTTTTTTAATAAATTTGTACAAATTGATAATTAGGTATTAAAATACATAGTTTATGCATGTTTGATAGTTTATACATTGTGAGAAATGTGTTTCATAGTTAAAAGTAACGACCAAAATATTATTTTTGGGGGCTTGGTGGTACGCATTAGCGTCATTGACGAAAATGAAAGTTGCGGTAAATTTCGGAGATACATCTCCGTATTTTTTAACTTTTGGATTCCTAGGAACTGGAGATGCATCTCTGTAATTTATCTGTCTGCTTTTTTTGCTTTTTTTGCTTATAGGGCTGCTTGTAGTAATTATGTGACACTTGTTAGATTTACTTACAGGTATTATAGCTGATAGAGACGATAGACTGAGGCACGAGAGAATTGCACAACATTCATTTGTTCGGAAGGAAAAGAGTCAGGTTTCAGAGGCTCTTATTCCCTATAGCCCGATTAATACGGAGACGTCGACTTCTGTGGCTCATATATCTCATCCTTCTTTTTCCTGTAGGAGACGGGTGTCACCTAGTGACGCATCACTGTCTTCATCTTCCCATAGGCAACAAATTTCTTGTATTCATATGCCAGAGGTACCCGAGTCACTAGAGGTACCTGAGGTACTAGTGCCACCCCAGGCACGGAGGGACCTCAGGCTGACGAGCTAGTGCCACCTCAGGTTGATGAAGCTGTTGAGCCAATGTCACCTCAGGTATTTGGAAGAGGCCCGTTAGAGTTGCCACTGCTAACTTTTTACTCGGATCATACTACCAAAAATATCTAGGATGGAGAGGTAAAATTAGTTGGATTAATTATTTTTAAATTATGTTTATTATTATATTACAAGTTTCTAACGATGTTCTGCTGGACCATGATCCGCTGAAATTCGTTAACCATGGGCGAAAGATTACTAACTTGCATCATCCTAATGACAAGTGGTTTCAGACTATTTTGTCCCTATCTAGGATGAAGGACTTATGCAACACCAGTTATGTTACAGTGAACCATGGGATGCTTAATGCATTTTTAGAGAGATGACATACTGACTCATCATTTCATCTACCACTTGGTGAGATGTCTATCACATTCAATGATGTGTCGTGTCTGCTACATCTTTCGAATAGTAAGAGGCTTTTAGATCATGGGAGGATTAGAAAATATGAGGCACTTGAGTTGATTGTAGACTATTTGGGAGTTAACCCAGAGGCTGTGATAACAGTCCGTCATTACATAAAATCAGACGAAGAATTGGGGAAAACGAGTAAAAGAGGAGCCAAAGTGATGAAGAAAGACCCAAGACTGAGTGAAAAATGACCAAGTATGAAAGAATGAGACTTAGTGGAAATTCTGGTGAAAAAGGGGTGAAAACACGCAACTACTAGAATAATCACACGTAGCATCGCACCCAATCTCGCGTGTAATAGAAAAGCAAAGTGACCATCGTGCACGATGCTTCTGTAGTGCGCGCGATGACAATTTTTTCTGGACTTTTTTCGATGCGCTCTTATCCGTTCTAACAACTTTAAAAGGGGATTTTCTGCACTTTTACAAGGGTCACAAAATTTAGCACTGGGAACACAATTTTACAGCATCAGATGGTGATTTTGAGAGCATTGGAGGCCAATCCTTCAATGGAATTCACATGTTATTCATATTTTATCAATTGGTATTGTAATTTTCATTATGTGTAGTTAAATTCTCATAGTTTAGGTTGTGTGTGATGAACTTTGTTCAACCTTGTTAGCATTATATCGCGGTTTGACTTTGTATGAACCTTATCAATTATAATTTTATTTAGTTGTTTCTTTTGCTTAATATGTATTATTTGAGATACTCTGTTAATATGTTGTTAGATGCATAGGGATTCCTAACCCGTATCCTATGTATTGGATCTAAGGTAATTGTTCTACTTAAGTCGGTTGAATAGGGATAGGATACCTCGAGTAGTGGCACAAAGAACTAAGGTTCTATACATCGTCTAACACTACTTACGCTGGCAGACTAGGGATAGAAAGTTTCTAGTAGTAGTTAGTGAGTTATTTGATGGGGGACTGACTATAACGATTTTGTTAGATCACCAAAAAATTATAAGGATAATATGATTCATACAAGGCATTGTACATCAACAAGAGGGGATAAAGGGATTCTAAAACACAACCTAACCGCTTTCGTGGCCTTGTTTTCCTTTAAGTTTACCTTTTTGCACTGAAACTTGCAAAAACCCCTTTTTTACTGCTTTTAGTTAATATTGCATAAATTATTGCTATGCTCAAACACATTCCTTATGGATTCAATCTTTTTATTACTGTGTCATTATTGGTACACTTTCCGAGAAGTCATCAAGTTTTTGACGCTGTTGTCAAGGATTGTTGATTGCAACAGGGCAACGCTTTGTGCAATGCATTTTTCTTATTTTATTTTAATTTTAGTTTTTATTGTTTTGTTTGTTTTCTTATTTATCATAGTGTTACCCAGGTATTTTCTGTTTATGTATGTGCAATTCAAGATCGACTTTACTACCATTCGATTCAGAAATTGAAAGAACCACACATGCCCTTAGAAAAGCAACTAGAGAAGCAATTCTAGATGATGGAGACCAAACCGAAGTAGATCCACCAATACATTCTTTAGATACAGAAGACAAGAATAACATGGCTGCTCCACAACTCCCAACTATGGAAGATTACTGCAAGAGGACCGATGACGGTCAAGTTTCTAAAGGGTTTGTACCGGCAGACCCTGTTAGGTTTGATATTAAAAATTTTCATCCATTCAGGTCTAAGAGACAATCAGTTTGACGGGAATGCTATAAGAGATTTGTAGGTTCATCTTACACACTTTTATGAAACCGCTTTAGTGTGCAAGCCGGATAATGTCGCAGACGATCAAGTAAAGTTGCGGTTCTTTGGTTTCTCACTTATTACAAGGGCAAAAGATTGGTTTCTATGCCTTCCAAATGGAACCACTCGAACATGGAAGGAGCTGGAGGATAAGTTCTTTGAAATATTCTTTACCATTATCCAGTTTACTGAGAGAAGGGCTGAGATTCTGAATTTTGAGCAACAAGATGCGGAGTCCTTATATGACTCAAGGGAGAGATTCAAATTATTGCTACTCAGATGCCCCAACCATAATCTGAACAATATAGAGTGAATGCAAAGTTTTATCAAAGGCTTAAAGAGTCTGACACGCATGTTGTTGGATGCTTTCGCGAGACGCACAATTAGATAAATGATTGAGCCCCAAGTCAAGGACCTAATTGAGAAGATGTGTATGAATGAGTACTACTCCAAGAGTGAAAGATTGGTAAAGGTTGAAATGGTAGGTACGCCCAAAGGTATATTAACTGTTGACACTCAAACTACTTTATTAGCTCAAATTGAATTGTTGAATAAGCAGCTAGCTGCAAGCTGCTTAAATAACACTAACGTGAGCTAAGTACAGGAACTTAAATGTGATTTTTGTGGAGGAGGACATGAGAACGAAAGGTTCTCGTCTAAAGGGTCGAGTGCAGAAGTTCAATATTCTAATTTTCAAAGGAATAATCGTTATTCCAACACCTACAATCCGGGGTGGAGAGATCATCTGAATTTCCATTAGAGCAACAATCAAAATCAAAGTGGTGGCCAAGTCGTGCAACAAAGATAACAAGCTCAAATTTCCTAAAGGAAGCCTTCACGGTTGGAAGAGATCTTGGAATATTTCATGAAAGCCACCAACGTAGCTTGGAGCAGGTGAATAAGAACCATGAGACCATGATAAGAAACCATGAAGCCTCCATAAAAAATTTAGAGACGCAAATTGGGAAATTGTCAAGGCAACTCACAGTCTTCACAAGTTCGAGTGGAGGATTCTCATGTAACACCATAGATAATCTTAAGAAGGAAACATGCAACGTGGTTAAGACTGATATAAGTATGGAGACTAAGGATGATGAGATTAGAAAAATTCAAAAAAAATGAAATAAAGGAGCAAGAACCTCGAGGGAACTAAGAAAAAAGGAAAGTTACACTTGAGGAAGGTATAGCTGAAAAGTTTCCGGAGATGGGAACCAAGGAGAGAAGTTTGAGTGAACCAAACCCACCATTACTCGGTTATATGAAACCACCTTATCCTATTATTAAGAAGAAGCAAGTACCTGAAGATGAAGTTGGGATGTTTGAAAGATATTGAAACAACTTCAGGTAAGCATTTATTTTCATGAAATTTTAGAATTAATCTCAAAATTTGCTAAGTTTATGCAGGTATTGCTAAAAGGAGGAACATAGAAGTTGCTTCAAGAACAGGTAAAACTGGCAGAAAAAGCTGAGACGGCAGAACTTTTGGAGAGGCCACAAAAGATGAATGACTAAGGAGCGTTCTAAATTGTATGCACCATTGGTGGGATAAAAATATCACATGCTTTATGTGAAATAGGATCAAGCATAAATGTCATGGCGTTGAGCAAATTTAAAGAGATGGATATATAAGAGATCAATTCGAGCGACTATGACGCTTATTATAGTCGATTCATCTAAAACTGAATTGCTTGGTATTGCTTTAGATGAATTGGCCAAAACAAAACTAATAAAACAGATAGACAAAAGGTAAAGGGGTTGGTTATGCAATGGGAAGGTGTTAGCACCCAAAACATCTATAGTAATCTATAGGAACCTCTTGAAAATTTATGTTTGACTTAAAAAGTGTTGTTTGTAAAAGATTGAGGAGATGAGAAGAGAAATATTTTTTAGGGTTTTTGATTAAAGTGTATTAAGGATTTGAATGGAGAAAAGAGAATTTGATTTGAGTGTGTTTTAGGGTTTCAATCGCACGGGGAGCGAGAGAACGAGGTTAGATTTGTTAAGTATTTTGAGGGAGAATGACGATTATTCGATAAAACGAGACGCCAGCCTCACAACCAATTACTCAGGGCATTATTCAGATGCTAGATCCCAACGACACATTTTTCATTCGATTAATTATGAAATTATGCTTGACGGACAATGAACTTCTTTGTCCAAATAATTAAGGCAAGTATTTTAGGAACGAAAGATCGAACGACACACAACCAAAGGTGTGGCCCCTAAGAGCATTCATCCAAGAACCCAAGGAATGTGAGACTCCAAGAATTCAGCTCTTTTGTAATTTAATTAAGAAAACGATTTGATTCGGTTAAATGTTTCTCTTAGATTAAGCGATTTTTATAAATGAAAGGCGGACGAACACAACCCAAGTCGTGCACCCCAAGAGCGATCGTTCAAGGATCCAAGGAGTGCTAGACTCCAAGAAACCACTTCTTCCATTATTTAATTAAGAAAATATTTCGATTAATCATGTTTGAGAAATGATTTAATTGGGTTTAATGTTTTAAAAAGGATTACATGTTTTTAAGAAATTGTAAGTGCTTCTGGTTGGCTGCATTTTGTGGCAAAATATTATAGTGTATAGATGTCATAACTAGTGATGTGACACACAATATGCAAGGTAAGTAGTAAGTTGAGTTGGATGTCATATTGAATGTCATGACACTGGTCGTATGACATCAGGCGCACAGAGTTTGTTTTTCTGGTATTCAGAATGAGGAAGCTCAGGCTAGAATTCAGGAAACTTTATAGAAGCTCAAGCTGGAATTCAGGAAACATTTTAGAAGCCCTGGCGAAATTAAATGTACCTGACCTAAGTGGTAAGTGCAGCCTTTTGAAGAAAGGTTTGGGTAAACCTAATTTCTGCACCAAGGCCCAAGGACTGACTGCTGCTATAAATAACAGAAGAAGCAATCCTAGAAGTGCAGCTCTGGACAGAAGATTAGAGAGTGCGTGCTAAGAGTCCTTGTGAGTGAAGAAGTTTTGTTCTTCACGTGTGAAGTGTGTCTTAGAAATACTTGTACACCAAGCAACTGTATGATGCTTTGGTTAGGTGGGTTTTAAGTTGTTGTGTCACTCAAAGCTTTTAAGCAAGAGTGTGTGTCCCTTGATCAAAGTTGTGAAGCAAGATCAAGGTATGTGTTGAAATGTATCTTCATAATTTTCTGTAATTGTAATTGGATATTACTGAGGTGATTAAGGGGGAGTGAGTGGGAATACTCAGGTCTAGAGTGTCTCTAGGTTAAAGTGTCATTGTGTAGGTCTTAAGTGAGGAGAGCAAACTGTGATTGTTTGGCTCTGAATTAATTCTACTGATAGTGAATTTCCTCCCTGGCTTGGTAGCCCCCAGATGTAAGTGTTGTTGACACTGAACTGGGTGAATAATTACTGGTGTGATTTACTGCTTTTCTTTACAGCTTTTTAATTATTCCAATAGTTTGGGTTACAATGGATGTTATAACATCCATGATAACATCCATCGTGTGCTTGCCAGAATTTCAATTGGCATCAGAGCAGGCACCCTGCCCGTTATTTCTTGGTGAGATCTAGGGAAGATAAATTCTGGCACTATGGATAAAGACATAGGATTCACAAATAGACCTACAATTCTGGATGGCTCTAATTATGACTATTGGAAACCTAGGATGATTGCCTTCTTAAAGTCTTTAGACAGCAAGGCATGGAGAGCTGCAAACTCTGGCTGGGAACATCTTGTGAAGACTAACAGGGATGGAGTATCTGTGTTAATTCCTGAAGAGGAATGGAACAAAGAGCAAGAGGCATTATCTCTTGGGAACTCTAAAGCATTGAATTCACTATTCAATGGTATAGACAAAAACATCTTCAGACTGATACACCATTGTGAACTGGCTAAGGAGGTCTGGGACACTCTCAAAACTACTCATGAGGGAACCTCAAAAGTGAATATGTTTAGACTACAAATGTTGACCACCAAATTTGAAAGTCTGAGAATGAAGGAGGATGGGACTATTCATGAGTTCTACATGAATATTCTTGAACTAGCCAACACCTTAGGAGCCTTGGGAGAAAAGATGCCTAAAGAGAAACTTGTGAGGAAGATTCTCAGGTCCTTACCTAGAAGGTTTGCAATGAAGGTCACTGCCATTGAAGAAGCTCAAGACATATGCAACATGAAGGTGGATGAACTCAGGTTCTCTCCAAACATTTGAGATGGGGATAAGTGATCAGACTGTGGAAAAACATACCAAAAGCATAGCTCTTGTCTCAAACACTGCAGATGAGTCAAATGATGAAGATCATAAAAGCAAGGAGAAACCCTCAGAAGCTGTAGCTATGCTTGGGAGACAATTCAACAAACTCATGAAAAGAGGAACAGAAGGGAAAATCCATTGACAAAAACATCCCATCTGACATTGACAGAAGAACTAAGTCTAATGAAATGTCCTACCAAGGCAAAAGAGTTAAATGTTATGAATGTGAGGGCTATGGTCACATTAAAACCGAATGCCCCACATATCTCAGAAGGGAGAAGAAAGGACTTATGATCACTTGGTATGATGAAGACTCAGAAAGTGGATTAGAAGTAGAATCTGCAAGACATGTCACAGCTCTAACTGGTACATGTATGATTGACAATGAGTCTGATGAAGATAAGTTAACTCTTGATGAATTGGCATCCCTATACAAACAACTATACATCGGAAGCACTGAAGTATGTCAACTAGGGGAGAAGCACAAGAGAATCATCAAGCGGATGGAGGCTGAGAAGAAGGAACAACTTACAACAATAGACTCACTCAACAATAAGGTCAGCCAGTTAAAAGGTCAACTTGAGCAGATGTAAAAATCAATCAGGATGCTGAACCCTGGGACTGAAACTCTTGAAAAAATTCTACAGAGTGGTTAGATGGCAAGAGACAAGTCTGGACTAGGGTTTGTTGGTGAATAGAAACCCATCTCGGGAATCAAGAGATCTGAGTCTGAAAAAGAAAAGTCAAACCAGATGTCACAACCAATGTCACAACATCAGAGGAAAAGGAACAGGAATCAGTCAAGAAGGAAGTTCCAGAGGTGGAGGTGTCAATACTGTGGAAGAATTGGTCACCTGAAGCCTTTTTGCTTTAGGTTGCATGGATATCCTAGCCACACTCATCAAAGTACTCATGTCAAGAAGCAACAATGGGTGGCAAAGGAGGTTGGTCTGATAGCTCACACCTCGCTAAGAGTGTCAGCTAAAGAAGACTAGTACTTTGATAGTGGTTGCTCCAAGCACATGACTGGAATAAAGAACCTGTTGGTGGACATCAAACCTCATTCCACTAGTTATGTGACCTTTGGTGATGGTGCAAAAGGAGAAATCAAAGGGGTTGGGAAACTAGATTGTCCTGGAGTTCCTAACCTCATTCCACTAGTTATGTGACCTTTGGTGATGGTGCAAAAGGAGAAATCAAAGGGGTTGGGAAACTAGATTGTCCTGGAGTTCCTAACCTAGACAATGTACTGCTGGTAAAAGGACTGACTACTAACTTGATTAGCATTAGTCAGCTCTGTGATCAAGGGCTAAGTGTGAAGTTCACTGAAGAAAAATGTGTGGTCACAAATGGTGATAATAAAGAAGTCATGAAGGGGGTTAGATCTAAGGACAACTGCTACTTATGGGATCCCAAGGACTCTAGTAGATCCATAATATGCTCTATGGCCAGAGAAGAAAAGGAAGTAAAATTGTGGCATCAAAAACTTGGGCATCTTCATCTAAGAGGAATGAAAAAGATCATCTCCAAGGAGGCTGTGAGAGGAATCCCAAACCTAACTATAGATGAAGGAAAGGTATGTGGTGAATGTCAAGTAGGTAAACAAACCAAGACATCTCATCCAAGGGTTGGACACATGACTACCTCCAGAGGTCTGGAATTATTGCACATGGACTTGATGGGACCAATGCAAGTAGAAAGTCTTGGTGGTAAAAGGTATGTCTGTGTAGTTGTTGATGACTACTCCATATACACCTGGATAAGCTTCATCAGGGAAAAGTCAGATGTATTTGAAGTATTTAAGGAGTTGTGTCTAAAACTTCAAAGATAAAAGGAATGTGGTGTGGTCAGAATCAGAAGTGATCATGGTAAGGAGTTTGAAAACTCTAAATTTGCATAATTCTGCTCTTCTGAAGGGATCAGTCATGAGTTCTCCTCTCCCATTACACCTCAGCAAAATGGAGTAGTGGAAAGAAAAAACAGGACTATCCAAGAATCTGTCAGGGCTATGTTTCATGCAAAGAAATTACCTATGCATTTTTGGGCTGAGGCTGTGAACATAGCCTGCTATGTTCACAACAGAGTAACCTTGAGAAAAGGGACTTCTTCCACCCTGTATGAAATATGGAAAGGAAGAAAGCCAACAGTGAAATACTTTCATGTTTTTGGGAGCAAGTGTTACATCTTGACAGATCGTGAACAAACGAGGAAAATGGATCCCAAAAGTGATGAAGGCCCTTTCCTAAGATACTCTATCAACAGAAGAGCTTATAGAGTATACAACTCCAGAAAAAAAATCTTGATGGAATCCATTAATGTTATCATTGATGATCAACTTGAAGAACCCAATGTCATTGAGGATGTTGAAACATTCCTTGAGACACCTGTTGAGGACGTGGTCAATACTGAAGAGGTTCTAAATGGACAGCCAGACTCTGTATTTGAAGTTCCCAACAAAGATCCCTCCATCAGGATCCTGAAACATCACCCCAAAGATCTTATCATTGGAGACCCTACCAGTGGTGTAAGGACCCGAGCTAGAGAAATCATCTCAAATTCATGTTTTGTATCCAAGATTGGACCCAAAAATGTGAAGGAAGCCTTAACTGATGAATATTGGATCAAGGTCATGCAAGATGAATTGGAACAATTTAAAAGGCATGAGGTATGGGAACTGGTACCAAGACCTGAGGGAACAAACATCATTGGCACCAAATGGATTTACAAGAACAAATCAGATGAACAGGGAATTGTAGTCAGAAACAAGGTTAGACTGGTGGCACAGGGGTATACTCAAGTAGAAGGAATTGATTTTGATGAAACCTTTGCACCAGTTGCAAGACTTGAGTCCATCAGGCTACTGTTAGGAATTGCCTGCATTCTAAAATTCAAACTATTCCAAATGGATGTGAAAAGTGAATTTCTGAATGGATATCTAAATGAGGAAGTATATGTAGCACAACCCAAGGGATTCAAGGATCCTAACTTGATAGACCATGTATACAAGTTAAGCAAGGCATTGTATGGGTTGAAACAAGCCCCTAGAGCATGGTATGAGAGATTGACTGAATTTCTTACTACAAATGGATACAAGAAATGAGGGATAGATAAGACCATGTTTGTAAAGAATGAAGATGGAAAAATCATGATTGCACAAATCTATGTGGATGACATAGTGTTTGGAGGAATGTCAAACAAAATGGTGAAACAATTTGTCAATCACATGCAATCTGAGTTTGAAATGAGCATGTGTGGAGAATTAACCTATTTCCTTGGTTTGCAAGTCAAGCAAATGGATGATTCTATATTTATCTCCAAAAGTAAATATACCAAAAGCATAGTCAAAAAGTTTGGGATGGATAAGGCTGGTCACCAAAGAACACCTTCACCCACTCATCTGAAGTTATCAAAAGATGAAAGTGGTACTAGTGTTGATCAAAGCCTGTACAGAAGCATGATTGGTAGCCTGCTGTATCTAACTACAAGCAGACCTGATATTTCTTTTGCAGTTGGTGTATGTGCTAGATATCAAGCAGATCCTAAAGTGAGCCACATAAATCAAGTCAAAGGATTCTCAAATATGTGAATGGTACCTGTAATTATGGTATACTTTACTCTCATGGATGTAATCCCACTCTATTTGGGTATTGTGATGCTGACTAGGCTGGAAATGCTGATGATAGGAAGAGCACCTCTGGTGGATGTTTCTTCTTGGGGAATAATCTCATATCATGGTTTAGCAAAAAGCAAAAATGTGTCTCATTGTCCACTGCGGAAGCTGAATACATAGCAGCTGGCAGTAGCTGTTCTCAGCTAGTCTGGATGAAGCAAATGCTGACAGAATACAATGTCTCATAGGATGTCATGACATTATATTATGACAATCTTAGTGCTATCAATATCTCCAAGAACCCAATTCAGCATAACAGAATTAAGCACATTGATATAAGACATCACTTCATAAGAGACCTTGTGGAAGATAAAGTGATTGCCTTGGAACATGTGTCCACAGAACTACAGTTGGCTGACATTTTTACAAAGGCTCTAGATGTTGCTCAATTTGAGAATTTAAGAGGAAAATTGGGTATGTGCATGTATGAGGACGCATAGAAATTACTGGCACGTGAGATTTTTAAAACTTCAATGCAGTCCAAGGCCTTGACCACAAAAGCTCTCCATTTCACAAACGTGCATACAATTTTCTCTGCATTCCCCCACTCTACAGAATTCTCTGTCAGCATACAGCAATAAGATGGCATTCCATCATGACGCCTCTTCATCCAAGACTCCTCCCAAATCCTCAAAAAGTGACCCTCCCACTGGTGAAGAACCCAAAAGCAAGTATCCTCCGCCCACTGATGAAGAACTTAGGCGAATCAGCAACAGGGAAGGCTCGACATACATGGACAAATCCATTGGGAAAATTGTCGATGATATACTCAAAAGAGGACTGCCATTTAGGGGTATCACCGTTCCCTTAGCTCGCAAGGATCCACCTCACGATTCAGATATGCCAGAGGAAGACTCGTGTGACAGAAACCAGGATCTTTCATTATCTGATCTGGATGAAGTGACTTCAGTTCCTCTGATGAGAAAGAGTGATATCTTGATAGGCTGTTGTGTGACTCATTCTTCTGCTGAGGTGATAAAGTGTGTTGCTGTTTTGAACTTTGCTGATTGAGATTTTTTTTTGTTGTTTTAGTGACATCACTTGTGATGCTCTTAATGAGAAAATTTTTCCCAAACATTTGTAATGTTATACATTATGATCTATGCTAGTTTATTAGTTGGATCTTAATTTGTGGCTAAAAAGGGGGGAGAGAGTATTGTTTAGATAACATCAGGTTGAAGAACAGGTTGAAGACTTGCTTATGTTGCTAGAGCAAGTATGTGATGTTGCTGATATGTGTGATAACAGCTGATGTTGTTAGTATTGTATGAAGTCCCAGTTTCCAGGTTGTGTAAGAATGCATGTTAGCTATGTGAGCTCTCAGCTGCTACTTGGGAGTGTATGTGTCTGTCTGCAGGATAATAGCAGATTGTAAGTGTAGTGCATCTCTTCAGGGGGAGTAGCACAGGAGTTTGTGGCTTCAGGATGTTATCCTGAATGTCATGACATGCAGAATAGGTTGGATGTTTGTGACTGTAGGGTGCCTGCAGGTTCTGTACAGCTGGTGTGACATGCATCAATTGAGGGGGATTAACTTATAATATATTACTCAACAAATTGTGACATTTGTAGTGCTGACTAACAGATAGTTACAGTGTGTGACAGGTTGATCCTGAGAAGTTAAGAGATAACTGTGTGAATATAAACAACTCTACTAGGGTGTTAGTTGCTTACCTGCATAAAAGGTCATTTGTTAGACTTCTGCTGCTTGTAAACTCTTAGAGTATTGTTTAGATAACAGCAGGTTGGGAACAGATTGAAGACTTGCTTGTGCTGCTAGAGCAAGTATGTGTTGCTGCTGATATGTGTGATAATAGTTGATGCTGTTAGTATTGTATGAAGTCCCAATTTCTAGGTTGTGTAGGAATGCTTGTTAGCTATGTGAGCTCCCTGCTGCTGCTTGGGAGTGTATATGTCTGTCTGCAGGATAATAGTAGACTGTGAGTGTAGTGCATCTCTTCAGGGGGAGTAGCACAGGAGTTTGTGACTTCAGGATGTTATCCTGAATGTCATGACATGCAAAATAGGTTGGATGTTTGTGACTGCAAGGTGCCTGCAGGTTCTGTACAGCTGGTGTGACATGCATCAGTTGAGGGGGAGTAACTTCTAATATGTTACTCAACAAATTGTGACATCTGTAGTGCTGACTAACAGATGGTTACAGTGTGTGACAAGTTGATCCTGAAAAGCTGAGAGCTAACTGTGTGAATATAAACAACTCTACTAGGGTGTTAGTTGCTTACCTGCATAAAAGGTTATTTGTTAGACTTCTGCTTCTTGTAAACTCTGTTAACAGGGTATTTTAGCCCAAAATTTTCCAAAGGGGGAGTTTGTAAGTGCTTCTGATTGGCTGCATTTTGTGGCAAAACATTAGAGTGTATATAGATGTCATAACTAATGATGTGACACACAATATGCAAGGTAAGTAGTAAGTTGAGTTGGATGTCATACTGAATGTCATGACACTGATCGTATGACATCAGGCGCGCAGAGTTTGTTTTTCTGGTATTCAGAATGAGGAAGCTCAGGCTAGAATTCAGGAAACTTTATAGAAGCTCAAGTTGGAATTCAGGAAACATTTTAGAAGCCCTGGCAAAATTAAATATACCTGGCCTAAGTGGTAAGTACAGCCTTTTGAAGAAAGGTTTGGGTAAACTTAATTTCTGCACCAAGGCCCAAGGACTGACTGCTGCTATAAATAACAGAAGGAGCAATCCTAGAAGTGCAGCTCTAGACAGAAGATTAGGGAGTGTGTGCTAAGAGTCCTTGTGAGTGAAGAAGTTTTGTTCTTCACGTGTGAAGTGTGCCTTAGAAATTGTACACCAAGCAACTGTATGCTGCTTTGGTTAGGTGGGTTCTAAGTTGTTGTGTCACTCAAAGCTTTTAAGCAAGAGTGTGTGTCCCTTGATCAAAGCTATGAAGCAAGATCAAGGTGTGTGGTTGAAGTGTATCTTTATAATTTTCTGTAATTGTAGTTGGATACCACTAAGGTGATTGAGGGGGGGTGAGTGGGAATACTCAGGTCTAGAGTGTCTCTAGGTTGAAGTGTCATTGGGTAGGTCTTAAGTGAGGAGAGCAAACTGTGATTGTTTGGCTCTGAATTAATTCTACTGATAGTGAATTTCCTCCCTGGCTTGGTAGCCCCCAGATGTAAGTGTTGTTGAAACTGAACTGGGTGAACAATTACTGGTGTGATTTACTGCTTTCCTTTACAGCTTTTTAATTATTCCAATAGTCTGTGTTACAGTGGATGTTATAACATTTGTGATAACATCCATCGTGTGCTTGCAAGAATTTCAGAAATGAAAGACGAAACAAACACAACCCAAAACGTGCGCCTCGAGAGAGATCGTTCAAGGATCCAAGGAGTGCTAGACCCCAAAAATCTACTAACTCTATTATTATTTGAGAAAAGATATTTTGAAAATTTTTGGTTTAGCGTTTTAATCGTATTAAGATTTGAATGGATTAAAAGTTTTTTTTTTGAAATGAAAGACAGAACGCACACAACGCAAAGCGTGCGCCTCGAGAGCGATCCTTTAAGGATTCAAGAAGTGCTAGATCTTAAGAACCCACTACTTTCTTGGTTAATTAAGAAAATATTTGATTAACCGTGTTTTGAAAAGTTTTAATCGAGTTTGAAAATGTATTTTGTAATGGTCCAAATTTTGGCTTATCGAAAATAATTATTTTAGATTACCTTGTTTGTGAATAAACGACGGAAATAATAATAATGTTCTCAAAACCGGTTCGCACATGATGACAACTTGAGTATAAAGTCACATGTAACAATCATAACACGGTGAAAATTTCCATTGATGTGTAAAAATTATTTTGGGCATAACGGTATGGAATTACCGAGTCCACAATTGAAAATCCAATCTAATCGCAATGTGCATCAAGTAACAACATCATAAATTTATTTATCAATTTACATAATTCATTCATAATATGGGAGGTGTGATAATTGGGCTAGAGGTGTGTAAGGATAAATATGGAAGTATGTATGTAAGACCAAGAAAATCAAGTGGGCTCGACCCAATTACTTAAACAAGGCTCAATGTTAAAAAAAACTTTGAGTTTTCTCAACAATTATAATAAGCAAACTAAAGAGAATGGGAGAGCAGCATTGCATCAAAAGCAACCTATCAAATAGGAAAGTTTAGTGTTCGAGATTAACATGAACTCCGCACACGACATATAACCGAATGATCGGTATCAGGTATTCATTATTGACAGAACTAACATACAAGCAATACAATTTATTCTCACAACTACGACTGTAAATTATAAACAACAAGAAACATTGTTTTTTTATTCACAAAATCGCATCACAATTCACAAGCAATACTTAAAACAACAGCATGTTAATGGTCCTGTGGTGAATTTGAAACATAAGACGTACAGAGACAAGCTCATACCAAGTTCAAACTAGCATTGAAACACGATGAAATCTTAACGTAATTCAACAGAGATGCAATCAAATTTCAGAAACAATCCAAACACAGGAACGATTATCTTGCAGTAACAATTAATCTTAAAGCAGGGATTTGCGAGATTAATATTGGAACGCAGCGGATGAAATTTACAGTGGCAATAGGTCATCACAAACACATTTCCTTCCAAATAATATCATTACAAGACCATGATATATCACACTTGGATCACAAACTACATTAATACGTTATCTATGAGAAATTCAGAAGCAAATTGTTTGGCACAACTTATAGCAACAACAACAACGGTAAACAAAACACCATAGCTACGTACTGTAAATCGAAATTCAAAGATTATGAAGGAGAAAGGGTTCTTCTTAAGTTGAAGAAAAGAGGTTGGTGGAAACTGTTGAAGAAAAGAGTAAAGTTTTTTTTCCTTCAAAATACTCCTCCTCTCCCCTTTTAAGGTCATTTTTGGATGATGGCTTTTCCCAAAAACTTTTTTTTTCTCCCCCCTTAAAATGTGGACACATGTCCATTTAAAGATTTTTTTCAAATTTTTCTTTCCTCCTCCCCAAGTTATGCGCTTAGTGGGGGGATATTCCTCACTCTTTTGTTCTTTTCTATTAATTTTATTAATTATTTAATATCATTATTATTATTATAAAAACAAACAATTGATACCAGGTAAAGACTATGTGTCAACATATCATTGGATGAGGTGACAAAAAGATTAAAAACTAACCAATTAAAAATAGACAAGTGTCTCCTAATGAGATAAATGAAACAATTATTTTTCTTATTTTTTTAATTAAACCAAATAAAATAAAAAATGCTAATTTATGATTGGCTAATGAGAAAAATTGAGTATAATGCATGTGAACCCTTGATTAAATTTAAATCTAACGATCCATATTAAATCAAAGAAGCACACTTAATTTAAAATGTCAAAGTTGCTCCTTCTATAAGTTTTAATTAATTTAATAGAATTAAATCAATAAAAAAACCACAAAAATTCACAACTTATTAAATAAACATGATAAAAATAAAATGCAAGCATGAAAAATTCTAATTAATTATTCTGAATATTTTGATACAAATATAAAAATAAATCGGCTTAACACAAATAAAAACCGGCGACAAAGTGCTGAAAAAATTAAATCGACCGCACCAAAATGATTAGCGCGAAATAAACGAATCGGAAAAATACAGCGTTTGGTCAAACTTGAAAATTCACCGTGATCGACAAAAAGGCACAGACTGATCAAATTGTGATTGAAAAGTTATGAAAAAATAAGACGAGCGCGTCAAGTTAAACTATGTGAATAGTCAATATTGCTGACGTCTGCAAGCTTAAATTCAAAACTCTTCATTCACTGATTTTTTGTATATTTAAGAATTAATTCAATCGGTCTGTCTGTACATCCGAGAATTCATTCTGCCTAATCATTTTAAGATTTATTCAAGCTGAAGGGTACGATATATTGTGCAAGAGATGCAGATTCGAATGCAAGAAATTTAAAAAGGTAGGAAAATTTTGGGGTATGACATTATCCAAGCTTGGAATTCAGTGCAAATGTTTCCTCTATTTATAACTGAGGTAAATGAATGGGATACATGTGAGAATTTGCTGCAATCGTGTGAAATGAAGTGTGCCAAAAGTGTGACCAAGCTTGATCATGAAGTCAACCAAAACGCAGTGAGAATCTTCTAATTTTGAGTCGTTTTTTATCCTCACACATCACTTAACCTCATCATGGACAAAACATGTTCATACATTGGCTTAAAATGAGAATTGGGTTAAATTGCAAAACTGATCATAAACCATAACTCAGTTCCAAGTAGCCATGTTTGTAGCTAGACCAAATACAATTTACTCGTGCATTTCTTAATTTTCTTTGAGCCGGGTTATCCTTTCAAGGAGGAGAACATAATGAAAAAAGAATCAATCCAAAAGGATACTTGAGGTGAAAATGGAATGAGTTGAAAGTTGAGGTCGTGGCACTAAAAATTAGGTCAGGCATTAGGTCAAACAGGTTATGACCTAGTTTTGTGCACAAATGGCCTTCAAGATTTGAGGTCCTTAGAGCCTGAATTAATGTTTGACCTCTAAAGCAAATTTGTAGAGGACATCAATAAGGATATTTGGCAAAAATAAGCACCCAAAAAGTTGAAAATTGAACAAGTTATGATCTTCGGAACATAGGCATGTCACACTTGAACTTTAGGCCAACAATTTCTAAGTCTACAAAATGACATATAATGTCTTCAAACTTTTGATGATCTTCCAAGCACAATTGGCTCTTAACTTGTGAAGATAAGTTGGACATGATGTCAAGATGAGTCATTTACCCAAAGAAATGCTAAAAAATGTTGAAGTATGAAGAAGTTGTGAAGTCTTGAACTTAAGCTTAAAATGTTAACTTTTTTGTCAAACTTCTTTGAACGAACTTGCAACCTTAGACCTCTTTCTTGCATTTTAAGACACATTGAAGATCATATGAACTCAAAATGATGTAATCTTGATTATTATTTGATGAAGCTTGCAATGGCTTGAAGAAATTTATTGATGAAGGCATGGAAATGAACACACGAACCTTGGAAAATTCTTGAGAAACAAGCCATCCAAACTTGAGATATCTTTGGTAAAATAAAGTCGAATGATGCTTGAGATTAAAGGTCATACTTTGATGAATAGCCTTTGAAAATTAATAGTTGACCACACTTTTACTTGAGGAACTCAAACCCTAGTTGAGGATGCATTGACTTGATGCTCTTGATTCCAAACCCTACGTTGCAAAAGAAACAAAGGCACAAGGCATATTTTTTTTGTATTTTAATTAGAGGTTAGTAAAATATAAAGCATATAATTTCAAAAAGAAAGATACACAAAGAGGTGTTTAATGATCTCTGCAAAAGCAGACCCAAAAATAAGAGGGTTAGGAGACCAGGCACGAATCTAGGTATATAAGGAAATTGTATAGATTCTTCTAATTATAAATCAATCTACATACAACAACATATTGTTTTTATTTGTACTCCATTTTTTGTCTTCTTTCTTCTACACACAACTTTATTTTTCTTCATAAATCTCCTACTTTTAAATCTTATTTGTTTTTATCGTTTTATCATAGTAGAGTTAAAAGACAATATTCAAGTAAGTTTCTCCCTTCATTCTTTTTTTTTGTATATTATATTATTATGTTGTGATTTCATATTTTTGTATCAACTTTTATCATATTTTTAATTTTAACTTTATGCTTGTAGTTGTATTAGAATCAAGTAACTAATTAGTGTTAAATTTTTATGTGTTAGTGTCGCAACTGCGAAAAACACCCGGCGAAAAAAACAGAAGATCCGTCACCGAATATTATTTATCCCGACAGAGGAAAGGAAACGATCGAAGAAAACCTCAAAAAGGGAGAAGACATGGTCATCGCAACAAAATCCTGGGTTTGAGAGTCGATTACGCGAGAGGGAGGTATTAGCACCCGTTGTACTCAACGGGATCCACGCTTGTTGTTCTAATCAAAGGGTGTGTTGTCTAAAGCCTACTGCTAAACGAAAATGGAAAGGGAAAAAACAAAAGGAGAGAAAAATGAGACTCGATAGAAGTTCGTCGTTATATGCCTACGTATTCCCTCGTGCAATAGGAAAGTCAGAGTCAACATAGTTCGGAGGACTATGGGTGAAAGGGGGGAAGGTTGATTGCCAAGACTTCGACGTCTTGTGCCTAGGTATCTTTAATCGAATGAGAAGAAGGAAATCATAGAGATCGTAGTTTGACATACAAGTCGATATGTGTTTTTTATGAGCGACGCTAAGTTCTCATTCCAACAGTTAGGGTCGATGCCTATTTGCGGTATAATAGAAAAATAACGCACTCTTTCTAAAAATGTTTTGATACACGACCCCGAAGGATGAAAATAATTTAAATTTATGAGTTTTAAAGAAGTGAATTAATTTTATTTAGAATATGCATCGCACTAAAGTCTATGACATCGGATCGAATACTTCGCGCTAACGATCCAAGCGTCTCGCGCATAAAGTAGCCTAAGATGAGGTTAGAAATTCATTCGCTCATCTTTTCACATGTACTTAAGACTCGTGGCATACAATGCACATCATCTTTATTAAGTGTTTTGATTTTGTTTTGAGAAATAAGAAAGAAAGACGTACAGAAGGTCTAAGGGGAAAACTTGGTCCTAATGTCGTAATGCAAAATGGTTATAAGGTCGGGATGCGAAAGAAATTTCTATCCTAATATTAGCATGCAAAAGTGGACCTATGGTTGAGGTTAAGAAGGGACTAACTTAATGTTATCATGCATATATTAACTCCTAATGTCTATCATACTCCAAGCTTAACCAAAAATTAAGTTGGACTAGGAGGCGTTAAGGGAGCATGCAAGAACAAACCAAAATAAAGAAAACAAACCAAAAACAGCAGCTACAATAGTGCTTCAGCTTTAGAACAGCAATAAAAACCCAGCATATAAGCAAAATAGCATTTAACAGCTCATGTTTCAGCACATAACAGGTGTGAAATGCAGTAGGCAGAATGGATGCACAATTAGCAACATGTTAAAAATCAAGACAGCAGGTGTAAAAGCTCAGGCAACATGTATACATCAACATTTCAACAAATGCGTATGACAAGATGAGGATCAATCGTGAACATGTATTTATAATTAAGCAAAAACAAGTTCAACAAGATTGTACAACTAAACATTCATCAAAAACATCATACATATTCAACACCAATTAATTATTTCAAAACAATCATACGTTTGCAAAATCGGAAACAAACATAAACATCTGACACATACCCAGTAAGATAGACATCAAGAACCGACAATCACCATTGTGCAAACGATTATGCAACTTGATCATCACACCAAGAATGTAACACAACAATCATAAATGTTCATCAATGAAAACCAAAAGTCGCGTGTCGAAGAATCACAAGCATGCTATCAAAAATGATGAAACAGGTCATAAATAGTCCACATTTATGCATCATATCAATCCATGAAGTTTAAAAGTGAAAAAGAAAATAAAACAAGCTTGAAAATGCACAAAAATCACATTTTGCATCATTGTTAATCGGTTAACCGTTTACTAGGCAAAAATGGTTAATCGATTAACCCCTTTTAAAAAGCCAAAAAAACCTGAAAATTACACTGGTTAATCAATTAACCAGTTTTTCCCTGCAACTGGTTAATCGATTCACTGACGCAGTAGCGGAAAAACACCAATTTAAAAGCACTTTTCAGCAATTAATCACTTATGT
This sequence comes from Lathyrus sativus, assembly GCA_963859935.3. Lineage (NCBI taxonomy): Eukaryota > Viridiplantae > Streptophyta > Magnoliopsida > Fabales > Fabaceae > Lathyrus > Lathyrus sativus. Next base: position 687,821,863 of record OZ012741.1, on the reverse strand, counting down.
ATCCATCCATATGCTTAAGCAATCAAATATGCACGAAAATTATACCAAATCACAACAATCAAACATCAATTGGATCCAACCAACACCAAAATAAATAATTAAAAGAAGCAATGGATCAAATATGACAAAAAAGCCAAGGATCTACATTGTGAATTGCAAGATGAAGTCAAACCAAAGTTAGATCTAGAATTTACCAACCTACAAAGCTGAGATTTGCTTTGGTGAGTGTTGTTAAGTTGCAATTAACAGATCCAAGCAATAAATTCAAGGATCTATGAAGCTCTAGCAAGAAAACTTGAAGATCCAAGTAATAATCCACAAATAAGCAAATGCTCTCCAAGAAGTGATTCCACCAACTTAATCAAGATCCAAATGAATTACAAAACCAGAATTGAACCAAGGATGATGATGCAATTAAGGTTTAACTCAAGAATTCACAAATTGCAATGTATAATTTGTGAAGTTTTTGGCTATGGAGCTTTTGTAAGGGTTTTGGAATCAGAGAAAAGTTGAGAGAATTAGATTGAGATGTGTAGAAAAATTAGAAAATGAGTGAAAGTTATGGGAGGTTTGGAGCAAAATGATTTAAGTATGGTTTAGGTTTGGAATTAAATATGGTTTGGAGTGTGGGTTAGTAGGAGGAGTGGAAATTAGGGTTGGAATTAGGAATGGAAATGTTTGAAATTTGGAGGGAATTTGAGTTAATTGGAAAATAAATCAAATTTGAAACCACTTCTGGATCCTTCTACTGGTGTGAAAATGAATTCAAACAATTGGAGTTGGGACCAAAAGCTGCAGCGTTGAAAAAATGAAATATATGGGCAATTTCTGCACAGGTTAACCGATTAACCAAATTTTTGTAGCAAATGGTTAATCAGTTAACGCCTTCAAAAATTCAAATTTTGGCGCCTTAAAGAGGGAAACATGGAGAATCGTCTGTTGCCACCTGTTCTGAGCATAGTTTGGCCTCTGAAACTTGTCATTTGATATTGCACATGTATAATGCCTGAAATAAATTGTGAATTGTCTCCTACGCTCAAATAACCTGCTGAAAAATATAATATGGTACCCAAACGCTGAGCAAAATAAATGCTAAAGGCTCTGCTGCTTGCTGCTTAAAAAACCTGGAATACATCTTGAATCATAAAAACAACTTGATCCCATGTCTCAAGAACCAATGTCATGGTATGAACAATGATTATGCAAAATGAACGAAACATAAGCCAGTTGTATTTAAAAACGAAAAAGGCAAATTTTGGGGTGCTACAGTTAGAAATAAAAAATACTTTAAAAGAAAATCAACATTGGTGTCTCAACAAGTTAATGAAGTGGAAAACGCATTTGCACAACAAGTAGTGCCATCTTTGGAAAAAAGATTTTTAGATGTTGATTTAGATAATCTTCCTATTGATCCTAGAGAAAGGAATCTAATGTCATGTTATCACCCAAATGATCAAGATAAAATTTGAAGAGCTTATTTACAAAAATGGCCTTGTCAACCAAATGACCATAATTTTCCACAACGACAATTTGGTACGTCTTTACGTAAGTTCAATCCTGATTAGTTTCTTGAATTTGGTAGTTGGTTGGAATATAGTGTATCAAAAGATGTTGTTTTTTGTTTATGTTGTTACCTTATGAGACATGAGATAGGAGAACACAAAGGTTGTGATGCATTTGTGACTGAGGGATTTTCAAATTGGAAAAATAAAGATAGACTCAACGTCCATGTTGGAGGTCTTAATAATACTCACAACCAGGCTTGGAGAAAATGTAATGCACTAATGAATCAAAAACAACATATCGAATTTTCTATCAACAAACAATCTTACTTGATTAAGATGGAATATCATATTCATTTAACTGCAATAGTTGATTGTATTCGACTTTTATTAAAGTTAGGACTAGCATTTTGGGATGATGATAAATTAGTGGATTCAAAGAATAAAGGTAATTTTCTCGATATTCTACAATTTCTTTGTAATCATAATGAAAAGATTCATAAAGTATTGAAAAAATCTTGTGGAAATTTCAAATTCGTGTCACCTAGCATTCAAAAAGATATTGTGAAAGTTGCTGCTTCTGAGACCACAAAAATTATTATTGATGATCTTAACAATGATTTGTTCTCTATTTTAATTGATGAATCTCGAGATGTTTCAGTTAAAGAGAAAATGGTTGTTGTTTTACGTTATGTAGACAAGAATAATGTGTCATTAAAAGGTTTCTTGGTATTGTCCATGTTGCAAATACAAGTGTTATGTCTTTAAAGTTAGCACTGGAGTCCTTATTGGCAAAGTACAATTTAAGCTTTTCAAGAGTTTGTGGACAAGGATATGACGGGGCAAGTAATATGCAAGGAGAGTTTAATGGTCTCAAAATTTTGATATTGAAAGAAAATAAGTGTGCATTCTATGTTCATTGCTTTTCTCACCAATTTCAGTTGACACTTGTAGCGGTTGCTAAAAAGCATGATGATATTGCTTGGTTTTTTCTTGTAGTTAAAATTTTATCTAATGTTTTTGGAGTTTCATGCAAGCACAGAGATATTCTTAGAGAAAGTCAAATTCTTAAAGAAATGGAAGCATTAGAGAATGGAGAAATTTTAACTGGTCATGGCTTGAATTAAGAAACTACGCTAACAAGAGCTGGAGATACTAGATGGGGATCACATTATGGTACATTACTAAGGTTGGTTTCTTTGTTTCCTTTTGTGTGTGACATGCTAGAAATGATTTTAAAAGATAGCCTTAGCACAGAGCAACAAGTTGAAACTCGTCAATTATTGACTACTTTGTAATCCTTTGAATTTATTTTTAAATTTCTTTTTATGAGAAATATATTGGGAATTACTAATGATTTATCTCAAGCACTGCGAAGAAAAGATTAAGATATTGTAAATGCTATAACATTTGTTAAAGTATCAAAGGAAAGATTATAAAATATGAGAGAAGATGGTTGGTCAAGTCTACTCGATGAAGTGTCATTGTTTTATGAGAAGCATAATATTGAAATTATAAATATGGATGATGTCTTCATGTTACATGGAAAACCAAGTCGTAAATTTGAAAAAATTTCAAACATGTATCACTTTCAAGTCGAGGTCTTTTATCAAGTGATTAATAGACAACTTCAAGAATTGAATAATAGATTTACCGAGGTAAATAGTGAATTGCTTATTTGTGTAGCAAGTTTAAGTCCATTGGATTCATTTTTTGCATTTGATAAGGAAATTTTGATTAATATGACTCGATTTTATCCGTCCGAATTTTCTTTGGTAGAGCTTATGGGACTCGACATTCAACTTGAAAATTACACCATGGATGTTTGTTCTAGTGAGCAATTTTCTAATTTGTAGGGAATTAGTGATCTTTCAAGAATGATGGTGGAGACTAAAAAACACATTTCTTATCCAATGGTGTACTTACTTTTGAAGTTGACATTACTTTTGGTTGTGGCTACGGCAACTGTTGAAAGAAGTTTCTTAGCTATGAATTTTGTGAAGAATCAACTACGCAACCGTATGATGAATTTTTGAATGATTGTTTGGTAACATACATAGAGAGTGATATATTTGATAGTGTTGAAAATAAAAAATCTTACAACACTTTCAAAATATGAAGACACGTAGAGAGCAATTATAATCTTTGAATATTATGTTGTCTTCATTTTTTATATACATTTGTGCTTTGTTATTTTTAATATTTAACTTTTTAGATATATATTATCATTGTCATTTTATGCATAAGTATTTATATTTGTTTATGAATATTTTTATTTTTATTTTTATTTTTGTATTAAAAAAATTAACCTTGACCCCACTTATTAAAATTTTTGGATCCTTCCCTGTAGGAGACAACCAAGTTTGTGATCTTCATGTATTGTAAAGATGCAAATGAGGTGGGATCTTGGGGGTAAAATTTAGGGCATGACAAGTTACAACCAAAAGAACCCTTTAAATGTGTGTGTTAAGATTTTTATGATTAACTTTCTTAGAATATAATCAAGCTAAGTTTAATTGATTTTGCATGTTGATTGAGTGTTAACCTTATCATTTGAGCGACTTAAGTGAGGTGAGAGATAGGTTGTGTACTAGTCATGGTTGAGGACGTTTTGCAAAATTGCCGAATGGAAATTGGAAGTTGAAATATTGATCAGATAACTTTAAAGATATAGTGATGTTCAATTGTTATTGTGTGACTTGTTGTCTGTTGAAATGTGCAGTTGTAGGTGAGTTGCTTGAGGACAAGCAACGATTCAAGTTTGGGATTGTGATGATAGTCCGTCATTACATGAATTCAGTCAAAGAATCGGGGGAAATGAGAAAAAGAGAAGCCAAAGTGATGAAGAAAGACCCAAGAATGAGTGAAAAAGGACCAAGAATGGAAGACTTAAACATAGTGGAAATTCTTGTGAAAAGGGGGTGAAAAACACGCATGCGTAATAGAAAAGCAAAGGGACCATCGCACGCGCGATGCTTTTGTAGTGCACGTGATGACAGCTTTTTCTGAACTTTTTCTGACGCATTCTGACAGCTTTAAAAGGGGATTTTCTTTGCTTTTACAAGGGTAACAAAATTTAGCACTAGGAGCACGATTTTACAGCATCAAAGGGTGATTTTGAGAGCATTGGAAGCCATTGGAGGCCAATTCTTCAAGGGAAATCACATGATATTCATCTTTTATCAATTAGTATTATAATTTTCACTATGGGTAGCTAAATTCTCATGGGTTAGGTTGTGTGTGATGAACTTTATTCAACCTTGTTGGCATTTTATGGCGATTTGACTTTGTATGAACCTTATCACTTATAATTGTATTCATTTGTTTCTTTTGTTTAATGCGTATTATTTGAGATACTATGTTAATATGTTGTTAGATGCATATGGATTCCTGACTCGTAGCCTATGTATTGAATCTAAGGAAATTGTTCTACTTAAGCCGGTTGAATAGGGATTGGATACCTCAAGTAGTGGCAGAGAGAACTAAGGTTATGTACATCGCCTAACACTGCTTACGCTGGTGGACTAGGAATAGAAAGCTTCTAGTAGTTGTTAGTGAGTTATTTTGTGGGGTATTGGCTATAACGATTTTGTTAGTTCGTCGTAAAACTATAAGGATAAGATAATTCATACAAGGCATCGTACATCAACAAGAGGGGATAAAGGGATTCTAAAACACAACTTAACTTCCTTCATGACCTTGTTTTCCCTTAAATTTACCTTTTTGCACTGAAACTTGCAAAAAAAAACCATTTTTACTACTTTTAGTTAATTTTGCACAAATTATTGTTTTGTTCGAACACAATCCTTGTGGGTTCAATCTTTTTATTACTATGTCATTATCGGTACACTTGTCTAGAAGTTATCAGGCTTCCTGGAGAGGTTCATGTTAGGTTTGAATCTTGAAAAAAAAAAGATATTTTCAAAGGATCTACTTAGAGCAAAGCGTGATATAGGTGATGACGAGCAAATGGGGCAGTATAGAGCATATGCTATGAGAGCATACCTGTTATATTTGGTTGGCACTGCCATTTTTTGGATAAGAGTGTCACTTATGTGGTTGTCCTCTACCTATGATACTTCGAGGACTTTAAGTGGATCCATGAGTAGAACTGGGGGCGCTTGATTGGTCTACTCGTACTCTAAGTTATCTGGGGTGGTAGGTGGAAGACGAAGCAGATGACAGACATCATCACACTTTTGACGGTAATATTTATTGGTCTTTTAGTGTTTGCGTGTCATTTTCATTACATTTTTTCAACGCCCTTAATAATGATTTGTGTTTCAACACTTTTCAGGCTTGGATCCTCCAGTACTTCCCACACATATCTGGATAGTTATATGTACCGAACTATATTGAGGATATGTCACTTGCTTCTTCATTTTTCCCGCTCAGAGAGGATGAGGCGATTGATTCATTTTGAGTGTATCTTGATCGTTGGGTAGCAGAAGATATGCACTTTAACGACTATGTTAATCACCGTGAAACGCATCCATATGAAGACATAGTGTTATACTTTGGATGGTTGGCTTGTGATTCACGTCTGGCATTTCCTCGTCTGCCTGAGCGCATCATGCGGAAGTTCAGCTACACCCAAATTATTCTTAGACATCATGTTGTCTTTACTCCTCCTACTATGAGACCCTGTTTGATGATTATATTAGTTATTTGGTATTAGAGGAGGCACACAGTACCATAGCTAAGAGCGACTATAGTTATGTAGACGGGTACATTAGGTGGTTCTTTAGGGTCTCACATTTATATATGGTGCATGTTTTTTCAGAAGATCCACAAAGGTTAGCTCATTAGGAGATACTATAGGAGAAGCAGGCTAGGTTAGATCATGCTCATGATGTGTTGCCTAGATTTCGCTATATTGTGGAGATTACATAGGAAGGAATTGACAGAGGTATATTTTCAGATGGTTATAATGTGAGGGAGGTCCTAGATGCCATTATGATGGAGGCACGAGAGCCACAGATGTACTGGAGACAACATCGGATGACGGGGGCAGAGGAGCTGAGGAGATCTAGTCTGGCATACGTAGTAGTTGATAATATTTGTAGTTTGGATTTACGTTCAGTTGTTTTATATTTTTATGTAATTCGACTTCATTGTATATTTTGACTTTATTTTGTATGTCATGATGACTTATTTTGACTCCGGCCTTATGTATGTCATTTTTTGCATATTAGTTATACGGTTTAATGCTCATCATATAACAGGGGACTTAACATTTATAAATCGTGATTTTCGTCTGAGTAACCATAAAACTAACTTAACTTGCATGGTTTTGATTGGTTACAGAGATGCATCTCCATAAACCCTAAACGAAGATGCATCTCCGGATCAATAAATGTTTAAAATGAATCTTTCAAATAGGGATGCATGGAGTGTATTTTGAAATATTTCAGAGGTGCATCTTTAGATCAGTTGTAATTTTTTGACTTAAGACAAGGTGTTTCTAGAGATGTATCTTTGAAATCTGAGAAATATTTTAGATTTTCCATAGAGCGATAAGGTGGGATATGAAATCCCCTAAAATTAATAGGTTATTTTTCAATTGAAATTTCGGTCCTAAACATTATTGACCTAATCTACTAAACTGTAACCTACAACCTTGTTTTGATTGTTTGTTTAGTGCGTTGGACCATTATCATTCTAATATGTTATATATAAAAATATAGAGATATTAAGAAATTAAATATATTATAATTATTTAGTCATATAATTTCATTAAAAAAAATTACATAAGTTCAATCAAAATAAATATACTTTTATCAAATTTATTTCTAGTAAGTACTATCTTTTTAAATATTCTTAACATGAATATCTAATTTTGAATTACTATTTAATATAAAAATATAAAATATAAAATTCTAAAATATCGGTTTACCCTCGATCCAACCTTTAAACTCTAAAACCATGAATATAGTGGTTTAACATTTGGTCATATTTTAATTACCTTCATGTTTAATCAATATGTTCCCAAAGATGGAGAGATCCAAATGAAGTATGGTATGGAAAGAAACCCTCCTACAATCAATTGAGAGTATTTAGGTGTAGGTATTTTGTCCATATTTTCAAAGATGAAAAAGAAAAACTCGATGCTAAGACGAAGGAGTGTATATACCTTGGTTCACCAAGAGATGAACTTGGTTTAAGATTATGGGATCCTGCAAACAAGAAGATTATTTGAAGCAGAGACGTGGTATTTTATGAAGATCAGGCAATCCATGATATTCAATACAAGAAGCCAAAGGCCACTGTGGTACAAAACTCAAGGGGGAGATTCCTCAACGAGATGTGGAACCTAATCCGACAACACAACCACATCAAGTGAGTAACCTGACCAGATAGAACAAGGTATGGAAATACAGATAAAGCAAATGATAGAGAGGAACCAAGAACTTCAAGTGAGAAGATCCATGCGAGTAAGACAATCATCAAGAAGATATTCCTCGGATGAGTATGTTACTATCACTGATGAAGGATAACCTTAAAGCTTCATGGAGGTCATTGAGACTGATGATAAGGACAAATGAATGCAAGCCATGCAAGAGGCATTACCGTCTTTGAAGAATAACTAGACGTATGACTTAGTGAAATTACCAAAGGGAAGAAAGGCTTTGAAGAACAATTGGATGTTCAAAATCAAGTTTGAAGAGAATAACCCAAACCCTAGATACAAAGAAAAAATTATCATGAAGGGGTTCCATTAGAAGAAAGGCATATACTTTGAAGATATATTCTCACCAGTTGTGAAGATGACATCCATATGAGCAATCTTTGGTCTAGCTGTAACGCTAGACTTGGAGATAGAGCAACTTGATGTTAAAACAACATTCTTACATGGAAACTTAGAAGGAGAAATATACATTGAGCAACCCAAACGATTTGCAGAACCAGACCACCTTGTGTGTCGCTTGAAGAAAGTCTATATGGGTTGAAGCAAGCTCCAAGGCAAAGGTACAAGAATTTTGAACTCTTAATGACCCAACATAAATTTTAAAAGACATCCGCAGACCACTGTTTGTTTGTGAAGAAATATGATAGTGGTGAATCCATCGTACTTTTGTTGTATGTTGATGATATGCTCATTGTTGGGAAATACAAGAAAAATATAGTTGCTCTAAAGAAAGAATTGAGCAAATCCTTTGCCATAAAAAATTTGGGTGCAGTAAAGAAGATTATGGAATGAAGATCATTCGAGATCGTACCAAAAGAATTGTGTGGATATCACGAGAAGGTTATATCAAGAAAGTCCTTGAGAGGTTCAATATGCATAATGTTAAACCTGGGCATGTGCCACTACCTGGTCATCTGAAACTCAGTAACACACAATGTCCAAGCAATGAAGAAGAAAAAGAAAAAATGAGCAAGGTTCCCCATTCTTTAGTTGTGGGTAGCCTTATGTACACAATGGTTTACACAAGATCATACATTGCTTATATTGTAGGAGTTGTGAATAGGTTCTTGTCGAATCTAGGAAATAAGCATTGAAATACTGTGAAATGGATACTAAGGTATCTAAGAGGAACTGCCAAACAATGTTTGTGCTTTGATTAAAAGCAATTACTTATTGGATATGTAGATGTAGATATTGCAGAAGATGTAGATTCAAGAAAATCTACTTCTGGGTATTTGATTACTTTTGCATGGGGAGCTGTCTCATGGCAATCACGATTACAAAAGTACATTGCTTTGAGTACCACTGAAGTTGAATACATCGCAATCACTGAAGGTTGTAAAGAGATCATGTGGATGAAGAAGTTCTTGCAAGAGTTAGATCAGAATTAAGAAAGTTATGTTATCTATTGTGACAGTCGGAGCGTAATTCATCTCAGCAAAAACTTGACATACCATTCAAGGTCAAAACACATTGACGTGGGGTATTATTGGATTTGTGATGTGTTGGAAAGTAAATTGTTAAAAGTAGAGAAAGTTGACACCAATAAGAATGGGGCAGACATGATGACAAAATCTCTACCGAAAGAGAATATAGAGTTTTGCAAACAAGTTGCTGGATTGACAGCAACCCCAAACTAATCAAGGTCATTCCCCTATGACTGGAGGGGAAGAAATGTGGGGTCCATCCATTCCACATGGCCAACATACATTTGATAAAACGAAAGGTTGCATGTGATGACAAGTAGTAAAGTGTATGGTGTACACATGGTATAGTGTATGAGTAACACATGTTATTACAAGGCACACTTATGCTTTGCATGGAAGGCAAATGACAAGTGTCTCCATGCATGTGAGGAATCTTTTACATGTTTCTCCTATAAATAGGACCATCAACAAGTATTCAACACAACACACAAGAGAAGAACAACAAAAAGTAAGCGGGAAAGAGAGTCTTGCTCAAGAGAAAAAAAGTGTCATCATAGAGAGTTTTCTTGTGAGAGAAATAGTGAGTCAATTTGTAATAGTTTTTTTTACAAATTGAAAAATACATTGTAGTAAGATCCACCTAAAAGTGAAGTTGTTGTACTTCTCATTATGATTATAGTGAAAGTTAAAGAGACCCAAAGATCTCGTGGTTTTTTCCTTGTTCACATTCAGTAAATTTTTCACGCTAAAATATTTTTTTTGTGTGTAATTGTGTTTATATTACATTTCCGCTAGTGTCTATTTTTTAGTTTCCGCAAGAGGAAAACGATGGAGGTCATTTCCGCCAACACATGTGGTGTATTGATTCTAGCCATAAAAGATGCAACCAGTGCTTGTATTAATGTTATTGATCGATTCAAAAATAAAAATAAATGCAAATGCCAACTTGAAAGATTATTTCCCTATATTCAGGTTTACTAATGGTTGTAGTGCTTCTGAATTTCCAAGGGGGTAATTGTATGTTTGTGAGCCGTACAGTGGTTGAGGCCGTTATAAAATATGTTGAGGCTGATTAGATATACTTTTAAAATTTTAATTAATTAATTTTTAAAAATTAATAAAAATATTTAAGTAGTAATTTTAATTTATTTCAAAAAAATATTAATTAATAAGTAATCATTGTGAATGGTTAAAACTTTTGTGTTTGGACAAAAATCTCGTCCTCGGTCCCCTCTGCTTGAAATATTGACATATATATCACGTGGATTTTGCTACTGGACCCAATTGAAGGCTGGCTGTAGTAGTATGGTCGGTCGCTCCACGTTATCTTCTCTTGACATTTATTTTGTGCGCAAATGTTCTCTTTCCAAAGATTAATTAGTGGAAGTCGCCAATTTTGCCGATAAACATAAACAAGCCAACAACCTTTGAAAACAAGCAGTGTTTACTTTGCCGACCTACGTGTCACTGTTCAATGATTCTCAGTAGCTGTTCTCTTCGAATCTCTAGAAATATCTCTGTCCTGTCCCCCATCTAATAATCCATTATCCATTTACACATGTGATAATTCTTGGTTTACAATATCAACTTATTCAGATCTCTCTAATTCCAAACTTTTGTCAATATCCTCACTTGCTCTCTAATGATTTAGTGTGGTTCTTTATTTAGTGTTCATTACTTGATATTTGTACCTCTTTTGAACTAAAAAATATGGGAAGTTCATTGGAGTTAAATTATCAATTTACTAATATATATATATATATATATATATATATATATATATATATATATATATATATATATATATATATATATATATATATATATATATATATATATATATATATATATATATATATATATATATATATATATATATATATATATATATATATTTTGATATTTTAAGTATGTTTATTACTGTTTTTTAATATTAGTTTTTGAAGATTTTTTTAATCTATGACAAAATATTATTTAATTATTTTTTATTATCATTAAATTAATAAATTATTATTTCTAAGCTAACAATTTAAAAAGATTTTCATAAATAACACATTTAATAATATTTTGTGTGTTTAAATGTCACCAATCTTGATCTGATATGATCTTATCTTTACCGGTTATGATGATGATTATTATTTATATTTTGTGTGGCAGTGGAAAGTGTTTCTAAACACTTTGACTGTCATGTTAGTGACTCTCGTAAGCTTGAGGTTTAGAGTTAAAATAATGTGTATTTTAATTTAACCTATATGTTAAACTTTATAATGGGTGTCTAGTGTTTAAAGACCTTAAAACCTTTTCTTTAGGACACATATTTCAGATTGATAGGATCACGAGAACGGATTATGTCATTTGACAATCTACTAAGATCAAACATCCATATCAAATGTACTTCTAGGACATGATCATCTCCTAGTTCTGATGTCTCATAATTTTCTTTTAGATGAATGTCTTGTGGGACAATTTTCAAGAGATACGGTAAATTGTTACCATATGGCGATGTATCGGGGTCCGTTGGCTCTGATACGTTTTGATTCCTGAGACTTAGGTAACCTAGTTTTCTTGTGGATTGGACTTTAGCACATTCCAGAACAATTTTCCCTTTGTTATAGGGCTTATTATTTACTTCATTAACACGAGATACTCTATAATAGAAAAGGGCATGGTTGTATTACCTTGGTTTTTGGGCGTTCTATTGAACTTTTGTTTTCTCAACCTTTAAATCTATGAGTTTCTAATATTTGTAGGCTAGTTGGAAAAATGTATAAAAAGGAATCTTTCTTTTTCATTTTGTTTTGTCTTGTCTTCATCGCCCCTCTAATTCTCCAACATACATATTTCATACATTTCCTTACTTGTGATGTCACCCTCTTTTGAGTTTTTCGCATTGAAATTTGTTTGTTACTTATGAACTCTGTTGTTAAATAAAATTTCATCTTTTATCACATTTTCTCTTTCTTCAGCTGGTAAGTTATCTTTTTTATTATCCTTGAGTTGTCGTTTGTAAAAAATATGTCATTATTGATTCTTGCAGTATGTACACATTCTTGTGATATTTCCTTGAGTTACATTTCGTTTTCCACCAATATTGCCTTGAGTCACTATTGTTACCATGTCGCTTTATCATTATGATTTGAACGCTTGTTAGGTGCTTCCAGCTAAGGATGAAGTTGTTTATCATTGCACATTATTCATGGCATCTTTCATCACTTCTCCTCATCATCATCTTATTATCTTGCTTCCCCTTCTTCCATTCCTTCATTGGTTTCATCGTCTTCTCTTACACGCCTTTATTGCATTCTTAAGGTTTTAGTTGCATCCCTTTTGGACAAAATGGCATGCCCACATGCCATGAACAATGTTTAGAAAATATTATGGGATCGGGTATTTGATAAGCATATGGCTTGGATGTTGCAGCTACATCCACTAAAGAGACTCATTTAGAGAATGATACCCTATTGTTAGCCTTCTAGCATTTCCTAAGTATGAGTGAATTAGGAACATGTATTAGGGTCCATGGTGTAAAAATCTGTTGCAGTAGGAATATCAGTGATGTATGCACCCTACCGCTTGTGAGTTTTCTTGCAATATAAGTCTATGAACCTATCAATGATTTACTGTCTAAGTATGCAATGCAATAAGGTTGGCAAGGGAACTTTGCAATGGAAACACAAACTCATAATGAGACCTGGAAAGGCAAAAGGCATGTTTATTACTCGAACCATATCCTAGACTTGGTCAGAAATGATTCAGGCATTATCCACGAATCTATTTATAATGGACTAGACTATAACAAACTGTGAATGAAAAACTAAAATATATATAATGCAATGATAAGGAGTAATACGTGAGAATATGCTTAATTACATCTAATTTCAACAAGAGAGAGTTTAGCTACTTATCGTCATAGTAGCTTTACAAAAGTGAAATACATGATGGGATGGCCTCAAGAACGATCCCTCAAAATTTCATGTGTATCCACCTCGAAATATTTTAAAAAAACTCTTTATATAACTCTCTCAATGTCTCTATGTATTTTTGTCTCAATAAAATTTTGAATGATGCCAAATTGCCTCAGTTAATGCTTATTTATAATAAGCAACATATAGCATCATTCTTTAATTGAATGAAAGCTTGATAAATGATTAAGCTTTCTTTGACAACAAGAAATGTATTAACAACTTTAAATTTGCTAATTTGATGTTTCTTTAATTAGCCAATTTTCCATGTTTTGCTATGTTGGTTTAATGTCTCCATTTTTAATTTAATCAACTCTCACTTGGTGAAATATCCCTATCTATTCCATCTTGTACTTCTAATTTCCTCTTGCTAATCAAGCTAGCCCTCAATTAGTGAATTTTTCCTAATTTCGTTATTATTTGGTTCCATTGTTCATTGTAATTTGATATTTTATGAGTGATTACTTCCATTTACCTATTACACAAAAATAATGTAAATTAAGTCAGTTTCGTTTTTTCAAGAGAATCACTAATATGCACAATAATAAGAGAAAATGTGCTTTTTTTGCCTACTCAAGTATGTTAATAAATGTTTAGAAACATGTATCATATTGATGTAAATTAGACACTTATCATTAATTCACCACATGGTTTTGATTTCTTCTTAATACCTCATTAGCCAGAGCGTGTCCCGGTTAAGGGTTTCTATCAGCTACAATTGCAACTTGCACGTGTTGCAAATTCACCGTCAAATTTGAAATGAGATACCAAATGATATGGAAAGGTCTTAATCTTCAATTAGTTGTAATGGTAATAATGATGATCTCATCTGATGATCCTTCCTCTCTCTTTTTTAGGGGGGGGGGTAACTTTAAGGATCAAGTCAGAGACTATTATAAATGAGATTTAGAATTTAGAACACTGTATACCTAATTTTAAACCATCTGTTAGAGTGAACCCGTGGAGTTTAAAGCACACATATCTCAGAGGACATGTGTTAAAGAATTATACAAGCTTTGTAAATAAATGATCTACTAGTATTAGCCAATCCTGATCAAATGTACTCCTAGAACGTGTTTGTCTCCTAATTTCAAAGACTTTTATAACCTTCTCTTAGACAGTTATATCGAAGAATAGATGTCAGCGATCATGTGAGTCATTACTATCTGACAACGTTTTGAAATGGGAGAACAATAATTAAGCATTTCTCTAAGACGTGTTCACTCCTAGGGCTAATCAAAAATTCCATAGAACTGAATCGAACCGAACAATTATCTCTGATTAATAAACCGAACCAGAGTTTATCAAATAGTTTGATAACCGAATCGAACCATAGTTAATTGAACCAAAACTTACTGAACCGAACCACAATTAACTAACCATATTTATGGTATGGTATTACTTTGTTATGTTAAAAATTTGGTTCATATTTTCTCTACATTGATTTTTTAACATTAAAATTCATTTTAAATATGAAAAATTATTTTTTTTAATCAAAAATATTTTGAAAGGTAATAATATTTAATTGTATTAGGTTATTTATATTGTGATTGACAACATTTTGTTAAAACAAGTGAAATAGCAAGATGTTGGACAAGATGTCTTGACGTGTTTATACGACATCATGGTGTGCTGTATTGGATGATTTGTTTTTAAGTGTGAGATCTCTGAAGATTCTTTGAAGATTTCTTTCACGTAGATTGTGGTCCAAGAAGTGTGTGTTTCTAAAAGCAGTAAAGGTTGGTTTTAGCTTTGTCTTGTTTCTTAAGAAAGGATGTTGAATCATTTAAGGAAAGATTAAATTTGATTTGATTCTGCAGAAGATTACGTAGCAGTCTGGTTTGGATCTGCATTTAAGGAAATATTATATCCTCTTCCAGAACATTTTCTACTATTTATTTTAGCCCAATTTGTTCATCAAGCCCATGTTGTTCGAAGGCTTTTTATAAGAAGACTCTAAACCTAAAGAAAGATAGAGCGGATGTATTGTGTGAGAGCTTTGTTCTAGGCTTTTGTTTGTTCATTATTATTTGTGAGCCACTCTTGAATCACTTTGATACTAGGGTCGGATTGTTTTAGTTGAGTTGTATTTGTGAATCACTCGTGAGCTTTTAAGCAAGAGTGGATTGTGTTTATTGAAGTATGTATCCTTCTTTGATTGTTATCTTTTTATCATGAACTGTTTATTCTGAGAGAAAGTGAGATGGGTCTCATATCTAAGAGAGTCTTAGATAGAAATAGCACGGGTAGTGATTAGGTGTGGAGTTTGTAAAACCAGAGGTTGTTTAGAACTTCAAACTAATACTATTATAATGAATTTCTTTTCTGGCTTAGATGCCCCTATGTAACACCCTAAATTTAATTGGAATATTTTAATTTATTTATTTAATTAAGAATATTCATTTTTCGATGATTTTTGGTGGTTTTGTGAATTATGGAGAATTTAATGGAATTGAGTTATTTATTTTGGAATAATAGTATATAATATGAATATATTATTATTATTAATTAATTAAAATAAATATAAGTGAAATAAGGGTAAATTGGGCATTTGGAGGAGTTAGTAAGGATATTATGGGAAAAACCCAAATTAGGAGACCCAAGACTACGTGAGACCAAATTGAGTTCTGAAGGGAAATTAGAATTCATTTTGTGTTAACCGTGAAAATATGGTGGCCAGAGCTCTTAAGGAAAGGTTGGAGGCAGAAGATTCCCGGAGACAATCGTGAAAGCTTTGAATTGACTAAGGTATGGGGAGTATGACTTTTCATGATTTTCCATGTATGTCTTTAGATGTGTTTATGGTTGGTTTGTGATTTAAGGTATTTTGGGTTGGTTATGGGAAAATAGGGAATTTTATGATAAGGCTTTGAGGTTAGGGGTAATGGTATGTAACACTGAATATTGATATGAGAAGGGAAACCTTAGGCCTTCGTGGCCAAAATCTTAGATTGTGATATGTTTGACTTTGTAGGAATAGGAATATTCAATGTGAGTAACTCTGATGCATTCAGAGCAATTGCAGGAAAATAGTATTTTAGGTAGTGCAAATGTTGTCAGATTGGCCTAATAAACCATAGATTTTGTGTCTTTATTGCCGTAAGACTTTAGGGAATATTTAGGGATGTTTTAGAGGCATTGGGGAAGTGAATCGTGTGGACTTTTGGGTTGATTTAAGTTCCGGAGCGTAATAGCGTTTTGCTGTCTGTCACGACTATTCATGTTTTCGATCGAAATCGTTTTGGACGTAACTTTTGATCCGTAAGTCCATTTTGACCCCCGTTCGAAGCATTGGAAAGCTAATGAATAGGGCTATAACATATTATAGATAAGGGAATTGGTTTCCCAATATTTTTATATCTAATTATGTTTGAGAAGTCAATTGTGTATATGTCCTATTAATGAATCATATTTTAGTTCAGTGATGTCTTGATGTTTTGATGCTGTGATTTTCCTGATGAATTACCATGAGGGTAACTGTGATAATATGATGAATTAACATGAGTAGGACTATGAATTTTATATAATTAATAGGCGATAGTATGAGAATTACCGTGAGAATAATATGATGAATTAATATGAGTATGACAGTGAGGTTGCGTGAGTAATAAGTGCTAGTATGAGAATTACCGCGAGTGTAATTATGATGAATTAATATGAGGCAATGTGAGATGATATTAGGGATTAATATGTAAATACTATGTGATGATATGACAAATTAACATGAGTAGAACTGTGAAGTTTATGTGATTGATAGGCGATAGTGTGAGGATTACCGTGAGTATAATTTGATAAATTAATATGAGATGAGATGGGGGTAGTATTATGAATTGATATGGGATAATATGGGATAATACGACTATGAGTTAATATGTTATTTATACGTGATTATATGATGATATGATGTGTGAGATTAATTGATATGATGAATTATGATGATATGCAGTATGATGATTAAGATGATGAATTATGATGATTTATGTGATGATGATGATTATTATGATGAATTATGTGATAACATGAGATATGATTATTTATGTGATGACGATGATTATTATGATGAGTTATGTGAGATACGATGATTTATGTGGTGATGATGATTATTATGATGAGCTATGAAGTATGAAGATGATTATTATAACGAGTTATGATGACGTAACGTACGATGATGACTGTGTTGATGAGCTATGACGTTTGATGATGACGAATATGATGAATATGATGAATATGACGAATATGATGAATATGATGAATGATGATGCACCTACGATGTTATTATGAGGATGGTTTGTGACGTGTGCATCATGCATTCATGTGCATCCGGACTTCGGTTCAGGACCTCGATTACTTTGGCTTCAATCCCACTGTGCGGATGTGAAGTATTATGATGTGCTCCGGTTCTCTAGTAGAACCGGTCCTATTGATGGGGATCTATGGAGGGTTAATGGCCCAGTGTCCATCGTGCTGTGATGATTGGTACCACATGCATTGAATCTATGTTGTATTTGCATTTGTGAGCCTTGTGTATAACTTATGACGTTATGGCCTTTGAGGCATATTTGAAGGATATCAATGTGTTGAATGTAATTATGAGTAATATGTTGTTTATGCATTAATTGTTATACATTGATTATTATGAATTGTCTTACTCACCCTGCCTGTTTGAATGTTACCTCCATGTGGGTAACGTGCAGATGAGCAAGTTTAGTCGTGGACGCCGTCGAGGAGTATTTTGAAGATTTAGAGTCGTTAGCCTTTATGGTTAATTTAGAGGGTCTTGCTCTGATATGTAACATCGGGTTGGGTTCTTTGAGTTGATTGTATATCATTGGGTTATTTTACTGATGTTCCCTTATGAGGAAAACATTGAGTTATGTTTTGAGTTCCGCTGTATATGATGTTTTGATGTATTTTGAGAAAACCCGTGTGTTACGGAGTATTGACCAATTTTGTTGACTTTGAGAAATGTACGCCCTTTTGTGGCTTTTTAATGAAAGTTAATGTTTTACTCTGAAGTCCGTGTTATTTTGCCGTAATATCTTTGGGGTAGAATAAGGGTGTTACATTAGTGGTATCAGAGCAGGTCGGTCCGTCCGACCAAGTTGTCTAATGTTGTTTGTTCCCTTGTATGCGACATGTGTCTGAAAACACTATCGGTACGTGTTTGTTGCCTAACCTTTGTCTGCAGAAGTGGGAATGATTCAAGTGGGGGAGAAGCTTGTGCTTCTCCAGGATGCTGCAAGTGTGGAGTTGTAGCTCAGTGTGTGGTTGAACGTTCTTGTAGTTTGGTAAAGATGGTTTATACCCCATCATGATTTTCGGCTGTCTATTGACAAATTGAGGAACTGATCAGCCTTAATCTGTTGTTGATAGTGGACGGAGTCATGTTGAATGGAATAGGCGTGTCTTGCAAGCTTAGATGGCATGAACAGTGAATTGTCTTGAGTTAAGCTAAGTGCTTAGGAATTGTTTTGATGAGTCGGTGCAGGACAGTGTTGAGATGTTTAATTTTGATGGGAATTTTGAGTGTTAATGAAAGTGGGGAAGTTGGTGGTTTGCCAATTAATTATGGTTGTCTAGAAGTTATCATGACAAGATAGTGATATACAGCCAGAACGTGAAGTGGAGTTATGATCGACTTAGTTACGGAAACTAGTCTGATATTAAGGACTCCATATTATATGTCTGTTTGGATGGTCAAGGAATTAAATGGATTGAGTGGTTTTGAGACTTGTGTATGGTGTGTATGCTAAGGCAACAAATTGTGAGGTCGAGTATATTAAAGGTGGACAGTGATTTCTGGTGATTATTAGAGAAAGTCAGATTGGAATGCAATATTGGTATAATTAGGCCTTTAAATATTTCAAAAGTTGAAGATGTGTTGAATGGCCTCCTAAGTGTGAAATTGTTGTTCTACGTTGAATTATAAGATCACAGCTTTTTACGGAATCGAAATCAGGCACCCGAAAGTCATTTAACGATCGAAAATAGAATTTCGGACTGTCATGTTCGCCAGGCAAGCGATATCCTTCGCCGGGCGAAAATGTCCTGGGACAGAAGAATGATGTTTTCGTATTTTTGCCGTAACGGGAGAACCGTAACTCGGAATGAAGCACGGTTCGAAGTATTGGAAAGCTATTCCAATGCTCTATATGATGGTGAAGTAGTGGCATGGAATTAAGTTATTTATAGATGGACTATGTTTGGATTTTGTAGTGAGTGCGGAAAGTGTGGTTCGTGTGTCCGCCATAACTCACAAATTGAGTGTCTGATTGGCATGGGGCTTCCGAAGGATGATGGTTTCAAATTGAATTACCATTAGGGTAAAGCAGTTGTGATAGCTAATGCATTGATTTGGAAATCTTTGCATATACTGATGATGATGGTGAAAAGAGTTAGAACTGATTGAGCAATTTTGTGATATGAGTTTGACTTGTGAAGAGACTTCTTATGGAGTTAAGCTTAGTATGTTGGACCTTACTAGTGGTATTATTGATGAGATTCGATAAAGTCAGAACTCTGGTTTGAGTTGGTAGATTGGTTGAATTTTATGAATTAAAGTCGAATGGCTGATTTTCGGATTGATGGAAATGGTATCATGAGATGTCGTGATAGAGTTTGTGTTCTAGATATTATTGAATGGAATAAGAGTATTCTTGAAGAAGGACATTGAGGTAGATGGAGTATCCATCCCGGTGCTATGGAGATGTAACCGGATTTGAGGAAATTATTTTGGTGGCCATAGATGAAGAGATAAGTGGTTGAGTTTGTATATGCTGGTTAAACTTATCGAAAGTCAAAGATTAAACATCAGAGACCGTTGGGTCTGATGTAACCGTTGAATATTCCAGAGTTGAAATCAGATAGTATTTTCATGGATTTTGGGTCGGGTTTGCCGAAGACTGTAAGATGGATATGATTCAATTTGGGTGATTTTGGATGGATTGACTAGATCAGCTCATTTTATACCGATGAGGATTAACTATTCTATGTTGAAGATAACTGAGATGTATATTGAGGAAGTTGTGAAATGGTATGAGATATCGTCAAATATTGTGTCAGATGGAAATCTGAGATTTACATCAAGATTTTGGGAGAGTTTGCAGACGCTTTGGGTACTAAGTTGAGGTTGAGTTTTATGCCTGTCATCCGCGGACGGATGGACAGACAGATAAAACTACCCAGTCTTTAGAGGATTTTTTGAGAGCATGTGGGTTGGATCGAGGTGGATCAGGGGATAATTATTTACCATTGGTTAAGGTTACCTACGATAATAGTTACCATTCTAGTATCAGAATGGCACCGTATGAGGTTTTGCATGGTAGGAGGTGTAGGACTCCTTTGTATTGATATGAGTCAGGCGAGAGTGTTGTACTCGGACCTGAGATTGACCAAGAAACGACTGAGGAGATCAAGAGGACCCAAGAAAAGATGGAGGTTTCGCAGGGTCGTCAGAAGAGTTACCATGATAAGAGGGGGAAAGCACTTGAATTTCAAGAGGAAGGTCTCGTGTTCTGAGAGTTACGCCGGTAATTGGTGTTGGTTGAGCTTGGAAGTCTTGAAAGCTCACACAGCATTTTGTGGTCTGTATCAGAGTGGCGCAGCGAAAGCGTGGGAGAAGTAGCCTGTTAGACTGTTTTACCGCTATCGCTTGTGAATTTGCATGATGTGTTTCATGTGTCTCCGCTGAGGAATTACATTGATTCAGATGGATGGTGTACAAGTGAGAGATAATTTGATTGTTGAGGCATTTCTAGTTCGTATTGATGAACGAGAAGCAACTTCGAGGTAAAGAGATTTCCTTGGTAAAGGTATTATAGGGAGGACCAACTGGAGAAAGTTGGATTTGAGAGCTTGGAGATCAGTTGAGGGAGTCGTATCCGACTCTGTTTCCTTAAGGTAATTTTCGAGGGCGAAAATTCTTTTAAGTGGGGGAGAGTTGTAACACCCTAAATTTAATTGGAATATTTTAATTTATTTATTTAATTAAGAATATTCATTTTTCGATGATTTTTGGTGGTTTTGTGAATGATGGAGAATTTAATGGAATTGAGTTATTTATTTTGGAATAATAGTATATAATATGAATATATTATTATTATTAATTAAAATAAATATAAGTGAAATAAGGGTAAATTGGGCATTTGGAGGAGTTAGTAAGGATATTATGGGAAAAGCCCAAATTGGGAGACCCAAGACTAAGTGGGACCAAATTGAGTTCTGAAGGGAAATTAGAATTCATTTTGTGTTAACCGTGAAAATATGGTGGCCAGAGCTCTGAAGGAAAGGTTGGAGGCAGAAGATTCCCGGAGACAATCGTGAAAGCTTTGAATCGGCTAAGGTATGGGGAGTATGACTTTTCATGATTTTCTATGTATGTCTTTAGATGTGTTTATGGTTGGTTTGTGATTTAAGGTATTTTGGGTTGGATATGGGAAAATATGGAATTTGATGATAAGGATTTGAGGTTAGGGGTAATGGTATGTAACACTGAATATTGATATGAGAAGGGAAACCTTAGGCCTTCGTCGCCAAAATCTTAGATTGTGATATGTTTGACTTTGTAGGAATAGGAATATTCAATGTGAGTAACTCTGATGCAGTCAGAGCAATTGCAGGAAAATAGTGTTTTAGGTAGTGCAAATGTTGCCAGATTGGCCTAATAAACCATAGATTTTGTGTCTTTATTGCCGTAAGATTTTAGGGAATATTTAGGGATGTTTTAGAGGCATTGGGGAAGTGAATCGTGTGGACTTTTGGGTTGATTTAAGTTCCGGAGCGTAATAGCGTTTTGCTGTCCGTCACAACTGTTCATGTTTTCGGTCGAAATCGTTTTGGACGTAACTTTTGATCCGTAAGTCTGTTTTGACTCCTGTTCGAAGCGTTGGAAAGCTAATGAACAGGGATATAACATAGTATAGATAAAGGAATTGGTTTACCAATATTTTTATATCTAATTATGTTTGAGAAGTCAATTGTGTATATGTCCTATTAATGAATCATATTTTGGTTCAGTGATGTCTTGATGTTTTGATGCTGGGATTTTTCTGATGAATTACCATGAGGGTAAATATGATAATATGATGAATTAACATGAGTAGGACTATGAATTTTATGTGATTAATAGGCGATAGTATGAGAATTACCGTGAGTATAATATGATGAATTAATATGAGTATGACAGTGAGGTTGCGTGAGTAATAAGTGCTAGTATGAGAATTACCGCGAGTGTAATTATGATGAATTAATATGAGGCAATGTGAGATGATATTATGGATTAATATGTAAATATTGTGTGATGATATGACAAATTAACATGAGTAGAACTGTGAAGTTTATGTGATTGATAGGCAATAGTGTGAGGATTACCGTGAGTATAATTTGATAAATTAGTATGAGATGATATGGGGGTAGTATTATGAATTGATATGGGATAATATGACTATGAGTTAATATGTTATTTATACGTGATTATATGATGATATGATGTGTGAGATTAATTGATATGATGAATTATGATGATATGCAGTATGATGATTAAGATGATGAATTATGATGATTTATGTGATGATGATGATTATTATGATGAATTATGTGATAACATGAGATATGATTATTTATGTGATGACGATGATTATTATGATGAGTTATGTGAGATACGATGATTTATGTGGTGCTGATGATTATTATGATGAGTTATGAAGTATGAAGATGATTATTATAATGAGTTATGATGACGTAACGTACGATGATGACTGTGTTGATGAGCTATGACGTTTGATGATGACGAATATGATGAATATGACGAATATGATGAATGATGATGCACCTACGATGTTATTATGAGGATGATTTGTAACGTGCGCATCATGCATTCATGTGCATCCGGAATTCGGTTCAGGACCTCGATTACTTTGGCTTCAATCCACTGTGCGGATGTGAAGTATTATGATGTGCTTCGGTTCTCTAGTAGAACCGATCCTATTGATGTGTTGAATGTAATTATGAGTAATATGTCGTTTATGCATTAATTGTTATACATTGATTATTATGAATTGTCTTACTCACCCTACCTGTTTGAATGTTACCTCCACGTGGGTAACGTGCAGATGAGCAAGTTTAGTCGTGGACGCCGTCGAGGAGTATTTTGAAGTTTTAGAGTCGTCAGCCTTTATGGTTAATTTAGAGGGTCTTGCTCTGATATGTAACATCGGGTTGGGTTCTTTGAGTTTATTTTATATCATTGGGTTATTTTACTGATGTTCTCTTATGAGGAAAACATTGAGCTATGTTTTGAGTTCCGCTGTATATGATGTTTTGATGTATTTTGAGAAAACCCGTGTGTTACGGAGTATTGACCAATTTTGTTGACTTTGAGAAATGTACGCCATTTTGTGGCTTTTTAATGAAAGTTAATGTTTTACTCTGAAATCTGTGTTATTTTGCCGTAATATCTTTGGGGTAGAATAAGGGTGTTACACCCTACATGTAGGTGATGTTGCACCGAACTGGGTTAACAATTTATCTGTGTTATTTCCTTCTTGTAATTTTGTTTAAATTGTTCATTATTATTTTTGTTGTCACGATGTCTTGACATTTCATTCGACATTCTGGTGTCCTGACATTGTATACAATATTTGTTATCTACGTCCTAGAATTTCAATTGGCATCAGAGCATGCACCCTGTTCTGTTTTGAGTGAGCTCCAGGGAAGATACTTTCTGGTACTATGTACAAGGAATGAGGATTTATCAACAGACAACTTATTTTGGATGACACCAACTACGATTACTAGAAGGAGTGCATGGTGGCTTTTATAAAATATATGGATAGCAAAACCTGGAAAGCAATTTTCAAAGGGTGGGAACACCATGTTGTGAAGGGCAAAGATGGGAAGGACACAAGTGAACTGAAGCCAGAAGAGGACTGGTCTAAGGAAGAAGATGAACTTGCTATTGGAAACTCCAAAGCTTTGAACGCCTGAATCAATGGGGTTGACAAAAATATTTGCAGGTTGATAAATACATGTACCATTGCCAAAGATACATGGAAATCCTCAGAACCACTCATGAAGGCACATCAGAAGTAAATATGTCAAAACTTCAACTTCTCGCCACCAAATTTGAGAATCTCCAGATGAAAGATGACGAGTCCATTCATGATTTTCACACGAATATTCTTGATATTGCCAATACATCTAGTGTCTTGGGAGAGAAGATGTCAAAAGATAAGCTCGTTAGAAAGATTCTCAAGTCGTTGCCTAAGAAGTTTGACATGAAGGTCACATTGATTTAAGAAGCCAAAGACATCAGCAACATGAAAGTGGAGAAACTTACTAGGTCACTTCAAACTTTTGAAATGGCTATGAGTGATAGATCTGAAAAGAAGAACAAAAGCGTAGCTTTTATCTCCAACACTAATGATGAAGTGGATCAATGTGGCATGGAGACCGATGAAGGAATTTCTAATGTTATTGTGCTTCTTGGGAGGCAATTCAATAAGGTGATGAAGAAAATGGATAGGAAGCCAAGACTGAATGTCAAGAACATGTCATTCGACGTCAGTAAGTGTAACGCCCCGATTCTGAATTCCCATTTTTATTGAGTCCTTATTTTATTTATTTAAGTGATTATTTTATTTATGTGGAATTTGTGTTATAATATGTTATGTTTACATATTGAGCTATTTTTGCCGACTTTGAGAGTTTCGGGTAAAAATAGGTTGGGGGTATTTTGGACATTAGTGATAATATTAAGTGGATATTTTGTGAGAATTAATTGATAAGTGTGTGGAAATAATTTGGGAGGAAAGAAATAGAATATGTGATATAGAGAGAATAGAGAAAGATAGAAACATTAAGAAGAAAAACAAGAGAAAGAAAAGAGGAGGAGAGAAAAGAAGAGAAAGTGGAGTAAAACCTAGAATCATCAAGAATCAACCTTAGCTTGCGATTAATCAGGTAAGGGTGAGAAGTTTTATCATCTTCATAATGTGTATGATCATGTATGTGCTAGATTGGATTTGTTGGATTATTTTCTATGTTTCCATTTCTAGGTTGGAAGTCGATTTAATCGGTAGAAACTGAGTTTTATCGGTTATAATTTGGAATAGACGGTGTAGTATAGTTGGGTGATGAGTGGGTTATACTACTGGAACTGATTTGGAAAATCGGTCGGTTTGTGAGGTTTGGGCTTTTGGACAGCCATGGGAGTTTTGAGTTCGCAAGTTCGCCAGGCGAATGGCAGCGAAGCTTTGCCGGGCGAAGCCCAGCGAGCAGTAATGCAAGAAGAACTAGGTCAATTCAAAAGGAATGAAGTGTGGGACTTAGTATTCAGGCCTGAAGGAATGAATGTTATTGGCACAAATTGGATTTACAAGAACAAATCTGATGAAAATAGAATTGTGACCAGAAATAAGGCTAGGCTTGTAGCTCAAGGATATACCCAAATTGAAGTAGTTTACTTTGATGAGACTTTTGCTTCTATTTCCCGTCTTGAATCCATAATATTTCTTCTAGGAGTGGCGTGCATGCTAAAGTTCAAGCTATTTCAAATGGATATGAAAAGTGCCTTCTTGAATGGGTACTTGAATGAAGAAGTGTATGTTGAATAACCCAAGGGGTTCATAGATCCTAGTTTTCCAAATCATGTTTGCAAACTAAGGAAATATATATATGGATTGAAGCAAGAACCTAGAGCTTGGTATAAAGGTTAACTGAGTTTCTTATCAACAATGGCTACAGGAAAGGGGGAATAGACAAGACCTTGTTTGTTAAAGAAGATCATGGTAAACTCATGATAGCTCAAATATATGTTTATGAAATTGTATTTGGAGGGATGTCAAACCAGATGGTCCAACATTTTTTCAATCAAATGCAATCTAAATTTGAGATGAGTCTTGTTGGTGAACTAACTTATTCTCTTGGTCTTCAAGTTAAACAAATGGATGATACTATATTCATTTCTCAAAGCAAGTATGCTAAGAATATAGTAAAGAAGTTTGGCTTAGAGAATGTTGTTCCCTGAAGGGCACCTGCTGCAACACACTTGAAATTAACTAAGGATGAAAAAATGTGTTGATGTGGATCGAAGTTTATACAGGAGTATGATTGGTAGTTTGTTGTATCTTACAACTAGCATACCTAACATCACTTTTGTTGTAGGAGTTTGCGCTAGATATCAGGCTGAGCCTAAAATAAGCCACATTACCCAAGTGAAGAGGATCTTGAAATACATCAATGGTACTAGTGATTATGGCATGTTGTATTTTCATAGTACTAATTCCATGCTTGTAAGATATTGTGATACAGACTGGGCAGGTAGTGTTGATGATTGAAAAAGCACTTTTGGAGGATGTTTCTTCTTGGGATATAATCTTATCTCTTAGTTCAGCAAGAAGCAGAATTGTGGGTCCTTGTCTACTGCTGAGGCTGAGTATATTGTAGCAGGAAGTAGTTGCTCTCAATTGATTTGGATGAAACAAATACTAAAGGAATATAATGTCAAGAAGAATGTCATGACATTATATTGTGACAATATGAGTGCAATCAAAATAACCACGAACCACATCCAACATAGCAAGACGAAGCATATTGACATTCGTCATCATTTTATTAGGGATCTTGTTGAAGACAAATTGTTACTCTCGAGCATGTGGATACTGAGAATCAATTGGCATATATATTTACTAAAGCTTTCGATGCAAATCAATTTGAAAAGTTACAGGGCGAATTCAATATTTGTACTTTTGAGGAGTTATAGCAATTACTGTGTGGAGAAGTACAACAGATACTTTCTCTTCCCTCCATTGGATGGTGAATCTTATTGAGGATGCTGTTTTGATGAAGAGTTTTGCTGGTTTTGGTAACTGTTATGAGATGTTGGTGAAGGAATTCACTGTAAACATTTTTGAAGACTATGACAGTAAGATGAGAAAGGAGTATAGGAAGGTTTATATCAGAGGTAAATGTGTGGAGTTTTCTTCTGAAATTATCAACAGGTTTATGGGTAGGAGGGAGGAGGAGCAAGTCGAGGTGGAAGTGACTGATAATGGTGTTATTCTTAGTCGGCATCTTGGTATTTTGGTCAGCTTTGATGTTGCATGTAAGAGGGAATCTCCTCTTTCTTTGCACTATAGGTTGTTTGCAAGGACACATGTCCCAGACATTATTATGACATCTGGTAAGGTGGTGATGAAAATGAGGAAACAAATAACAGTGTTGACATCTGTCGTGCCCTATTTTCTTATTATTTCTTTTGTATCTGCTGCAGAGGTTGTTTTTGCTCCTGGTGAATATATGGTTGTTTTGTCAAAATTATGGCTAAAAAGGGGGAGTATCTTGGTAGATTTTATTATATGCCTTATTTTCCCTTAAGGAGAAGTACTACTTGATGGGGAGTAGTATTTGTTTCTAATGTTTTAGGGGGAACGTGATGTTTTGATGCTGACATGACTGTTAGATGTTTGAGGTAATAGTTAATGTCTTGACATCCTGACTGGAGATGATTATGTGCTTAATATCATACCTGATGTCTTGACATCCTATCTGGGAGAATTTATTTTTCTATGCAGAAAGTTTGTGTTGTGAGAAGTTATTTCTCTCTGATATGACATTCTCTATGAGGCTGATGTTATCTTATTCTGCTGCATATGCCTCTGATGTGTCTTGGTGCGGTTCCAATTGTTATTGTGCTTATTTTTGAGGTATTGCTGAAGTTTTACCTTCTTTCAAGAGGAGTCTCAAATTAAAATGATAAAGAGTTGGGTAGTATATCCCTCTTTTTCTTGGTTAGTTGTGCAAGTTTATTGGTATATGCAAGATGAGTTATGCAAAGTTTGTTTTAGCCAAAATTTTCCAAAAAGGGAGATTGTTAGGTTGTTTGTATTGTGATTGACAACATTTTGTTAAAACAAGTGAAATAGCAAGATGTTAGACAAGATTTCTTGACATGTTTGTACGATATCGTGGTGTGTTGTATTGGAAGATTTATTTTTAAGCATGAGATCTCTGAATATTCTTTGAAGATTTATTTCATGTATATTGTGGTCCAAGAAGCGTGTGTTTCTAGAAGCATCAAAGGCCGGTTTTAGCTTTGTCTTGTTTCCTAAGAAAGGATGTCAAATCATTTAACAAAATATTTGATTTGATTTGATTCTGCAGAAGATTGTGCAACAGCCTAATTTGGATCTACATTTAAGGAAATATTATATCCTCTTCCAAAATATTTATTGCTATTTATTTTTGCCCGGTTTGCTCATCAAGCTCATGGTATTCGAAGGTTGTTTAGAATAAGACTCTAAACCTAAAGAAAGATAGAGCAGTTGTATTATGTGAGATTTTTGTTCTAGGGTTTTGTTTGTTCATTGTTGTTTGTGAGTCACTCTTGTATCACCTTGATACTAGGGTTGGACTGTTTTAGTTGAGTTGTATTTGTGAATCACTCATGAGCTTTTAAGCAAGAGTGGATTATGTTTATTGGAGTGTGTCTCCTTCTTTGATTGTTATCTTATTATCATCAATTGTTTGTTCTGAGAGAAAGTGAGAGGATTCTCATATCTAATAGAGTCTTGGATAGAAATAGTAGGGTAGTGATTAGGTGCGAAGTTTGTAAAACAAGAGGTTGTTTAGAACTTCAAACTAATACTATTATAGTGGTTAACAATTAATATGTGTTATTTCCTTCCTGCAATTTTACTTAAAACATTCGTTGTTATTTTTTATGTAACGACGTCTTGACATTGCATTTGACATTCTGGTTTCCTGACATCGTATACGACATATGTTCTCTACGTGCCAGAATTTCAAATTGGGTTAAATATGCGTCACTCCTCTGTAATATTAGCGAGTTTCATAATACCCCTGTAAAAAAAATATTCCCCTTTATAATATCAAGATTCCCTGTGTATGGCCCTTGGGTTGGTTATTTCAACCCAGAATCTTATTTTAATCCTATGTGGCATAATTTGTTTGGTCTAGGTGACATTTTTCATTTTTTTATCCTTTGTCATGTCAATTTCAATGTCATATACCATTCCAATCTCCATCTTCATCATGCATCATCTTCTGCATCGCTCCTCATTCTAATCTTCTTCATTCTTCATCTTCCTCGTCGTTCCGGTTGCAGGCTTCATCGTTCTTCACCAATCTTTGTCATTCCAGCATTGTTTGTTCATCTTCTCTGTCTCGTTACAGGCTTCAGGTGAATAGAAATTAGAGATTGAAAATGGGTGGAAGAAAAACCTCATCAATTGGAGACTCAATTGGATTGAGTTTACCCAGATGTAGATTTAATAAACCAATGAAGATATGAATCTCAAACACCATTGAAAATCCCAATAGGAATTTCTGAAAATGTCGAAATTCAAGGGTAAGTAACTATTAATTTTTTCTCGATTTTTCTCTTAAGTTTAAATCGTTCTTATTCTATATCTAATTATATAGTGTGGTAAGTTGTGAATTATTCATATGGGACGATGAAGTTGGTCAAGTTCAAAGAATTCAAAAGATTCCCACAAATTGTAATAATTGTGAAATGAAAATGGCTTATTTGAGGGAATTTGGGAAGGACATTGGCAAGGAAGTAAGGAAGGAATTTGTACTCTGTGTCAAAGAAGTATTTCGCGTCTCATCATCTTTACCAACTATAGGCTACAACGTCATTCTAGTGTTTCATTTGAAGTGATCTTCATACATCAGATACGTAGAGGATATTTCATCTTCATCTCCAGCAGATCTGTTTGCATCTATATAAAGAGGTCTTTGAAGATTGAAGAAAAAAACTTATGCGCATTGTACATTCATCAACACTCACACTCAGGAAACATATATAGAGAAATAAGAAGTGTTTCTTACACTTATACACTTAAAAAAAATCTCATTGAATATTCTTGTTAAGTGTAATACTTAATTGTAAACTTGTGTATGCGCATTGTACATTCATCAACACTCACACTCAGGAAACATATATAGAGAAATAAGAAGTGTTTCTTACACTTATACACTTTTAAAAAATCTCATCGAATATTCTTGTTAAGTGTAATACTTAATTGTAAACTTGTGTACATGTTTATCTAAAGCAACTTGTCAACACAAAACTAGTTGTTACAACTTTGATTGTAATTCCCAAGCGACCGGGTTAGGTCAATCTCTTGAGAAGTCAATAATAGGTTATTATTGAGGTTGAAAT
This sequence comes from Lathyrus sativus, assembly GCA_963859935.3. Classification (NCBI taxonomy): domain Eukaryota; kingdom Viridiplantae; phylum Streptophyta; class Magnoliopsida; order Fabales; family Fabaceae; genus Lathyrus; species Lathyrus sativus. Next base: position 687,791,378 of record OZ012741.1, on the reverse strand, counting down.
CTTCTTAAGTGACCGTCAGTGACCGTCAAATTTCTTAAGTGACCGGCGAGACCAAGCTCTTAAGAAATTTAGTGACAGCTTGTCACAGTATTTGTAATCAATATTGATTATTGGATTAAGTTTTTATCTAAGGCAAATCACTCAGGTGTGTGGACTAGAGATAGCCTTGCTAACGGTGAACCAGGATAAAAATTCTTTATTGTTATGTTCATTGGTTTAAACTTTTATTTTGGATAGCGAAAAACAATCATTCTTAAAACTCAATTCAACCCCTTCTTTCTTGTATTTCTTGAACCTTCGATTGGTATCAAAGTTCCGATTTTGGTATTGATAACTTTGTGTCAAAATACTTAACCATGTCAAATAAAGATTCGGTTTTTTTTAAAACACACAATAGCATCTATCAGTGGTGAAAATTTATATACAAACAGCAATGATCACTACTCTGCTAAACCTCCAAACTTTGATAGTGAAAAATGAAAAATAAAAAATGCCACATAAGCCAAACAAATAATTAAACTAAGATTATTAGTTGAAATAGTCAACCCAATAGCCAAACACAAAAATTTTGATATTAAAAAGGGAATCAAAATAAATATTTTTACAAAAATAATCTAAAGTTCACTAACATTACAGGAGGGTAACATATTTAACCCTATTTAATTTTTTCCGTACGTGATAAATACAATAAATAAAAAAGTACCTAACAGTCAAAAATTATGTAAAAGAAAAATATTTTTCAACTAGATATTATTTTGTAGAAGAATAATGTTATTTTGGACAAAAATGTTGTTTTGAATATTCTAACTAGTAACAAAAGCTTAGAATATTCAAGCTGACAAAAATACAGTGTAAATCCCGTAAAAAAAAAAAATACAGTGTAAATGAAATATTATTGGTTGGTTTGAAAAATGTAACTAAAATGGAATGTTACTATTACATACTGAGTTTGAAAAACAATTTTCTTTTGTTTATTCAAAAAGACAACAATACTTTTTTAATTGATTTTGAAAATTTAATTTAAATATTTTTAGTTGGAGCAGTATGATGTCAAATAATATTTAGTTATATATAATTTAAAATTTTTAATAAATTTGTGATTTTAATTTAAATCTGTAAAAATTTAAGTACTTATTAAAAAGACTGAAGTGATTTTTTATTAAAAAATATAAGATTTTATTTACCATAAGTACTCCTATTCACTCCTAATCCTTTGGTCTCACTCTCATCCCTAATCCATTTTGTCTCGTAAGATTTGACCAACCGACCTGAATTCTTAGATATTGGACCAAATTGGACCACTTGAACAAATCTTTTATAAAATATCATATTTGTAGAGAATAGTTTCTTGAATTCTTATCATCATCAACGGTTTATACTAAGTTTCACAATTGAACCCCTTCACTAACTTGTAACTATGACTAATTTATGAATTCCTTTCACATCAAACTCCAAATAAAAAATATAAAAAATTAAAACCTAATCATCAAATGAAGATGATCTAGAATAATTTTATATATCCACTACATATTAGCCTTTTAGCCGTCTTAATACGTACCTCACATTATTTCTTAAAGCTCATTTATGATTCTAAATTACAACTTGTGAAAAAATGAAGAAGCACAATGCATGTGGTCCTAGTAGACAGTAAAAAACTTATGATAAAGACACACTTCAACATTCCGTGTCTATTCTTTCTTCCCTAATTCCCGTGTGCTTAACCGCTAGTCCACACCCTAAGGGCATTGTTGTGGACCAACTTGCATCATCCTTGTTTTTTTAACCTTAGAAAAAACACACAGAAGGTGTGAACACGCGCATATATACATTGTTGCTGCTACAAACAGACAGAGTGTTAGATTAAATACTAAGATTGTATCCTCCTAAGACAAAGATTGAAGCCAAGGAAACATTGAAAGCAAAGACTCATGAAGGTGTTTCCTAGGTTTAAGTTTCTGTCTAGAGCAGTGGTTCATGAAGAAAACCAAGATGAACATGTTTTGGAGAGGAACATGTATCCTATTGTAACAAAAGAAGGTTTGTGTGTATCTTCTTCACTCACAGTTTGGAAAAAATCGCTTCTAATGAATTGTAAAGGTTTCACAGTTATTGATTCGTGTGGTAATCTTGTATATCGTGTTGATAATTACTCCTTGCACCCCCAAGAGCTTGTTCTTATGGATGCTTCTGGAAACTCTCTCCTCACCATGCGTCGCCACAGGGTATAGCATCACTTCCCCTTCATTTTATTTGATATAATTCATGACATTTAAGATCTTATGTTGTTGTTATGATTTGGTTGCAGAAGCTTGGATTGGTAGACAATTGGTGTGTGTATGAAGGGGACTTGGGGAACCATCGTACAAGGAGAACAACAACATGTAGGACAAGAAAGAGTCCGGTTTGTTGTGTAACCAAGAGTGTAAATATTTTAAACGGCAATTCCAATGTTCAAGCATATGTGTACCGTGTAGCTTCTGGCTCGGATAATCGTCGCGCGGCGTTTACGGTTGAAGGTTCGTATGCACAAAGAACGTGTAAAGTGTTGGATGAGTGCAAGAAAACTGTAGCTGAAATCAAGAGAAAAGAGACCAATACTAAGGATGCGTCTTTTGGAGTTGAGATTTTTCAGTTAGTTGTTCATCCAGGGTTTGATCCTGGTTTTGCTATGGCACTTGTTTTAGTACTTGATCAAATGTTTTCGTAACATACTTCATATAGAGTAATAATAATATTACAATTCTGATTTCTATTTCTATGTTACATGAAAACTTATTATGAAATAGCACAGAGAAAGCAATGAATTCTGCTGTTTTATACACCTGTGTTTTAATGTTACAACATTTGAATCATGTTTGCCCTTGGACAAAACACTGGCAACAAATTCATTACAGTTACAACATAATATAATAAATATATATACAAAGAGCCTAAACATTTGCTAATCACACTACAGCTACAGCTACAGCTTCTAGCTGGCTGATGAGATTCAACAGTCTGATAATTATGGATCAATCTGACTTGTCTCTTCCCCTTTTCCAATCCATCAATACAAATTTTCCACCATCATAAGCCTTATCCAAATCCCTTGCAGGTGGGGGCATCATCATACAATGTTGCTGCTTTACAGTGCTTGCATTTGTATTTGTACGTTTGTTTTCTACAATCGAGTTCCTAACTAGTTTACTGGGTAATGATGATCTACCTGATTTTGAAGTTGGCCACGGACAGCCTCCTCCTTTCTTTACATTATCGGAGTGACTGCCGCTATTCTTATTATCGACTGTTGAAAGCCTTGACTTCTTTGAGTGTGTGGGCGTTATCTGCTCCACTTTTCTGGCCACCATGTTAGATCCAAGCATTGAAACTGGCGCTGAAGGCGCGTCTTCGTGTTTCTCGTTCGACTTTAAATAGCAAGTTTTCATGGCCTTGTGTGAAGGTTTCCTTTGCCATCTTAAAATTCCATCCGAGCTCTGCCTTTGTGAGCGAGTTTTGATTTCACACAGAGTTTGTGCAGCAGCTAATACTGTCTCATCTGTTGCAAACAAAAATGTTGAGCAGGAGGGATTGTTAAAAGCAATTTCAGTAACTTGTTTAGGAAAAAGAAAACACCATGTACAGAGATATTCAAACAAGTATCCACTTGCAAAGGATGTGTTTTACTCAATAAGATCTTACCGTTTTCTTTAGTATCAACTTGGCCTCCAAATTCTGCAGTTTCAGGATAGAGATTAGTCAGATGATTCCATCAAAAGGAGAAACTGACGGGTGATGGGAGAGGGACAAGGAAACTAGTGAACCTCCATTTTCATTCTCAACCTTGACAAGTGCCATCATATATATTAGTCCCTACACCCTCTGGTCACTATTATGAACAAATTTTACTTTTTTGGTTCATTCAACAATTGATGTAGCCAGAAAAAGTCAAATTTGTTTATAATAGTGCCCAGAGTTTGTACCCTATAGATTATAGAAACATGAATAGGAATTCTTGGTTTATGTTTTTGTCTGAAATTTCAATTCGCAGTCTACGTTTTTTCCTTTTAGTAATGATTCTTTTGTGCAGGGACCAATTATGATAACATGCGCTGAAGTTGGGGATGGAAAAAGGTTCACCCAAAGAAAAATAGAGATAAAGAGAGACAAATTTAGGTGGTATGACGTTTTTTTTACCTGTGTTAGCCTGAAAATCTTTAGAACATGATACAGATGACGAAGAATCCAACTGACGGAAAGGAAGACTGGCAAAGAAAGATTGAATAAGTTGGCTGTCTGAATTTCCAAATGAAGGAACAAGGCTCTGATCATAACTGAATGAATCAAGGTCTGTGAACGAACTGCGATCAATATCTGAAGAGCTAGCAATGAGACCTATCCTTGCCCATTTACCTCGGCACGTACTTCTACTTGTTGATAACTTAGCTGTGTCAGAATTAGTTCTAAAATTGCCACCAAAAGCATGTGACCATGGGAAGGATGGCAAGCTTGGTCGACGAGATACCTGCTTGCCTGAACGTAGATCATTACTATTCTTTGTACTAATCGCAAGTTTGGAGACATCAATCAGCAAAGACTCGAATTCTCGGAACGGGTGTAGTGCAATCTGTTCTAATACATCCTTAGGTTGACATAATGGAAAGTCAAGCGGACTAGCTTTACAATCTGTTTCGCTACAAGAATCCTGGATGTCAAGCGCTAGTAAGTACAAAATCACATTAACATTGCATACACTGATACACATAAATCATTAGTAGACGTAAATTATTTTAAGCATAGATGACCAAGCACATGCAGTAAGTTCCTTTTAGTGATCAAAGAAGTCAAATATGATGGTGCAGCCTTCATGAGCAGTGCACTAAATTCAAATTTTATTTTATCATCACAACACAAACTGAATGTAAGCTTGAAACCATTTCATACTGACCTTCTGTGAAGAAGATATATCTGTTGAGCAAGACTGCTCTTTATCTTCATTTACATCGTTTTCTACTGCACAAATTGAACTAAATTGAGAAGTGGACATTTTCTTGTTGGAGGAGTAATCCATCTCCATGTTTTGAGACTGAACAAGTTTCGGGGACTGAATGATAGAGCAAGCCTTTCTAACTGAACTCAAAAAACTTTCATTGTTATTTGATGCTTTCTTCCCCTTATCTTTGCTTATAATGGGACAGTCAAACGTGCCCTTAAGAAGCTCATCCAACGGGGGTTCATCCATGAGATTTGTGACATCATGAAAATCATGTTTCAGACCGTACAAACCTAGCATATAGATAGCAACAACTTTAAACTCTAAATAAAGTATCAACAAAACAAAAGACTATATTTGTTACTTGGAATGGTAGGTTAATGATGCCATGACAGTATTTAGGAAACGATTATAAAAAGGTGGTACAAAATCAGTAGTATTTAGGAAACCACTATTTTGATATGCTCAAATAAAAAGTTAGGTTATGAATTAAAACTTTGAATTGTACTTAAACAAAAATAAATAACACAGAAGTTTAACAAAAATAACTGAACAAATAGTACAAGGAAAAATTTCTTGAGAAAACAAGGCATTGCTGTAAAAAGATAGTGGTTAAAATTCATTCTTAAAAGCAATATAAAAATGTTTGATAGCTCTTAAGCAAGATAAGCAGATGATGAAAACAGACATGATATGGCTTTTTAACTGGGTAATTTAGGATTCTTTTCAATTGAAAAACACAATAGCATTTGGTCATCTCCTCTCTTTCTGCTTCACCCTCTCACTGATAAGTTGCAGCTCGTCAATGAGTTTTCATGAATATACTGATAAGTGATAAGTTGCAAACACAATATGATAGACGCAAAGAAAATAAATATGTGAATACAAAATTTATGAATAAAGGGAAACTGCAAAAGATTTACAAAAAAAAAAAAAAAGAGCAACATAGCCTTAATAATTACATTTACATACCGAAAAAGTTGTTCCCTCCGGTAGAAGAACTGAAGATTGATGTACCCATTTTCATAGAGGATGACTCAAATTTAGCCTTAGAAGAAGGCACTTTAAAGTTCTTCTTATCACCACGCTTGCTATTATTTCCCTTTTGCTTTGGTAATGGACTTTTCTCTGTACCAAAAGAAAATCATGGGAAACCAAGTTAAGAGCATGCAGACAGAAAGCCATTGATTGTTTGTTAGAGGAAAATAATACCTGGAGAAGTACACTTTAGATTATGTGATCCAAGCTTCTCAAAACTATCCTTTGACTCTTCAGTTCCATTAGGGCTTGTATAATCATCTGATTGGGACATCCGCGACCTTTTTGAACCTGAACTGTTACTCCTATTAGATTTTGATGATTTACGTTGCAACGGTACACCTTCCACTGTGGAAGTAATCAGAGCACAATTTTTGCCATTACCGCTGAGCTTATCTTTGACCAAGTCTTCGCACTTGATATGGGGAAGCTGATTGGAACTCTTACATGGTTGAGTCTTTAGAAATTCATTACAGGAAGAAAACTCAGCAGAATTTTTCATATTTGCAACATCTAGCATAAAATCATGCAATAGTTAATACAAAAGAAAAAGAGATAACGAGCATACCAAAAGCTAAGAAGACCAGCAACACGAATAAGCCAAACATCCTAAAAAGGATAATTCAGCCGGTACAACCTACATGAAACAAATAACTGTATGTGGCATTCACCCCATAGATTTATCAAAGCAGCACTGGAAGAAAAGTCAAGACAGTTAGTTACAACTGTTTCAGAAAGTAAGAGTCTCCACCACTAACCAAGAACACTTGGAAGATTTATCACAGCACCCAACATTTAACTAACAAATATACATTGCAAGCAAAGACACCAAACATGACAATGACACTTACACTTAAGCCCGATAACAATTTGACAAAATCGAATGTAACTACATGTGTCAGTCAACCAGTAACAGTAACATTTGCTGGGTGCTAAATATATATCATATAATTCATCATTAACCGACATGGTAACAACTAGATGTGCACTTATGCAAGATCAAGATCAGCCTTTACTCAAATCTAACCCATAGACACTAACAAATGGATCAAGAAAACTATCTCAGCCACAACCAGAGCACTCATGAACACGTTCATTTTCAGTTATCAAAGTACCAAAAATCATGAATACCAGTCATAAACAGCAGAATTACTCCTCATAAATTATATATAATTTTAAAAAAGACAATTATGAAGCCCAATTTATCAAAGAATCTATCTTACTTTACCCAATCTTAAAATTCACATTAATTCAACAAACATAAAAAAATCGTTTCTTTTCCATAAATTTAAAGAGTGTAGTCAATTAAACACCAGAATATCACAGCTAATGACAGAGAAACTCAAGTCCACAAAGTAATTTAAAAAATCAAGCCATAAAAAAACAAGGAAACCAACTAAAATTGAGAAAAGGAAAACGAGTAACAAACCATTTTGGAACGAATTAGAGTTGACGGGTCTGCCAAAACCCTCGGATCCCATGAACTGCTGGTTCCGTTGGAAGGGAAATTGAGTTAATTGGAAAGAAGAAAGCACAGAAGAGAAAACCTAAACCCTTTCAAGCCTTTAGTGTTGATGAAGATGAATAGAGAAAGTGAAGAGAGTTTGGTAGAGAAGAGAGACATGTTTGTTGGTGTTGCGGCTGTTGAAAGATTTTTAGGGCAAAATGAAGAGATTGAGAGATGGTATATATAGTTTTTGGGAAATCATCTACTGCCTTCTCATATTGTCCGTCCGTTTGGAATATTCCGGTGAGCGCAATCTTGCATTATTTTTTTTTATTTTTCTCTTCTTTTTTGGGTTGCTTTTTGACGTGGCGCTATCCATTTTAATTCTGCTCTACAAATAATAATTAGTGAGTAAAATAAATAGGGAATTGTTTGACACTCTTAAAAGATTAAAAAGATAAGTATTTTTAAATATATATATATTTAATACATAAGTAATTAATTATTTTTAAAAAATATTGTGTATATTTAATGTACTGAACATAAAATATTTTATTTATAATATTTAATTAGTGTCATCGAATGAGACACTGGTTTGCATGATCCAAATAAAAATATAATAGTCTTATGATAAGTGTTATATGTAACACCCTTTCAAACTCCACGAAATAATATGTCATCAATTAGAGTAAGACAACATGCATCTCAAATAAGGGTGTCACATATAAGTCAAACATCACACATACACCTGTCATGCTCGATAACACTTAAATTAAATTCATGTTTTTCATATCTTTTACATAGCATGTAGGAGCAAAATCTCTTTCATTCATAATAAACATAATAAATAGTCTCATAAATAACTCATTCATATCACCACTTAGGCATGAAAGCCAAAACTCCACATAATTCAAATAACGGTAGCAAAATAAAATAGAGTACATAAAGTATCTCTCAAAACATGAATCAAAACGTTCTTAGTGTTACATGACCAGAGCATGACTCAACCCAAAATAAATAAGGAAAATAAAGTAAGCAACTCCAACAGCTACCCTCGTGCTAGAAGCAACTCTATTCGTCAGCACTTGAGCGATGTCGTATAAAACATCATTCTAACAGAAGGGTGAGAATTCACATAACTATCGAAATCATATAATAATATATAATACATAGCATACATGCATGGCATAATTATTCTCACGCTTCAAATGCTTTATAAACATAGCATCACTCAAGCAACCATATTATTCATAAGTACATACTCACAAATCCACAATTTCACCAATTCATCAAATTCACATAATGCACGTAATCTCATGTTGCAATTATAGACACAATGTGACTCAATACAAGACTCAAATGCAATACTCATGCATGTGATACCAATCATTGTTATTATTTTCTAGTTTTTACATTAAACCAGGTCCGTCCTCTAGACCAATAACACACAAAAGCCCGTCCTCTAAGCTTCAGACTCCTTGCTAGGTTTGGTACAAGTCACTAGTTCTCACAGAACTAATAAGCATTGCCTCTTGATGACAATAATGCATGTTCAAGTTCAACAACCATGTGCAATTAAGATCATCCATCAATCTTAACATTTGTGCATATTTGTAGTACCCCAAAATTTTCCCTCCCTTTTTTTCTTTTCTTTTTTTCTAACCTTAACTGGCTTTTGCTTCGCGTTCATTTGCATCATCGTTAGGTCATAGCTGATAATCATACTTTGCATGGATCTTCTAAGAAATGGGATCAAGAGTTTCTCTGAATCAAATCATCAAGTATCAGGCTTACTTTCTTCAAGAGTTGTCAGGCATCAAGAGCCTAGGGTTTTATCACTCATTTGATTCAAACTTGCTAGCAAATTTACATTCAGGGGATTAGGGTTATCAAGGATGGTGGTTTAGCTTCAAGTCAGGGGTGGTTATTCAGTTATGATCAGATGGAAGTTCGACCTAATATTGGTCAAACCATCAAGAAATTTCTTTAGTTGCAAGTTATCTGTACCATTGGATTACTTTCACAGTAGTGTGTACCCAAATTCAAGTTGTCATGTGTGGAGGTTATCAGGTTATCAAATATTGGTTCCTGAAGAGTTTGGTTCAAAAGCCAAGATCATCATGGTAATAGGTTCAACTTTGTTCATTTGTGGATTTATTTTCCCAGAGATTTATTCAGACAGATTCGAAGTGATTTGGCTCATTCAGATGGTTGTTGCTTTTGTTGCAAGTTGTTCAGTGGTAGTTGTGCTTGTTTTATCAGATGTTGTTGGAAGAGTTTCAAGTGCAGTTTTTGGATTAAATTCAGTCAAGGTGTGTGTCAATGGAAGATATTGGTGGAAGATTATTCAAGTTCATCAAATTCAAGGTCAAATGTCCATTTGTCGACCCACATCTATTAAAAACCACATCAAAAAAAGGCCATGTTGATTGTAAATCCCATTAGGAGATTCATGAAGAACTAGTGAGTTTCATTTCAAATAAATTTCAAAGTCATTTACAATTGTTCAAGCCCGTGTTGCATTGAAGTAAATGCCCATTTAAAAGAAAAGCTACAAAAAAAGTCAAGTGAAAAAAATAATAATTGAGGCATCAATGTTGTCATGGCCCACGTACATGAACTTTCCCATTTTGCCAAACATTTTTTCTACATCCAGTGAATGAAAATTACAAAAGAAACAAAAATTTTCATGATGCACATAATACAACACGCCAAACCCTTATACACCTTGCCATCCATGAGCCACCATCATGTACAATTCAAAACAAACTTGCATTCGCATAAAACAAGACCAGCATGACCCACACGGTAACCACACCTGCCAAGCTTCAACTTTCCACTACTTTCCAAATTCATAAAACATAACAATGACTTTTCCACTAAAACAACCAACCTGCACCAAATTTGCAAAGTGACCCCACAAGACTAAAACATGGTGCCAAAGCCTTCATGACCCAACTTTTCTTTCTTCAGCCTAACGAATAAAACATTAAAAAAACTTGTACAAATCGTACCATTTCTAGCTTCCTAAACAACTCACGCATCCACGCAGCAAAACAAGCCAATACCAACAACACAATATTACGCAGCTTTCGTAAAATGCTCAGACCTTCAAAAAGCTCATAACCCACACTTTCCACCAGATACAGACAAATTGCAAAGCGGCAGCAAAAAGGGATCCGAACATAAATTCATGAAAAAAAACTTCATTCTCTCATCTAAATAGGGCTTCTTCCTATTCATTTAAGAAGCAGCTCACACTGACAAAAATTTAGGGAGAACATGAAAAAAGCTCACAACCCACACTTTCCTCGAGGTAGGCTCTCTTTTATGTCAAGTTTGAGAACATGTTATTGATAATATGAGGCATGCTCAGGGTTTAGCAGTTTTGCTCACAAGTTGTTGTTGATTGAGGAGTCTCCACTCCTAGTTGTATGTTTGGCTTGTGTGCTAATTCTAATGATACTTTGGTTTTTTTTGTTACCATTGTGTCATACTTTATGGTAAGCGAGGAGTCACTTAGTTCTTTCCTTTTGGCTAATATCACGACATCGTTCTTTCGATTGAGGACGAAGAGTCACTCAGTTGTATTTCTTAGCTGAGATCACGACATTGTTCTTTTTGTGATTAATTAGTATGGTGTTTACTTGTGCTTGTTCACATGATCCCTTAAGATTTCTAATCCTACTTAATTTCTGATTAAGGTAGGAGTAGAAAAGACATTAAGCTTTCAATCCTTTGCATGATAGCAATTAGGATAATCTCTCTTTGACCTCAACTTTAGGTTCATCATTTGTATGATAACATTAGGTAGACTCCCTTTTTATCCTAACCTTAGGACCATTTTGTATGATAACATTAGGGTTTCAGTTTCCCTTAGTTGTTTTCTTTTCCCCCTTTGAGTCTTTTCTCTTCTCATCTCAAAATAATTCTAATATACTTAATAAAGACGATAAACATTGTGCGGCATGAGCCTTAAGCATATGAGGATTGATGAGTAAGGGGTTTCTCTTTACTTGTCTATAGTGTTTCGTGTACGTCCCGTCTGGGGGTGATATGCGACGCATTCGTTCCTATATCATAGTCTTTAGTGCAACGTGAATCTCAAACCAATCAATTCACTTCATTAAAAATCATAAACAAAATTCAAACCTTTTTATCCTTCGGAATTGTCTCAAAATCATTTTCAGAAAAGAGTATGTTATTTTTCCGTTCTACCACTAACAGGCATCGACCCTAACTACTGGAATGGGAACTTAACGTCGCTCATAAAAAACACTTAGCCAACCTGTGGTTTAGTTTGCTGAACTACGGCTGCTCTGATTTCTCATACCATATGAGAATATATAGGCATAAGACAGCAAAGTCTTGGCGAGTGCCCTTTTCCCTTTTATCTGTAGTTTCTCAAACTACGTTTGCTCTGATTTCTCATACCATATGAGAATACGTAGGCACAAGACGACGAAGTCTTGGTGGGCACCCTTTTCTTTCCTTTCAACTATAGTTACCCGAACTATGTTTGCTCTTTTTTCTCATACTATATGAGAATACGTAGGCACAAGATATCAATGTCTTGTTGAGCACCCTTTTCTTTCCTTTTAATTGTAGTTACCCGAACTATGTTCGCTATGATTTCTCATACAAGATGAGAATACATAGGCACAAGACGACGAAGTCTTGGCGAGCAACCTTTCCCCTTTCACCCGTAGTTTTCCGAACTACGTTGACTCTGACTTTCCCATTGCACGAGGGAATACGTAGGCATAAGGCGGCGATGTCCTACCGAGTCTCCTTTTTCTTTGTTTCTGTTTTCCGTTTAGCAGTAGATTTTAAATAACTCACCCTTTGATTAGATAACAAGCATGGATTGCATTGAGTACAACAGATATGAGGGGTGCTCATACATTCCCCTTGTGTAACCGACTCCTGAACTCAAGATTTGGTTGTAATGACCTTGTCTTCTCCTTTCTTTTAGGTTTTCTTTGATCGTTTCCTTTCCCTCCTTTGGGATAAATAACGTTTGGTGGCGAATCTTCTGTTTGTTTCCACCTGTTGTTTTTTTGCAGTTGCGACAATTGGTGACTCTGCTGGGGACATTGTTCCCTATGCGAGTCAATCCTGGGGACATTGTTCCCTATGCGAGTCAATCCTAGTAGTTGAGAGGGCGTTGACTTATAGAGCTAATGGCTCTGGAGACCGTTCATTGGGAAGTCAATTGAGACCTTCTTTATTGACCATGATGCCAAACCAGAAATGGTGAACGTATCATTGTTTCTCGATCTGCGAGTTCGTGATGCTTATAACCTGCTAGGATTGCCATGTATTCCAAGACTATAACCCACATGTGAGAGGAGATGGGTTTTGTAGGAAACCTTGACTTTAAACCAACCCAGTTTTCTGGTTTTCCCGTCAGTGCAGACTTTTGATCTTGGGTATTCTGGGTTTCTGATCATCTCAGTGCTTTGGTATTCTGGTATTCTGGTATTTTCTTCAGAGAGAAGTTCTAGATTTGTTCAGTCAACAGCATAATAGTTGCTCAGAGTTTATGGAGGATTTGATCCCATGTATTTTTCATTGCATAGCATAAACATCTCTGCATCATTTTGCATATCATTCTTCAGTCGGTCAGAACTCCCATTCTGCCTCTGTCTTTGATCATCCAGTTGATTCCCCAATGCTCGTTCTAAACAAGTGGTGACTGTTGAAAGACAACAAAGTGTTTAGAGCAGGATAAAGCAGTGTCAAGAAATAAAGTCAAGTTGGAAGTTGTTGGTAGCTATGTCAGAGAACAACCTCCAAAATGTTGACCATCCATCAGGTTTTACTGTGATGGGTAACCCTTTGTATGGTTTTCTGCCTGATGAAGATTCTCCACAAGTGAACAACCTTACTCGAGCTCAGTATGTGTAACTCTCTGTTGGGAATATGGATTTACATGAACAGTATGTGAAACTCAAAGTGGACGTTCCTCTTCTCCTGATACTACAGATCATCATGGTGTTGCTTTCTCTGTGTCAAATTCCAAAAGGGAGTGTAAGAACACAGATTGTTTCTTAGTAATATCTCTATGTTTTGATGATAACACTTATGAATTTTGTATTCAAGAATTATATACTCTAAATTTGTTCTAGACTGTTTTCTACAGGTACTAAAGAAAATATTCTTAAAAGAGCAAATTTTGGATCTGAACAATGATATTATGAAAGGCTTCAAAGGTTCAAGAGCATCTTAGATGAAGATCTGAACGCTGCCTCTAGAAGAATCTAAGTGCTATCTACTGAAGATTCTAAAGCAGAAGCCTTCAAAGAATAAAAGACTCTGAGAGTTCAGAAGCTTAGTCATCAGAAGACTCTGAAGATACTGCGCTGTATAAGTATTGAGAATCTGATATAGAAGACTCTGCTCTGACAGAACTACACGCTCAAGCACACAAGCTGCACATACTCTGATTCAGCATAATCTGAAGAACATCCCAAGACTCTGCAGATCCAGAAGATCTCTACTCTGGAGATTCAGAAGATCCAGACTCTGATGTTGATAGCTGAACTTACTTAGTGAAGAAGATTTGAATATGTACGTTGGCATATCTCAACAGCTCTTTCCTCTTTTATGCTAGACACAAGAACACAGATGTTGCGGTGGAAATAGGATCACAAACTATTAATTAGTTTGAATCGCAATTCAATTCACAACCGCTCTTTGATTTATCCGAAGGAAAAGGTCAAAAGAGGGAAAACCTATTTTTGCATCGTAAACACAATGCGGGGAAAGATCTAGGGTTCGGGGGTTGGTTAAATTTAGGGAAGGTATTAGCACCCTAAACTTCTGTAGTACTCTACAGGAACCTTTTGTTCAGATGTTTACTATTTGCTTTATTTATTTGCTTAAGGTATATGTACAAAGGGATTAAAAGTGAGAAAAGAGACCTAAGGGGTTAATTCTAAGTTTATTCGGCAAGACATCGCATCTTGTGCCTACGTATCCTTACGGGAGTGGAATCAGAGTAATCGTAGTTCCCCTCAAAAGGGAGGTTAGAGACTTCTTGACTGTGGTCAAGGTCTCAAGGGGAATAAACATGTCTTAGGGGCACGCTTACGCGGAGTGTAGAAACTCCAAATCTCTACGTTGAAATGTTAAGTTGTAATTAGGGTTAAATTAGGTTAGGGATTCCGCGGCGGGAAACCCTAAAACAGAGTACGGCGACTCTTTGACCTAAAACTAGGGTAAATTTGTAATCTTGCCTGCGGCGAGGCATTTGTGAAAATTAGGGTTTGTGAGGTTGCAAGGGTTTGAAGTTGAGGACTATTGACACGGCGGTCAAATTCTAGACCTAATTCCTTCGGAGTGTGTAGTGTGACTGGAATATTAATGAAGATGTGAGATGATTTGAGTTATGCAAGCAGAAAATAAAGACAGCAGTTAAAGCCATACGAACAGAAATTTAAAGGCAGAAACTTAAAGCGCGATTATTAGGTTCGCGAGGTTACAAACGAGGCGCAGTTACAATAATGGTGAAACTTAAGATAAAAACACAATACAATAGTAGTAGACATGAGCTGCAAAAGATGAACACCCGTTAGCAGGCAAAGTTAGACGGTAATTGGACGAATCATGAGATAAAAGTGCAATATTGGAGATTTTTGTTGTTTAGAAAGAAAAAAGTTTTGATTAAGTTAAAAAGATGTTTAAACATTTAAAAAAAAAGATTAAGTTTAATTTTCAAAAATAGTTTTAATTTAATTATCTAAAAAAAAGGTTTTACTTTTAATGTTATTCTTATTTTAAAAAAATGACTTTAGTTATTAAAAAAAATTTAAAGTTATTATTTTAAAAAGATTTTAAAGTTATTATTTGTAAAAAAAAAGTTTTTATATAAAAAGTTAATTTTGTTTAATTTTAAAAATAATATAATAAACAAAAAAAAAAGGTAAATGCTGGGATAGAGAATGGGTTGGGCCGGTGGTAACATCCGGACCCAACCCGGTTTACGCTAACAAACTAAAAAACCCAGGGTTCATTAGGTCGTGAACCCTAATCCTCCCTTGAGGCGCCGTTTCGTTCTTCATTCTCTCGTATCCTCATCAAGCTTTCGTTCATCCTTCTTCTTCGTTGATGGCTTTCGTTATGTCACCTTATCCTGAAAACAAAGCAGAGCAACATGTTAATTACGTGATGGCTTACGTTTTACGACCGTAACTCTTCCAATCTGCGATGAAAGGCTGATGATGGATGATACACGGCGCGTTTGAACGATGACGACGATGTTCTTCGTCTGAGTTCGCGGCTTTCGTTCACGGCGCCTAGGGTTTGTTCGTTTGCGATCTCCGTTCTTCGTTAGGGTTTCGCTCCTGATCTCTTTCTCGTGGCCACCAGTTAGGGTTTGTACGCGATTCGTCCTCTCTTCGTATCAGGTTGTATTCTCCTATTTATAACTAACTTCTGGGCCTTGGACTTGCGTTTTTTCCTGAGATATGCACTTGATCTGATTTGATTTTGTGTTGATATTATTTGATTTTGATTTTCCTCAGATACTGATTGGATTACGATTGGATGCTGATTGAACTCTGTTTCCCTTTTTAGGGTTTAAACGATCCTTTCTGATCTCCATCTGATACGATTATTCTGATTTGGTTCAAAGATTTCTATCTTCAGAACTTTATGATTGAATGTAATCTGAACTGATTTGTTTGATTGATTCAGGTTGTCTCAAATTGATTCAGATTGGTTCCAATGGGCCTTCTGATACGGTTGGGATTTCGTTAATTTGCTTGATTGCTCTATACTGATTCGTTTTTGGCTGACTTGCTTTATTGACTTGTCTGATTGATTCAGATTGTCTCAAATTGATTCAGATTGGTTCCAATGGAGATATTTCCTGATGCATTTGACTCGAAACTTTCCATTTCCAGCTTCGGCTTTGTTTGATCATTTGGATTACCTCTGAATTTATTTGATCTGATTGATATTTGGATTAGTTCATTTGTTCTACTTGAATTCAATCTGGACTATGCTGATGCGTTTTCGATTTGATTCAATTTTAGTAGTCTGAACTGATTTGCTTTGATCTGTTTTGGGATTAATTATCAAGTCAAAATCTCTCTATTTTTCTGATATGGTTTGCTTTTTGATGCAGCTCAGATCCTTTTCCTCTTCTTCTTTCAGAGAGGGTTGATGCTACGACTTTGGTTGAGTCGGGATTGCCGAGGAAGGTATACGGCAATGATGTTTATCTGAGCCCTCGACGCTTGTATTCTTCGATGATGCTGCGATTGCTTTCTGAGGATTTTCGCGTGGGGTTCATCACTTATTCTCTTTGAGTTGTTTCAACTGCTGATGATTCTTAGCTTGCAAACGTCTGTTTTTCTATGATGTTTGTGACCCATCTTGATGGCTTAGTTTAGATTTCCAGCAGATAGATTTTTCTGTGACATTTTAGCAGTAGCCCCATTCTTATGTTTTTCGTGATGCCTGATACTGAAACCTCTTGATATTGCTTTGCAGATGTTGATGTTGCTGGTGTACTTCCCTGATGATCGATAGTTTGTGTTGAGACGCTAATTGCTTGATGCAGCTTAGCTCTGATTTGGTTTGATTGGCTTTTCCTACTTGTTTGACCTCAGAGCTGCTGCTAACATTGTAACTTATCTGCTTTGATCTTGAACCAAGTTTGATGGCCTGACATTCAGATTATTGTTGTTGGCTATTGTTGTCTGATAACAGGACTTATGTGTTGCGTGCCGTTGAAACTGGTTCGGACGGGGCCTTACCGTTAACTGATGCTGCTGAGACTTTTTGATACCTTGTCCTATGTAATTTTGACGCAGCTTGTTTTGTGTCTCATTTCTCTGTTCTGTTTGAACTGATGCAGCTTGATACCATAGTTCGGTTTCTCTCGTTCTGCTTTGGACTTGATTTTTATTCTGTTTGGTAACAGATTTATACTGTTCTGGCGCGAGCCCCTTCCTGGTTTTGTTTATGCTGATGATACTTGGCTTTTCAGGTGTTGGCGGTTTTTAAAACCAAGGAAACTCAGACCTGCCGGCATCCGGGTCTGGGCCAGAATTTTGCCTACGTTGCCTTATTTTCGTATCAGTTTGGAAATCCAATCGTGGCAAAACGAATCAGTTCCACTTCATTTATTTTTTCTATCTCTCGGATGTCCCATATGGATAAGAACATGTATTACCTTATCTGACGCCTACGGCGCGGATCGGTAACGGGGGTAGGTCGCAGCTTCGGTTGTGCCACTCCCGGCACTCGATGATGACATCGTTCTGAGAGTGTCAAAAGCATCTTCTAACCTTTTTTCTATATTGTTTGTTTTGCTTTGATGTGCAGGTTAGTCGAGGTTTGCGGCGAAGCTTAAAGACAGCATGAAGACCCTTAGGAACTTTTAGGATTTAGGATAGATACTCATTGTAAATGTATAATCCTTTTGTAAATGAAAGATTATCATGAATAAAATCCAAATATTACTTCCATTTCAATTTGTAATTCTAGATGTTTATGAAATAAAATCCAGTAAATATTCATTTCTATTTTCTCAATTATGAATTTAAATATCCATGAATAATCATCCATAAATTATTTAAATTCAACTTTGATTTGTAGCTTATGAACATTCGTGAATAAAAGCTCACAAATATTAAAACTTAACCTCTCCTTTGCCTTTTATAAATGATATCCCGCCATATGATTATATCCAAACAAATTCCAATTAAAACCTCGTTGATCACATCACTTCTCACAATAACCTTAACAGTATCCACTTCCTTTTCAACCCAACTTTATAAAAGGAAACAAAACTGTTTGGAAACGTTTCAGAATCAAACAAAGCACGGCTCCGAGTCCAATCATATTTCTGACAAAGCATACTGGTACCTTGACCCAAATGGCAAATAAATGCCTCAGAACGTAATAACAGCCCGTTTTCAAGAAATTAGCAGAATTTGCGTGAAATGACCAAAATACCCCTGGGACCAAATCTGCAAAACAGACACCTCCATAACTTGTTAGTGGTTAGCAAATGTTCATAGGAGATGATATGCGAAATGCCTGACTAAATGTAAGGGTAAAATTTGGGGTATTACAGTTGCCCCTATTTAAATAGCTACACCGGACGATTTGAGTGACAGAGACTCGAGGAATCGTGGTGGAGAGATTTAAATATAGATAACCGAAAATTTTGCCCTTATATGCGACGATATGCAATGCTATGGACAAAACTGGAACGACTTAATGCAGATGATGCCATGACTATGATATGATGCGTATGCTGGAATAATGAATGCGAAAATGCTGACGAACATGACGACACCGAGACAGACGCCATGAGAAGAACACACTGGGGACAGTGACGTGCTGAGACAACAGTACAACACTGGGGAAATCTAAAAATGATAATCAACTGGTGCGAATGTCCAATTGTCACTTTTAGAAAAGGGGCGAGATCCTCAAATGGAGATGGTACCTACGAGACGGCCTCCACTGGGGAATCTAAAAATAAAACTGGATCACGCACGATTGTAAGATCGATTACAGAATGCTGGAGCATTGAGCAAAGAATAACATCCAAGCTTCTGTAACCTATCCCTCGTGACAAGATCAAACAGACTTTTCGGAACTCCGTAACAAATATACAGGGTAAAGACCGGCTGTATGCCAAAATAAATGGACTTTGATGGGAAATGCCTTGATAAGCTTCTCGCGGGAGAACTGTCACTTATCGTTGGAAGGGACTTACATGCCAAAACGGATAAGCACTCAAATAAAGAGGCTGCTGCTTATCTGATAAATAAATCTTCTCGCATTCTAAGGTCGGCGCCTGGAATACGATTTTGATTCCTCTCTTACTGAAGGATAAATGTTCTCCCGAATATAAAAAAGGGTAAACTGAATTTCCTCATACTTCAGAATCGTGCTCTCCTGAATATGATTCGGATAAAGGGTAAATGAAAATCTTCATACTTCAGAATGAAACTGGCTGACTGAATTTACTCATACTTCAGACTCGTGCTCCCCTGAATATGAAACTGAATGACTGAAGATACTCATATTTCAGAATCGTGCTCTCCTGAATATGAAACTGGATGACTGAAGATACTCATATTTCAGAATCGTGCTCTCCTGAATATGAAATCGGATGACTGAAGATACTCATATTTCAGAATCGTGCTCTCCTGAATATGAAACCGGATGACTGAAGATACTCATATTTCAGAATCGTGCTCTCCTGAATATGAAACCGGATGACTGAAGATACTCATATTTCAGAATCGTGCTCTCCTGAATATGAAACTGGATGACTGAAGATACTCATATTTCAGAATCGTGCTCTCCTGAATATGAAACTGGATGACTGAAGATACTCATATTTCAGAATCGTGCTCTCCTGAATATGAAACTGCTCAAACCTCCCCGTAACTCAAGATCGTGCTCTCCTGAATACGATTTGGTTCAAACCTCAAGACGACAGGGAAATGGAAGCCCAACTGCTCCATGGAGATGGCCATTTGCTGCGAGTCATAACGAGGATATGATCGACTTCTTAGGTGAGAAATGTCGTGTGTTGATGCTGTAAAATGTAAAGTGTAAAGGGTTGTAACATGTAGGATTGCAAAGTGTTGTACTGATATATTTTCCAGGCGCGAACTGGCGTGTATCTGTAAAGGATTGTAGTTGATTTTCTTGAAAGATAGTGCAAAATAAATGCACGTCCGGTTATAGTGATAAACTTCTCAAGCGAGATAGTCGCGTATCTGTCATGGTATGGTGAAAACCTTTAGATGGTGCAAAATAAATGCACGTCCGGTTGGGCTTGACTACCGACATGACTAGGATCGAGCTAGAAAGATCCAGACTCCATCGAGGGAATGATCTCGAAGGGTAAATATCTAATCCTGGTGAGGAAAGATAGCTGAAGTAACCGTCATCCATGAGGATCGAGCTCTGTAGGGAAACTGGAAACACATATGTATTTTATGCTTAGGGCTGACAATCTATTTGGAGAGAATGGACAAACCCCAGTTACACGGCGGTAACAATCAATGATGGCGAGACACAATGAACCTGTGAATGCTAATGCACATGTGAATGTATGTTAATGTCTATGTAGTTAAATATGCAGGATGTTATGAAATGAGTATGTAATGAATATGTAATGAATATGTAATGAATATGTAATGTGACGCTTATGCCCTTGCGTATACTAACGAAACAGACTAGAGACGGGACGAGAGACGAAATAAACATCTCGACGGAAATACCCTGCGTTCTCTGCAACCAATACGTCAATCATGGGAGGGAATGGATCAATGGTAGAATCAAATCTGGTTCTAAAGTTCTGAATTCTCTGGGGAGAAAGTAATCTGCTTGGGTGTACAGTATCACGTCTTCACATGGGGAGAAGAAAACCTGAGGGACACTGTTGAGTTTCCCAAGAAAAAAGTTGTCAGCTTATAGCCTTTCTGGGGACTGTCACTGGGCAATGGTTTGAAAGTGTTTCTGCAATAATGATATTTCCGGGGAATGAAGAGATCCTGTCGGAATTTCCACTAGTCAAAGTAATTTACTACATTTCAAATTTGTTTTTTTTTTTTTTTTTGAAAAACAGTTTTGAAAAATCTACAATGCACCTTTCATTTTCGAATTTTAGGAATAAACGCATTTTGCATAACAAATAGAAAATAAAGAGCAATGTAAGTAACGAGATGGTATCTTTTATTAAAGGGTGGCTGCTTGCTGAAGGCATAGCTCCACAGATGATTATGTTTTAAAATTGGCAACATGGGAAAAGTTACATCGAATCCAATGACACCTACTGACACTAATAACTAAGACTAATCCAGAATCTTGCTTTGGGCAAGGATGAAAGAACTGAAACATGGCTCTCATGCGGAAAGTGTGTTTGAGATAATCAATGTCTTCTGATGCAATGAAATGCCTTTGTCCCTAACTTTTGCCTGGACCGCCCTTTCGGGTTTTCAATCCACCGGGACGCTCTTTTTTGCCTAAGCCGCCCTTTCGGGTTTTCACCTTAGCGAGCTTTTGTTATTATATTTTTTTTTCAACCCTTACTTTTGCCTAAGTCGCCTTTTGCAGGTTTTCGACTTAGCGGGTTTTTAGGCATAATATTTTCAGACTGCATCAGAATTCACGGGATGTGCTAGTTCTTCACCGTCCATTGTCGTAAGTATTAGAGACCCTCCGGAGAAGACAGACTTTACAACGAATGGGCCTTCATAATTGGGCATCCACTTTCCACGCATATCTTTGTGTACTGGCAAGATCTTTTTGAGTACGAGCTCTCCTTGACGGAACTCACGGATACGGATCTTCTTATCAAACGCTCTCTTCATCCGTTTCTGATATAATTGCCCATGGCACATGGCTGTCAAGCGCTTCTCGTCAATGAGATTCAACTGATCCAATCTGTCCTGAACCCACTCAGCTTCCTCAAGTTCAGCTTCCATTAACACTCTTAAAGAAGGTATCTCTACTTCGATGGGGAGCACGGCGTCCATTCCATACACCAATGAGAAAGGTGTTGCCCCTGTCGAAGTTCTTACTGAGGTTCTGTATCCATGCAAAGCAAATGGTAACATCTCATGCCAATCTTTGTAAGTCACAACCATCTTTTGCAGGATCTTCTTGATATTCTTATTCGCAGCTTCAACGGCCCCATTCATCTTAGGACGGTACGGAGAAGAATTGTGGTGAGTGATCTTGAAATTGTCACACAGCTCTTTCATAGTCTGGTTATTCAAATTGGTGCCATTGTCAGTTATTATCCGGCTTGGGACTCCATAACGGCAGATGATTTCTTTCCTGATGAAGCGGGCAACCACTTGCTTGGTCACGTTGGTGTAGGAGGCAGCCTCTACCCACTTGGTGAAATAATCTATAGCAACGAGGATAAAACGATGTCCATTAGAAGCTTTCGGCTCAATTGCCCCAATCATGTCAATGCCCCACATGGAGAACGGCCATGGTGAAGACAAAACATTCAACGGTGACGGAGGCACGTGCATTTTATCAGCATAGATTTGGCACTTATGGCATTTCCTAGCGTATCGGATGCAGTCGGCTTCCATGGTTAACCAGTAATACCCAGCCCTTAACATCTTTTTGGACATAGCATAACCATTGGCATGGGTTCCGAAGGTCCCCTCATGAACTTCCTGTAGTAACATGTCCGCTTCCCGTTTATCAACACATCTGAGCAGGACCATGTCGTGATTCCTCTTGTATAGCACACCATTACTGATAAAGAATTTGGACGCCAGTCTTCTCAATGTTTTCTTGTCCAGACCAGTAACACCCTCGGGATACTCTTGCTTGACGAGATAGTTCTTGATATCGTGAAACCAAGGCTTTTCATCCACCTCAACTTCTTCGACTGTCTGACAATAAGCGGGCTCCACCTTGCGCTCAATATGGATAAGAGGTGCTTCATTAACGAATTTAACTTTCCACATAGATGCTAACATGGCTAATGCATCAGCTACGTGATTCTCGGATCTAGGAACATGCTCGAATTTTATATCGTCGAAATACTTGATCAGCTCAATAATGTAATCCTTATAAGGGATTAACTTCTCATTCTTCGTTTCCCATTTGCCTTGTACCTGGTAGATAACCAAGGCCGAGTCACCACTTACTTTAAGAAGTTTGATTCGGAGGTGAATCGCTGCTTCGAGGCCGAGGATACACGCTTCATACTCTGCGACGTTATTAGTACACTCAAAGTCCAACCTTGCTGTAAATGGAGTAAATCCACCCTTTGGGTTCATTAAAACGGCGCCTATGCCATGCCCATTGAAATTCGAGGAACCGTCAAACATCATCCTCCACCAAAGACCTGGTTCTGGACCTTCGCTCGGATCTGGCTCTTCACAATCTCTTTTAATCAACAAAATATCCTCATCAGGAAAATCGAGCTTAAGAGGTTCATAATCTTCAACTGGCTGGTCTGCAAGGTAATCAGATAAGATACTACCCTTAATCGCTTTCTGGGGTACATACTGGATGTCATATTCGGATAACAACATGTGCCACCGGGCTAGCCTCCCGGTTTGGGCAGGTTTTTCAAAGATATACTTGATCGGATCCATTTTAGAAATCAATAACGTGGTATGACAGACCATATATTGCCGAAGGCGCTTAGCGGCCCATGCCAATGCACAACAAGCTTTCTCTAATGGTGAGTATCTGTTTTCGCAATCGGTAAACTTCTTGCTCAGGTAATAAATTGCATGTTCCTTTTTCCCAGTCTCATCATGTTGTCCAAGCACACAACCCATAGACTTCTCGAGAACAGTAAGGTACATAAACAACGGTCTTCCAGGTACGGGCGGGATCAGAATAGGGGGATCTTGCAAATAACCCTTAATCTTCTCAAACGCTTTCTGACAATCAGGGTTCCACTCAACTGTCTGCCCCTTGCAAAGCAACTTGAATATCGGCTCACAAGTAGCGGTCATATTAAAGATAAACCTGGAAATGTAATTCAGACGTCCCAGAAAACCCCTAACTTGCGTCTCGGTTCGCGGAGCCGGCATATCTTGAATGGCTCGGACTTTGTCAGGATCCACCTCAATCCCTCGCTGGCTAACAATGAAACCAAGCAGTTTTCCAGATCTGACACCGAAGGTACATTTTGCAGGATTCAATTTCAACTGATATTTCCTGAGTCGTTCAAACAGCTTCACCAAATGGTCTAAATGCTCCTCTTCACTCTGAGATTTGGCTATCATATCGTCCACATACACCTCAATCTCTTTGTGCATCATATCATGAAAGAGAGTGGTTATAGCGCGTTGGTAAGTTGCCCCTGCGTTCTTTAAACCAAAGGGCATGACTTTGTAGCAGAAGGTTCCCCAAGGAGTAATGAAAGTAGCCTTCTCTTGATCATCGGGATCCATCTTGATCTGATTATAGCCAGAGAAACCATCCATAAATGAGAACAACGCAAAACTGGCCGTATTGTCTACCAGTGTGTCAATATGTGGCAGTGGGAAGTCGTCTTTCGGACTTGCTTTGTTCAGATCCCTGTAGTCTACACACATCCTAACTTTACCGTCCTTCTTAGGTACTGGCACAATGTTGGCAACCCAATCTGGATATTTTGCGACTGCCAAGAAACCTGCATCCAACTGCTTTTTAACCTCATCTCGAATCTTCAAAGCCATGTCGGGTCTCGTTCTTCGGAGTTTCTGCTTGATAGGTGGACAATCTGGCTTAAGTGGCAACTTGTGAACAACAATATCCGTGTCTAGGCCCGGCATATCTTGATACGACCACGCAAACACATCAACATACCCTTTTAACAACTCAATCAACCTCGGCCTAACCTCTGTCCCAAGCATTGCACCAATCTTGACCTCTTTCTTGTTCTCCTCTGTACCGAGGTTAATTAGGTCCACCTGCTCTTTATGCGGTTGAAGCTCTGTGTACTCGTACTCAATCAATCTTGTCAGTTCCGCGGGTACTTCAAAATCTTCTTCACCCTCGTCCTCAGCTTGATTGATGGGTGCATCCCAGTCAGGAGTGTCAGTAAAGTCATTGGATCCAACAAGGTTTACGATACCTCTGCATGATGGAAAGCTTACTTAATTAAAATGCTCGAAGATATGTAAGAATGAAATGCTGTTTTTTTTTATTATTATTTTTTTGGAAGAAAGGTTGCCAATTTCATTCTTAAAGGTGAAAACGAAAAACGCAAATGAACCAAAGTGGAATTGAACAAAATGCTTTTATTAATATCCTTTTAGAAATGAAAGGTGGCCCAATAACAGCGACCCTATAGCCTTGGGCAGAGCTACGGATTTTTATTTGAAAATGTAAATGAAACTTAAAAAAAACAATTACTTTGACAAGGGAAAAATAACAGGGATCTCTACGGCCTCCCAGTTGTTCAAAACTGCATCACCCTTAAACACCAGGTTGCTCAGCTCTTCATTTTTCTCACAGTCACTGATGGCATTGACTTGGAAACCTCCGCTGACAAATACTTCTTGGATAACCTTCGGACGCCCTTCGACGGTCGTGGCAGCTCCATTCTGAGTTGGTTTGTAACCCAACCCAGAGCGATCAGTCTTGGTCTTGACATCAATTACCTCTCCCCAACCTTCAGGAATGCCCCTGTCAATTGTTGCTTTGGTACTCTTCAGAGATGCAAAAGATGGATTACCCTGACCCACTGTTTCTTCGACTTCCAGCAGAACAGCATTGGCGATCTCAAGTGCTTGAAAGGAGATGTCTAAAGCATTCTCATCGGCCTCGATGTAGCGGAAAGAAGACAGGTTACTGACCATCAGATCCTCCTCACCGTGTATAATAACCAACTTTCCATCGATCACGAACTTCATCTTCTGATGTAAAGTTGAGGTTACCGCCCCAGCGGCATGAATCCACGGCCTTCCGAGTAAACAACTGTAGTTGGGATTAATGTCCATGACTTGAAACGTGATATTAAAAATTTGCGGACCAATCAGGATAGGAAGCTCAACCTCCCCCATTACCGACCGACGAGAACCATCGAAAGCCTTGACGACCAAAGGAGTAGGTTTCAACACAGTCTCTTTACAAGCCAACTTATCAAGAACCCTCTTGGGTAGAACATTCAGAGAAGAGCCGGTGTCCACTAGCACTCTCGCTAAATTGTCCTCTTGACATTTTACCGATATATGTAAAGCACGATTATGGTTCGGACCCTCCTTCGGTAACTCTTCATTGCTGAAACTGAGAGTGTTACAGGCGGTCAAATTGGCAATCACACTATCAAACCGACTGGTGCTGATATCCTGATCCACATGCGCTTGAGTCAAAACCTTCTGCAAGGCCATCCTATGAGCGGGTGAATTCATCAACAGAGATAAAATCGAAATCTTGGAAGGAGTCTGATGAAGTTGGTCAATAACTTTATAGTCACTTTTCTTGATGATCCTCAAAAATTCGGCGTCTTCATCCTTCGTGACGGCTCCCTTACCTTTGTCTTTGGCAGGCACTGGGATATTAGTGATCTCCTTAGGTGGATCCTCATTAGAACGGGGAGTATACACACGACCACTGCGAGTCATCCTGCTTACCTCTGCGATATTGGTCATCGTGCCCTTAGCCTCTTCATTTGGAATAACCTTCCCAGACTCCTTGTCAATCATAGTCACGTCATATTTCCAAGGCACAGCTTTAGGATCACTGAAAGGAAACGGACTCGGTCTTCGAATAACTATAGGCTTAGACTGATTCACCTCAGGGATATACGACCTCGGTATATCGAACACGAGATTGGCGGAGCCTGCCCCTGATAGATTAAACACTGGTACCTTACCCTTTGATTCAGGCTGATGGAAGACAGGCTCAACCACAGCGACTACATCCTTCTTGGCTTGGCTTGTCACTTGTAAAACACCCTCATTAATCAGCCTCTGAACATCATTCTGAACCAACACACAACCCCTAGTACTGGCTTCACAACTTACACATGCAACGTGGGAAGTATCTACTAAACCAGCTTCAAACAGTTTTGAATGGAACATTTTGAGAGGAGTCTTAATCTGTTCAACGTCAAGGGCATAACCATCCCCCGAATCAACACTAACGGCATTGACACTCTCATGGTTAGGAAAAGGGTTCTTCTTAACATTTGGTTGAGGATCTTCGAATGACAAAATCTTCTTTTCCAATAAATCCCTGACAATATTTTTGAGAGCATAACAATTCTCCAGATCATGGCCAGGCGCACCCTCATGAAATAAACAATGAGCAGCGGCGTTGTAATTGGCGGGTAGAGGATTAGGAGGCGGACCCAAAGCCCGAGTGGTGATTAGACCTTGCTTGACCAAAGAGGGATACAACTCGGTAAAAGTCATCGGAATTGGCGGACAAGGCTTATACGTTCTTCTATTCGGAACATTCCGGCGAGGAGCCGGACTCTCTGGCTGTTGAGGAGCAGGAGTATTGGGTGCCTGTAGGTAGTTGACAGGAGGCGGATAAACAGGAGGTTGTTGCATAGGTTGATACATAGGAACCTGTTGATTGAAAGAAGGAGTGATAGCTGCCACATAGGGTTGTTGAGCATGTTGGACTGGGTACCCTTGAGGTTGAGCATAACCTTGCGGATGCCGATAAAAGCGTTCCCTTGGTCTACCAGAGGATATAGCATTAGTCTCACTCTCCTTCTTTTTCTGGGAGCTATACGGAGGTTTCTTCGGCTGATCCTTAGAAGTACCATGATTATTTGTCATTTTACCACTTTTCATACCCAATTCAATCTTGACACCCACAGCAACGATGTCGGAGAAATTTGAAGTCACACTACCCACCATTCTCTCGTAAAATTCTGGACGGACCGTGTCGACAAACCAATCAGCTAACTCTTTCTCGGTCAAAGGAGGTTCTACCTGCGAAGCAGTCTCTCTCCACCTTTGAGCATACTCTTTGAATGACTCAGAATTCTTTTGTGACATACTCAGCAACTGTCTTCTGTCAGGAGCCAGATCCATATTGTACTTGTAGTGTTTGATGAAAGCGTCAGATAAATCTTGAAAACTCTTAACGCGAGACTGGTCTAAAGTTAAATACCACTTGGAAGAAGCACCCTTCAAACTGTCTTGGAAGCAATGAATCATCAGTTTATCATTCTCAACATGGGCAGCCATTTTGCGATAATACATGATCAAATGACTCTTAGGACAGGTGGCACCTTCATAACGATCGAAGTTCGGAGTTTTGAACTTCGAGGGAATAACCAAACCTGAGACCAAACAAACATCCCTTGCAGCAGTCCCAAAAATTTGATCACCCTCTACCTTTTTCAATCTCTGGACGATAGTGTTTACTTCCTCACGAAGCTTATCATGTTTCTCATAACCCTCAACATTCTCATCAAGATTATCAAAAACTGTCTCATTGAAGTACGGTTGCGCACGAGTGTGTACAACAGGTGGTGTAAAGATAGGAGCCCCCCTAGAAACTTCAGAAAATAAAGGCACGGCTTGCTGAACAGGTTGATTAATCGGAACAGTGGCTTGAGGAGGCACAAAACCGGGAGCAAGACCATAAGGTGGGTCCCTTGCTACGGTCACACTTGGTGGAGGGTCCATAGTAACGCCGGTAATCTCAGAAACAACAGTGGGCTGGGTATCCATCTTAGCATTCATGACATGTAACAACTCCATCATACGCCCCATACCCCCTCGAAGGTCTTCAAGTTCATTGCTAAGGCGATCAATCTCTTTTGCCTGATCCTCCATTCTTTTCCGAGTTTGAGCTCTGGTGTTGTATTGGCGCCGAGAACTCAGGGTGACGAAACTGGAAGGTGAGAGAACCGAGTGTGAGAAATCGGGAGACACATGCAATGCAAAAGTATGATGCTAAAATGTGAATGTAAATGAAGATTTCATGGAATTCAAAACATTTACTAATGTCGTGGGGTACCAAGGAAATCTTTTCCTTGTTTTTTCATTTTATATTTTTTTTTATTTATGGTATCCCGCGATATCCATTAATGATGTTTGAACTCCATGAAATACAATGCGATGAGATGCTTTATGGATGCAATGCATGAAAACACACAAAGTCCTAGGTTAAAGGCTTGCATGAGGTTCAAAGGCAAATACCCTCCCCTGAAGTTAGATGGTT
Organism: Lathyrus sativus; assembly: GCA_963859935.3. Lineage (NCBI taxonomy): Eukaryota > Viridiplantae > Streptophyta > Magnoliopsida > Fabales > Fabaceae > Lathyrus > Lathyrus sativus. The sequence goes on along the minus strand of OZ012741.1, from coordinate 687,762,282 downwards.
CATCCTGTCCTACAAAAGTAACCAGGTTCTAAGGGATCTCAATATCATTGATCCTTCACAAGGGTGGTTGTTCAGAAAGCAACTTACTTGCCAACCAAAACCCTCCAAGTTTAAGATCTCAATGAGCGTAGTATCGAGTGTCAACCAACTTCAGTCTGCACCAGAGCCGGTTACCTCACTACTTTCTAAAGGCCAAGATGAGTTAACTAGGGTTCTAAAAGTCAGTTAGTGCATTGACAACATATGGCAGCCTCAATATTATCCTCAACTTGACTTAAGGAATATAAGCACCAACCAAGAAGTCGCACTAACTATGGCCACCAGATCAACCGTATCGATATACGTCGTACAGTTTCCTTGGTCTATTGCCATTTACCTAAGGTACACTAGATCCGGGTTAGGACCTATCTCACAGCACAAGGAACAGTCCCACAATCAAAGCGCAAATATATACATGCAAATGAATAATAACACAGATAGTAATAAATATGAACAAGTTAGGGATAACCCTCAAAAGTTAGGAGTTCCCCAGTGAAGTCGTCATTTTCTGTTGCGGTGGAAATAGGATCACAAACTATTAATTAGTTTGAATCGCAATTCAATTCACAACCGCTCTTTGATTTATCCGAAGGAAAAGGTCAAAAGAGGGAAAACCTATTTTTGCATCGTAAACACAATGCGGGGAAAGATCTAGGGTTCGGGGGTTGGTTAAATTTAGGGAAGGTATTAGCACCCTAAACTTCTGTAGTACTCTACAGGAACCTTTTGTTCAGATGTTTACTATTTGCTTTATTTATTTGCTTAAGGTATATGTACAAAGGGATTAAAAGTGAGAAAAGAGACCTAAGGGGTTAATTCTAAGTTTACTCGGCAAGACATCGCATCTTGTGCCTACGTATCCTTACGGGAGTGGAATCAGAGTAATCGTAGTTCCCCTCAAAAGGGAGGTTAGAGACTTCTTGACTGTGGTCAAGGTCTCAAGGGGAATAAACATGTCTTAGGGGCACGCTTACGCGGAGTGTAGAAACTCCAAATCTCTACGTTGAAATGTTAAGTTGTAATTAGGGTTAAATTAGGTTAGGGATTCCGCGGCGGGAAACCCTAAAACAGAGTACGGCGACTCTTTGACCTAAAACTAGGGTAAATTTGTAATCTTGCCTGCGGCGAGGCATTTGTGAAAATTAGGGTTTGTGAGGTTGCAAGGGTTTGAAGTTGAGGACTATTGACACGGCGGTCAAATGCTAGACCTAATTCCTTCGGAGTGTGTAGTGTGACTGGAATATTAATGAAGATGTGAGATGATTTGAGTTATGCAAGCAGAAAATAAAGACAGCAGTTAAAGCCATACGAACAGAAATTTAAAGGCAGAAACTTAAAGCGCGATTATTAGGTTCGCGAGGTTACAAACGAGGCGCAGTTACAATAATGGTGAAACTTAAGATAAAAACACAATACAATAGTAGTAGACATGAGCTGCAAAAGATGAACACCCGTTAGCAGGCAAAGTTAGACGGTAATTGGACGAATCATGAGATAAAAGTGCAATATTGGAGATTTTTGTTGTTTAGAAAGAAAAAAGTTTTGATTAAGTTAAAAAGATGTTTAAACATTTAAAAAAAAAGATTAAGTTTAATTTTCAAAAATAGTTTTAATTTAATTATCTAAAAAAAAGGTTTTACTTTTAATGTTATTCTTATTTTAAAAAAATGACTTTAGTTATTAAAAAAAATTTAAAGTTATTATTTTAAAAAGATTTTAAAGTTATTATTTGTAAAAAAAAAGTTTTTATATAAAAAGTTAATTTTGTTTAATTTTAAAAATAATATAATAAACAAAAAAAAAAGGTAAATGCTGGGATAGAGAATGGGTTGGGCCGGTGGTAACATCCGGACCCAACCCGGTTTACGCTAACAAACTAAAAAACCCAGGGTTCATTAGGTCGTGAACCCTAATCCTCCCTTGAGGCGCCGTTTCGTTCTTCATTCTCTCGTATCCTCATCAAGCTTTCGTTCATCCTTCTTCTTCGTTGATGGCTTTCGTTATGTCACCTTATCCTGAAAACAAAGCAGAGCAACATGTTAATTACGTGATGGCTTACGTTTTACGACCGTAACTCTTCCAATCTGCGATGAAAGGCTGATGATGGATGATACACGGCGCGTTTGAACGATGACGACGATGTTCTTCGTCTGAGTTCGCGGCTTTCGTTCACGGCGCCTAGGGTTTGTTCGTTTGCGATCTCCGTTCTTCGTTAGGGTTTCGCTCCTGATCTCTTTCTCGTGGCCACCAGTTAGGGTTTGTACGCGATTCGTCCTCTCTTCGTATCAGGTTGTATTCTCCTATTTATAACTAACTTCTGGGCCTTGGACTTGCGTTTTTTCCTGAGATATGCACTTGATCTGATTTGATTTTGTGTTGATATTATTTGATTTTGATTTTCCTCAGATACTGATTGGATTACGATTGGATGCTGATTGAACTCTGTTTCCCTTTTTAGGGTTTAAACGATCCTTTCTGATCTCCATCTGATACGATTATTCTGATTTGGTTCAAAGATTTCTATCTTCAGAACTTTATGATTGAATGTAATCTGAACTGATTTGTTTGATTGATTCAGGTTGTCTCAAATTGATTCAGATTGGTTCCAATGGGCCTTCTGATACGGTTGGGATTTCGTTAATTTGCTTGATTGCTCTATACTGATTCGTTTTTGGCTGACTTGCTTTATTGACTTGTCTGATTGATTCAGATTGTCTCAAATTGATTCAGATTGGTTCCAATGGAGATATTTCCTGATGCATTTGACTCGAAACTTTCCATTTCCAGCTTCGGCTTTGTTTGATCATTTGGATTACCTCTGAATTTATTTGATCTGATTGATATCTGGATTAGTTCATTTGTTCTACTTGAATTCAATCTGGACTATGCTGATGCGTTTTCGATTTGATTCAATTTTAGTAGTCTGAACTGATTTGCTTTGATCTGTTTTGGGATTAATTATCAAGTCAAAATCTCTCTATTTTTCTGATATGGTTTGCTTTTTGATGCAGCTCAGATCCTTTTCCTCTTCTTCTTTCAGAGAGGGTTGATGCTACGACTTTGGTTGAGTCGGGATTGCCGAGGAAGGTATACGGCAATGATGTTTATCTGAGCCCTCGACGCTTGTATTCTTCGATGATGCTGCGATTGCTTTCTGAGGATCTTCGCGTGGGGTTCATCACTTATTCTCTTTGAGTTGTTTCAACTGCTGATGATTCTTAGCTTGCAAACGTCTGTTTTTCTATGATGTTTGTGACCCATCTTGATGGCTTAGTTTAGATTTCCAGCAGATAGATTTTTCTGTGACATTTTAGCAGTAGCCCCATTCTTATGTTTTTCGTGATGCCTGATACTGAAACCTCTTGATATTGCTTTGCAGATGTTGATGTTGCTGGTGTACTTCCCTGATGATCGATAGTTTGTGTTGAGACGCTAATTGCTTGATGCAGCTTAGCTCTGATTTGGTTTGATTGGCTTTTCCTACTTGTTTGACCTCAGAGCTGCTGCTAACATTGTAACTTATCTGCTTTGATCTTGAACCAAGTTTGATGGCCTGACATTCAGATTATTGTTGTTGGCTATTGTTGTCTGATAACAGGACTTATGTGTTGCGTGCCGTTGAAACTGGTTCGGACGGGGCCTTACCGTTAACTGATGCTGCTGAGACTTTTTGATACCTTGTCCTATGTAATTTTGACGCAGCTTGTTTTGTGTCTCATTTCTCTGTTCTGTTTGAACTGATGCAGCTTGATACCATAGTTCGGTTTCTCTCGTTCTGCTTTGGACTTGATTTTTATTCTGTTTGGTAACAGATTTATACTGTTCTGGCGCGAGCCCCTTCCTGGTTTTGTTTATGCTGATGATACTTGGCTTTTCAGGTGTTGGCGGTTTTTAAAACCAAGGAAACTCAGACCTGCCGGCATCCGGGTCTGGGCCAGAATTTTGCCTACGTTGCCTTATTTTCGTATCAGTTTGGAAATCCAATCGTGGCAAAACGAATCAGTTCCACTTCATTTATTTTTTCTATCTCTCGGATGTCCCATATGGATAAGAACATGTATTACCTTATCTGACGCCTACGGCGCGGATCGGTAACGGGGGTAGGTCGCAGCTTCGGTTGTGCCACTCCCGGCACTTGATGATGACATCGTTCTGAGAGTGTCAAAAGCATCTTCTAACCTTTTTTCTCTATTGTTTGTTTTGCTTTGATGTGCTGGTTAGTCGAGGTTTGCGGCGAAGCTTAAAGACAGCATGAAGACCCTTAGGAACTTTTAGGATTTAGGATAGATACTCATTGTAAATGTATAATCCTTTTGTAAATGAAAGATTATCATGAATAAAATCCAAATATTACTTCCATTTCAATTTGTAATTCTAGATGTTTATGAAATAAAATCCAGTAAATATTCATTTCTATTTTCTCAATTATGAATTTAAATATCCATGAATAATCATCCATAAATTATTTAAATTCAACTTTGATTTGTAGCTTATGAACATTCGTGAATAAAAGCTCACAAATATTAAAACTTAACCTCTCCTTTGCCTTTTATAAATGATATCCCGCCATATGATTATATCCAAACAAATTCCAATTAAAACCTCGTTGATCACATCACTTCTCACAATAACCTTAACAGTATCCACTTCCTTTTCAACCCAACTTTATAAAAGGAAACAAAACTGTTTGGAAACGTTTCAGAATCAAACAAAGCACGGCTCCGAGTCCAATCATATTTCTGACAAAGCATACTGGTACCTTGACCCAAATGGCAAATAAATGCCTCAGAACGTAATAACAGCCCGTTTTCAAGAAATTAGCAGAATTTGCGTGAAATGACCAAAATACCCCTGGGACCAAATCTGCAAAACAGACACCTCCATAACTTGTTAGTGGTTAGCAAATGTTCATAGGAGATGATATGCGAAATGCCTGACTAAATGTAAGGGTAAAATTTGGGGTATTACAACAGACAAAAAGGTTTTATCTGTGCATTCCATTCTAAGGAAAGTTTCTGCAAAGTAAAAGACAAAAGACAAAAGGCTCCAGGCTTTTTCAGCACAGCCTCCAACGTTGAGAAGACTTCATGGATCTATGTGCCTATATAAGGAAGTCCACTCCATCTTCTTCAGTAACGAACTACTTGCAAAAATTACTCAAAGCAAATCTCTTAAAAGCTCTTATATTTTATTTGCTGTAACTTTGTTCTTAAACTTAAGAGAAATATCACAGTTGTGATAATAGCTTTTTAGAAGCATTCTTACTCTTGTATTAGTTTTACATTGATTGTAAAATGTTTCCTTAAGAGGATCCAGTTGGGATCAGTAGCTCTTGAGAAGACTAAGAAAAGTTGTTCTTAGGTGTTACTATTGTAATCTGTTTGATTAAATAGTGGATTAAGTCCTTGACTGAGAAAGGCAAATCACTCTTGAGAGGGTGGACTGGAGTAGTTGAGTTCAACGAACCAGGATAAAAATAACTGTGTTTGAATCTTTGATTATTTGTCATACTTATTCAACCCCCCCCCCCCTTCTAAGTAATTTTCTCACCTTCAGTTGGCATCAGAGCTCCGGTTCTGCGTGTGCTATCACTTAACTGTGTCAGTAAAGATCCAGTGAGAAAAGTTATTTTGGTATATATTTGTTTGTCATTATGGGTGATGTTTCTACATCCAATACAGCCAGTTGTAACAAATATGAAGGGGATAGAATCAGCACAAAGCCTCCCATGTTTAATGGAGAGAAATTTGATTACTGGAAGGACAGGATAGAAAGTTTCTTCCTTGGGTATGATGCTGATTTGTGGGACTTGGTCATTGATGGTTATGAACATCCTACAAATGAGGATGGCAAGAAAATTGATAGAAAATCAATGACAGAAGCCCAGAAGAAGGATTTCAAAAATCACCATAAGGCTAGGATAATATTGCTTAATGCAATCTCTCATACTGAGTATGAAAAGATTACTAACAGAGAAACAACTCATGGAATGTTTGAGTCACTTAAAATGACTCATGAAGGAAATTCTCAAGTGAAGGAGACTAAGGCTTTGGCGCTTATACAGAAGTATGAGGCGTTCAAAATGGAAGAATCTGAAAATATAGAAACTATGTTTTCTAGATTTCAGATCCTTACAGCTGGTCTAAAAGTTCTGGACAAGGGATACTCCACATCAGATCATGTAAAGAAAATCATCAGAAGTCTACCTACCAGATGGAGACCAATGGTGACTTCCTTGAAGATGGCTAAAGATCTGAACAAAATATCTTTAGAAGAACTCATCAGCTCACTGAGGAGCCATGAAATTGAGCTTGAGGAAGATGAGCCTCAGAAGAAAGAGAAAGGTAAATCTATTGCTTTAAAATCTAATAAATATGCTAAAGCTTTGCAGGTTATTGAAGAAAGATCTGAAGGATCATCTTCTGAAGAAGAAGATGAATTATCCATGTTGTCCAGAAGGATCAACAAACTCTGGAAGCACAAGGGAAAGAAGTTCAACAACTTCAGAAAATCTGATCAGAGAAAGGAATCTTCTAGACACAGAAGATCTGGCAAGAAAGAAGTTGTATGCTATGAGTGCAAAGAACCTGGGCATTACAAGAATGATTGCCCCAAAATTCAAAGAGAAAAACCCAAGAAGAAGGTTGACAAAAAGAAGAAGGTTCTGATGGCAACATGGGATGACTCAGATGAATCTGAATCAGAAGAAGAATGTGCCAATGTTGCACTGATGGCCAGCACAGAAGATCAGGAGGAAGGAACCTCAGGATATGAATCAGATTCTGAATCTGACGATGACGCTGAAGAGGTAATGGCTAAACTTACTAAAGAAGAACTGATAAAAGTTTTATCAGAAGTTCTGAAAAGTTATAACAATATCAAACTCAAATACAAGAAGCTGAAAAGTAGTCTTGAATCTGAGATTGATCTTCTGAAGACAGAACTTGTTGAGCAAAAAGAAATTAATCTGAAAATCAAAAATGAATTTGAAACAACTCAACAAGAATCTGAATCTGAGACTAAGTCATGTGAAAACATTTTAGAAAAATATGACTCTAGCTTTCAGAGATTCCTTACTAAGAGCATAGACAGAAGCAAGATGGCTTCTATGATCTATGGTGTTAGTGGGAACAACAGAAGAGGTATTGGATATGAATCTTCATCTGGAAGTAATCCAAGATCTGTTGACAAACTTTTCATCAGGAAGACACCTCTTTACTCTCAATTTAAGTTTGGTCACTTAAATGACATTAAACACACAAGCTCTGAGAAGAATACTTATGTGTTTAAACCCAAGGCAAGTCAGAATAAACATTATGTTGAAAAACAGAAGTTTAGACAAACCTACAAACCAACTAACCCTAAAGGACCCAAGAAGATCTGGGTACCTAAGAACAAAATAATCCCTGTTGCAAATGTTCTTAGCAGCAAGATCAGGACGCCAATCATGGTACCTGGATTATGGATGCTCACGACACATGACAGGAGAAAGGTCTATGTTCCAAAGCCTGGAACTTAGATCTGGAGGTAACGTGAAGTTTGGAGGGAACCAGAAAGGCAAGATCATTGGATCTGGCACTATTGGAAATGAAAATCTTAACAAGTTTGATTCCAAAGCACAGAAGTGTTTCATGCTTGGTTATTCTGAACGCTCTAAAGGCTACAAAGTATTCAATACTAAAACACAGATTGTGGAAGAATCTATTCATGTAAGATTTGATGATAAGCTTGGCTCTGAAAAGCCAAAGCAATTTGAGAATTCTGCAGATAGAGAAGTGATTCTCACAGACTCTGAAGGATCAGAGGCAGAAAAGGCTAAAGAAAAGGAATCTGAAGCAACTCCAGATGTTATTCCCCTATCTTCTCAATTGGACAACTTACACATTTCTGAAAGATCAAATGTCAGAGGATCTTCTTCCAGAATCAGGGCATCTCACCCAGAAGATGTGATTATTGGAAAGAAAGATGATCCAATTAGGACAAGATCCTATCTCAGAACATCTGAATCTTCATTGTTTGGCTTAGTGTCAATAATTGAACCAACATCTGTGGATGAGGCTCTGAAAGATAATGAATGGATTATTGCCATGCAAGAAGAGCTAAATCAATTCACCAGAAATGAAGTTTGGGATCTGGTTCCTAGACCTAAAGGATTCAACATTATTGGAACAAAATGGGTCTTCAGGAATAAGTTGAATGAAAAAGGAGAAGTTGAAAGGAATAAGGCAAAGCTAGTTGCTCAAGGTTACAGTCAACAAGAAGGTATTGATTACACTGAAACTTATGCTCCAGTGGCAAGGTTAGAATCTATACGCCTTCTTATTTCATTTGCTGCACAGAATAACATCACTCTATATCAGATGGATGTTAAAAGTGTCTTTCTTAATGGTATTATAGAAGAGGAAGTATATGTCCACCAACCTCCTGGTTTTGAAAGTGAAAACTTTCCAGATCATGTTTTCAAATTAAAGAAATATCTTTATGGCTTAAAACAAGCTCCCAGAGCTTGGTATGAGAGGTTGAGCAATTTCCTTCTAAAGAAAAATTTTATCAGAGGAAAAGTGGATACAACTTTATTCTGTAAAACTCTTAAGAAAGATTTGTTGATTTGTCAAATTTATGTAGATGATATTATTTTTGGATCAACAAATATTATGCTTGGAAAGGAGTTTGCTAAATGTATGCAGGCAGAGTTTGAAATGAGCATGATGGGAGAATTGAGATTCTTTTTGGGAATCCAAGTCAACCAGACTCCAGAGGGCACCTACATACATCAAACCAAATATGTTAAAGAGCTTCTGAAGAAGTTCAACATGGTTGATAGTAAGATGGCAAAGACTCCAATGCACCCTACAAGCACTTTAGGTAAGGAAGAGGTAAGTAAGAAGGTAGATCAGAAACTCTACAGAGGTATGATAGGATCTCTTCTATATTTGACTGCTTCTAGACCTGATATTCTGTTTAGTGTCTGCTTATGTGCAAGATTCCAATCAGATCCTAGAGAATCACACTTAACAGCTGTTAAGAGGATTCTAAGGTATCTGAAAGGTACTACTAACATGGGTTTGTGTTACAGAAGATCTGATGAATTTTCATTAGTTGGATTCTGTGATGCTGATTATGCTGGAGACAAAGTTGAATGTAAAAGCACTTCTGGAAGCTGTCAGTTTCTTGGAAGTCATCTGATCTCATGGTACAGCAAGAAGCAACCCACTATTGCACTATCAACTACAGAGGCAGAATACATTGCTGCTGCTGGATGTTGTACGCAGATGCTCTGGATGAAGAGTCAGTTAGAAGATTATCAGATCTATGAGAGTAATCTTTCTATCTTCTGTGATAATACTTCTGCTATATGTTTGTCAAAAAATCCAATCTTACATTCTAAGGCTAAACATATAGAAATTAAACATCACTTCATCAGAGACTATGTTCAGAAGGGTGTAATAAATCTAGCCTTTGTTGATACAGATCATCAATGGGCTGATATTTTCACAAAACCCCTTGCTGAAGATAGGTTTAAGTTCATTTTGAAAAATATTTGTATGGATTTTTGTCCAGAGTAATATTTATCAGAGGCAACTTCTCAGATGCAAAATGTTTAAAGATCTGAAGTATCTCATCTAATTATTTGTTCATTTATCTTTAATTAATTTATTTGTGTGAAACTCTGAACTAACAAACTCAGAAGATTTGAACGTTGGAAACGTTTCATTTCTTGAGAGATATCAGATGCACATACAAAGCAAACACGTGTCACTCAGTATCTGAAAAGATGGAGTGCTCTACTGAATTGACGTTTGAGGTATTGCTTTGAAAATCTCATCTTTCTTGGATTTCCCCCCTATTGTCATAATTTTAATTTGAAATGATTACTTTCATTAAATGTTGTACAAACGTGCGTATGTGTCTTTTGATGTGCCCAATGCTTGATTTTTTGGTTCTCTATAAATACCACCTATCACACTATTTTCACACTTTTCACACTCACTACACTCATGCGTTTCTGCTTACTCTTCAAACTCTACCAAAACCCTAAACCAAAATCAAAAGCTTCATCCTCATCAATGGCTTCTACATCAAATGCTGTTGAAATCTCCAACAAAAATATAATGTACAAGAAACCAGAACGCACTCTATTTACTCCAGTAGTAGATCTTGAGGTTCTGTGTGAGAGCTTCGTTGATCTTGAATCTATAGAAGAAAATGGGTTTGACCTAACAACTTCCATTAAAGCTCAAGGCTGGGAGAAGTACTTTGAGAGATTGATGGGTCCTATGTACCCAACTCTTGTAAAGGAATTTTGGATTCACGCTAGTACTGGTCCTAAGTTTATTCACTCATCTGTCCTTGGGAAGGAGATAGTGATTACTAAAAAACTGATCAGGCAACTGTTCAGTTATACAGAATCTGATGGTGTTACAAACCTAGCCTCTTCACGTATTGATATGGCTAAGGTATATGAAGAAATCACTGTAGCTGGAACACCAACAAGCAAGGTTAAAGATCTGAAACCTATCTATAGGATCTGGGTAAAGATATTTATGAGTACAATCTTTCACAGAAAGTCAACCAACTCACCAGACTATGTGAGTTCAGAGCATCTGTACTTCATGTACTACATCAGCCAGAATATTAAGGTTGATCTGCCCTATCTGATTTCAGTGATCTTCTGACTCATGTCAAAGAGACTAGAGAAGAGGTCAGAGCTAAAGCTGGGAAAGTTAGAACTTGGATACCTCTGGGAAGACTGATTTCTGACATCCTTGTAGAAAACAAGTTGGTGAAGCATCTGACAGATGCAAAGATAACAGAGGATCTGTCATACAACATTGGATCTGAGATAAATGGACTCACTCTGAAAAGGATGAAAATCATTTCAGAGTTGAATGGTAAACTAAGGAAGATAAGCTCTGAGGAGGTTATTGGCAGAAGGATACCCTTAGAAGACTTTCCAATGTTCGGTGCAGATGAACCAAAAAGTATTGTCTGGACTTACATTGCAGAGTGTCTGAAGGAAGGAATTCCTCTACCTGCTAACCTTGTTCAGAAACAAGGAGAAGATATGCCCAATCTGATGAAGGAAAGGCATAGTAAGAGAAAATCTGAAGAAGGTTCGGTTCAGAAGAAAAAGAAAGTATCTGAAGTTCCAAGGAAGAAGAAGAAATGAGCAAAGAAAGCCAGAATCAATTCTAGAGATGCCACTCTGGAAGAGATTAGAGACACTATTCATCAGGTATTAACATCTAATCCTACACCTGCTGTTCATTCACCCCTTTCATCACCTCAACTCTCTCCAAACCTTAGACATAGAACTTCAAAACCCAAACAATCTGCAAATCTTTCATCTGAACCACCTTCATCTGAGCCAGTACATTCACAACCATTTTCTGTACCAATTCCCTCTGAACCCCAACCTCATATTACATCTGAACCCCCTCAAACAATTCAATCAGAAATTCCACAAACTCAAACAATTCAATCAGGAATTCCACAAACTCAATCAATTCAACCAGATTTTCCACAAACAGAAATTACTCATCCAGACATTTCACAAACAGAAATTCCCCAAACAGAAATTCCACAACCAGCAATTTCACAACCTGAAAATCCCCAATTAGAGATTCTCCAACCAGAAATAATCATCCCAGAACCAAACCAACAAGAGACTGTTCAAACTGAACACTCTGAACAACCAGTTCCATCAGAAGATCCAAATCTTTCTGATAATATTCTGGATATAGAACCCCTCAATCAATCCATCATCATTTCTTCAACATTTGTTCACTCAGAAGAATCTTCTGATTGTGAATCATCTGATTCACCTGATTTTGAACCAGAGTCTCTCAAACAAGCACGTTCTGACAGTGCTTTGAAGGAACATGTTCCCATTTCTATGTTTCATACTCCACCCAACTCCCCGCCTCAGAAAACCACATCTCAACCATCTGAAATTCAACCATCTGAAACTCAAACATCTGAAACATAAACTATCCCTCAACCATCTGAAACCAATCTATCTGAAACACAAACCATTCCTAAACCATCTGAACTCCCTCAATCTGACATCCAAACATCTTAACCCACATCACCTCAACCACAACCATCTGAACCTACACCATCTGAGCCTACTCCTGTTAACACTCCTAATCCTAAACCCTCTGAACAGTCTGAACAATCAGATCTAGGATCATGTGTTAATGCTATGTTTAAAATATTCAAGAAGGAGATAAATTCTAAATATGCTCGTGTTAAGGATGTGTGCATGTCAAGTTTGGATCCAACTGTTTCAAATGCTGCTTGGAAGCGTTTCATCTGGATGTTCAACAAGGCTGCTTTAAAAGTTAGAGCTAAATGCTCTAAGCTTGCTAAGGTTCAGTTTGCAGAATTAATCAAGATAACTCTGATGAACATGCCTCCTCCTCCTCCTGTGTTGCTTCTGGAAGCTGCTCCTCCAGAGGCTCCTGAATCTGAAATGATTGAACAAGCTTCTGAAGAGAACCAGTCTGAAGAGAACCCTGCTGCTACTGCATCTGCTCCTTCTTCATCTGTGGTCACAGAGCTTGTGAATGATGTCAAGGAAATAAAAGATTGGATGGTCAAGCAAGAGAAGACAACTGATGAGATCAAGACCTGGATGTCTAAGCAAGAAGAGTCATCTGCCAAAATGACAGAGCTTCTGACCCTTATTGCCTCACGCCAGACTTAGTTTTATTTGATGTTTTTGCACATGTTATTGCTTCTGTTGTTTTCTTATTGTTGTGTTATGCTTTTTGGCATCTATCTGTTTGACTGTGAACTTTGATATGTTTAATTGAATGTTGATGTTTTTGCTTCTATATGCTTCTTTTCTTCTGTATCTTTATGTCTTTAAAAATCTTTTTGATTATGACAAAAAGGGGGAGAGAAAAAGAGAATCTGATTGTTCAAACTATAAGCAATTACTAAAAACTGAAATTCATACATTTTATTAACTTACTTTGAATTTAAGTCTTTCAGATTACATTGAAATATCTGACGTAATTCATTGAAGTTACCCTGAGACTTTTCCAACCAGAACCTGATCTTCAAAGCAAATCTGAGTATTCAATCAACTCTGATAGCTTACTCTGATACCTTTACTCTGGAAGATAATTCAAATAAGATGATAACCAGGCGCTCTGACTAAAGGAAGTCATAATTATCTGGCATCAAGATTTGATTCTGAAAGTCAAACCTCTTGCATCAGGCTCTGAATCTGAAATATACTTAATCAAAAAGGGAAGTGTTTTCTTTTATTAGAGTATTTATTTCAGGGGGAGATTGTTAATCTCAGGGGGAGTTATAATTCATAATTTTTATTGAACAAAATTTCTCATGTTTTGTCATCATCAAAAAGGGAGAGATTGTAAGAACACAGATTGTTTCTTAGTAATATCTCTATGTTTTGATGATAACACTTATGAATTTTGTATTCAAGAATTATATACTCTAAATTTGTTCTAGACTATTTGCTACAGGTACTAAAGAAAATATTCTTAAAAGAGCAAATTTTGGATCTGAACAATGTATTATGAAAGGCTTCAAAGGTTCAAGAGCATCTTAGATGAAGATCTGAACGCTGCCTCTAGAAGAATCTGAGTGCTATCTACTGAAGATTCTAAAGCAGAAGCCTTCAAAGAATAAAAGACTCTGAGAGTTCAGAAGCTTAGTCATCAGAAGACTCTGAAGATACTGCGCTGCATAAGTATTGAGAATCTGATATAGAAGACTCTGCTCTGACAAAACTACACGCTCAAGCACACAAGCTGCACATACTCTGATTCAGCATAATCTGAAGAACATCCCAAGACTCTGCAGATCCAGAAGATCTCTACTCTAGAGATTCAGAAGATCCAGACTCTGATGTTGATAGCTGAACTTACTTAGTGAAGAAGATTTGAATATGTACGTTGGCATATCTCAACAGCTCTTTCCTCTTTTATGCTAGACACAAGAACACAGACAAAAAGGTTTTATCTGTGCATTCCATTCTAAGGAAAGTTTCTGCAAAGTAAAAGACAAAAGGCTCCAGGCTTTTTCAGCACAGCCTCCAACGTTGAGAAGACTTCATGGATCTATATGCCTATATAAGGAAGTCCACTCCATCTTCTTCAATAACGAACTACTTGCAAAAATTACTCAAAGCAAATCTCTTAAAAGCTCTTATATTTTATTTGTTGTAACTTTGTTCTTAAACTTAAGAGAAATATCACAGTTGTGATAATAGCTTTTTAGAAGCATTCTTACTCTTGTATTAGTTTTACATTGATTGTAAAAGGTTTCCTTAAGAGGATCCAGTTGGGATCAGTAGCTCTTGAGAAGACTAAGAACAGTTGTTCTTAGGTGTTACTATTGTAATCTGTTTGATTAAATAGTGGATTAAGTCCTTGACTGAGAAAGGCAAATCACTCTTGAGAGGGTGGACTGGAGTAGTTGAGTTCAACAAACCAGGATAAAAATAACTGTGTTTGAATCTTTGATTATTTGTCATACTTATTCAACCCCCCCCCCCCCCCCTTCTAAGTAATTTTCTCACCTTCAGGGAGGTCCCGACAATGAAAACTAAGGACCTGAGAGCTCTGAGTTTGCTAGAAGATTTTGTGTATTGGATGAGAAACTCAAAGCCTTGGAAGTCCAAGATACTTTTGGTCTCAACGCTTCAGACATGTGTCTGGTACCCGACCTAGTATTACCTCCAAATTTCAAGGCACCATGGTTTGAGAAGTATAAGTGGGATAATTTCCCCAGACAACATTTGGTGATGTTTTGCAGAAGAATGACCTCATTTGTGCACAACGATAAGCTAATGATCCACTATTTTCAGGACAATTTGAGTGGGGCATCTTTAAGTTGGTACATGCAGTTAGAGAGTGGTTGCATCCGATCATGGTTGGGCTTAGCCAAAGCTTTTCTGAAGAAGTATGAATATAATCTTGACACGACTCTCAGTCACATGCATTTGCAAAGCTTGTCTCAAGAGAACAATGAATCCTTCAGAGGGTATGCTCAGAGGTGGAGAGAATTGGATTCTAGAGTGCAACCACCACTTCTAGACAGAGAATTGGTTGACCTATTCATGGATACTTTGCAAGGTCCTTACCTGGATAAATTGATCAGTGGTGGAACATCAAACTTCTCTGACCTGGTAATAGCAGGAGAACACATTGAGAGCGACCTAAAGAGTGGAAAAATTTAGGATATCTCAAGCAGTCGGGACAATGAAATTGAACCCTTCAGTAACTCCCAAAGGGAAGAAGATGGTGTAATCAATGCAGTCATGGCAGATGTTGAGTATTCTCAGGGTGAATCGGTGAAATATTTTGGTTCTTCACCTTTTCAACAGTCATTATTTCAAGTGTCATGTTATTTTTATGGACAGACAACCGTGCCTAGGGCACCATATCAGAAACCTTGGGTCGTTCCTCATAAAAATCAACGATCTCATGGCTGAAGTTATCAGAATCAATATCAGAATCGGCACTAGAATCAGAATAGGCCTCGCAACAACTTGGAAAGAAGGAATGCTCCTCTTCATCTAGTTCCTATGTCGTACAGTCAGCTTCTGCCGCATCTGATTCAAAACTCATTGGTGGAGCTCAAGACTCTTAAGCGTGTGTCAGAACCTTACCCTTCCAGGTACAATCCCCATGTGCAATGCGGATATCATGGAGGATCCATGGGGCACTCAACCTAAGATTGCAAAACCTTCCAAGCCAAGGTACAATAGTTGATCGACAAAGGATACATATCCTTTCCAGAAGGAAGTTTGGTTGTCCATGTTAACCTCTCATATGTTTGAGTTTGAAGACTTCAAGGGTCATCTCCTAAAGCCAGTGGTCCAGACAGGCAGACGTCCTCAACATTGGCAGTCCTTGGGCATTTTTATCATTTGCATTTGTAGTTTCTTTCTTGTTAGTTGCTACTTGTTTTTAAACTTTGTTGTTTTGAATTATAATATTAATGAAGTGGTTATGCATTTTCTGAATTAATCATGTCGCATTCACTCATTTTTATCATTTATTGCAAAGCACATACACATATACCTCTTATTCACTTCACTTTATCACTGTTGTTATAAAAGATTGGAGGGAGGATGATGAAACCTGAATACTCATAATTGTTGATTGTATGTCTTCGGATAAAATCCTGTTGATGATGTACAAGAATTGTTTCAAATCCTCTAAACATCAGAGAGATAAGGAGTTAGTCCCTAGTTAGCCACTTCGAGCCTAGAAGTAGGAGTTTCCTTCGGATTTTCAAACCCTTACATCTTAATCTGGGGCAAGGTAGTTGTCAATTAATTTTAGCGAGCGTTCGAATTTCAAGAGGAGTGTCCTTATTAAAGGACCAATCATATCATATCCCTCTCAAGAGGTCGTACCTCGACAACCACAATGGTTATACCTCACTGACCAAGAGTGGGATAGTCACAACCCTTTCGGGAAAATCAAGACAGCCAATGTCACATGACTTGTTTCAAAATTTAAAAAAAAGTCCGCTAAGTCGAAAAATATGAAAGCAAGTGACTTAGTCAAAAATTATGGCATTCCGCTGGACTTCAAAATCAGAAAAAATTAAAAAGGAATCAGTCTAGGCAAAATTTAGGGAACAAAAGAATAAAAAGAAAAGATCAAAAGAAGAATTCTCGAACAAGAACAAAGTCGTGTGACTACAGACACCAAAGACAAGAAGGGGTAAATGTCACTCCAAAAACCTTGTGGGTTCCTTAACCATCACTCCTACCATTTGTTGCAGTGAGAATCGGATGTCAGGCTATTGATTAACTTGAATCTTAATTCATTAAATTCACAACCGGACTTTGATTTATCTAAAGGAAAGGTTAAAGAAAAAAAGACCTTTTATGCGATGTAACAACAATGCTAAGAGATTCGGGGATCGGGGGTTGGTTATGGCTAGGGTAGGTATTTCACATCCTAAACATCTGTAGTACTCTACAGGAACCTTTTGTGTGTGTTTATGATAAACTTGCTATGTGTGATATGCTATGGTTTGAGATTAGGGCTAGGGTAAGGCTCTAGGTAAAGACCTAGGGTTGATGTTTCTGAGTTTGCTCGCAAAGACATCACATCTTCTGCCTACATATCCTAACTAGGATAGAATCAGAGCAATCATAGTTCATCTCACTATGGATAGATAAACACTTGATTATGATCAAGGTTCAAAAAAGGGGGAACAAACATAACAATGTTTGTATGGAGTTTAACAAAACTCTTTATTCTAAGTTGTACACTTGAGGAGATTGACTTTGACAAAAGCCAAGGGGGGAGTAAGTAATCATGATAACGATCCTTACATAGAGTTGACAAACTCTATCCTAGGGTTCTAGTTAAAGAACACTCCTAGTAAAGGTGGGTCTTTTAGACTTAAGAAAAGTCTAATGGCTAGTAGGTTCTAACTTAACTAAGTTAGGGTTCAAAAGGACTTAACAAAGTCAGAGGAAGGGTAATGAGCTATCTATGACCCAAGGGTTAAAAGAGAGACCTTCCTTTGGACACAAGGACATAAACAACTTGATGTGAACTAGAAAGTTCCATCACTAGGGAATAACTTAAGAAAGTTTAAAGAAATAAAGCAAGAACATGTAACAATACTCAAGATCAACATTTGACATCTTAACAAAGATCAAAAAATAAAAGAGGTAACAACCATCAATGCAAGTAAAGAACATGTGTAACAACAACAAGTTCATCTATAACATTCAAACAAGATTAATGCAAACAAGTGACAACTTGAAGCAAGCATGTTATAAGGATCAAATGAGATCAAATGTAACAATATAAGACCAACTAAACATGTATTGATGACAATCAAACAAGCAAGAACACAGGAAATGTTACCACAATTCAAGTATGAATTCATGATTTCATGGGGAAAAGTAAATAAGATTCATGGTAACAAC
Source organism: Lathyrus sativus (assembly GCA_963859935.3). Lineage (NCBI taxonomy): Eukaryota > Viridiplantae > Streptophyta > Magnoliopsida > Fabales > Fabaceae > Lathyrus > Lathyrus sativus. Next base: position 687,744,302 of record OZ012741.1, on the reverse strand, counting down.
CAAGTCAACAATCAAACCCTATCATTTTATGGTTCTAACAAGACACATAAACAAGTAGAATGAATCATGATAAACATATTCAAGAGGTCACAACATCAAGAATCATGTCAAAGTTCACAGATGAAATTCAAAGTATACCATGCATATTCAAGCATTCACAAAGGCAAGAATAAACCCTAAACAAGTTATAGTTCTAACAAGATACATAAATAAGTAAAGTGAGGTGTAATGGGCATATTCAAGAGGTTACAACATCAAAAATCATGGCAAAGTTCACAAATGAAGTTCAACAGGCCATTTTCACATATATGCATTCACAAAAACAAGTATGAACATGATAAGGCAATGAATCAAACATCTTTGAGCATTTAAACATGTTAAAAAACATATATGAATCATACAAGATAAATATCACAAGAAAAATCAAGTTACAAGTTGAAAAAGTTCAAGAACACTAAGGTAAAAATCCTAAAAAATACATGTTATTCAAGTGGACCGAAGTATTTCTAGGATAACAATCCTTGATTTCTTTCTTAACTAAATGAAAATAGACATGATAAGGAGTAGTTTGAAAAATGAATGGCATAAATATCACAAAAAATGAGCAATTTATGATCATGGAAAGTTGGTGCACCAAGAGGGCAAAACTAGGTCATGACAAGGTAAGGTAACTTTAGGTCATTTGCATGAAGGATTGGAACTCAGTCAAATCTTAACCAAATAAAGTGAAACAAAAGTGAAAATTGTGTATTTTTGAACAAGTAATTCAATGGTACTGTTTGTTTTTCCATACCATACACTCACGCAAAAATTTGATAGCATCAAGGTTTAGGCAAGTTTGGTGACAACCAAAAGCAAGAACATATGGACAATCATGTGTAGTGGTGTGCTGGGTGAAACAAGTGTACAAAAATCACATATACATCATATATAGAGGTTGACACAAGAAATATCAAGAAATGCATAAGTAGTTTGGCAGATTGGAATCAAAATGTAAAAAGTCACTAGTTTGGGCCTAGTTTGTGACCTGGTTTTTTGACAGTCCAAAAGTTACAAGTTTTGCTACAAGAAATGGTTCATACATGACATATACATACATAAAACATGTTCAAACAATATACAAACCAAAATCATAGCTAGAAGTCATGGTAGTATGTGAAATGCAAGTGAAAAGTTCACATTTATGGGTTTTAGGCTTACCTCTTGAAGCAAGCTTGAGCAATAAGAAAACCAGAGATCTTGAGAGCTCTTCCAAGGTCTAAAAATGCTCCAAGGATGATGATTATGTGCTCCAAATAACCCTCAATCCAGTTGGTGGGCAGAATGCCTTGTAAGTGAAGAAAAACTTCCAAAATCCAAATATTTCCAAAGCCAACTCACTCAATCCTTGTTATAGAAGTGTGAAACCATCATGGACAGTTTATATATGTTATTTATGAAGTGTTAGAGGTTTCAAAGCTCAAAGAAATGTAATGGTTTGAAGGTTGCCCTTCAAAATGCAGAAAAGTCAACAAATGAGGTTTCTGGCCAAGGTGAGGGTTTGGACAACTCTAGTGCATCATTTGTGATGTGTTTGGAATGTGGTTTAAGTTGGAGGATGTTTGGAAATGATTTTAAAATGCAAGACAGATTTGGAGGTGTTTGGAAACTTGGTGAAATTTTGCACAAACTTGGTGATTGAGTGGGAGGAAGAGTTTCAGTTGGTTCTTAGCATGTAGCTAGTGTGTTTTTGATGTGAGAATGAGGTTCAATTTATAGGCAAGTGTCTTGAGCAAGAGGTATGGGCAGAATGAAGCAAATTGCCAAGTTTAGCCTTCCATCATGAAAATCTTGGAATTTTTCAATGTAATCTCCATCTCTGACCTCAAGCCATTCTACCTAGAGCTTCTCCATGCCCTATAAGTTATTTTAATCATGCTTGAGAGGGTAAGAGGTGACTGGTTGCAGCCAAGTTGGTGGGTTGATGAGGGCAACCACCATTTTTCTCTTTCTTCACTATTCACTTTTGCAACTTGCATTAAACAATGGTTTTCTTTAATTCTTGTGCCAATTTCGTGGGAGTTAATGTTAAAAATGTTTAAAAAACAATGTAAACATCAGAAATAAGACTTAATATTTTCTTAGAGTTGATTTGGGAAGCTTTGGAATCAAAACATTCATGCTGAACTAGCTTTGCAAAAGTGAGTTTTTGCCAACTTGTGGACCTTGGTTCTCTCTAACCATGAAGAGTTATGGAACCCACTTGTACTTTTTAGAAAGCCTCCATTAGGTACTACAAAATTTATGTTTGAGGTAGGAACCCTTTCCACTTGAAACCGGGTCAAAAACTCTTGTGAAAATGCTGAAAACTTGACTTACAAGTCAAGAATTCTTGAAATTTCTAAGTGTATTTTCCCCCTCTTGCCTTGTTTTTGCTCATAGCTCAAAATCCATGCATTTTATGCTCATGAGTGCATTACCACTTTTGAATAAATTATTTAGACCTTTCCAACAAGCTTTGAACCACTCCATTTGGATGTGTGGTTAAGGAGTTATAGCCTGACCCTTTTCAAAACCCAAATTTCTCAACTTTTTGATTACTTCTCAATTCTTGATCAATTGGTCACCAAACTTCATGATTAGATACTAAATTATTTTGGGAACATATTTAGCTTTAATTTTGGGTTAAAACCATATTGGTCAATGAGTTGACTTTTTAGTCAGACGAACCGAACGGTCGAAAACCTCTGAATCGACTGTTGGTGTCTTAGGTTCTCTGAGGCCTTGAAACTTCTTGGGTAGACTTCCTTGGGTCATATGAGCCTCATGGACCATGATTCAAGCTTTGGAAAACCCTTTATCTCAAAAGTCAAACTACAACTAACTTTTCCAATCAAAAACCCTAATTAGGGTTCTTGCACTCACTGCTTCCTTTTTCTTGGTGACAACCTCAAATTGGATTCATTATTTATCCAATGTGATATCCTTGATGACATGAAAAATTGATTTATGGAGGATCAATCCAAAACTTTTACTGATTAGTCCCTTGAAACCCTGATTTCTAACTAGAAGAAACCCTAGTTCATCTACATCTTGACAAAGACCAAACTTGAAATAGGTTATGGTTAGATAATCAATGTTAATGCTCCTAGAGTGATGATGAGATTTAGGGGTCAAATTTTAGGGTATAACAGTTGCCCCTATTTAAATATCTTCACCAAATGGCAATGAGAGATGACAATCTCCATAGAATTATGGTGAACGGTATCTAAATATAGCGAACCAAAAATTTTGCCCTTAGATACAATGGTATGCAAAAGGGAAAAATTCTAAAATGCAATGAATTCTAAGAATTATGTTTCATGATGCTTGAATGCAAGACAATGCTGACACACGAGCAAACGAAAAGAAAATCAAAATAACGAGTAATCACCCACTAAGGACCCGACACACTAGGGAGAGATCTGAAATGAAACCAATCAATAGTTCAGACATGACTAATGATAACACTTCAAGGGGATCCTCCATACAGGGGACACTAACACCACCGGGGAAGAGAAACAGAAACTCCGCTGGGAAAACCAAATTTCCACTAGGGAAGTCCAACCTCACTTGGGGAGAACAAAATATTTAAAGGGGAAATACAAATCCAGTGGGAAGATGCATCAAAGGAAGCACAAATTAGAAACTACACAGGGGAACGAGAGTCAACAGACTCGGATCCTAACTAGAGATTCAAAATATGAGACGTGACTCTTATTGGGGACAAACCAAAGGGATTCCCTTAATGAAGAGTTCAAATGGGATCTTCGGGAGGAGACTAAAAACAAGACTGGACCCACCTAGGAAGCTAGTAACTACCAGATCTCCGAGATTTTGCTGAAGAATACAGACATGTTGGGAATGTTGGTAACAACCAATCATCCGGGGCTCCACTAGGGATATTGGTAACAACCAAACATCCTGAGTTTAGAGATAAGTGAGCATTTCCAATAACCAACAGACTTTAAATGATGCTAGTAACGACTACACTTTATAAAATTAGATCGGTAACAATCAGGTATCATACCAATAATAATTGGATTTTCAAACAATGCCAGTAACTACTGGACTTACACTGGAAAAACGGGTAACGGCTATGCTCCATGCCAATAACAATTGGATTTTCAAACAATGCCAGTAACTACTGGACTTCAATAGGGAGACAAGTAATAACCAATGTCAAGGTACCAACAACAATTGGATTTCAAATGATGTCAGTAACTACTGGGCTTAATTGGTGAGAACGGGTAACGACCATGTTTCATACCAATAGCAATCGGCTTTCAAGCAATGCCAGTAACTACTGGACTTATACTGGGGAAGTCGGTAACAACCGAACCACATACCAATAACAGTTGGATTTCAAGCAATTCTAGTAACTACTGGACTTCCTAGAAAAGATTGGTGACAATCAAATTAAAGTACCAATAACGATTGGATCTCAAACAATGTCAGTAACTACTGGACTTCAAAGGGGAGATAGGTAACTACCATATCTCAAGGTACCAATAACGATTGGATTTTGAAAACATAGTAACTACCATGTCTCAGCAGAGTCTATTAACCAACAGAACTTCAGCTGGGCGTAGATTTAGGTAAACACCGGATCTCAAAGATAAGTATTAGTAACAACTAACATATTGGTAGACACCAATAAGCAGTATCAAATATTGCTAGTTACAACTAGTCTCCTTGGGGATATAAGCATTTATCACAATAGTACTTAATCCAGACAACTTGACCAAGTTATGGTAACAAATCACAAAACGAGCCTGTGACAACAGGTTTAGAGCAAAAGGATTGATAACGACCAAAGGATCTCAAAGGCTACGGCCAGAACAGAAGAATGCAAACAGATGCATATGCTAATGGTATGATGCGGATGTAAATGCAGACCGACTCACGGGGGAGAAGGAAAATAAAGGAAAGATAACAATCCAACTCCAAAGGAGAGAAGACTAATCACACTGAGTCCCAATGTTACTATTCATAATAGAATCTTTCACTGGGAGAGCAAATTAATTCTCCAGAAGGGATCTGGTCACTGCTTTGGCAATATTACAGAGAAGAAGTCACGACTTTTGTAGCATGACGGTCTCTGAGTGCAACCTTATCTAAAGATGGTGTTAAGCTTTCTATTGTTATGCTCTCATGAGAGGAGTCTAATAATGTCATGTCACACCTTTTAAAGTTACGACTTTGTTTGTTAGATAAGTTTTTACAAGACAGTTTTATTTTTTCTTTTTCAAAACCCATTATTAATGAATAAGTGAAATTTGAACAAGAAAAACACAGATCTAGACAAAGATTGGTCCAAAATCTAATTTCATTAATGGGCGAGAACCTTACCAAAGGCGAGGTCTTGGGAACAATTACAATTGGAAAAATGGCAAAACAAAACAAAACAGGTCATAAAATCCAACAATGATCCAGCCCTACTAACTAGTAGTCCATCTGATTCACTACTTCTGACGAGAATGGAGAGCCTCTTGATTATCTTTCACGGGCTTAACAACTTCTGATGCAGTGAAAACCTTGCCCCTAACTCTTGCCTGAATTGCCCTTTCGGGTTTTTCGACTCAGCGAGTCCTCTTTTAGGCATAGTATTTCCTTATTGCATTCGAGTTGACGGGGTATTTAAGTTGTTCTTCGTCCATTGTCTCGAGAATTAGAAAGCCTATAGAGAAAATAGTTTTCACAACAAAGGGGCCATCGTAGTTGGGCATCCATTTTCCATGCACATCCTTCTGAATTGGCAGGATCTTTCTGAGCACGAGTTCTCCTTCCTTGTATTCTTTGAGGTGGACCCTCTTATCAAATGTTATCTTCATCCTTTACTGATATATATGACTGTGACACATCACGGTCATCCTTTTTTCATTGATGATATTTAGAGAGTCAAATCTTTCCTTTATCCATTCAACTTCTTCGAGCTCTGCTTCCATCAAGACCCTTAGCGAAGGTATCTTAACCTCAATGGGTAATACTGTGTCCATCCTATAGACAAGGGAAAAGGGGGTTGCCCCTGTTGAAGTACGTACCGATGTTATGTAATTATGCAAGGAAAATGGTAAAATTTCGTGCCAGTCTTTGTAGGTTACAACCATCTTTTGCACTATCTTTTTGATATTTTTGTTCGCAACTTCAACAACATCGTTCATCTTTGGTATGTGCGGTGAAGAGTTGTGATGTTTGATCTTGAAACTATCACAAAGCTCTTTCATTGTTTTGTTGTTCATATTTGACCCATTATCAGTGATAATTTGATCAGGGATGCCGTATTGGCAGATGATCTCTTTCTTGATAAAATAGGCAACCACTTGTTTGGTCACATTGGCGTACGACGTAGCTTCTACCCATTTGGTGAAGTAGTCGATAACGAAGAGGATGAAACGGTGATCGTTGGACGCTTTAGGCTCAATTGCCTCAATCATATCAATTCCCCACATTGCGAATGGCCAAGGCGATGTCAATACATTAAGAGGATGTGGAGGAACATTCACCTTGTCAATATATATCTGGCATTTGTGGCATCTCCAAGAGAAAAGGATGCAATCTATTTCCAGGATCAACTAGTAATAACCAGCCCTCAAGATTTTCTTTCCATGGCATGGTCGCTCGCATGAGTGCCAAAAGTACCTTCGTCCACATTTGTCATCAACAGGCCTGCCTTTTTCTCGTCAACACACCGGAGCAGAACCATATCATGATTTCTTTTATACAGAACATCGTTGCTAATGAAGAACTTAGATGACAATCTTCGTATAGCCCTCTTGCCAATTTTAGAGGCATCAGCCAGATACTCTTGACTCTGAAGAAAGTTCTTGATGTCATGAAACCAAGTCTTTCCATCGGATTCCTCCCATGCCATCATGACGTATGCTGGTGTCATTTTTCTTTCGATGCTGATCAAGGGAGCTTCGTTGACAAACTGAACCTTCCACATTGATGCTAGCATGGACAAGGCATCTGCAATGTGATTCTCAGCCCTCAGGACATGTTTGAAAGTGATCTCGTCAAAGTACTCGATCATTTCTAAAATGTAGTCTTTGTAGGGAGTCAGCTTCTCATCTTGAGTTTCCCATTCACCTTTGAGTTGGTAAATTACTAAAGCGGAGTCGCCGATCACCTCTAAGATCTTGATGCAAAGATTGATGGTAGATTTGAGTCCTATGATACAAGCTTCATATTCATCTATATTTTTTGCACATGAGAAGCACAATCTGGCGGTAACAGCGGTATATCCTCCAGTTGTATTTTCCAGAACATCCCCAGCACCATGTCCCTTTTTGTTGGATACCCCGTCAAACATCATCTTCCAACGGGATCCGGGTTCAGGACCTTCCTCAGGACCAGGTTCTGGTTTCATTCTTTTAACATACATCACATCCTCATCAGGGAACTCAAATTTGAGCGGCTGGTAATCATCTACAGGATGTTCGGCAAGGTGTTCTGACAAGACGCTGCCTTTAACAGAGTTTTGGGCGACGTGTTGAATATCATACTCTGACAAGAGCATATGCCATCTGACAAGTCTTCCAGTTTGAGTCGGCTTTTTGAAGATATTCTTTATTGGGTCCATCTTTGAGATCAACAAAGTAGTGTGGTAGATCATGTATTGTCGGAGACGTTTGGCTGCCCATGCCAGTGCGCAACAAGCTTTTTCCAACGGGGAGTAACGACTCTTGCAATCGGTAAAAATTTTGCTTAGGTAATAAATTGCATGCTCTTTCTTCCCTGATTCATTTGTTTGTCCTAGAACGCAACCCATTGAATCTTCCAATACCATCATATACATGAAGAGCGGTTTTCCAGGTACGACATGGATCAACACCAGAGGTTCTTAAAGATAAATTTTAATATTTTCAAATGCCAATTGGCAGACATCATTCCATGTTATTGCTTGATTCTTCCATAACAACTTGAAGATTGGTGCGTATATAGGAGTCAAATTTGAGATGAATCTGGAGATGTAGTTCAAGCGTCTGAGGAAACCTCTGATTTGTTTCTCTGTTTGGGGAGCTGGCATCTCTTGAATAGCCCTGACTTTGTCAGGATCCACCTCAATTCCTTGTTGACTAACGATGAACCCAAGTAATTTGCCGGATCGAACTCCAAATGTGCATTTAGCTGGATTCAGCCTCAGTTGATATTTCCGGAGTCTTTCAAACAACTATAACAGATGCTCAAGATGATCTTTTTCGCTTTGAGATTTAGCAATCATGTCATCTACATACACCTCGGTGTCTTGATGCATCATATCATGGAAGAGTGCAACCCTGGCTCATTGATAAGTGGCTCCTGCATTCTTCAACCCAAAAGGCATGACCTTATAACAATAAGTGCCCCGTGGTGTTATGAACATTGTTTTCTTCATATCATCTGCGTCCATCCTGATTTGATTATAACCCGAGAATCCATCCATAAAGGAAAATACTGCAAAGCTAGTTTTGTTATCAACCAATGTGTCAATGTGAGGTAGTGGAAAATCATCTTTTGGACTAGCTTTATTAAGATCCCGATAATCCAGACACATCCTGACCTTTTCGTCTTTCTTCGGCACTGGCACGATGTTGGCTACCCACTCAGGGTACTGTGAGACTACTAGAAATCTTGCGTCGATTTGTTTCTTTACTTCATCTCTGATCTTTAGGGCCATGTCTGGTCTTGATCGTCTGAGTTTTTACTTAACAGAAGGACATTATGGTTTTAGAGGGAGCTTATGGACCATGATATCAGTATCTAGCCATGGCATATCCTGGTATGACCAAGAAAAAACATCGGTATACTCTTTGAGGAGTAGTATCAACTTGTCCTTGACCTCTGTTTCGAGTGATGCCCAATCTTTACTTTTTTATTTATCTCTTATGAACCTAATTTGACAACTTTGATTTGCTCTTTATACTGCTTAAGGTAGGCTTCTTCATGCTCATCCATTCTAGCTAACTCTTCGGGACCTCAAATTCTTCATCAAGCTCTTCTTCAGCTTGAAAAACAAATGAACCATTACTAGAAGGAACCGAATGATCATTGGATTTTGCAGGTGATGGAGGTTCTCTGCATTGTTTTAAAGGGTTTAACATGATCAGACACACACACAACAATCATGCAGATGATGGGTTCAATTTTAAGTTTTTCCAAAAAAGATTGCTATTTTTTCCTTTTTACAAAAAGTGAAAATGATGAAAAAGTAAATGAACAAAAAGAACAAGAGCTTTTAACAAAAACACTTCTTTATTTATTAATATTTTTAACCGTAAAGTGGCCCATACAAAATGATTTGCTGGCCTTGGGAAAGACCAGGAATTTCAAAGAACACAAAAGCTAACGAGCAATGCATTACTCTAAAGGTAGCACGACGGGAATTTCCACTGCCTCCTAATTGTGTAAGGCCGCTCCATCTCGGATCCCCAGGTTGTTGAGGTTGTTTCCTTCGTCTTCTTTAATGATGGCGTTGACTTGTACCCCACCGCTTACAAACATCTCCTTTAGGGCTTTCTGCTTCTGGTCGTTATCTTCGGACGCTTCTTTCAGAGTTGGTTTGTAACCCAACCCTTGCTTGTCATTTTTGGCACGAGCGTTCACTTCTGTGACTTCTCCCTATCCCTACGAGAGTCCTTCCTTCATTGCAGCTTTTATGCTTTGTACGTAGGCAAAAGACGACCACAGACTATAACAAAATTATCAATTAGCACAACATGAGTGATTTCCAAGGCTTGGAACGTTGTTTCTAACGCATCCTCGTCGGATGTATCAGAATAACGACAAGTTGCTCACCATCAAATCTTCCTCCCTGTGCATTATGACCGGCTTATCATCAGTGACAAATTTTAGCTTTTGATGCAGGGTGGAGGTTACAGCTCCCGCCGCATGGATCCAAGGTTTGCCCAATAAACAACTGTAGGCTGGATTAATATCCATGACTTGGAATGGTACTTCAAAACATTGCGGACCCACCCTTATTAGCAAAGTCACATCTCCAATTACGGATCGTCTGGATCCATCAAATGCCTTTACAACCAAAGAGGTTGCTTTCATAATTGCTCCTTTATGACTTAATTTTGCCAGAGTCCTTTTTCACATTACATTCAAGGAAGAGCCGGTGTCAATTAGGACTCTAGCTAAAGTATCTTCTTCATATTTGATGGAGATGTGCAATGCACGATTGTGTTTACGGCCTTCTGGCGTAAGAACATCATTGTTGAGGCTTAACGTGTTGCACGTCGTGATGTTGGCAACAACCGAGTCGAATTGTCCCACCGTGATGTCTTTGGTGACGTGGGCCTGAGTCAATATTTTCAGCAGAGCTTCCCTATGCGGGGGTGAACTGAGTAGTAGTGACATTACATAAATCTCTGAGGGCGTCTAGTTCAGTTGTTCCACCACCCTATCGTTGCGGTGAAATTTGGATGTCAAGCTATTGATTAACCTGAATCTTAATTCATTTACAACCGGTCTTTGATTTATCCGAAGGAAAGGTTAAACAAAGAGGAAAACCTATTTTGCATCGTAAACACAATGCAGGGAGAAATCTAAGGTTCGGGGGTTGGTTAAGCTTAGGGAAGGTGTTAGCATCCTAAACTTCTGTAGTACTCAACAGGAACCTCTTGTTTTAAATGTGCTATTGTTATATTTATCTGCTTAAGGATAATGCTAAGGGTTAAAAGTAAAGAAAAAGGACCTAAAGGGTTAGTCCTAAGTTTACTCGCCAAGACTTGCATCTTGTGCCTACGTATCCTGGGTAGGGGATGAAATCAGAGTAATCATAGTTCCCCTCAAAAGGGAGGAAGAAGAACTTCTTGACTATGGTCAAGGTTCCGGGGGAAAGTAAACGTTCATAGGGAAACACTTACTTTGGAGTGCGACGACTCCAATTTCTACGTTGTAAGTTGAATTTGCACAGGGTGTAAGTAGGTATTCCTCGGCGGGAACCTACATGGAGTACGACGACTCCTAATCCTAAGGCTAAGATAAAAGGTTGAATGTCCATAGCGGGACACCTAAGCATGAGTATGGCGACTCAAAGTCTTAATGTTTAAATGGGTAGGGTGTAGGTTATTGACTCGGCGGTCAAATTGCAAACCTTTCCTTCGTAGGAGAAAAACAGTAAAATAAAGCAGTGATTAATGCAAAAGTAGTAATGGTGATAGCGATGTTAGCTGAGGATTATGATTAGGTGTGACAGTGAAAATGGAATAAGCGGCGAGGTTGTTTTGTTGAGAAGTTAATTGTTTTTGTTTGTATTTTTTTGAGAATTTTTGAATATAAGTCTAAGTAGAATGTTAGAAATTGAATTAAGTTTGAAAAGAGGCATTAAATTAATTAGAAAAGTGTTTATTTATTTTTTAAGATTTTCATTATTTTAGAAAAACAAGAAGAGATTTGAAATAATAAGCTAAACAATTTTTATTTTATAATTATAAGAGAAAAGGATTAAAACATTTTTATTATATTTTTAATTATTAAAACCTAAATCTAAATCATGTTCTTTTTTTTAATATTATAGTGAAAATTTGAATTCAAAATCTAGATTAAACTAAATTATATTTTTTTGTTTTTAGATTGAAAAATAATTTTGGATTTATTTAGTTCAGATTTTTAAGATTAAGTTAATGTTAGTAGTTAGTAGTTAGTTTATTTAATATTAATATTAAAAAAATACAACAAAAAAAACTATAAAAAAAAAGAAGAATAAAATGGAAAAACAAGAAAATGGGTGGGCTGAGGCGATGAAATCCCCAGACCCGGCCCAAATCGGATTGACCAGAAAGGGGAAAAGGGTCAGAACTTTCTGAAACCCTAATCCCCCAAGATTGAGCGGTGGATCCCCCCTTATCTCTTCCTCTCACTTTCACGTTTCTCTCTTCTATTTCGACATTCTTCTTCTCTCTACTTTTTCTCGCGACTTCTATTGTCTTCTACGAACCCTATTCTCTTCCTTTTAAACATATCCTGTAAATATCAACATATCAAACGAAGAGTTAGCATTTTACAAAAAGGCGATTTACGACTGTGGTGATGAAAATGGTAGTTTGCGACTTCCGGTCGACAGTTAATGGTGGTTCAGTGTCTCCGGCGGCGATGAGTCTTGGTGAAAGGGTGGCTTAACGGTGGCGACGAGTCTTGGCGAAAGGGTGGCTTGACGGTGGTGACGTTGGAAAGGGTTCTCCAATCTTCTTTTATACTGCTATCCATTGATTTCACAATAACAGTAAAATATTGCTGTCAGTTTTCTGTTTTGGAAAGATGATTAGGATATGATTTGATGAATCCTTAATTATGATATCAAACAAAAAAACAATCTTAAAAAAACTTCTGCTTTCGAATTATCCTGTCTCAAATACTTCTTATTTTGACGGATTTCACTTGAAATACGGTTTTTATGAACATTATTGTTTCTGTCTTTACCCCGACATATCTGGTGCTGTTTTGGAAAGTTGAGACACTGCTTAAGAACACGTCTGAGATTAAGAATTAATATGTTTGGCTTTTCTTTATGTCATCTCCATTTCTCTGCTATACGTTCTTTATCAATCCTCTTTTTTAACATTCTAGTGTGGTATTTTTCATGTGCAGGTCTGGTTTTTTTGGTATATTTGGATCACTTTGTGGATAATGTTTCTCAAGCTCCTCAGCAACTTTCCCAGCTTCTTTCCCCAGTCTTAACTTGTAGTGAAGTCAGTTGGACGACTATGTCCAATCAGCTTGAGTTGAAGGGTGTTGGCGCGATTCTGGGCTTTGGTATGAGCTTGGACAATGACAACACTTTCTCTTTTATCAGTTTTTAAGCATGACTGTCATTGTTATACAGTCTTCTAAAAATGGATGATTCTTTCAATTTATTTGACATGTAGGAATTATTTCTGAGTTATACTGGCATACTTCAAAGACAAACTGACAATCCCGTAAGTTTAAAATCTTCCTCTGCTCTTTGATTCCCCTTTTTTTTATTTCCATTCTTGCTGTGATGCTACATTGTATTGGTGATGTAGGTGCCATTGTTGAATTTCTGGAAACCGAAGTTGATCGACTTCAACCAAATGGACTTCATAAAGGAGACATTATTATTGATGAGAGTCAAAGATAAAAAGTGATCTCTGCAAGATTTGATCGAGACATCCTCAATCTACTCCTTCTAAGAATCTCGACGGCACAACTTTGGTTCATGGAGAAATATCAGGCTGGGCATACTGTGGTTCAAGATGACTTCATGTGCTTAACGCACGTACTGTCCACAAACACTTTCTCCCCTTTTTATTTTCAAAAAAACTTGTAATCGTGACTTGTATCTAAATTTATAATGATCAATGACTCTTGAAATTGATTTGTTTTTTTTGTAAAGATTGTGTAATGACGTGATCTTGATATAATATACTCCAATTGGTGATTTGAGACCATTATGTAATGACGTGAAACTTTGAACTTTTGCTTTGACCTCCTCAAAACGTGATTCTTATAATTTCAAAGTGAGCAAAAGATAACAACTTTCAAACTTAACTTCGACCGAGCATAGATGATGACATTTGGATTTGGGTATTGTTGTCTTGGCTTTGAGTAAGCTTGTAACTCTTGAGGCTTGTAGTTAAATTTTGAACTTGAGTTTTGGTTTGAACATTTTAGTTCTTTAGTGAATTTTGAAGATCGAACCAGAAAATAGTCTTTGGGTCATGATCGAAATTTCTTGAACTTGATCTTTAAAGTGATGGACCTTATACTCAAACTTGACATTGAAGCCCTTGATGAGTCTTGAATTTGGAATTGCACTTCAATTTTTAGCAAAAAGCATGAACTTCATATTGAGACTGATGATAAAATTGGCAATGTATTCTCGAGCCCCGTATGTCGCTTTGATGTCTTATAATAAACTCGATTCAAGATCCTTTTGTAACCTCGCGATATTAACAAGAAACTTTCAAATTCCTTCTTCCACGATCAAAGTATTGTAATATCTCTGCCAGTGGGAATAGAGCCAAGCGTGATCTTCTAGCTTAGCCATATGCTCAAAAAGCCACGCCCTCTAATATGATGAAGTATTAATTTATCCAATGGAAACACCTTCTTTTATATTTTCTAGAAGGCCCCACTGCACAATTCTGTCAAACCAACCAATATATCATGTCCTTCAAATGATCTTGTCTCGAATCCGAACTTAATCTTCTTTGGGAAGTTTCTGATATATCTTGAAGAAAATTTGCCATCAGGCCTTGAATCTTTTGCAGCAAAACCTGACTTCACAAAACAAAACAAACAAACGATTAAAATAGTTAGCCACGCATGCATGGATGATTGCCTTAAATGATATGCGAATGATCGAGGAATCTAAGGGTAAATTTTGGGGTATGACAGTTGCCAATATTTAAATGACTTCACCGGATGATTTGAGCGACGGAGGCTCGAGAAATCATGGTGAAAGGGATTTAAATACAGATAACCAAAATGTTTGCCCTTAGATGCAATTGTTGCACCCTAAAATTTGACCAACTGGTTTTACCTGATTTGGGTTTTCATAGCTTTATCATTTGCATAGTAGATTATATACATAGTTCATTCATTTGCATAGGATAGCATGGGCAAGCCATCCAACAAGGGATCAAGTGCTCACTTGCAATTCAATTTCAAATTCACCCAATTCTTCATCATTTCTTCAATTTTTTGATCCAAATCAATTCAATAATCATCACTGAGAGTGTTACGATCAAAATCAGAGTGAATTCATAGCCAAATCGTGTTCTTGGCATTCAACTTCTCCACCTACAACTTGAAATCGGTTTCTCTGATCCAGGAATTTTCAACCAATTTCTTTGCAAACAGAAGCGAGAATATGGTACATTGAGTGATTCTGTAAAGATTGAAGCAGTGAATTGAAGATTTGATCCATCTGTTTTGCTCAACTTCATAGGTATGTAAATTCCACCATATACCTTAATTTAAGCATGATCAGGTTAAATTGTTAGTTTAGATTGGTTAGAGACAATTAGGAGATCGTTTTTGGAAAGTTTGGCTTGATTTGGTGATGGTTCTTATGTTGACACCATTTCTGTTGGGGTCAAGAGCATGCTGGATAGGGAGAGGTAACCTTGATGTTATAGATAGAATCGATCAGTGCAAGATGAGGAGCATTTTAGGGCAATTAATTTCAAGAATTGTTAGGGTTGAGATTTGAGCATGATTTTGATCTTGATTCGGGTTTTAAGTTTGAGTGCATTTCAATTGATTCTGAGGCCATGGTTAGATTCAGTGTAGAATTTAGAGCATGTTAGGGTTTTTAATTTTGAAGTTTGATGAGGTTTTGATGGACTTCGAATTGAGGATGATAGCTCTGTTATTCATGGCTGCTCCCTCCATTCATAGTTTGGAGGTTGAAGATAACTTGAGGGCCATTGGATCAAGAGGAGACTCGTTGACTGAACCAAGATCTCACGGCCAGGATTCAAACTTCGTTTGTGAAGAATTCTGAACTCATATGATACGCAGCGTTCCATTAAGTTTTCGCTTGGGCTTAAGTTGAAATGGCTATCCCCACCCCCCTTTGAGGCCCATTGTGATTTGAACTATAATTCCTTTCTATTTGCACCGTATCTTTTTCATTTTCTTAATGTTTTTAATTGTTTTTTCTGATTAACATTGGGCCCTGGCGCTTTGCTATATGTACCCTCAGTCTGGGCCCAAACGCGTATTGCATTGTATCTGCTTGCTAGCTGCACCCACTCCATTCATAAATCACTCTATTTTTCTCCATTTTATTTTTGATCTTTAAAAATTCATATTAAATTGAAAATAATGATTTTTTTCATGGGAGTTTTTTCTCCCATTTCATATGTTTGTCTAGAAAAATATAAAACAAAAATATTTTCCATATCATGCATTTTAGTATTTTTTGCATATTTTTTTCTTTTATTGCATTTTTATTTCTTTTATGTTGATATATGATTTTGTAGAATTTAGTTTAGGTAGCTCCCTTTATATTTTTAGGTCAATCTTTTCAGGGTAGTTAGATATATGTTTTAGCTTCCCCCTGGATTTATTCCATAAATTTAGGAATATTTTTAGATAATTTTGATTAGTGGATATTAGGATGGTGAAATTAGGGTTTATACACAACTTAAGGGCATTAAAACAATTTCTTTTGGGTTTTTTAGATTGAATTAGGACTTGGGGCATATAGGGTATTAAGGGTAGGTATAGTAGATCCCCTAGAAATAATATTAGAATTTTCCCTACTATATTAATATTTTTAGTGTATTTTGCAATTATATGTTTGTTTGGTGTGCCTTTTTTGGGGTTTATATTGTTTGTGTGGGCTTATTGGGCTTTGCTTGGGGTGTGGGCTTGGTTTGAAGAGCATGATGATGGAGCCTATTGAAGACAAAGTTGAAGCTGAAGATCAAAGCTTGATGAAGATGCTTGGCTTGCTTGAAGCTGTTTGAAGACCTAGGACATAGGAGCTAGAGAGAGCCTTAGAATAGAAAATTTCTTCACAAATATGGAGGGCCTCTTTTGCCTCCATTCTTCTCTGTGATTAAAAGTCTCTCCTTAATACTCACCTCCCTCCTTTGGAAGGATTAGTGACTGTATCTGGGAGATAGAACTTTGAGAGAAACAGTCTGTATGATGTTAACTTTCTGTAGGACACCTTTGGTGCTCAGCAGACTGTCTAACATCCAAACTCATCTTGTGAACTGTTTATCATCTAGGAGAGTTTGCTTTGAAGAAGCCCTTGAAGATTGAGAATAGAGTTCATTGCCTTGAAGACTGATAGAAGAAGGAGCTTATGCTGTCAGGTTTTGCTGTTTAGAGCTGTTGGTGCTGTTTAGAGCTGGTGATGTATTGTTTGAGTTTCTTGACTGTATTGTTTGTTAATTTTCCCCTTGAGATTGAGGTGAAGCTGTTTCACTTCGCTCATTGTTTTCTAGGTTCGAGGTTGAGTGGGACTCCCTTGCCTCGCTTGTATTGCTGCATTCATGCATTTTACTGCTTTACTGTATATATGTTGTTGCTTTTCCGTTTATCCCCTTAGGATCTCTGTTTCTCTCTGCGCAGGAGAGAAATATGACAGACATTAGGTTCTCATCCATGCATGACAACATTAGGGTAGATTTTGATTCCCTTTTCAACCATAGGTTCTAGAGTTTTGTCTCTTCTTTCTCAAAACAATCAGAAAAACACAATAAACATTTCAAACACCATAAAGGACAGTTCTTGCGTAAAAGACTGTAAACCAATCAAAAAACGTCATTTTTGTCCGCTTGGACTCTTAATCAGGAAAAACCCTTTTCAGAAGGAGATAAAAACAATCAAGACAGACTTGTGTCGTACGTGGCCCGAACTACGTTTGCTCTGATCTTTCATGCTGTATGAAAGTACGTAGGCATAGGATGCGATATCCTAGCGAGCAACCTTCCCCTCCTTTCCCGTAGGTAGGCGAACTACGTTGACTCTGATTTCTCGTTCCAGACGGGAATACGTAGGCATAAAGTGCGATAGTTTGCCGAGTCATTTTCTTTTCTTTTAACCCTTGACCTGTAGAGTAGATAGAATAACAATTCGTACCAGAAAACAAGCGTGGATCCCGTCGAGTACGACGGACGTGAGGGGTGCTAATACCTTCCCCTTGCGTAACCGACTCCCGAATCCAGGATTTGGTTGCGATGACCATTCCTTTCCCGTCTTTGCGTTAGGTTTACTTCGAGCGTTTCCTTTCCCTCCTTTGGGATAAATAACGCACGGTGGCGACTCTTCTGTTCAGCCGGCGCCGATTTTCGCAGTAGCGACAGCTGGCGACTCTGCTGGGGACTCCAACGGTTCCCTACGCGAGTCAATCCTAGCGCTTGTTTTCCCGTCGAGGATTTTGTATGGATTTACTTTTCAGTCATTTACTTTCAGCATTACGTTATTGTGATTATTGCTGTGGGTATGAGGGGGTTCTGTGATTGAGAGATAAGTCGGACCTGGGCTTGAGTGCACCTAGAATTAGAGTGGAAATTAGTGGGCGCGTGCTTGCTTTGCAAGCACTAGTGTCTCATGAAATCCACGCTCGGACGAGGTTCTTCTGGTTGACTTCTTTTTCAACCCTTTGGGTTGATGGGGTTGTTGGTTAGTTGGATTGTCGACTCCGGGGACCGATCATTTGGAAGTTGGCTAAGTGAGGCCTCTTTAGGACATGATGATGCCACACCTTCTGGGTATCGTATCATCAGTCTTGAAAGTCTGTGACGCCGACGACCGCATAGGATGCTGTACCTTGTGTCAGTTGTTAGGACACCTACCTGTGAGAGGGGTTGGGACATGCAGGTAACTTGACCTCCAGAATACCGGTTATCTTGATTGAGATTCAGGGGTGTTGATATTTGAGGATGGTATTATTGGGTCTGTCAGAGACCAGGTTGGAGCATCGTGGATGATCTTGAGCAGTTTAAGGGTCTATTTGAGGCCAAAGTTGTGAAGTGAACTTCTCAGCCAGGGGCTTGTGATCCCTTGTTGCATTGTTTGCATATTGCATCGTTTGCATCATTATGTGCATATCATTAACGTGTGTCGGTGCTGCAGGTGCATTTTCATACTTCCCGATTCTAGTGCTCCGGACTTCCATCTGTTATCATGAGTATGTTGAGGAAGACTGTCGCGTACAAGTTGCCTACTCCAGAGGTTTCTTCGCTACTTGGTTTGATATCTCTAGCTGATGATGAGGTGAAGAGAAGCTTCAGGAAGAATTATGGGAAGCTACTCAGGTTGGTCTATAAACCATCCATGCATGAGTGTAATGAATTGTATGCGCTGATGCAGTTCTATGATTCCCCGCTGAGGTGCTTTACTTTCCCTGACTTTATTCTGGCCCCGACCATGGAGGAATATGCGGAGATCTTGGAGTTGACTATTCAGAACAAGGTGCCCTTCATTCATATGGGTGTTGAGCCCAAGCTGGAGGATTTGGCTTTTGCTTTGCACTTAGACCCCTCAGAATTGCTGTTAACCTCGTGGAATGGAGTTTCTGGTTTTTCTCTCAAGTTCTTAGTGGGAAAAGCACAAGAGTATGCCAAGAGTGGTTGTTGGGTTGTGTTTAATGCTATCCTTGCTTTGTGTATCTATGGCATTGTGTTGTTCCCTAATATGCCTGACTTCGTCGATTTGGATGCATTCTATATCTTTGCTTCAGACAATCTTGTGCCCACCCTGATTGGAGACTTCTATCACTCAATGCATTATAAGAATGAGAATAGGAGGGGCAAGAACGTCTCTTGTTGCGTGCCTTTGCTGTATATGTGGTTTGAGAGTCACCTGCCCAAGAAGGGTATTTTTGCTGAGTCTGCAGCTACGGTGGATTGGTCTGAGCATCTGATGGGACTTTCTTCAGGAGATGTTGTCTGGTTCGACAGAGCTTTATTGGGATCTAAGATTGTCTACAGCTGCGCCGGATATCCCAATGTTCCTCTAATTGGGAGGAAAGGGTGCATCAACTACAATCCATCATTATTGATCAGGAAATTCGGTTATGCCCTGAAAAGCCCGCCGAAGGAGGAAGAAATACAGGAATCTCTGTATTTCACCGGTGACTTGAGTGGGGAATTATTGGCCAAGCTTCAGCACGCTTGAAACCATATCTGCAGAAGAGGGAAACCATTGCTAGGCAAGAACGATTGTCAAGCCTATATGCCATACAAGGTGTGGATCCAGGAGAGGGTAAGACAGGTACAAATGCCTTTTCCAGCAGTATCACGTCCTGTTCCCATTCCAGTGGAGGAACCAACTACTGTAGCTGTTGAGGTCTATGAGCGGGTTGTGAAAGAAAGAGAGGACTTGATAAAGATCAATGAAGAGTTAGAAAAGGAACTGGCTCAGATGCGTAGTGAGAAGAACAAGGCTGTGCATTCTTTCCAACAGCAGACTGAGTTAGTAAACAGGCTAGATGCTGAACTGACCGAAGAGAAAAAGAAGCGTGAACGCCTAGGGAAAGAATTCAGAAGCTCTCATGATATGTTAGAGTCCAAGAAGAAATCACTCGATGCGGCCCACCGAGAAATCTCTTCATGCAAAAAAACATGGAATGCTATGCTAACCAACAACGAAAAGAGGGAAGACAAATTGAAGCAGCAAATTTCTGAACTCGAAGATCAGTTGAAGGCTAGAAATGAAAAGTATGAAGAGGAGGTAATGGCAAGATATAGTCTTCAGAACTCATTGAACAAAGCTATTGAATACAAGAAGGAGGCTGTGTCTCAGAAACGGAAGCTAGAGGATCGCTTCGGAGAAGGGGCACGGGAGGAATCTGCTGGTGATTTATGACGTGTTCTCAAGCGAAGAGATCTACTTGTCGAGGGTTTGCTTACCCGACCAAGTCATCCAGAGACTAAGAGGTTATTAGAGGAGTACCAGGCGTGTGGTCGCACTTGACTATTTCATGTATTGATGTGTACGCTTTATTTGCATTGTGCTGGCCATGACCAGGATTGTTGGTTGAGGCCATGCCTTTTTATTGTACGCTCATTGATATTGTATTCCTGACTTGATGGGTTTCCCTGCAATGTATGAGGATTTTTTCCATGATTCGGCTCCGAACTTCGTGTTGCTGTCACTGTCACCACACTGACACATTAGTACTAGAATTGGGGAGTGATATTCCCTAACACACAGACACATGTCGCATTTGCATACACATTCATATCGCATTACAGGTGATTATTGAACTGTATCTCATTTCCTGCACCGTATAGGTATTTTCAGGATTGAAAGTCAACGCCTGCACCGATACTCTACCCGTACCAACTGCAAAAGAGTTATGGATCAGATGCAGAACGAAATGCAGGACATGCGTGAGAAGCTGGAATTGTTCATGCAAACGATGGAGACAATCGTGAAAGGCCAGGAAAACTTGCAAGCTTTGGTGCAGCCTTTGCTGGTGAGAAATGCTGGGCACGGAAATGAAGACCACAATTCTGTGCGTGTTGACACCATTCACGGGGATGGTACTCCTACACCGGTAGCTCCACCTGTGGCGAATATACCGGCTGTGAATGTGAACAACGGCACTGGCGCCGGGAACGGTAATGCAGGAATCGGTAACGAGACTGTCATCAACAACGTTGGGTTCGGAGATACCAATCTGGGTGGTGATAACATTGGAGGTAATGGCTTCGGTAATAACGGACTTGGCTATAACGACCAAGGGTTTGATTATGCTAATCAAGATGGGAAGTACGGCTTCAACGCTCAGGGCTTCGGACAGGACGGATTTGGTAATACCAATCAGGGTTATGGCGGATTCGGTAATGGAAATGGTGCTGGAGTGATGTCTTTTGGACCTGCCGGGGTCGCTCAAGGTTATGGTAACAGGGGGCGGGGCCCTGCGATGAATCATGCTAGATTTGGTCGTAACAACGGGTATGATGGATACGGAAATGGGAACGGTAACTGGGTAGAAGATCAACAAGAAGACGCTTTCTCTGGTGGAGGTTTTGAAGGTCCTGCAGATAACGCGCAGAGAATCAAGATGCTTGAGGAGCAGATGAAAGGTGTTGTGAATCAAAGTGTTGTTGGTTTAGATATGACCACAATGGGTCTGGTGCCTGGTCTGAGGGTACCGCTAAAATTTAAAGCTCCCACATTTGACAAATATAAGGGAGATACCTGTCCAAAGGTGCATGTGCGGTCATACTATAGAAGGATGTCGGCTTATTCAAACGATGAGAGGATGCTGATGCATTTCTTTCAAGACAGCTTGTCTGGTCCTTCCCTTGAATGGTACATGGGATTGGAGCCTACTTAGGTAAAAACTTGGAAGCAGCTGGCTGAAGCGTTTGTGGCTCATTATAAGTACAATAGTGACTTGGCACCCAACCGGGTCCAATTACAGGGGTTGTCCCAGAAGAAAGATGAGAGTTTCAAAGAATATGCGCAGAGGTGGCGCGATATGGCCGCACGAGTTCATCCTACGTTGGATGACAAAGAAATGAATGATATGTTCATAGGAACATTTACCAGTATGTTTTATGATATGCTGTTTCATACTTCCTTGGGCAGTTTCTCGGACCTAATCTTGATGGGTGAGAAAATTGAAAGCAATATTAAAATTGGGAGATTCCAAGCTGAGGAATCTACTTCAGCTGGCAGTAACAAAAGAGCTTTCGGTGGTCGCCGTCAAGGTGATGCAAGTGCAGTATTCGGGGGCCGAGGCCGAGGCCGGGGCAGAGGGCGGAATCAGTACAATCATCCGCAACAGGTGGCAAGTGTCACAATTCCATTTCATCAACAACCAATACCACTGCAGCAGATACCACCACAGCAACAGCAGCCACAACAAAGTGTACATCCTGCCCAACGCAGAGTTCAGGGGGGCAAACCAAGGAGGGTGTTAGAAACGCCTCCTTCAACGTATGCAGAATTGCTACAGACATTACTGGGTTTGAACTTGGTGGAAAAGAGGACTATGGCACCAATGACGGGCACTCCTCCGTTCGGTTTTGATGCGAACAAGCACTGCGAGTTCCACTCCGGAGCTCCTGGCCATGACATAGAGAATTGCCACGCGTTCAAGCATGTGGTGCAAGATCTGTTGGATAGCAAGGCCATAAATTTTGGACAAGCAGGTCCGAACATAGTACAACAGCCTATGCCCAACCATGGGGCAAATGCTATTTTGACCGAGGAGGGTTTGAACTTGATCATGAATGTTGATGAACTAAAGACGCCGTTGTGTGAGATAAAGAGCAGGTTATTGAAAGGAGGTGTGTATCCGGGCTGCGATGAGTTTTGTTTAGAGTGTTGGACTTAAGCTGGGGGTTGTGCGGAATTGAAGAAAGATATTCAGACCTTGATAGATGAAGGCACGTTGCAATTCGACAGAACGGCGGTTGAGGAACCTGCAGAGGTATTAGCGGATGAGCAAAGTGATGTAGCTACAGTGACGATCCCCCGAAAAACAATAACTATAACGGCGCCAGCCAGGCGACCGCCGATCACTATCACCAAGGCAGAGCCAACCCCTTACGAGAGCACAAAGGCGGTACCCTGGACTTATGGGTTGGAAGCATACTGTGATGGGGTGAAAATTGATATCAGTAAACAGCCAGTTGAGGTTGTAGACAACGTCGTCGGGACCGGAGGGATGGCGAGAAGTGGGAGAATTTTTGTATCACCTGAGGTAGAGGCTGAACGATTGGCGAAAGGAAAAGGAAAAATGAATGAGGATGTCCCTGTGCAGAGGAACGAAAAAGAAACCTCACTGAAAGATGTAGAAGAGTTTATACGCCTTATCCGTAAGAGTGACTATAAGATTGTTGAGCACCTTCAACAGACGCCATCGAAGATATCCATATTGTCACTGTTATTGTGTTCCGAAGCTCATAGGAATGCATTGTTGAAAATTCTGGACACGTCATTTGTACCCCAAGATGTTTCTGTGAATCAGTTGGAGGGGGTATTGGCGCACGTGAACGTCGGACATGGCTTGGGATTTACGGATTTTGATTTGACCCCGAAGGGGAGGGAGCATAACATGGCGTTGCATGTCTCAGTTGAATGTAGGGGCTCGGTCATGTCCCACGTACTGGTAGATACCGGATCTTCCTTGAACGTGCTGCCCAAGAAAGCAATGATGAAATTGGACATCAGGGGGATCCTTTGTACGCCTAGTGACTTGGTGGTCAGGGCATTTGATGGTACACGAAGGTCAGTCTTTGGATCTATAACATTACCTCTGCATGTGGGGCCTGAGATCTTCGAAACTGAATTTTACATTATGGACATCCAGCCAGCATACATCTCTCTTCTCGGACGACCATGGATCCATGGTGCTGGGGCAGTCACATCTACCTTGCACCAAAAGCTGAAATACATGGTAGGGGACAGTGTGGTTACAGTTTGCGGAGAGGAAGATATATTGGTCAGCCATCTGTCATCATTCAAGTACGTAGAAGTTGACGACGAGATTCATGAAACACCCTGTCAAGCCTTTGAAGGATTGCGCATCAAAGAAAAAGTTCCAGGGCCGAGTAAAGCGTCAGAGGTGGCAGTCTCATCATACAAGGAGGCTCAAGCTCTAGTGAAGACTGATGAGACAAAAGGCTGGGGCAAGGTCCTGGATATTCCCGTGAAGATGGACATATTTGGGTTGGGACATCAACCGTCGTCCTCAACGCCTGCTGCTGGGGCACCCCGTTTCAAAGGACCAATAACAATCACGGCTAGTGGAGTGTATCACGAGGCCATCAATGCTGTTTCAGATTCCGAAGAAGGAGACAACGACTGCGACATGGACGCCTGGATTCAGCCGAGCGTGCCAGGACAAGGATTATACAATTGGTCTATTCAGGAGACTGTTCCTGTAACTACCAAACAGTAATACTTTGTTTTCTTAATTGTTGAACAATCCGGTGTCTTACCCGGGGCATCGTGATTTTGCTTAGGGTCGTGCTGTTATGTACATTGCATTGGTTAATCGTTAAATAAAAAGGCGTTTTTCATGTACAAATATTGCGATCTCTGTTTTTCCTGTTTTTGTGTTTTACAATAAAATGGCGACGTGGTTATTCGCTTTATACACATTTTGAAGCATTTAACCATTCCTTTTGCAGGATAACATTTTCAGATGACATCATTGAACCGCCTATGACTCACTTTGACTTTGAGCACTCGGTATTTCAGGCCGAAGAAGAGATGGTCGAAGATGGCGACGTTTCAGAAGAGTTGTCTTGGTTGGTAAAGCAAGAAGAACGAATCATTCTGCCTCATGAGGAGGTCATTGAGATCATTAATCTGGGGTCAGAAGGGGTTGAAAGGAACATCCGTATAAGAGCCGCGCTACAGAGCGATGTCAAGCGAAGATTGGTTGAAATGCTCAGAGAGTATAGTGATGTATTCGCTTGTTCGTACGAAGACATGTCTGGGCTGGATACGGATATGGTGGTACACCGTCTGCCGCTAAAAGAAGAATGCCCGCCGGTTAAGCAGAAGCTTCGCAGAACTAGACCTGATATGGCAGTGAAAATTAAGGAGGAGGTTCAAAAGCAGTGGGATGCTGGTTTCCTAGCTGTTACGAAATATCCCTCATGGGTCGCTAATATTGTGCCAGTGCCAAAGAAAGACGGTAAAGTGAGAATGTGCGTAGATTACCGTGATTTGAATAAAGCGAACCCGAAGGATGACTTTCCACTTCCTCATATCGATGTGCTGGTCGATAACACCGCTCAATTATCCGTATTCTCCTTCATGGACGGCTTCTCGGGCTATAACCAGATCAAAATGCCGCCAGAAGACATGGAGAAGACTACCTTCATTACGCCTTAGGGGACATTTTGTTACAAAGTGATGCCCTTCGGATTGAAGAATGTTGGGGCAACGTATCAGCGTACAATGACGACTCTCTTTCATGACATGATGCATAAAGAGATCGAGGTTTATATTGATGATATGATTGCCAAATCCCAGACGGAGGAAGAGCATTTGGTGAATCTGCTGAAGTTGTTCAAAAGGCTTAGGAAGTTCAGGCTGAGACTGAACCCTAACAAGTGCACCTTCGGGGTAAGATCGGGTAAACTGCTAGGGTTTATCGTGAGTGAAAAAGGAATAGAGGTTGATCCTGCAAAAATAAAAGCAATACAAGAGATGCCGACGCCTAAAACAGAAAAAAGAGGTGCGCGGGTTTTTAGGGAGGTTGAACTACATCGCTCGATTCATATCTCACCTAACAGCTACGTGTGAGCCGTTATTCAAGCTGTTGAAAAAAGACCGGGCTGTGACATGGAATGAAAACTGTCAAAAGGCGTTCGATAAAATAAAACAGTATTTGCAGGAGCCTCCTATTTTGATACCTCCAGTGGCAGGGAGACCCTTGATTATGTATTTGACGGTTCTTGAGGGGAGTATGGGTTGTGTTCTCGGTCAACATGACGAGACAGGGCGAAAAGAGCATGCAATCTACTACTTGAGTAAGAAATTTACTGAATGTGAATCTCGATATTCGATGCTCGAAAAAACTTGTTGCGCGCTAGCCTGGGCCGCCAAGCGTTTCAGGCAGTACATGCTGAATCATACAACCATGCTCATCTCGAAGATGGATCCTATCAAATATGTATTTGAAAAGCAGGATTTATCGGGGAGAATTGCCCGTTGGCAGATGGTTTTGACCGAATACGACATCCAGTATGTCTCACAGAAGGCTATAAAGGGGAGTGTATTATCTGAGTACTTGGCAGAGCAGCCTATTGAGGACTACCAATCAATGAGGTTTGATTTTCCTGACGAGGATATCATGTACCTAAAGATGAAAGATTGTGAAGAACCGTTGCCGGACGAAGGACCAGAATTGGGTTCCAAATGGCAGTTGATCTTTGACGGAGCTGTAAACTCCTACGGTAGCGGAATAGGGGCAATCATCACTACTCCGCATGGGTCGCACATCCCATTTACCGCTCGATTGACCTTTCCAGTTACCAATAACGAAGCCGAGTACGAAGCTTGCATCATGGGGCTTGAAGAAGCCATTGATTTGCGAATCAAAAATCTGGATGTATATGGAGACTCAGCTCTGGTGGTGAATCAAATAAAAGGAGAATGGGAGACACGTCAGCCTAATTTGATACCATACATGAATTACGCAAGGAGATTGTTGCCCTTCTTTGACAAGGTCGAGTTGCATCATGTACCGCGAACAGAGAATCAGATGGCTGACGCCCTGGCCACATTGTCTTCCATGTATAAAGTCAATTTCTGGAATGAGGCTCCCAGAATCGTTATCTCTCGGCTTGACAGACCTGCCTTCGTATTTGCCATTGACGAAGCATCTGATGATAAACCCTGGTATTTTGACATCCATAATTTCCTGAAGAACAAAGAGTATCCGGCTGGGGCATCCAGCCATGATCAGAAGACTCTCAGGAGATTGGCGGGTAATTTCTATCTGAATCCGGACGGTGTCCTATACAAGAGAAATCACGACTTGGTGCTGCTACGTTGTGTAGACGAGAAAGGGGAGAAGTTGCTCATGGAGGAAATACACGAAGGTGCATTTGGTACACATGCTGGTGGGCATGCTATGACGAGGAAGCTGCTGCGGGCAGGTTATTACTGGCTAACTATGGAAACTGACTGTTTCAAGTTTGCGAAGAGGTGTCATAAGTGCCAGATCTATGCAGATAAGATCCATGTACCTCCGAGTCCTCTGAATGTGATGTCGTCACCGTGGCCATTCTCAATGTGGGGAATCGACATGATTGGAAAGATCGAGCCGACGGCATCTAACGGGCACCGGTTCATTTTGGTAGCAATTGATTATTTTACCAAATGGGTGGAAGCGGCATCATATGCAAATGTGACCAAGCAGGTGGTAGCCAGGTTTATCAAGCGAGATATCATTTGCAGATATGAAATCCCCGAGAGAATAATTACCGACAACGGTTCGAACTTAAATAACAAGATGATGAAGGAGCTGTGTCAGAGTTTTAAGATTGAGCATCACAACTCTTCTCCTTATCGACCCAAGATGAATGGCACCGTTGAAGCGGCCAATAAGAACATAAAGAAGATTGTTCAGAAGATGGTGGTGACCTATAAGGACTGGCATGAGATGCTACCTTTCGCTTTGCACGGTTATCGTACGACGGTACGCACATCAACCGGGGCAACCCCGTTCTCGTTGGTATATGGAATGGAAGCAATGTTACCATTAGAAGTTGAGATTCCTTCCCTGAGGGTATTACGAGATGTCCAACTGGACGAGGCAGAATGGGTGAAAGACAGGTTGAACCAGCTGAGTTTAATGGATGAAAAGAGGTTAGCTTCTCTAGCATATGGTCGGTTGTACCAGAGCCGAATGAAGAAAGCGTATGATAAGAAGATACATCCTCGGAGCTTTCAGACGGGCGACCTTGTGTTGAAAAGGATTCTCCCGCCACAGGCAGATCACAGGGGCAAGTGGACCCCCAACTACAAAGGGCCATATGTTGTCAGAAAAGTCTTTTCAGGAGGAGCTTTATTGTTGTCCACCATGGACGGTGAAGACTTTACGTCGCCTGTGAATTCGGACGCAGTTAAAAAATACTTTGCTTGAAATTGACCCGCTGGACAGAAAAAGAGAGTCCAGGCAAAAATGGGGCATCCTGGCGAACCAAAAACAGAATGAAAGGTTCGGGCAAAAGTTAGGGATAAAATTGAAAAAAAAATGTACACCCGCGAAGTTGAAAACCTACACTGGGCGGCTTCGGCAAAAAAGGGTATCCCGGTGAACTGAAAACCCGTAAAGGGCGGTTCACGCAAAAGTTAGGGATTTGAAGAGCAAATGACTGCGGTCCGAATTTGATACTGCGGTGCACAGTGGTGCGGGAGAATATACCTGAGAGGTCGATTATCAGATACAATCTCTTCAGAAGTTTGAATACCGGGAAAGCGCTAGAGTCAGGCGAGTCATAGGAGGATCAGCTCATGATGTTCGTCTACCTCACGTTGCCGACATATGTGTAAATTTGATTTGTCATTGTATTTATGCTTCCTGTGCCTACCTGTATATTTGTTGTGCGTAGCTTCCTCTTTTCAGGAGTTACATCCAGTGTACAAAACTCTGCCCATTCAGGGGCCCAATCAATAAAACATGTTATTCAGTATTTGATGCTTGTTCTTTACTGTTTTGTACGTGACAAACGCCAATGTTTAATAAGATTAGCAAGTGTATAACATCGCTGGTCTTTGCCAATAGTTGCTAAAACTTTGAATTGACTGAAAAGGATGTCACTAACGCTAACCTGAATATATTTGGTTGTATAGACTTGTCTTGTCTCGTTTGTGGTGTTGCAGGGTTCTTGACCATACGAAGTGGACGATCAGAAGATTGCAGTCCAAACCAGAAGCTCGTAACGAAAAGGCTTGACCATTATGTGAAGTGAATTCCCATGCAGGTCACGACAATGTTCCTTACTGAAGAAGGATCAAATTCCCCAGCTAGTCGCAGCTTATCCGAAGGACATTCTCCAGCAGGGTCGTTTACCCTCAACAGAATTGACGATTCCAAGATCGAAGGTTGTATTCAGACAGTGTGGTGTCCCCCAAAAGGATCCCCCATCCCGAGCAGAGTGGTTTAGCCTCAGAAGATTAATATTTCCAAACTTGTAAGCTGTACCCAAACAGTCTACTCTTCCCAATAGAGATTCCCTTCCCAGTAGGGTCATTTATTCTCCCCAACGGAGTCAGTTGATTTTCCCCAAGAGAGTCGTTTCGTCCTCAGCGGAGTTCTCTCTTTTCAGCAAGTGTTCTCTTTCCTCCCAGTGGAAATTAAAGGTTAAAGCTCTCCCCGACAGAGTTGGTTGTGTGTCCTGGCATTTATTTTGCCGGAATACTTTGTGATACCCATTCACTCCCCAGCAGGGTGATATTTGTCCTCGACGGCCAAGATTGAGGAAGCAAGCTTGTTAGAGCTATCCCAGCAGTTCGAGCCTGCATTTGCATTGGCATACAGTGTCATATTTGCATCTACCAAATGAAAAACGCGTAGCATTTCCATGTCGAATGGAGCATTACGCCATTGTCAAACATATGCATTTTGAAGCATAAGCCAGGTTGGTTAACCTTTTGTTTTCAAGTGTTGTTTCCCTTGCAGGTAGAGGGAGCTCTTGCTCAAATTAATTACCAAACATTCAAGGTCTCGGCGTGAGACATGTAATGATAATGTTCGTTTTGTCATTATTCCTCACAGAGTTGCTTGTTTAAGTTTCTCTTACCCCTCCAGCGGAGTATTTCTTCAAGGGTTGTTATGCCAGTATCAAAAGATTTCGTGAATCAATTTTTGGAAGTTGCCGCCTATGTCGAAATAGGTGTCTGGCAGTTTGGGTTCGGAAAATCCCCAGTAGAGTCCTTTTCAAATTTATCGCCATGTCAGCATTTAAGATTGAAAGATTGGACCAATATTTTGTTACCCATTTGATTGATGGAGTTAGCTACTGCAAAGATAGGCAGAGAAGCTGTATCCGGAGTTATTTTCCTGTATTTGGCAGAGTATTACCCATAGCAAAGGCGGAGTTATTTTCCCATAGCGATGGCGGAGTATTACCCGTAGCAAAGGCGGAGTTATTTTCCTGTATTTGGCAGAGTGTTTACCCATAGCGATGGCGGAGTATTACCCGTAGCAAAGGCGGAGTTATTTTCCTGTATTTGGCAGAGTATTACCCGTAGCAAAGGTGGAGTTATTTTCCGGTAGTTGGCAGAGTTATTTCCCGTAGCAAAGGCGGAGTTATTTTCCTGTATTTGGCAGAGTTATTTCCCGTATGGATGGACAGTGAGCGTCCCGTAGCAAGGGCAGAGTTATTTTCCTGTATGACAAGAGAGAATTGCTTCTCCCAGTGAAGTCAATGAGTTTATCCCAGTATTGACAAGATAATGATGAAATCAGATTTGCAGATAGTGTTCCCCAAGTAGTGGTGCAGTTTATTTCGCAATTTATTTCGGGCAGTTGGCAAATTTCCGGGTTTATTGGTATTCAACCGTCTCGTACCTCGATTGTCTGAAGGCTCCGGGCGTTTCACCCAGTCGGGTCCAAGTCGTTTGAATAGGGGCAGCTGTTGCACCCTAAAATTTGACCAACTAGTTTTACCTGATTTGGGTTTTCATAGCTTTATCATTTGCATAGTAGATTATATACATAGCTCATTCATTTGCATAGCATAGCATGGGCAAGCCATCCAACAAGGGATCAAGTGCTATTTTTCATCTCAAGGAATGTATTCAAGAGGTTCTTATCAATATTCAAGCCTATTCAAGTCACCAAGAAAGAAATTGAAGCTTTTAGAAGTTTGAAGGCCAAGCAGTGGGTTCCTCTCCTATCTTGAGGGTATTTGAAGATCATTAGAGAAGTTGTGAGTTATGAATTGAGGGCATGGAATGTGTAGAGACATCATGGAATACCTAGAGGGTCATCTTGAAAGTAAGACAAGTCATTGGTGTGGTTACAAGAACTACAGTTGAAGACAGTCAACTAGGGTTTCATCTGGGTCAACCCTAGGTCAACCCTAAGTCAAATGCTTGGTTGAAGAGCATAAAGGCCTATTTGAAGGATGTGGGATACATCATTTGATATGTGGATAAGGATGTGGTGTTGTGCCAAGGAGAAATCAAAAGAAATCAAGAAGAAGAGAAGTTTCTAAATTAGGGTTTCTGTGTAAAATTCCCTAATTTAGGTCAAACTTCCAAGCAAAGTAATTCAAAATTCAAGTCTCAAATGGATCCTTGGCCAACATGAAACTTGTATAGTATCTCAAGACCTTTAATTTGAGTGGTGTAAGGCATCAAGGATATTTATAGAACTCAAGTTATGGTTCTTGCAAGTTAGGGGTCTTCAGAGGCATCTGAAATTTATCTGTGAAAGTTACTTGACTTCCAAGCAACTTTTACCCCATAAGGAGTTTTGAAATGGATTTTTGTCCAACATGAAAGTTGTTCCTCATGATCTTAGCTTTCTAGAAAGGTATGGTATGACTTAATCTGATTTGTGGAGCTCTACTTATGATCTTGGCAAGCCAGGGGTATTTTGGGAAAGTAAGATTATAGGTCATTTCAAGCATATGCCTAAAACTCCTACTAGCAAGCTTCAAATGAAAAAATGTTCAACATCAAACTTGCTTATAATGATGTTTTAAGGCTAGTAGGGAAGTCATGAGATGTTGAAAAGGCTCATATCAAAAAGTGATAAAAATGGCCTAAAAATGAGGCATAAGTTAATCAAGATGAAATTGAAAAATGGAAATCCCAAGCTATAAATCCAAACCATGTCATATAATAGGTCATTTTGACTCCAAATGACATTTTAAGAACAATGGTTCAGCCACAATTTTGATTTGAGGCTTGGATCATAGGGCTGCTTTGGAATTGGATCACTTGCACATTAAGGTACCAAAGCAAAACAAGGCAAAGCTCAATGAGCAAGGTAGTTATGCATTGTAGCTCACCCTAAATCTCATGTGGGGATAAATTCAAGTCAGAATGGTAGGTTATGAGGAGCTTGGCATGAGATAGCTTGTGGAGAGAATTGAAATCAAAATACCATGCCATGAGATATTCAAAAACTCATTGGAGTCATCCAGAACATTCTAGATCTTTCTAACATCACCTATATAACAATTTGAGTTGATCTAAGCAAAGGTTGAACTTCATTTGGTGCAGAAAAGAGAGATTGAGATTCATCTTGCTCACTTGCAATTCAATTTCAAATTCACCCAATTCTTCATCATTTCTTCAATTTTTTGATCCAAATCAATTCAATAATCATCACTGAGAGTGTTACGATCAAAATCAGAGTGAATTCATAGCCAAATCGTGTTCTTGGCATTCAACTTCTCCACCTGCAACTTGAAATCGGTTTCTCTGATCCAGGCATTTTCAACCAATTTCTTTGCAAACAGAAGCGAGAATATGGTACATTGAGTGATTCTGTAAAGATTGAAGCAGTGAATTGAAGATTTGATCCATCTGTTTTGCTCAACTTCATAGGTATGTAACTTCCACCATATACCTTAATTTAAGCATGATCAGGTTAAATTGTTAGTTTAGATTGGTTAGAGACAATTAGGAGATCGTTTTTGGAAAGTTTGGCTTGATTTGGTGATGGTTCTTATGTTGACACCATTTCTGTTAGGGTCAAGAGCATGCTGGATAGGGAGAGGTAACCTTGATGTTATAGATAGAATCGATCAGTGCAAGATGAGGAGCATTTTAGGGCAATTAATTTCAAGAATTGTTAGGGTTGAGATTTGAGCATGATTTTGATCTTGATTCGGGTTTTAAGTTTGAGTGCATTTCAATTGATTCTGAGGCTATGGTTAGATTCAGTGTAGAATTTAGAGCATGTTAGGGTTTTTAATTTTGAAGTTTAATGAGGTTTTGATGGACTTTGAATTGAGGATGATAGCTCTGTTATTCATGGCTGCTCCCTCCATTCATAGTTTGGAGGTTGAAGATAACTTGAGGGCCATTGGATCAAGAGGAGACTCGTTGACTGAACCAAGATCTCACGGTCAGGATTCAAACTTCGTTTGTGAAGAATTCTGAACTCATATGATACGCAACGTTCCATTAAGTTTTCGCTTGGGCTTAAGTTGAAATGGTTATCCCCACCCCCCTTTGAGGCCCATTGTGATTTGAACTATAATTCCTTTCTATTTGCACCGTATCTTTTTCATTTTCTTAATGTTTTTAATTGTTTTTTCTGATTAACATTGGGCCCTGGCGCTTTGCTATGTGTACCCCCAGTCTGGGCCCAAACGCGTATTGCATTGTATCTGCTTGCTAGCTGCACCCACTCCATTCATAAATCACTCTATTTTTCTCCATTTTATTTTTGATCTTTAAAAATTCATATTAAATTGAAAATAATGATTTTTTTCATGGGAGTTTTTTCTCCCATTTCATATGTTTGTCTAGAAAAATATAAAATAAAAATATTTTCCATATCATGCATTTTAGTATTTTTTGCATATTTTCTTCTTTTATTGCATTTTTATTTCTTTTATGTTGATATATGATTTTGTAGAATTTAATTTAGGTAGCTCCCTTTATATTTTTAGGTCAATCTTTTTAGGGTAGTTAGATATATGTTTTAGCTTCCCCCTGGATTTATTCCATGATTTTAGGATAATTTTTAGATAATTTTGATTAGTGGATATTAGGATGGTGAAATTAGGGTTTATACACAACTTAAGGGCATTAAAACAATTTCTTTTGGGTTTTTTAGATTGAATTAGGACTTGGGGCATATAGGGTATTAAGGGTAGGTATAGTAGATCCCCTAGAAATAATATTAGAATTTTCCCTACTATATTAATATTTTTAGTGTATTTTGCAATTGTATGTTTGTTTGGTGTGCCTTTTTTGGGGTTTATATTGTTTGTGTGGGCTTATTGGGCTTTGCTTGGGGTGTGGGCTTGGTTTGAAGAGCATGATGATGGAGCATATTGAAGACAAAGTTGAAGCTGAAGATCAAAGCTTGATGAAGATGCTTGGCTTGCTTGAAGCTGTTTGAAGACCTAGGACATAGGAGCTAGAGAGAGCCTTAGAATAGAAAATTTCTTCACAAATATGGAGGGCCTCTTTTGCCTCCATTCTTCTCTGTGATTAAAAGTCTCTCCTTAATACTCACCTCCCTCCTTTGGAAGGATTAGTGACTGTATCTGGGAGATAGAACTTTGAGAGAAACAGTCTGTATGATGTTAACTTTCTGTAGGACACCTTTGGTGCTCAGCAGACTGTCTAACATCCAAACTCATCTTGTGAACTGTTTATCATCTAGGAGAGTTTGCTTTGAAGAAGCCCTTGAAGATTGAGAATAGAGTTCATTGCCTTGAAGACTGATATAAGAAGGAGCTTATGCTGTCAGGTTTTGCTGTTTAGAGCTGCTGGTGCTGTTTAGAGCTGGTAATGTATTGTTTGAGTTTCTTGATTGTATTGTTTGTTAATTTTCCCCTTGAGATTGAGGTGAAGCTGTTTCACTTCGCTCATTGTTTTCTAGGTTCGAGGTTGAGTGGGACTCCCTTTCCTCGCTTGTATTGCTGCATTCATGCATTTTACTGCTTTACTGTATATATGCTGTTGCTTTTCCGTTTATCCCCTTAGGATCTCTGTTTCTCTCTGCGCAGGAGAGAAATATGACAGACATTAGGTTCTCATCCATGCATGACAACATTAGGGTATATTTTGATTCCCTTTTCAACCATAGGTTCTAGAGTTCTGTCTCTTCTTTCTCAAAACAATCAGAAAAACACAATAAACATTTCAAACACCATAAAAGACAGTTCTTGCGTAAAAGACTGTAAACCAATTAAAAAACGTCATTTTTGTCCGCTTGGACTCTTAATCAGGAAAAACCCTTTTCAGAAGGAGATGAAAACAATCAAGACAGACTTGTGTCGTACGTGGCCCGAACTACGTTTGCTCTGATCTTTCATGTTGTATGAAAGTACGTAGGCATAGGATGCGATATCCTAGCGAGCAACCTTCCCCTCCTTTCCCGTAGGTAGGCGAACTACGTTGACTCTGATTTCTCGTTCCAGACAGGAATACGTAGGCATAAAGTGCAATACTTTGCCGAGTCATTTTCTTTTCTTTTAACCCTTGACCTGTAGAGTAGATAGAATAACAATCCGTACCAGAAAACAAGCGTGGATCCCGTCGAGTACGACGGACGTGAGGGGTGCTAATACCTTCCCCTTACGTAACTGACTCCCGAATCCAGGATTTGGTTGCGATGACCATTCCTTTCCCGTCTTTGCGTTAGGTTTACTTCGAGCGTTTCCTTTCCCTCCTTTGGGATAAATAACGCACGGTGGTGACTCTTCTGTTCAGTCGGCGCCGATTTTCGCAGTAGCGACAACAGTGATATGCAGTGTTATGGATAACACGACAATGTTGACGATGCCATGAATCTAAAATGATGCATATGATAGAAAATGATGCAGGGATGCAGACGAAACAACGACACAGGGGAAGACGACGCACTGGGGAAACAACACCGAACCGGGCAAATCTAAATTGGTAGACCAACAAGTTCAAGCATGACCAGTTGTCACTTTAGAAGGAAAGCAAGAAGAGATCCTTAATGGAGATGGCACCGGTGAGACGGCCTTCACTGGGGACATATCCAAGAGTAATTGCTCAACAGGTTCAGGCATGACCGGCTGATACTCTAGGATGAAAAGGTAATGCAGGATCCACACGGCGGTAGGATCAAGTAAACATAATGCTGAAGTATTGAGCAAGAATAACATCAGAGCTTCTGGAAACTCTTGAGCGAAGAGATCAAACGGGATCTTTTATGGAGATGGCACCGGCAAGACGACCTACACTAGGGAAAATATCCGAGAGTAGTTGCTCAACAAGTTCAAACGTGACCAGTTGACACTCTAGGGTAGGATCAAGTAGACAGAATGTTGGAGCATTGAGCAAGAATAACATCCGAGCTTCTAGAAACAGGATCTTCAGGACTCATTATAAAATTTACAGGGTAAAAACATGTTGTATGCCAAAATAAATGGACTTCAAGGGGGTAATGCCCTAATAAGCTTCTTGATCGGTGGTTTTTACACGTGATTTTACCGTTTGTTTCTGTTAATTATTTGTTATATCTTGTCATATTTTATTTGTTTTTATTGCATTTTACACGTTGGTTTGGTGTTTTCACTATTTCTAGGTTCAGATAAACAATAAAGGAGAATCAGAGCAAAAACCGGGGGAAAACAACAAGAATTCAGAAGCGCTTTGGAGTGGACCAGGAGCCTGACACGGCTCCCCATGTCACCTGACACGGCCCGTGTCAGGATGTGCTCAAAAAAGCCAGTTTTGGTGGAAACCAGGGACCTGACACGACCCGTGTCAGGACACCTGGGACTTGGAAAAATCACGCGTAAATTATATCAGAAAGCCAACACGGCCGCCCGTGTTTCCTGACACGGCCCGTGTTGGTTAAAACGCCTCATTCCCTATTTTTCTTGTATTTTTGACACTTGTGATCCTTGAGGGTATTTTGGACATTTCCCTAGTACTGAGTTTGAATTGAGACTATTTGAAACGTGTTTTGAGAAAAGAGAAGGGACTTTTGGACATAAAAGAATTCCACGAGAAAGATTGGAGCGATCAAGGTGTTGGGAAACTGAAGGTCCTCATGAGCGGAAGCGATTGAAGATCAAAGCAACCGATTATCTTGTAATGTTTAACCTTATTGTTAATTTTATCTGTATTATTATGAGTAGCTAAACCCCCAAATGCTAGGGAGGTGTCCCTGAATTGACTCTGTAATGACCTTGTTTCCTTTGAATAATGGATTTCACTGCTTTCTAATCATCGTTGTTATTGTATAATGTTCTTATGGCTTTTCTTATTTTACAAATAAGGATTTGATTACGGTTAACCTTAGGTTTGGAAAAACGATCGTTAACGCGTTTATACATAATGCTATAGTAGATTTTGCCTAGGAATGGGGATACCATATAGTAACCGAAATGTTTTAGATAAATTATATTGCTTGGGATTGTTCCTATATCGCCAAGGAATTAGGGCATAAGAAGAATACCAAAGGGTTTTCTGCTGAGGAATTAGAGTCAACTAATCTTTAAAACCGGTCACAATTGAATTGAGGAGTGATTTCTGAAAACTAAGGATTAAGGTTATTATAAGACTTTTCATACACCCTACCCTAGCATGCTTCTCATAACTGTTTAAAACCTTTATTTGACTGCTTTTGCCCTCTGGCCGTTGTAATTCTAAAGAAATAAACCAAAACCCTATGACTTTTTGTTCAATTGCATTACTATAGAACTTGTGTTCATACGCAGTCCGCGAGATCGATATTTGGGGAATTTCCCCTTATTACTACATCGGTATAATTAGTACACATGCTAATTTACTGGTCAAGTTTTTGGCTCCGTTGCCGGGGACTGCCAGAATATATGTTTGATTATAATTCAATTGAAATTTTGTTGCTCTGCGACCAAAATTTTATTTTCAGTTTTGGTTTTTATTTTTATTATTATTATTTTGTTATTATTAATCTGCATCTAACATTTTCATGCGAGGAGATCCCTCAGCTAATTTTTCTTTGGATGCAGAAATTGAAAGGACTCTACACGAAAGACGTAGACAAGCTAGACTATTGGCTTCAGAAGAAGAAAGGGTTTCTATTCATTCAGATTCAAGTTTGGAATCAGAGAGAGACACTGAAGCTATGGTGGATTCCTCACCAGCGGAGAGACTTCTTGGAGACTACGGAGGGGCAAATGCTCAACCAAACTGGATGACCATCGTAAATCAATCGGTGAATGTGGCACACTTTCAGCTACATCCTTCCACCATTCCTCAGTTGGAGAGCAAGCCTTTCTATGGAAGAATCAATGAAGATGCAAACAAGTATCTACAGAGATTCCTAACGACTACCACATCTTTGAAGATAGAAGGCCATTCTGAAGAGGCCAAGAGACTTGTTATGTTTCCGTTCACACTGACTGATGATGCGGAAGAATGGTTCTATTCACTTTCAGCTGGGAGTATCACCATATGGTGAGAGATGGAAACTGCATTCCTTAACGAGTATTTCCCTGCTTCAGTGTTTATTCAAAAAAGATACGACATTGTCAGTTTTAAACAAAAAGAAGGGGAATCTCTAGGAGATGCATATAAGAGGTTTAAGAGGTGTCTGACGGCATGTCCTACTCATAACATGGATGCCACTGAGCAGATGCAGAACTTTGTGAATGGTTTACGACTCAAGACAAAACAACTTATAGACGCTGCTTCCGGTGGCTCAACTAATTTCTCAACAACTACTGGTATCAAGAGGATCATATAAGCAATTACCGCCAATGAACATCTTGAGTTGTATGATCGCACTGTGAACCAACCAGATGGTAAGATTGATTTGAAGCTAGCGGATCAAGTTGTGAACATGGAAGAGCAAATCAAAGCTGAAGTGGAAAGAAGGCTTAAGGGAATGAATGTAGGTACTGAAACGGTAGCTCAAGTTCAACCTGTCCAAGTTGTGAGTTGTGAGATATGTAGTGGACCACACTTTACCATGCATTATGTGGCAACTCAAGAGCAGGTTGAACAAATTAATATGTTGAGGCAAAATAATCCTTATGCCAACACATATAATCCAGGTTGGAAAAATCAGCAACAATATTAACAGGCTCCTCAAAAAGCAGAATGAGAGTTAGCTATTGAAAGAATGACAGCTCAAAGTATCCAATTCCAAGAAGAGACCCGTAATGTTCAAAGGAATAACACAACTTCCATCAAAAATCTTGAGTCGCAAATGGGACAGATAGCCCAACACCTCTCAACACACGCTCAAGGAACCCTCCCGAGTGCGACAGTACCGAATCCGAAAAATCAAGAGAGTATTAATGTTGTCATTGCAAGAAATCAGAAAATGATAGAAGACGAGGAAACAAAGGAGGATGAGTGCATAGAGGTGGAACTTAAGGTTAGAGAAAAAGTGAAAGAACTAAGAGAAGTTGTACTATCTGAAAAACCAACCGAGGAGAAAAAGAAAGAGGAGGTTAAACCGAAAATCAAACTACCGTTTTCTCAAAGAGTTACAAAGAAGGATCAGAAAGAGGAAGACTTTGGAAGATTCAGTGCTATGTTAAACAAATTGGAAATCAACATGTCGTTCTTTGAAGCACTCGAGCAAATGCCTTTGTACAAGAAATTTATGAAAGAGGTTATAGGTAAAAAGAGATCAGTAGGTGAAGATCCGAAGACCACAATTGAGTAGTGTAAGGAAATATTGCAAGAAAAGAGAATCCCCATCAAGAGGAAGGATCCTGGACCAGTGGTAATCCTTTGTATTATAAAAGATCGATCTTCTAAGAAAGTTTTAATTGATTCAGGTGCTAGTGTGAGTCTCATGCTGTTATCGATCTTCAAAAAGTTGGATATTGGAAAAGTGAGCGATATAGGAATAAGCTTGAAGTTTGCCGACCACACAACTAAGATGGCATATGGGCTAGTAGAGGATGTATTGGTGACAATCGATAACTTCACTTTCCTAGTTGATTTCCAAATCATGGATATACTAGAGGATGAAGAGACTTCGATCATACTTGGCCGGCCGTTCTTGCTTACTAGTCGGTGCAATATTAATGTGGAAACAAGTACAATCACTTTGAAATCCTTTGATGAAGAAATCACTTTAAAAGCTCTAGAGGTTAGGAATAAAGGTAAGGAGAAAGATGTTAAACCTTTTGTTGGGAAGATCAACACTATTAAGAAGGGAGAACGATCTAAACCACTTCATGTTGCTCTTATCTCTGAACCTTCCACATATTTTGTTGCGAAGAAGTCAAGCAAAAGAGTGTGGAGGGTAAAGTACCCCCCATAACAATGGGGAGCCGACCATCGAGCCATGCGACGTTAAACGAAGCGCTGCGTGGGAGGCAATCCACGAATTTTTAGAATTGATGTTGTTTCTTTTTGTGGTTATTGTTTTTGCAGGAATAAACGAGAGTGTGCAAGGGAAAACGTGGGAGCAATAAAGAGGTGTTGCATTACTTGTCGACCCCTCTGTGAGGATCTCTGTGAGTTCACCTCTCCTTCTCGTGTTCTTGAACATTGAGACAATGTTCAGTTCAAGTTTGGGGGAGGTTTTACCGTTTGGAATTGTCAATTTAAATACCTTTTTATTTTAAGTTCGGTAAAAAATCACGTCGAATTCGCCTCTGACCGTAAAAAATTTTTTGTGATTGGTATGTGTGTAAAGTAGTCAAGAAAGTATTTAGAGTCCAAGGGTAGAGGAGTTTTGAACTAAGGAACTTGGGAAATTTTGGAAATTGAGGTATAAATTGAACACCCTAGGTTCCCCGGAGTAAGGAAACGAGTCCAACGTGTAGATTTGTGCCATACTACTTGGATTTGAGAAGTATGCCCCGATTAGTTCATTGTGATAGTCCGGCATGACTGAAATAATTGTATATATTGATTTTGAGAATGACTTGTGGTACACAAAAAAAGAGTTGAATAATGACGGTAAAGACAACCTTTCCTTCTAAGTTGGGTAACCCTCACCCGGTTATTTAGCCTAATGGCAGTTGAATCTCTATAGTCGTCCCAAAGTGGACTAATAAACTCCTGTGAGCAAGAAAAAAAAGAAGAATGAAGGTGCCACGGAAAAAGTCTCGAGCAAAATTGTACATGCCTTAATCTGATTATCTGAATGAAAGGGGTAGAAAATTGAAGAAAAGACTTAAGCCCAAAGCATAGTTGGAGAGGTGGCCGAAAGGGGGATTTAGGTCCGTAATTTTACTGCAGTGTGTGTTCATGTAATGCCTTCGTTAACGGATGAGTACCGAGAGAGTTGGCTTAAGCCGATCAGAACTAAGACTCACATATGAGTATTGACACGCCTTACATCCAGAGCTCTTCGCTTGATGTGTTGTTTGATTTGAAAGTGTTTATCCAAGCTTTTTGCTTGAGGTCAAGCAATGGTTTAAGTTTGGGGGAGTTTGATCAGTGGTTTTTACACGTGATTTTACCGTTTGTTTCTATTAATCATTTGTTATATCTTGTCGCATTTTATTTGTTTTTATTGCATTTTATACGTTGGTTTGGTGTTTTCACTATTTCTAGGTTCAGGTAAACAATAAAGGAGAATTAGAGCAAAAACTAGGGGAAAACAGCAAAAATTCGAAAGCGCTTTGGAGTGGACCAGGAGCCTGACACGACCGCCCGTGTCACCCGACACTGCCTGTGTCAGGATGTGCTCAAAAAAGCCAGTTTTGGTGGAAACCAGAGACCTGACACGGCCGCCCGTGTCAGGACACCTGGGACTTGGAAAAATCACGCGTAAATTATATCAGAAAGCCAACACGGCCGCCCGTGTTGCCTGACATGACCCGTGTTGGTTAAAACGCCTCATTTCCTATTTTTCTTGTATTTTTGACACTTGTGATCCCTGAGTGTATTTTGGGCATTTCCCTGGTGCTGAGTTTGAATTGAGACTATTTGATACGTGTTTTGAGAAAAGAGAAGGGACTTTTGGACATAAAACAATTTCACGAGAAAGATTGGAGCGATCAAGGTGTTGGGAAACTGAAGGTCCTCATGAGCGGAAGCGATTGAAGATCAAAGCAACCAATTATCTTGTAATGTTTAATCTTATTGTTGATTTTATCTGTATTATTATGAGTAGCTAAACCCTCCCAATGCTAGGGGGTGTCCCTGAATTGACTCTGTAATGACCTTGTCTCCTTTGAATAATGGATTCATTGCTTTCTAATCATCGTTGTTATTATATAGTGTTCTTATGGCTTTTCTTATTTTACAAATATGGATTTGATTACGGTTAACCTTAGGTTTGGAAAAACGATCGTTAACGCGTTTATACATAATACTATAGTAGATTTTGCCTAGGAATGGGGATATCATATATTAACCAAAATGTTTTATATAAATTATATTGCTTGGGATTGTTCCTATACCACCAAGGAATTGGGGCATAGGAAGAATACCAAAGGGTTTTCTGCTAAGGAATTAGAGTCAACTAATCTTTAAAACAGGTCATGATTGAATTGAGCAGTGATTTCTGAAAACTAAGGATTAAGGTTATTATAAGGCTTTTCATACACCCTACCCTAGCATGCTTCTCATAACTGTTTAAAACCTTTATTTTACTGCTTTTCCCCTCTGGCCATTATAATTCTAAAGAAACAAACCAAAACCCCTATGACTTTTTGTTCAATTGCATTACTATAGAACTTGTGTTCATACACAGTCCACGAGATCGATATTCGGGAAATTTCCCCTTTATTACTACATCGGTACAATTAGTACACTTGCTAATTTACCGGTCACTTCTCGAGAGAGATTGTCGCTTATCTCTAAAAGGGACTTACATGCTAAAATGGATAAGCTCTCAAAAAAGAGACGGTCGCTTATCCGGGGGTACCGATGAAATGATAAGCTCCTTTGGAGGAACTGTCGCTCATCTGATAAAAATAAACTTTAGTGAGGTCCTCATTGAAGAAGGCACCGGCGAGATGACCTCCAATGGGGAAATAAGCAACAAGATAAAGGCTCAACAGGTTCAGGAATGATCGGATGACACTCTAAAGTGATGGACCAACAAGTTCAGGCATGACCAGTTGACACTTTAGAAACTAGATCCTCAATGAAGAAGGCACCGGCGAGACGACCTCCACTGGGGAAATATCTGAGAGTACGACTCAACAGGTTCAAGCATGACTAGCTGATACTCTAGAAACTAGATCGTCAATGAAGAAGGCACCGGCGAGACGGCCTCCACTGGGGAATATCTGAGAGTACGACTCAACAGGTTCAGGCATGACCGGATGATACTCTAGGGTGATGGACCAACAGGTTCAGGCATGACTAGTTGACACCTTAGAAACTAGATCCTCAACAAAAGAAGGCACCGGCGAGACGGCCTCCACTGAGGGAATATCTGAGAGTACGGATCAACAGGTTCAGGCATGACTGGATGATACTCTAGGGCGATGGACCAACAGGTTCAGGCATGA
The DNA here is from genome assembly GCA_963859935.3 of Lathyrus sativus. Classification (NCBI taxonomy): domain Eukaryota; kingdom Viridiplantae; phylum Streptophyta; class Magnoliopsida; order Fabales; family Fabaceae; genus Lathyrus; species Lathyrus sativus. The sequence goes on along the minus strand of OZ012741.1, from coordinate 687,701,289 downwards.
CCAGTTGACACTTTAGAAACTAGATCCTCAATGAAGAAGGCACCGGTGAGACGACCTCCACTGGGGAATATCTGAGAGTACGGCTCAACAGGTCCAGCCATGACCGACTGATACTCTAAGATAAAGGGTAAGCTTCCATGATCAAAATATGATTTAGCTTTTTCTTTAACTAAATGATTCATTTAGAAAGGGTACATAAACTTCTTCACGTTCAAGGTCTGTTGCTCCCTGAATATGATTCATTTTCTTCTTTTACTAAAGGATAAAATAAACTTCTTCATACTTCAAGGTCGTGCTCCCCTGAAATGATTCAGTTTCTTCTTTTACTAAAGGATAAAATTATCCACGGCGGGACGTCTAAGCATGAGTACGGCGACTCAACTTCTTAAAGTTTAGGAAAGGATATGTCTACGGCGGGACGCCTAAGCATGAGTACAGTGACTCATCGTCTTAAGGTTGCGGTCACTTGTTGCTAGTCATAATGAAAATAGGGCAAGCTTCTCAGGCGAGAACTATCGCATACCGATGTTTGATGTAATGATAGGCTTCTCAGGCGAGAATTGTCGCATATCTGAAAAGGTAGCAATGATAGGCTTCTCAGGGTGAGAACTGTTGCTTATCTGCAAATGTAGTAATGATAGGCTTCTTAGGATAAGAATTGTTGCTTATCTGTAAAGTCGTTGTAAAAAGGGCTCTTCTTGATAGATAGTGCACAATAAATGCACGTCCGGGTAGGTTCAGTGACCGACAGGGGCCGAAGTTCAATCTAGAATTGAGCTATAAAGAAACTGTCAAACAAGACTCCATTGAGGGAATGAACTCAAATGGGGATTATCTTATCCTAGGCACGGAAAAGATAACTGAAATAACCATCATCCACGAGGGTTGAACTCTGTGGGGAAGCTGGAAAATAGTAGGTATTTTATGCCTAAGGTTGACGATATACTTGGAGAGAACGGACAAACCCAGTTTCTTGGCAGTAACCACAACCAAAGTAACGACAAAAGACAACGAGGATAGTAAACATGCAGATGCCAATATATATGTCAATGCGTATGAAAATGCAATGAGTATGCTCATGCCAATGCTTATGCATATGCTGACAAAACAGACGAATGAAGGAGCAGACATGAGATGAAATAAACATCTCGACGGGGATAACCGGCGACCCCTACAACAGTACATCTATCAAGGGATGGGAAAAGTTGATGGTGGAACTAAATCTTGCTTCAAAATTCCAAATTCTCTGGGGAGAAAACAAGATTCCACTTGGGGATAAGATATCATGAGTTCACTGGAAGGATTGCCATCATGGATCTAAATTTCTGATCAAAGACTTTCGGGGATAAAATAAATATCCACTTCATTGGGGAAATGTGGAGCTAGGCAGCTTCATGGAGAAAGTAGCAACTTCTTGGAAAAGTACATCAATTTCCTGGGGAAAGTACATCAGCTTCCTGGGGAAAGTATCTTGACTTCTTGGGGAAAATGTGGTAATCTCCTGGGGAAAATTTCCTGAGGAAAGTATGGCAACTTCAGTGAGGAAATGAAGATATATATATATATATATATATATATATATATATATATATATATATATATATATATATATATATATATATATATATATATATATATATATATATATATATATATATATATATATATATATATATATATATATATATATATATATATATATATATATATATATATATATATATATATATATATATATATATATATATATATATCACTTAGAAGATGCTGGGGAGATTTCTGCAGTCTTGAAAGTCATTGGAGATTATCGGATCAGTCCAAAAGTGTTGTCGGCTTATAGTCTCGCTGGGGACTTGCGTTGAGGCAATGGCTTAAAAGTGCTTCTGCAGCATGAGACTTACTGGGGAATGAAGACCGCTTGCAATAAAATTTATCGGGGCATGAAGAGCGTAATAATCGCCATTTTGAAAAACAATAATGCCCTAGAGTACCTGCTTTATGTGAAAGAGTCATCTCAAGGGGATTTTACAGAGAACATGGGGTCCAATTCCCCCACTGTTTTCAAACTCTTGGAGAGATTTGTCGGATCTCGACGTAACTGGCCCAGATCGACAGTGCTATGACTCAGTCTTCAAGGAATAGCTCTTAAGAACGTCAGGCTTGCATCAATAAGCAATTTGGAGACCACCTGCCCCTGTCTAGCAGAATCTTCAAGTTCCATCGTTGATGTCTGTATGTAAATTTTCTAAGATATCATGCGAACTCAACATGCATGAATTGCTAATCCTGAAACTGTCAATGCAACATATATATTTATCTTGAAGTTTTTTTCTTTTTTTGTTCTGGAAAAAGATATCACGATAACTTGTGACCAAATCACTAGTTAGGATATGAATTTAATTTATAAAGCCAACATAAAGTTGAGCATAGCTCGTAGGAGTCAGGAAGCGTTATCATCGAGTATGCTTTCAAAGTGAACCCTACTTCAATTAGGTCTTTTAAAGGTTGTATCGTGGCTTGTTTCATGGTCTAAGAAACAAAGGATAAAGGCTCAAAATTATTTGTACCCACCCCTTCTTCGTGATGTTCTCCAATCTTATATTCAGTTAACTGGCTACAAGCACTCCTCTCTCAAGCGGATTTGATATGGTTGAGAACTCATCAAGGCTTTGGACATGGCAGTCACTCACCTATTTTCTTTGGTGTTTGAGCACACGACTTTCTCTTTACTGGGATTTTTGCTTTGTAGTACTTTTTCCTGGACGAAGTCTTTTGAATTTGACATTGGGGTCCAGCGGGATGCCTCAGTTTTGTCTAAGTCTCCTTCATAGGTTTTGACTTAGCGGGCTTTTTCATTCATTATTTTCTTTTGAACAAGTTGTGCGAATCTTTTGAATTTTGACCCTTTTTTGAAAGGATTGTGACTACCTCACTCTTTAGATGGTAATCATTGGCGTCTTTTGACCTCCAGCCTCCTAATATGTTAAGGATAAAATGGGTTCTCGAATGTTTTCCTCCTCCTTTTTAAGAGTATGAGCGCTCTATCAGTTTAACTAAAAAACTACCCTGCCCCAGGTTAAGATTAGGGTTCTTATCTGGAAGGAAAAAACTCCTACTTCAAGGCTCAAAGGGGTTAAAGAGGGATTATCTGCCTTATATCTCCAGTGTTTAGGATTTGAAACAATGCCTTACATCATCAACAGGGTTTCATTCGAAAGCATATGACAAGAGATTTTGCGTTTTGATTCATCATCCTCCCAATTCTCTATCAAAGCAAGAGATCGGGTAAAGTTGGCATTATGAGAAATAATTTTATGAGTGAATATGAATGGATTTATTCAAGATAAACATACGCGTTGCATTAATTATTCAAAACATACAAGTCCGTACATGTTAATTATGCCTTTATGATCAAAGAAACAAAATACATATAGATAAACAACATGGACTGTCTGATAAAACCTTCCAGAAGAGTTTATTAGGTCTCTGTATTCAAGACCGACACAGTAGTGGTAGTTTCTTCTAGCAGAGCCTCATTGGAATGAGCCGTCTTGCTTACCCCAGCTATATTGGTCACATCTCCATTAACAGTCTTTAATTTTTCCTTTGGAATAATCTTCCCAGATTCTTTGTCAATCATGGTCACATCATATTTCCAGGGTACAACTTGAGGATTACTGAAGTGAGATGGACTCGGCTTCTGAATAATTACCGGCTTTGGCTGATTTGCTGTAAGAGTAACTGGCTTAGATATGTTGAACACTGACTTTGCAGAATTTGATCTTGGCAAATGGGAAACCCTGAGAGTAGTCCTGGTCTGAGAAGCATTAACAACCCCATGATTTGGTAAAGGGTTGTTCTTGACATTCGGCCGAGGATCATCAAAGGACAGGATATTCTTTTCCATTAACTCCTTGACAATGTGCTTGAGAGCATAGTCGTTTTTGAGGTCGTGGCCAGGCGCACCCTCATGAAATAAACAATGAGCGATGGTGTTGTAATTAGCAGGTAACAGATTTGGAGGCAGACCCAAAACTCTGGTAGTAATCAGACCTTGTTGCACTAGTGAATGATACAACTCGGTAAAAGACATCGGGATGGGAGGACACGACTTATACTGTCTCCTGTTGGGAGCATTCTGACGAGGTGCCTGCTTCTTCAGCTGTTGATAAGTATGAGTGTTGGGCACTCGTTGATAGTTTGCAGGAACTTGGGCAGATTGATAACAAGGAGGTTGTCGATAGACTGAAGGTTGATAAACAGGAGCCGGTTGCACAGGCTGATAAGCAGGCATTTGCTGGTTGAAAGAAGGTGTTACAGCAGCCTCATACGATTGTTGAGCATATTGAACAGGATAACATTGTTATTGAACATGATTCTGCTGATGTTGGTAAGGTTGATGAGCAACCATTTCACGGTAGTACATAGTCGAGTGACTCTTCGGACAAGTAGCACCTTCATAATGGTCAAAGCTTGGAGTTTTGAACTTTGGAGGAACAACTTGTTGAACTGGTTGAGCAATAGGAACCGCGGAAGGAGTCATCACAAAACCAGGTGGGAGATCATAAGGAGGTAGACTTGCAGTAGTAACAGATGGTTGAGGATCCCCAACATTACCGATAATCTAAGAAACAACAGTAGGCTGAGTATCCATTCTTGCATTAGTGGCCTGAAGCATCTCTATTATCTGCCCAACACTTCCCCTAAGGTCTTCAAGTTCATTACTGACACGATCAAGCTCTTGATTTTGTTCCGCCCTCTTTTTCCAGGCTCGAGCTCTGGTGTTATACTGATGCAGAGGACTCATGGTGACAGAACTGGAAGTGAGAGAACCGAGAATGAGAAACCGGACGGAAAATGCAAATGCAAAAAGAGGATGCAAAATGCAATGCAAAGGTTTCAAGGATTTCAACGGTTGATTGAAAATGCTTTTCTAGGAAACTGCTGAGAAGTTTTAGGTTTTGAAGTTCAATTTTTTTTGAATTTGCAAAGGACTGTTGAATTCCTTGAAACCAGGAATGATATGATGTTGGATGCAATGCACAAACACACAAAGCAAGCAAAAGTCCTAGGTTAGAGGAACATGAGCGGAGCCAAGGTCTACCCATCCCAAAAGGTAAGTACTATGGGTTATTTGTACTTGCAGAACAAGGATTCTAAAGAGGTGCCCAAAGTGATTAATCCATCTTTCAGATATTATCAATTTCCCGACTGACTCGGTGGTTAATAATATTCTCAAGAGAACCTCTTTTGAGTGTAGCATCGCGTATCAACTATTTCGGGACTACTCCTTCATAGTCATCGCACTACGTCCTAGATAAGGCCAAAGTTGTGTTTAGGTAACTACGGTTCCCAGTATCACAGACTCCAATCGAAAATAGTGAATGTGTTCACGACTACTCGTTCAACAATACTAGTTTTCAAGAGGGCCTCAACTGAGTGGTGATTCTCAAGTCAGCTTGGTCGGGACTCACTCCCTATAAGCCTCATTGAATATATCACCTTCCTATAATAATTGCACTCAAGTCCGGGTGTAGGACTTATCTCACAACAATGTATAACCCCAAGCAAGGTACAATAGTTACATATAAGCAGATAATAATCAAAAGCAAGCATAAAAAAGCAAGATAGGGATAACCCTCAAAAGATACATCTTCATTCCCCTGTGAAGTCGCCATTTTCTGTTGCGGTGAAATTTGGATGTCAAACTATTGATTAACTTGAATCTTAATTCATTTACAACCGGTCTTTGATTTATCCGAAGGAAAGGTTAAAGAAAGGGGAAAACCTACTTTGCATCGTAAACACAATGCGGAGAGAGATCTAAGGTTCGGGGGTTGGTTAAGCTTAGGGAAGGTGTTAGCATCCTAAACTTCTGTAGTACTCTACAGGAACCTCTTGTTTTAAATGTGTTATTGCTATAATTATCTGCTTAAGGGTAATGCTAAGGGTTAAAGGTAAAGAGAAAGGACCTAAAGGGTTAGTCCTAAGTTTACTCGCCAAGACTCGCATCTTGTGCCTACGTATCATGGGTAGGGGATGAAATCAGAGTAATCATAGTTCCCCTTGAAAGGGAGGAAGAAGAACTTCTTGACTGTGGTCAAGGTTCTGGAGGAAAGTAAACGTTCATAGGGAAACACTTACTTTGGAGTGTGACGACTCCGATTTCTACGTTGTAAGTTGAATTTGCACAGGGTGTAAGTAGGTATTCCTCGGCAGGAACCTACATGGAGTACGACGACTCCTAATCCTAAGGCTAAGATAAAAGGTTGAATGTCCACAACGGGACACCTAAGCATGAGTACGGCGACTCAAAGTCTTAATGTTTAAATGGGTAGGTTGTAGGTTATTGACTCGGCGGTCAAATTGCGAACCTTTCCTTCGGAGGAGAAAAACAGTAAAATAAAGCAGTGATTAATGCAAAAGTAGTAATGATGATAGCGATGTTAGTTGAAGATTATGATTAGGTGTGACAGTGAAAATGGAATAAGCGGCGGAGTTGTTTTGTTGAGAAGTTAATTATTTTTGTTTGTATTTTTTGAGAATTTTTGAATATAAGTCTAAGTAGAATGTTAGAAATTGAATTAAGTTTGAAAAGAGGCATTGAATTAATTAGAAAAGTGTTTATTTATTTTTTAAGATTTTCATTATTTTAGAAAAACAAGAAGAGATTTGAAATAATAAGCTAAACAATTTTTATTTTATAATTATAAGAGAAAATGATTAAAACATTTTTATTATATTTTTAATTATTAAAACCTAAATCTAAATCATGTTCTTTTTTTTAATATTATAGTGAAAATTTGAATTCAAAATCTAGATTAAACTAAATTATATTTTTTTGTTTTTAGATTGAAAATTAATTTTGGATTTATTTAGTTCAGATTTTTAAGATTAAGTTAATGTTAGTAGTTAGTAGTTAGTTTGTTTAATATTAATATTTAAAAAAAAATACAACAAAAAAAACTATAAAAAAAAAGAAGAATAAAATGGAAAAACAAGAAAATGGGTGGGCTGAGGCGATGAAATCCCCAGACCCGGCCCAAATCGAATTGGCCAGAAAGGGGAAAAGGGTCAGAACTTTCTGAAACCCTAATCCCCCAAGATTGAGCGGCGGATCCACCATTCTCTCTCCCTCTCACTTTCACGTTTCTCTCTTCTTCTTCTTCGACATTCTTCTTCTTTCTACTTTTTCTCGCAACTTCTATTGTCTTCTACGAACCCTCTTCTCTTCCTTTTAAACATATCCTATAAATATCAACAGATCAAACAAAGAGTTAGCATTTTACGAAAAGGCGATTTACGACTGTGGTGATGAAAATGGTAGTTTGCGACTTCCGGTTAGCAGTTAGTGGTGGTTTAGTGTCTCCGGTGGCGACGAGTCTTGGCGAAAGGATGGCTTGACGGTGGCGACGAGTCTTGGCGAAAGGGTGGCTTGACGGTGGTGACGTTGGAAAGGGTTCTCCGGCGGAGATTCACGATTCTGGCGAGGGGGTGGTAGCAACGATGACAGCCAGATCGAGGGTTTCACGAAGATAAGTTTCTTCACCTTTCTTTTTTGTTTTAGTTTCGAAGCTTTTTCCGGATTTATGGATTTCCGAGCTTGTTTTTATGGATTTCTGTAGACTTGGTGAAGGTCGTCCTTCTTTGTGTTCTATCCAACTCTTCTTTTATACTGCTAACCATTAATTTCACAATAACTGTAAAATATTGCTGTCGGTTTTCTGTTTTGGAAAGATGATTAGGATATGATATGATGAATCCTTAATTATGATATCAGACAGAAAAACAATCTTAAAAAAAATTCTGCTTTCGAATTATCCTGTCTCAAATACTTCCTATTTTGATGGATTTCGCTTGAAATACAGTTTTTATGAACATTATTGTTTTTGTCTTTTACCCCGACATATCTGGTGTTGTTTTGGAAAGTTGAGACACTGCTTAAGAACACGTATGGGATTGAGAATTAATATGTTTGGCTTTTCTTTATGTCATCTCCATTTCTCTGCTATATGTTCTTTATCAATCCTCTTTTTTAACATTTTAGTGTGGTATTTTTCCATGTGCAGGTCTGATTTTTTTGGTATATTTGGATCATTTTGTGGATCTTGTTTCTCAAGCTCTTCAACATCTTTCCCAACTCCTTTCGCCAGTCTTAACTTGTAGTGAAGTCAGTTGGACGACTATGTCCAATCATCTTGAGTTGAAGGGCGTTGGCGCGATTCTGGGCTTTGGTATGAGCTTGGACAATGACAACACTTTCTCTTTTATCAGTTTTCAAGCATGACTGTCATTGTTATGCAGTCCTCTAAAAATGGATGATTATTTCAATTTAGTTGACATGTAGGAATTATTTCTGAGTTATACTGGCATTCTTCAAAGATAAATCGACAATCCCGTAAGTTTGAAATCTTCCTCTGCTCTTTGATTCCCCTTTTTTTATTTCCATTCTTGTTGTGATGCTACATTGTATTGGTGATGTAGGTGCCATTATTGAATTTCTGGAAACCGAAGTTGATCGACTTCAACCAAATGGACTTCATAAAAGAGACATTATTCTTGATGAGAGTCAAAGATAAAAAGTGACCTCTGCAGGATTTGATCGGGACATCCTCAATATACTCCTTCTAAGAATTTTGGCGGCACAACTTTGGTTCATGGAGAAATATCAGGCTGGGCATACTGTGGTTCAAGATGACTTCATGTGCTTAATGCACATATTGTTCACAAACACTTTCTCCCCTTTTTATTTTCAAAAAAACTTGTAATCATGACTTGTATCTAAATTTATAATGATCAATGACTCTTGAAATTGATTTGGTTTTTTTGTAAAGATTGAGTCTTGAAGTTAATCCGCACATTTTGGATCTTGATATAATATACTCCAATTGGTGATTTGAGACCATTATGTAATGACGTGAAACTTTGAACTTTTACTTTGACCTCCTCAAAACTTGATTCTTATAATTTCAAAGTGAGTAAAAGATAACAACTTTCAAACTTAAGTTCAACCGAGCATAGATGATGACATTTGGATTTGGGTATTGTTGTCTTGGCTTTGAGTAATCTTGTAACTCTTAAGGCTTGTAGTTAACTTTTGAACTTGAGTCTTGGTTTGAACATTTTAGTTCTTTAGTGAATTTTGAAGATCGAACCAGAAAATAGTCTTTGGATCATGATCGAAATTTCTTGAACTTGATCTTTAAAGTGATGGACCTTATACTCAAACTTGACATTGAAGCCCTTAATGAGTCTTGAATTTGGAATTGCACTTCAATTTTTAGCAAAAAGCGTGAACTTCATATTGAGACTGATGATAAAATTGGCAATGTATTCTCGAGCCCCGGATGTCGCTTTGATGTCTTATAATAAACCCGATTCAAGATCCTTTTGTAACCTTGCGATATTAATAAGAAACTTTCAAATTCATTCTTCCACAATCAAAGTATTGTAATATCTCTGCCAGTGGGAATAGAGCCAAACATGATCTTCTAGATTAGTCGTATGCTAAAAAAGCCACACCCTCTAATCTGATGAAGTATTAATTTATCCAATGGAAACACCTTCTTTTATATTTTCTAGAAGGCCCCAGTACATAATTCTGTCAACACCAACCAATACATCATGTCCCTCAAATGATCATGTCTCGAATCCGAAATTAATCTTCTTTGGGAAGTTTCTGATATATCTTGAAGAAAATTTGCCATCAGGCCTTGAATCTTTTGCAGCAAAACCTGACTTCACAAAACAAAACAAACAAACGGTTAAAATAGTTAGCCATGCATGCATGGATGATTGCCTTAAATGATATGCGAATGATCAAGGAATTTCTAAGGGTAAAATTTGGGGTATGACACCTATAATCACTTTTGTGAATGATTCTTAGGAACTCTTCGTTGTCTTCTTTTAATATATCTTTTCCTTTTGTCTTATCGATGACTACCGATTCTTTTGGAACAACCTCTTTGACACTAGGAATGACCTTAGGTGCTACTTTGGGAGTTTCAATGGTAACCTTTGGTACATAAATCCTCCCACTGCGAGTCATCCGACTTCCTCCGGCAATGTTAGTCATGTTGGCTTGTTTCCTCCCGGATTTCACCTCTCGCCAGGAACTGTCATATTTCCACGGTACAACTTTGGAATTTTGCTCTCTCCGAGGATCAAATCTAGGCTGAGCCTTGCCAAATATGGGCATTGGATCCTCACGAAATATTGGTCCGACGGTGCTGGATCGAGTCATCTTGTTATTGTCGGTATTGAACACCGCTCTTTTCTTAGTCTCCTCTGGTAGATTGAACACTGGTTCAATAACCGCAACGTCCTCTTTTTTCTTCTTACTACTGACTTAAAGCATCCCCTTGTTGATTAATAATTGAATGTCTTTTCATACAAGGTCACAACCTTATGGGTTCTTGTTTCACTCTTCACAATCCTCATGAGTACTCTTGAGCAACCATGCTTGAGCCAATCTCTTGTGCAATTCCACCAGCGGTGTTTTAACTTCAGCCACTTCAGTGACTGTTTCTCATCTCAGAGACTTCTCCTTCTTCTGTTATAGCATTCACTCCACTGTGGTTCGGCAGAGGATTATCCTTCAAATTGAGATGATTATCTTTAAATGGCATATCTTATTTTCAATCAATTCCCTGACGATGTGCTGAAGCGCAGTACACCCCTTTAAATCATGCCCAGTGGTATTCTCATGGAACAGGCAATGTGTGTCAGAATTGTAGTATGAAGGCAAAGGATTGGGTGGGACACCCAATTTTCTTATTTGAATAAGTCCTATAGCTACCATCATAGGGTATAGTTCAGTATAACTCATTGGTATTGGTTGTATCTTGGGCCTCCTGTTCTGATAGGCCAGCATGGGAGCTTGAGCCTTGGGTTGCTGTATCTGTTAATTATTATAAGGTCGATAATTGTACTGCTGATAGGCGTTTGATGCCCCTGGCTGAATATTTTTTTGATTTTGTTGATTTTGTATCTAGAAGACTGGCGTAACTGCCGCTATGTATTGTGGTTGATGATACTGATGTTGTTGAGCTTGAACTTGGGGACGTATCCTTTGGTTTTGTGTCCTTTTCTCGTACATTACCGCATTGATTTCTCCCTCTTTCTTTTTCTGGAAGCTGCCAGATGGTTTCTTGGATGAATAGTTGTTGGAACTGTTGGGAGGACCAGACATTTTTCCGTTCTTCAATTCGTCTTCCACTTTGACACCCACTACCACAATATCGGCGAAGTTAGCCGATACACTACTTATCATTCTTTCATAATACTCTGGTTTAATGATATATGTCGCATCACTGCGAAGAGGGGCCGACAATGACAGAAGAGTCGCCGCCGTTCGTTATTTATCCCAAAGAGAGGGAAAGAAAACGATCAGAGAAAACCTACGAAAAGGGAATAAGATAGGTCGCAACCAAATCTCGGGTTCGGGAGTCGGTTACGTAAGGGGAAGGTATTAGCACCCCTCACGTCCGTCGTACTCGACGGGATCCACGCTTGTTGCCTAGTCTAAAAGGGTGTAAAATTATTTATGCTAAAGGCTCACGGGGGGCAAAAGAAAAGAAAAGTGACTCGATAGAGCATCGCCGCTCTATGCCTACATATTCCCTCATGCAATGGGAAAGTCAAAGTCAACGTAGTTTGGGAAAACTACGAGTGAAGGTGGAGAAGGTTGCTCGCCAAGACATCATTGTCTTGTGCCTACGTATCCTCATCTGGTACGAGAAATCAGAGCAAATGTAGTTCGGGCTAACAAGACCACTGGTTGGTTCAAGTGTTTTACACCGAGTAGGGTTAAACCTTAATTCCAGCAGTTAGGTGTATTCAGCTCGACCATTGGAGACTTAGGCGTTACCTGTTTGCGGTAGAACCAAGAGTTAACAATACTCTCTTTATGAAAATTATTTTCCAATTAAGATCCCGAAGGATAAAAAGATTTGATGTTTTTGTTTTGTATTTTTTTAAGACAAGAAGTGGATTGAGTTATGGTTTGAAACTCATATCGCACTAAAGACTATGACTCGAGAGCAAATGCGTCGCATATCGCCTAAAGGGCATACGCTAAACACTTTAGACAATTTAGTGGAGTCCACCCAACCATCATTCCTCAAGTACTTAAGGCTCGTAGCGTACAACACAAATTATTCTTTATTAAGTGTTTTGAAGTGTTTAGGAGATTTGAAGAGAAAGACACAAACTAAGGGGAAGTTGGACCCTAAAGTTGTCATACACAATGCTTCTAAAGTTGGGATGAAAAGGAATGAAACTATCCTAATGTTGTCATGCATAGGATTGAACACCTAATGTCTGTCCTACTCCCATTCTAAACGGAGGGACTAGGAATCCTAGGGGGATCATGGCACAAGGCCAAGTAAACACTAAATAATTCACTCACATATGAAATAGGGAAGAAATGAAATTGACTTGAACAAGTCAACATGCGATGCGAACAAATGAGATGCAAAGAAAAGATGCATACATAAAGAAAAGAGGGAGGAAAACGTATGGGGCAGCCACCACCACAAGCACATCTCAACAAACATTTCTTAAGATTCGCACAATGCAATGCAAACAAAATAATGCAAATAAACACCAAAGTAGGCAAACAAACACCAAAATTCATGACAAGTTCAAAGCATACACAAAGCACATTAATTTGTTAATTCAAAATAAAATGACAAAATAAAATGAAAATGAAATAAAAATGAAGAAAAAATAAATTAACACTATAAAATATTAGAAAATGATTTTTTGAGATTTTCATGATATTTAAAACTATTTTTAAATAAATAAAACAAAACAAGAAAATAATTAAAATAAAATAAAAAGAAATAGAATAAATGAGTTGCTAAAAAGAAGGAAATGTCTCCCCCAAGGCTTGAACCCAAGACCTTGGGGTTGCAGGCACAAAATTTGGCCAACCCAACCACCATGCGTGTGTGAAACTAATTGGAAAAAGAAAGGAAAAAAGTTAAAACATGGAAAATAAAGAAAAAAAGAGCAAAAACGCCCCCGCTGGGGGTCGAACTCACGTTCAGGCGCATCGCAAGTGACTTAAGGGCAAGGTTTTAACCATTGGGGTGGCGATACATCCGTTGTATCAAGCCACCCCATGTGTAAATATACCTAACAAATGTGTATCTTCTGGGCAAGCCAAGGCCAAAACTCAAACTACGATTTCACCATAACTCTTTCAATTCTCAATCATTTTTCATGAAATTTAAATCAATCCTGCTTGGCTTTTACAAGGACGACGAGGGATGTGGGATGAATTCCCTGAGGACGGATGCCCGAGTGGCTTTTACAATCGTTGCAGATGTTGTCCTCGTCGCCCTTTCACTTGGTTTGCGGTGGAAGGGTGGATTTGATCTAGGACATTGAATTCACCATTTCCTTCTGCTTTTCAGATGTTAATGACGTCGTGGGTCCCGGGGACCATGAATGTGGACGAGGAGCCAGAAGTCCCTATAGTTGAGGATAGAGTTCGCCCGATCAAGGAATGGGTGGCCGAGGAGCCTCTGACCACGCCCTCGTATTTTGTGGATGACCAGACCGACGCTTTTGCCACCGTAGAGGACAAGCGCGCGGATGAACCCCTAAACTGGCAGGTGTATCGGCCTTGCGAGCAACACCGCATCTGCTCGACTTTCGGGAAAATATGGCTCCCCATGTACGAGTTCTTTTTTTCGGGAAGCCAGGCTCAGGCTACCGCTCACGGACTTCCAATTAGGGGTCTTCGATTGGTTGCGGTTAGCCCCCTCGCAACTTCATCCCAACTCCATAGCTTTTGTCTGGGCATTCGAACTCGTTTGTAGATATCTGGAGGTAGGGGCCACGCTGCCGCTTTTCTTCCGTCTTTTTCATCTACAGAGGCAGACGATGAACGGTCGACACGGCTGGGTCTCGTTGAAGCAGCCGAAGAAGCTTTTTCGAACTTACATGGACTATGTTCGGGATTTTAAATCTCGCTTCTTCATCATCAGGTCGGTGTCTCATGAAGCGTGTTCCTCGTTGTACAGGAGAGGGGAGCGAATAGTGAATGGGCAGCGGGAGGCCGTCATGATACCGAAGGTGCCTTTAGAGTGGACAGAAGAACATTTTACGAAGGGTACTGAATGATATATAGTGCAGGCGGGGACACTAGATGAGGAGGATCTGGCCGGTTACCAAAAGATAGTCTCGTTTGTGGCCAGCCTGCCCCCGTCAAACCTAGTGATGCCCGACGGTAGATATATTCGCGACAGCAAGGGGCACGTTTTTCAGAAGCAGAGGCTGATCAGCACGAAGGCTTTGCTCGAGTGTTCATCGGAGGAGGAGACCCTTAGTTACCTAGGTGGTGGTCGTCTCCCTCTTCCGTTCACTCCCCAATTTTTTATTTGCTTGATGACATCTTTCTTTCGTTTTGCAGGGAACATGTCTACTGCCGAGGAGAGAATGAAGAAGTTGGCCGCCTCGAAACTCGCTGCTAAGGTCGGGAAGACACAGGTTGCCTAAGTGGCCGGGCAAGCTGTTGCTGATCAAAGAGTCAGGGTTCTTCTTCGTCGCCCCAGAGCAGCCAATCCCCGTCGTCTCAAGGGGCTGCTAAGCGGCCCAAGATTCACCAGCCCGAGGGTGTCGTCGACTTGACGACAGGGTTTGCCGAGGAGGGATTCCTAAGCCTGCCGTGCCATCAATATCCTGGTTTCTTTCATGGTGCCAGGTCGCCAGTCGTACCGGTCGGGGAGGCAAAGAAGGTCCTCGGTTTGGACAGGGCTACTCGGAGGCAGGTTTTGACCGAGGATTTGGCTACCATGATGCGGGTCTTCTCGACAGCCTTGGTCCTGAGTGATGAGAGTTACTTCTCAGCCGAGTTGGCCAAGCTGCAGGGTGATCTCACTTTCGCGCAGTCACGGCTGACCAAGCTGGCCAAGGAGTTGGAGGAGAGTCAGGAAGACGCTGCCGTGCAGCGCAAGAGAGGGGAAAGTGCCGAGGAGAAGCTGAAGGCTGCGGAGGAGGAGGTGCAGGCGCTGAAGGCTCGTGTGTATGTGTGTGTGTGTGGGGGGGGGAGGGGGTTGGAAGGCTCTCTGTCCTGCCGATGACGAGATGGATGAGGACAAGCTTATGGTCACCCGTGCGGATATGCTAAGGAGGGTCCGGGAGTTGGAGAATAATTGTTTGGAGGTAGTCGGGGTTGGTTTTTCCAGTGATGTGGACTAACTCAAGGTGGTTAAACCTGCGGTTAGCCTGGTCGTAGATGGGATTAGGCCCTTCCATCAGATCATTGATGAACGGGTGGTCGATCCTCACTCTGAAGCTGTTGATAACTTTGCCCTTACAGACGAGCATGAGGTGGACTGTTCAGAAGATATGTAGATTTGTCTGGGCCTGCGTGCTCGTGGTTTCTGGGCCTGCGCGCTAATACTTTGCTATTTTTTGCTTAAGTGTTTTTGTCGGGCCTTCGTGCCCTTTTCAGGTTTGTAATTGACTACTGGGTTGGTGCCCGCTTTGATAATATAATATTTTGTTTTGTTTAAGTGTGCGCTCATTTGTGTTTGCACGATGATATGTCTGTTTTATTTCTGCATGTTTGTATGCTCGAAATGTATGTTTACTATGTTGTCTAGTAGTTTTGGGGGGAGTAGCTCGACGATACTTGTGTCTGGCAGTGTAGGGAACTGACCGGGTGACCGGGGTGGTTACCCGGTTGGAAAAGAGGCATTTATCCTCGCGGCGTGAACGTCTCATCGCGAGCTGGGTGTTTTGCCGAGCATGGTACAACAGCGAGGAGTCTCGATCGAGGGGTTCTCCGTCGAGCAGAGCCTTCTGCCTGCGCATACAAAGGTAGAGGCTTGTTATGGTGTTGGCTTCAAGGAGACGTGATGGTACCGTGTCGCGCTCCTGTGGTCGCGACTCTTGTCGTCGCGGTTAGTGTTTAATTATAGTATTTTTTCAGCTTCTCATTGTTCCATGGTCGAGCTAGTTGGTCCCCGTGTAGGTTTTCGAGATAATACGCCCCGTGCTCCGTTTTGTCCTGAACACGATAGGGGCCTTCCAAATTGGCGGAAAGTTTGCCCTCGTGTGAGTCCTTCAGGTTTCTTCGTAGGACCAGGTCGCCGACCTGGAACTCGCGTTTTAGGACTCTGCTGTCGTGGCAAAGGGAAATCTTTTGTTTTAACCTGGCCTCGTGGAGAGCGGGCCGTGACCGAATCTCCTCGACTAGGTCGAGCTCCTCCCGAAAGGCTTCGTCGTTGGTCTCCTCTTCGAGGGGTGCCTCGGTCCTTCTGGACGGCTCCCTGATTTCGACTGGGATCACTGCCTCGGTTCCGTATGTGAGGTGGAATGGGGTTTCCCCGGTAGTCAAGTAAGGCGTTGTTCGGTACGCCCACAACACGCTGTGAAACTTCTCGACCCATCCTCTCTTGGCGTCGCCGAGTCTTCATTTTAATCCTCGGAGGATTACTCTGTTCGCGGACTCGGCTTGGCCGTTTGTTTATGGATGTTCGACCGAGGTGAAGTGGTGTTTGGTTCCGAGTTTGGTGACGAAGTCCCGGAAGCTTCTGTCGGTGATTTGCATCCCGTTGTCGATGACTATGGCGAACGGGACGCCGAACCTGGAGAGGATGTTCCTTTTGTAGAACTGGAGTATATTATGTGTTGTGATTTTGGCGAGGGCTTCGGCCTCGATCCACTTGGTGAAGTAGTCGACACCCACTATCAGGTACTTGTTCTGATATGAGCCTAAGGTGAACGGGCCGAGGATATCCATCCCCCACCAGGCGGACGATCAAGGGGAGGAGAGGGATTTGAGCTTGCTTGGAGGGGCGAGGTGTATGTCCCCGTGCCGCTGACACCTATCGCACTTTTTGACATGCTCTTTTGCGTCCTCCTGCATTGTCGACCAGTTGTACCCAACTCGTAGAGCTTTCCTCGCTATGGACCATCCTCTGAGGTGTTGCTCGTTGATGCCCTCGTGGACTTGTTGCAAGATGGCTGAAGCTTGGGTTTGGTCGACGCACTTGAGGAGGGGGATTGAGAAGCTCCTGCGGTAGAGCTTGTTGTCGAGCAGGAGTGTCGTTTGACCGCACTGGCTTCCTTCGCATCGGCGGGGAGGCTCCCCCTGTCGAGGTAGGCGTGCACGGGAGTCATCCAACAATTGAAGTCCCCGATGGCATTGACGTCGAGCAGCACTTTCGCTTTCTTCGTGCTTGGCTGCGCGAAGATCTCCTGAATGATAGATTTGTGCCCGCCCTTTCGTTTGGTGCTTGCCTGTAGAAGCACATTTCAATCTCAAGGTTTTGATGATGTCAACAAAGACTCAAGCTCATTCCATGATTGCAAGCAAAAAGTCAAAGCTTTCAAAATTGATCAAGATCAAGACTATGGAATATTGTCAAGCAATTAGGCATGGCAAAAAAACCCGGACCCGTCGGAGCCCGCCCCGAAATTAGCGGGGAAAACCCGGTTTGAGTGGGTACGGGTGCGGGTGCAGGGAAAACCCGACATTTAATTACGCGTGCGGGTACGGGTGCGGGGAGACACTAAGACCCGCTCGCACCCGCCTCGCCTCCGAATAATACATTTTAGTTTAATTCACTTATTTTACTTATTTTAATATTCATTTATTAATTAAATTTTTAATTAAATTATTAATACCTTTATTGCAATTAAAATAATTAAATTAATCAAATTAATATTCATTTACTAATTAAAATTTTAATTAAATAAATAATTAATTTATTAAAATAATCAATTTTTTAATTAAATTATTAATTTTTATTGCAATTAAAAAAAATTAATTTTTTTTCGGGTGGGGGCGGGGCGGGTGCGGGTGCACCCGTTCTCTTCTGTGGGCGGGTCTGGGCGGTAAATTTTTACCCCCGATTGGGTTTGGGGGCGGGGGTGGGTGTGTTACATGGAGGCGGGTGCGGGTGCGGGTATAGTAAAACCCGCCCCCGACCCGCCCCGTTGCCATCCCTACAAGCAATTCAAGAATCATGTGCAAATGATCATTCAACTTTCAAGATTTGGACTCAAGCTTCAGTATATCAATATTCACTTCTTTAATTGATATACAAGTGTTCAAATAATTTAACATATCAACATTTTGCATTTGCATGGTTTTAAAATCATTTGAATTGGTATAACACTTTTTAACTTAGCTTTTTTCTGAGTTTTAACAGTGTTAACCGATTAACCATATGGGTTAATCGGTTAACGACCTTAAATTTTGAATTCTCCGGGCCAACGTTCAAGTGTTAACCGATTAACCTATATGGTTAACCGATTAACACTAAATGAATTTTGAAAAATTATTTCTTTTTAAATTCAAATTTTGTTTGAATGTTATACCTTTTTACTTTGTGATTCATACTCAATTATACCTTTTTGAAATGGTGTTTTGCTCATATAAATTCTGAAAATTTTAAATTGAAAAACACCTCCAATAATTTTCAAAATAATCATTGAATCAAATTCATTACTTTTCAAATAATTTCATATATTTTTCAAAAGTGTTCATATTGGTCATACAATTTCATATCCAGATTTTTGAACACTTGTATTGATATTGAAGAGTGGATTTTGATCAAAAGGAGAAGATCAATCATTAGATTGATATTATCATTGTATCACTTTCAAATTACAAAAATACAAAGTTATTTCTATTGTGACTTGTGATCCAGGATTGTTGGACACAAGGGTTAGTGTTTGCAAGAGGATTGTTCTTGCACACTAGTTGTTAGATTGTAGGCCTTACCGGTTGATGGTGTGATAGGTTGTACTTTCTAAAACTATAGTGAAAACTCTCTTTCATGTGGAAAGGGGAGTGGAGTACCTTCGGATTGTGAAGGGAACCACTATAAATCTCTGTGTTCATTTTTCTTTATGCTTTTACTGCTTTCATCACCAAGAACTTAAAGAAGAAAAATTCAAGAAGTTTGAAAAACCGGAAAAAGTTTCTAAAGCCTAATTCACCCCCCTTTTAGGCATACTCTGAACTTACAATTGGCATCAGAGCAGGTTAAGGTAACTTGTTCCTAACGATTCAGTATGGCTTCCGCTAGCACCAACTCGGTTTTCAAAGATGGTGGAAGTAGTAACAAACCACCATTATTCTCTGGAGAATATTTCGATTTCTGGAAAATCAGAATGAAGGCACATCTTGAAGCCCAAGGAGAAGTTATATGGGAAGCAATTGAAGACAGACCACATAATCCAGTAAATGTGGTCAATGGCGTTGGAACCGCAAAGTTGAAAAGCACGTATGATGAAGACCATAAGAAAAAGATTCTTAATGAAAAGAAAGCAATCAACATACTCCAAAGCGCTCTTAGTATGGACGAGTTCTTCCGTGTATCACAATGTAGATCGGCAAAAGAGATTTGGGACACCTTGGTGGAAACGCATGAAGGAACTGCAGAAGTAAAAAGATCAAGGCTTAACATGTTAAGTCAAGAATATGAGATGTTTCGTATTCAGCCCGGTGAATCTATTGTTGCCTTACAAAAGATATTCGTTCATCTAACAAATCATTTGATTGCTCTCGGGAAGACCTTCACCAATGATGATCTCAACCTGAAAGTCCTAAGATCCTTGACAAGAGAATAACAACCAAAGGTGACCGCTATTTCGGAAAAGAAGAGTCTCTCAATGATGACATATGCATCCTTATTTGGAAAACTTCAAGAGCATGAATTGGAACTTGGAAGACTCGAGAAGCACGAAAGTCAAGAAAAGAAGTCCAAAGGAATTGCCTTGAAGATTGACACAAAGGATGACAAAGACGACAAAACTTCCGAAGATGAAAATTTCATGCTTCTTGTAAAGAAGCTTGGTAAGTTTTTTAATAATAATAAAAACTCCTCTTTTCCTAAAAAGAATAGACATTTCAGGAAAAAGGATGCTTCCACATCGAATCAAGAAGCATATGTTACGAATGTGGAAAGCAAGGTCACATAAAGTCGGATTGCCCGAAACTTGCAAAGAAAGAAGGATTTCAAAAATAAAAAGGCTTATGTTGCTTGGGACGATAATGAGATAAGTTCATCATCAGAATCGGAAACCGATGAATGTGCAAATATGGCTCTTATGGCGTCACATCATTCCGATGAAGAAATTGATGAGGTTAGTAACGATTTTTCTATTTATGATAATGATGCACAAGAAGTCATAGATGAACTTCTAAAAGAATGCAAGACTTTGTATAAAAGCATCTCATCCCAAAAGAAAAGAATTTCATCTTTAGAAGAACAAAATACTGCTTTTATAAAAAATATTGAAAATGAAAAACAAAAATTGATGGATGAAAAACAAAGTCTTGTATGCAAAAATTTTGAATCCTTATCTTTTCAAATTGTCCAACTTAAAAGAGTTTTAGAAAGATATGAAAAAGGTCAAATTGGCTTGGAGGAAATTCTTAGGCACCAAAGATATTCTAATGATAAAAGTGGATTAGGGTATTCTAAGTTTTCCAAACCAAGCACAAATGAAACCATTTTTGTGAAAGCAAGTGAACAAGTTGTTAAAGAAAAGACAAACAATTATAAAATTATGCATCAAAGTCATAAAAAGAAAAGAATTGTGAAGAAAAAGAATTATGTTCCTAGATATAGAAGTCATTTTCAACCTACTTGTTTTTATTGTGGAATCAAAGGCCATACACCTAATGCTTGCTATGTGCGCAACATTGGTGTTGCTAAAGGGTATTATGTGTGGGTTGAAAAGGGTACTAACTATCAAGGACCCAAAGAAATTTAGGTACCTAACAATACTTGATTTTGTGTTATAGGTATGCTTGAAAACAACTTCTAGTCAATGGTATCTTGATAGCGGTTGTTCTAAGCATATGACGGGAGACATAAACAAATTTTAAAGTCTATCATTAAAGGCCAAAGGATACGTTACTTACGGTGATGATAATAAAGGAAAAATTCTTGGAGTTGGAACCGTTGGTGCACCTCCATGTAAAATCATTGAAGACGTCCTTTATGTAGAAGCATGCTTCAGTCTCAAGTTTTGATGATGTCAACACTACTCAAGGTCATCTCTTGATTGCAAAAAGACAAGCCGTTCAAAGTTATCAAGATCAAGTCAAGTTATCTTTCAAGTCAAGCTACATATGGAACTATGATTCTTTCAGACTTGGCTGCATTACTGGTATATCAAATTCTACCCTTATAATTTGATATACAAGTGTTCAAAAACATCAAGCATTTTTGCATAATACATAAGCATGTTTTTGAAACCTTAAAAATGGTATAACATTAATTTTAAAAAGCATTTTTCTGAAAATTAGCAGTGTTAACCGATTAACCATATAGGTTAACCGGTTAACCAATTTGAATTTTGAAATTTCTTGGCTAACGTACCAGTGTTAACCGATTAACCATATGGGTTAACCGATTAACACTGAACGTGCAGTGAAAAATTGCTTTGTTTCAAGTTCAAAAATTATTTAAAAAATTATACCATTTCATATTTTTGATGACTACTCAATGTACCTTTTTGAAAGGGTATTTTACTCATATAAATTATGAGTTTTTCAATTTTGAAAAATAGAGAACATAACACAAAAACTTTTCAATCTCCAAACACTTTCTACATTCATTTTCAAATTGTCTTAGAATCAAATTCACCATTTTCAAAAACTTTCATTAAGTGTTCATATGTGCATAAATTTCATATTCATCCTTGAACACTTGTATTGAAAATTGTAAGAGTGAATTCTGATCATTTGGAGAAGATCAACTTTGATATCATTACTCTCAAATCAAAATCTTTACAAACTTGTGTATTTTGACTTGTGATCCAGGATTGTTGGACACAAGGGTGAGTGTTTACAAGAGGATTGTTCTTGTACACTTGTTAGTTTTATTGTTTGATAGTAGGCCTCACCGGTTGATGGTGTGATAGGTTGTACTTTATTAAACAATAGTGAAAATTCTCTTTCATGTTGAAAGGGGAGTGGAGTACTCTCGGATTGTGAGGGGAACCACTATAAATCCTGGTGTCCATTGTTCTTTTATTTTTCTTCTTCTGCTTTCATAACCAAAAACACAAACCCGTAATATTTCAAGATACCATAAAAACTGGAAAAATTTCAAAAGTCCTAATTCACCCCCCCCCCCCCCCCCTCTTAGGCATACTCTGTTCTTACAATTGGCATCAGAGCAGGTTAAGGTAACCTGTTCCTAACGATTCAGTATGGCTTCCGCAAGTACCAACCCGGTTTTCAAAGATGGTGGAAGTAGTAACAAGCCACCACTCTTTTCTGGAGAATACTTTGATTTTTGGAAAATCCGTATGAAGGCACATCTTGAGGCTCAAGGAGATGGTATATGGGAAACCGTTGAAACTGGTCCACATGTTCCTACAAGTGTGGTAAATGGTGTTGGAACCCCAAAGATTAAATCCTCATATGATGAAGATGACAAAAAGAGAATCTTGGATGAGAAGAAAGCAATCAACATACTTCAAAGCGCTCTCAGTATGGATGAATTCTTTCACATATCACAGTGTCAATCGGCAAAACAGATTTGGGATACCTTGGTAGAAACGCTTGAAGGAACAACAGAAGTAAAAAGATCAAGACTTAACACGTTAAGTCAAGAATATGAGATGTTCCGTATGCAGCCCGGTGAATCTATTGTTGCCTTGCAAAAGAGGTTCGTTCATCTAACAAATCACCTGATTGCTCTTGGGAAGACCTTCACCAACGATGATCTCAACTTAAAAGTCCTAAGATCCTTGACAAGAGAATGGCAACCAAAGGTGACCGCCATTTCGGAAAAGAAAAGTCTTTCAACAATGACATCCGCTTCATTATTCGGGAAACTTCAAGAGCATGAACTGGAACTTGGAAGGCTTGAGAAACATGAAAGTCAAGACAAGAAGTCCAAAGGAATTGCCTTGAAGACTGACACAAAGGATGACAAAATTGACGAATCTTCCGAAGATGAAAATTTCATGCTTCTAGTAAAGAAGCTTGGTAAGTTTTTTAATAATAATAAAACTTCTTCTTTTTCTAAAAAGAATAGACATTTCAGGAAAAAGGAGGCATCCACATCAAACCAAGAAATTACATGTTACGAATGTGGAAAACAAGGTCACATAAAGCCAGATTGCCCAAAACTCGCAAATAAAGGAAAATTCAAGGGCAAGAAGGATTTCAAAACAAAGAAGGCTTATGTCGCATGGGACGACAACGAAGTGAGTTCATCATCGGAATCAGATAGCGATGAAAGTGCAAATATTGCCTTAATGGCCTCTCACCATTCCGATGATGAAAATGAGGTTAGTAGTAATTTTTCTGTCTATGATAATGATGCACAAGAAGTTATAGATGAACTTCTAAAAGAGTGCAAGACTTTGTATAAAGACATCTCATCACAGAAGAAAAGAATTTTAATTTTAGAAAAACAAAATTCTGATCTCTTAAAAAATATTGAAGATCAAAAACAAAAAGTGATGGATGAAAAACAAAGTCTTGTATGTAAGAATTGTGAGTCTTTGTCTTTTCAAATTGTTCAACTTAAAAGAGTTTTAGAAAGATACGAAAAAGGTCAAATTGGCTTGGAAGAGATTCTTAAACATCAAAGGTATCCTAATGATAAAAGTGGATTGAGATATTCTAAATTTTCAAAACCAAGCACCAATAAGACCATTTTCGTAAGAGCAAGTGAACAAATTGTTAAGGAAGAGACAAGCACTTCTAAAATTCAGCATCAAAATCATAACAAGAAAAGAATTAATAAGAAAAAGAATTATATTCCTAGATATAGAAGTCATTTTCAACCTACATGTTTTTATTGTGGTATTAAAGGGCACACACCTAATGCCTGCTATGTACGTAATATTGGTATTGCAAAGGGGCATTATGTGTGGGTGGAAAAGGGTACTAACTATCAAGGACCCAAAGCAATTTGGGTACCTAACACTACCTAATTTTGTTTTGTAGGTATGCTTGAAGACAACCACAAATCAATGGTATCTTGATAGTGGCTGCTCGAAGCATATGACGGGAGATATAAACAAATTTTCAAGTCTATCATTAAAGGCTAAAGGATACGTCACTTACGGTGATGATAATAAAGGAAAAATTCTTGGAGTTGGAACCATTGGTGCACCTCCATGTACAATCATCGAAGACGTTCTTTTTGTTGAAGGCCTTAAGCATAACCTGCTTAGCATCAGTCAATTGTGTGACAAAGGGTTCAAAATCAACTTCACAAAGGAGGAATGCTTGATCGAACACGAAGTCACTCATGAGATTCTGCTAAAAGGTAAAAGATATAATAATATTTTTATGATTTCTTTTGATGACTCTTCCTTGAAGGTAAAGTGTCTTATGGCGAACAACAACGAGGCATGGCTTTGGCATAAAAGATTTGCTCACATTCACATGGAGCATTTAAACAAATTAATCAAGCATGATCTGGTTGTTGGGCTTCCGAAGATAAAATTCATCAAGGATAAATTATGCGATGCATGTCAAAAGGGAAAACAGACCAAGACAACTTTCAAATCCAAGCAAGTGGTTTCTACATCAAGACCACTTCAATTGTTGCACATGGATCTTTTTGGTCCATCAAGAACGAAGAGCTTTGGAGGTAGTATTTATGCTTTAGTTATTGTTGATGATTTTTCTCGATATACCTGGACAATGTTTTTAGTGCAGAAAAATGATGCGTTTAAAGCATTCAAAAAGTATGCAAAACGAATTCAAAACGAGAAGTCACTCACTATAGCCTCCATAAGAAGCGACCACGGTGGAGAATTTCAAAATTCAGACTTTGAAGAATTTTGCGAAGAACATGGAATTTCTCATAATTTTTCGGCACCAAGAACTCCTCAACAAAACGGCGTCGTAGAACGGAAGAATCGTTCACTAGTTGAACTTGCTAGAATAATGCTCAGCGACACAAATCTTCCAAAATATTTTTGGGCAGAAGCAGTAAGCACAACATGCTTTGTAAGCAACCGCGTGAATATTCGACCGCTACTCAAAAAGACTCCGTATGAGTTGTTCAAGGGAAGGAAACCGAATATATCATTCTTCCACATATTTGGCTGCAAATGCTTCGTTCTCAACAACAATAAGGACAATCTCGGTAAGTTTGATGAGAAGTCCGACGAAGGTATCTTTCTTGGTTACTCTCTTTATAGTAAAGCTTTTAGAATTTTTAATAAAAGAACTCTTACCATTGAAGAGTCCATTCATGTTTCGTTTGATGAGACTAACCCCTCGAAAGAGGATAATATTGTTTTGGATGATGATGATGATTTTGTAGATACTCCATAAAATGAAGAAATTGTTTCAAATGATCAAACAATATTACGTGAAGATGTTACTCAAGAAAATCAAGATCTTCCAAAAGAATGGAGAACACACAGAGATCACCCAATTGATAAAGTTATTGGTGATATTAGTCAAGGCGTTGCAACTCGACTTAATTTAAAGGATGCTTGTCTCAACATGGCGTTTGTATCTCAAATTGAACCATCAAAGATTGATGAAGCTTTAGGCGACGACCAATGGATTATAGCAATGCAAGAAGAACTTAATCAATTTGAAAGAAATCAAGTTTGAACCCTTGTACCAAGACCAGACAATAAGCATATTATAGGAACCAAATGGGTGTTCAAGAACAAACTTGACGAAAATGGGATTATAGTTCGTAACAAGGCAAGATTGGTCGCACAAGGCTACAACCAGGAGGAAGGAATTGATTTTGATGAAACATTCGCTCCGGTAGCAAGGTTAGAAGCAATTAGATTACTACTTGCTTACGCTTGTTCTATGAATTTTCAGTTATTCCAGATGGATGTCAAAAGCGCTTTCCTGAATGGGTACATTAATGAGGAAGTCTACGTCAAACAACCTCCGGGTTTTGAATACTTCAAAAATCCCTCACATGTTTTCAAACTGAAGAAGGCTCTCTACGGTTTAAAACGAGCACCACGAGCATGGTATGATCGCCTTAGCAACTTCTTATGTGAGAAAGGATTTACAAAAGGAAAGGTTGACAAGACGTTGTTTATTAAGAAGATCAAGGGTAACACCTTGTTAGTACAAGTCTACGTCGACGACATCATTTTTGGATCAACAAACAAAGAACTCTGCGAAGAATTCTCACTCATGATGCGAGAAGAATTCGAGATGTCCATGATGGGAAAGTTAAATTATTTTCTTGGACTACAAATCAAGCAAACCAAGGATGGAATCTTTCTCAACCAATCCAAGTACTGTAAGGAATTAATAAAGAAATTCGATATGGATAGTTGCAAGATGATGTCTACTCCTATGGGATCCGGAACGTATGTTGATCAAGATGAATCTGGTACTCCAATTGATATTACTAAATATCGAGGTATGATTGGTTCATTACTATATTTGACGGCAAGCCGTCCTGACATTATGTTTAGTGTTTGTTTGTGTGCGCGCTTCCAAGCAAATCCGAAGGAATCGCATCTCACTGCTGTGAAGAGAATTATCAAGTATCTCAAAGGAACGACCAACGTCGGATTATGGTATCCTAAAGATAGTACTTGTTCTTTAGTTGGTTATTCTGACGCTGACTATGCAGGATGCAAAACCGATAGAAAAAGTACAAGTGGTACATGTCACATTCTCGGAAATGCTCTAGTATCATGGGCCTGCAAGAAGCAAGCTTGTGTAGCACTCAGCACCGCCGAAGCAGAATACATCGCCGCAGGAAGTTGCTGTGCACAGATTTTATGGCTGAAACAACAACTTCTGGATTATGGTGTTGACCTTGGATGCATTCCTCTACGATGTGACAATACTAGTGCCATAAATATCACAAAGAATCCGGTTATGCATTCCAGAATAAAGCACATCGATATCCGACATCATTTCCTTCGAGATCATGTATTAAACAGAGATGTTGATGTTACTTTCGTCGACACACACAACCAACTCGCCGACATCTTCACCAAGCCTTTGGCAAAAGAACCATTCTACAAAATTCGGAGAGAACTTGGGATTCTTGATGAAGGTGACATCTGACTTTTTCTCTATTACATGTATGCATTATTTGTGATATGTTTTCATGTGTATGCATTCTGTTTTTAAGTATTTTTCAAAAATTCGAGCATGTTAATCGATTAACCATATGGGTTAACTGATTAACACTGTTGAATTTTCAATTCTGATTAAATTTTTTAATGTGTTAACCGATTAACCTATATGGTTAACCGATTAACACTGTTAATTTTTCTAAAAAATCAGAAACGAAAATTAACTAAATTTTTTGAAAATTTTATATTTTTTTATATATTTTGTGTGGTCCATATTCTCTTAAATATCCAAATCCATATCCAAAATCCATATTCCCTCTTAAAATCCTAACTTCTCTCTCCCACTCTCAAAAGTTGGAAAAACTCCCCACAACTTCTCAAACCCTAACTTCCTCAGAACCCACAACCCCAATTCTCTCAACCTCCATCCATGGCTTCAGCATCAAACCGCGACAAGGGAAAACTTCCAGAACATCACTCTGCATCTGATGAAGATATTCCTATGGAAACAACCAAGAAGCGCAGAATGGATTTCAAAGTCCGAGTTCATTCTATCCTTCCGGTAAAGTATGTGAATCTTAAGGCTTTTCCCGCATCATCTTTTGATTTTCCTGCTTTGCTCAAATATCAGAGGATCGATAAATTTGTGTCTGATTCTGGAAACTGCTACCCGGATCTTGTCAAATCCTTTTTGCATAAACTGTCTGTGTTTCTAAATGCAAATGATGAGCATATTATGAAAACAATTGTTAGAGACTGTGTTGTTGAAGAAAATCTGTCTGATGTTGCTGCAATGCTGAACATACCATCATCTGGGTACTTTCTGAGAAAGGGAGTTAACCACGTGGAAGGGCCATGGTCCAACTACGACAAGATGGAGTTCTATTATCAGATCTGCAGATTTCCAAAGGAGATGATTATCGCCAACCAACGTACTGCTCGTCTGTTGTGCTATGCAAAGAATCTTACCGTCTCTGATCGGATGCTTCACTACATAATCTGCTATGTGCTGATTCCCAAGGATTCGAATCATGCACAAATTAATGATCTGGAAATGCAACTTCTTTTCGCCATCAAGAACAAGATTCGTGTCAATTGGATTCTAACCATCATGTATCACCTTCAACAACAACTATCTCTGTCGACCCGTCTTCCTTATGCACAACTGGTATCAAGAATCTTGGAATTGACTACTTTGGATCTTAACCGTGAACCAACCATCAAGATGAAATCAACCACCAATGAGATCAACGAGATTACAATTGTCAAGAATACTGGAATTTTTAAGGATAATGACGGTACTTACAAGTATTCAGAAGAAGGAGCCAATGCTAACCAGGCCTTTCCCGTACCTGAAGGAGGCATTACAAACGAGTTCCTTTACCAAACTATCATGACTCAGCATAGAGAAACCTCCCGGGCCATTGCTTCTCTCCGGAACCTTGTACTTTCTTCTCACCACACCAACCCTGACAGCCCTGTTATATCTGATGAAGAAAATGAAGGACAAGAAGAAGAAGAGGAGGAGGATATGGCGGATGAGGATTTTTAGAGAATATGCTGCTGCTGTTGTTCTTATTGCTTTGCTTTCTAGTCTTAAGTTTTTATGCTTTCATTTGAACTATGTTTTATTGTAACAAGTACAATTTCTATTTGCTGCATTTTATATGTACTACTGTTTGTGCTTTGTGTTTACTTGGCTTTGCATGTGCTTATTACTATATGCTGCTATCTTGTGATTTCTTTGAAAGCTCTTCCTTTTTGCTGATGTCAAAGGGGGATAAGAGCTTGGTTTTGTTAATGTCTCTCTGTGTGCAGATTTTTTTTCCTCCATTAAGATAGGGGGAGTTGCTAGACATAGGGGGAGAACCAGATCAAGAACCAAGAGATATCGCACAACATTCTTGATTGCCATCATCAAAATGGGGGAGAATGTAGAAGCATGCTTCAGTCTCAAGTTTTGATGATGTCAACACTACTCAAGATCATCTCTTGATTGCAAAAAGACAAGCCGTTCAAAGTTATCAAGATCAAGTCAAGCTATCTTTCAAGTCAAGCTACATATGGAACTATGATTCTTCCAGACTTGGCTGCATTACTGGTATATCAAATTCTACCCTTATAATTTGATATACAAGTGTTCAAAAACATCAAGCATTTTTGCATAATACATAAGCATGTTTTTGAAACCTTAAAAATGGTATAACATTAATTTTAAAAAGCATTTTTCTGAAAATTAGCAGTGTTAACCGATTAACCATATAGGTTAACCGGTTAACCAATTTGAATTTTGAAATTTCTGGGCTAACGTACCAGTGTTAACCGATTAACCATATGGGTTAACCGATTAACACTGAACGTGCAGTGAAAAATTGCTTTGTTTCAAGTTCAAAAATTATTTAAAAAATTATACCATTTCATATTTTTGATGACTACTCAATGTACCTTTTTGAAAGGGTATTTTACTCATAAATTCTGAGTTTTTCAATTTTGAAAAATAGAGAACATAACACAAAAACTTTTCAATCTCCAAACACTTTCTACATTCATTTTCAAATTGTCTTAGAATCAAATTCACCATTTTCAAAAACTTTCATTAAGTGTTCATATGTGCATAAATTTCATATTCATCCTTGAACACTTGTATTGAAAATTGTAAGAGTGAATTCTGATCATTTGGAGAAGATCAACTTTGATATCATTACTCTCAAATCAAAATCTTTACAAACTTGTGTATTTTGACTTGTGATCCAGGATTGTTGGACACAAGGGTGAGTGTTTACAAGAGGATTGTTCTTGTACACTTGTTAGTTTTATTGTTTGATAGTAGGCCTCACCGGTTGATGGTGTGATAGGTTGTACTTTATTAAACAATAGTGAAAATTCTCTTTCATGTTGAAAGGGGAGTGGAGTACTCTCGGATTGTGAGGGGAACCACTATAAATCCTGGTGTCCATTGTTCTTTTATTTTTCTTCTTCTGCTTTCATAACCAAAAACACAAACCAGTAATATTTCAAGATACCATAAAAACCGGAAAAATTTCAAAAGTCCTAATTCACCCCCCCCCCCTCTTAGGCATACTCTGTTCTTACACTTTATGTGGAAGGCCTTAAGCCCAACCTACTTAGCATAAGTCAATTGTGTGACAAATGGTTCTGAATCAACTTCACAAAGGATGAATGTTTGACAGAACATGAAGTCACCCATGACATCTTGCTAAAAGGTAAAAGATTTAATAATATTTTTATGATTTCTTTTGATGACTCTTCCTTGAAGGTAAAATATCTTATGGCAAACAATAACGAGGCATGGCTTTGGCATGAAAGATTTGCTCACATTCACATGGAGCATTTAAACAAGTTGATAAAGCATGATCTAGTTGTTGGTCTTCCGAAGATAAAATTCATCAAGGATAAGTTATGCGATGCATGTCAAAAAGGGAAACAGACCAAGACAACTTTCAAATCCAAGCAAGTGGTTTCTACATCAAGACCACTTCAATTATTGCACATGGATCTTTTTGGTCCATCGAGAACGAAAAGCTTCAGAGGTAGTATCTATGCTTTAGTTATTGTTGATGATTTCTCTCGATACACATGGACATTGTTTTTAGTGCAGAAAAATGATGCTTTTAAAGCATTTAAGAAGTATGCAAAGCAAATTCAAAACGAGAAGTCGCTCACCATAACTTCCATAAGAAGCGACCATGGTGGAGAATTCCAAAATTCAGATTTTGAAGATTTCTGCGAAGAGCATGGAATTTCTCACAATTTTTCCGCACCAAGGACTCCTCAACAGAACGGTGTCGTAGAATGGAAGAATAGGTCACTGGTGGAGCTTGCAAGAACAATGCTTAGCGACTCGAATCTTCCTAAATATTTCTGGGCAGAAGCGGTTAGCACGACATGTTTCATAAGCAACCGTGTCAATATTCGACCAATTCTCAAGAAGACTCCGTATGAGCTGTTCAAGGGTAGGAAACCAAACATAGTATTTTTCCACATATTCGGATGCAAATCTTTTGTCCTCAACAACAATAAGGACAATATTGGTAAGTTTGATGAGAAGTCCGACAAAGATATATTTCTTGGTTACTCTCTTTTTAGTAGAGCTTTTAGAATTTTTAATAAAAGAACTCTTACTATTGAAGAATCCATTCATGTTTCTTTTGATGAGACTAACCCCTCGAAAGAGGATAATATTATTGTGGATGATGATGATGATATAGTAGGTTCTTCTCAACAACAAGAAGAGACTTCAAAGAATCAAGCAATACCACAAGAAGATGTCACTCAAATCATTGAAGAACATCAAGATCTTCCGAAGGAATGGAGAACACATAGAGATCACCCAATAGATAAAGTTATTGGTGATATTATCCAAGGCGTGGCAACTCGACTAAATCTTAAGGATGCTTGTCTCAACATGGCTTTTGTGTCTCAAATTGAACCAACCAAGATTGATGAAGCCTTATACGACGACCAATGGATTGTAGCGATGCAAGAAGAACTCAACCAATTCGAAAGGAATCAAGTTTGGAGTCTCGTACCAAGACCAGACCATAAGCACATCATAGGAACGAGATGGGTGTTTAAAAATAAACTTGATGAGAATGGGATCATAGTTCGTAAGAAAGCAAGATTGGTCGCACAAGGCTACAACCAGGAGGAAGGAATTGATTTTGATGAAACATTCACTCCGGTAGCACGGTTAGAAGAAATTAGATTATTACTTGCTTATGCTTGTTCTATGAACTTTCAGTTGTTCCAGATGGATGTCAAAAGAGCTTTCCTGAATGGATACATTAATGAATAAGTCTATGTCAGACAACCTCTGGGTTTTGAAGACTTCAAAAATCCCTCGCATGTTTACAAACTGAAAAAGGCACTCTACGAACTGAAACAAGCACCAAGAGCATGGTATGAACGCCTTAGCAATTTCTTATGTGAAAAGGGATTTACAAAAGGAAAGGTTGACAAGACGTTGTTCATAAAGAAGATCAAGGGTAACACCTTATTGGTTCAAGTCTATGTCGATGACATCATCTTCGGATCAACAAACAAAGACCTTTGCGAAGAATTTTCACTTATGATGCAAGGAGAATTCGAGATGTCCATGATGGGAAAATTGAACTATTTTCTTGGACTACAAATCAAGCAAACAAAGGATGACATCTTCCTCAACCAATCTAAGTATTGCAAGGAATTGTTGAAGAAATTCGATATGGATAGTTGCAAGGTGATGTCCATTCCTATGGGATCTGGAACGTACGTTGATCAAGATGAATCTGGTACTCCAATTGATATTACAAAATATCGAGGTATGATCGGTTCATTATTATATTTGACGGCAAGTCGTCCTGACATTATGTTTAGCGTTTGTTTGTGTGCACGCTTTCAAGCAAGTCCGAAGGAATCACATCTCACTGCCGTGAAGAGAATCATAAAGTATCTCAAAGGAAGAACGAACGTCAGATTATGGTATCCAAAAGGCAGTACTTGTTCTTTAATTGGTTATTGTGACACTGATTATGCAGGATATAAGACCGATAGAAAAAGCACGAGTGATACGTGTCACATTCTCGGGAATGCACTAGTGTCATGGGCCTGCAAGAAGCAAGCGTGTGTGGCACTAAGTACAGCCGAAGCGGAATATATTGCAGCAGGAAGTTGTTGTGCACAAATTCTGTGGCTCAAGCAACAACTCCTCGATTACGGTGTAGATCTTTGTTGCATTCCTCTTCGATGTGATAATACAAGTGCCATCAATATTACAAAGAACCCGGTCATGCATTCGAGGACAAAGCATATAGATATCCGACATCACTTCCTTCGAGATCACGTACTAAATGGAGATGTAGATTTTACTTTCGTCGATACATATAATCAACTCGCCGACATCTTTACCAAACCATTGGCGAAAGAACCTTTCTTCAAAATTCGACAAGAGCTTAGGATTCTCGATGAAGGTGATATCTGATCTTTTCTCTGGTTTATGTATGCATAATGTGTGTTTTCAAATGTTTGTGCATTCTGTTTTTAGCAATTTTCCAAAACTCGCATGTGTTAATCGATTAACCTATAGGGTAAACCGATTAACACTGTTAATTTTTCAATTTTGTCTTAATATTTAAATGTGTTAACCGATTAACCTATAGGTTAACCGATTAACACTGATACTTTTTATTTTGGAAATTAATTTTTTTAATGTGTTAACCGATTAACCTATATGATTAACCGATTAACACTGTTAAAGTTTTCAAAAATCAAAAACGAAAAATTAATTAAAATTTTGGAAAATTAAGTGTGTTAAATGTGTTATTTATGTGTGGTTAATATTTTCTTGAACATCCAAATCACTATCCAAAGAATTCTTCTTCTTCTTCTTTGACTACACTTTTGGACTTCCAACCAACATTAAAACCCACTCAAATAACTCCTCATATTAAACCCTCTCCTCCATCTCTCTCATCTCCACAAACCCTAAAACTTCAGAATCCAGAACCCTCAGCATCTCTCAAACTTCATCCATGGTATCATCTCACAAAGGCAAGGGAAAGTTACCTGAATATGACTCTGCATCAGATGGAGACAACATTCCTATGGAGACAGCCAAGAAACGCCGGATGGATTTCAAGGTTCGTGTCCGTCATATTCTTCCGGTAAAGTATGTAAACCTTAAGGTTTTTCCTGCTTCATCCTTTGATTTTCCTGCTCTGCTCAAATATCAGAAGATAGATAAGTTTGCTTCTGACTCTGGAAATTGTTACGATGATTTGGTTAAAGCATTTTTGAATAAGTTATCTGTGTATTTGAATGCTGACGATGAGCACATTATGGAAACCTCTGTTTGCGATTGCCTCTTGAAAGAGAATCTGACCGATATTGCTGCAAAGTTGAAAATTCCATCATCTGGCTACTTTCTCCAAAAAGGAGTTAACCACGTGGAAGGACCGTGGTCTAACTACGACAAGATGGAGTACTATTACCAAATCTGCAGGTTTCCAAAGGAGAATGTTGTAGCAAACCAACGAACGGCTCACATGTTGTGTTATGCGAAAAATCTGACGGTTTCTGATCGAATGCTACATTACGTAATTTGATATGTGCTGATTCCGAAGGATTCGAATCATGCTCAAATCAATGATTTGGAAATGTAACTTCTTTTCGCAATCAAAAACAAGATAAGGGTAAACTGGATTTTGACAATCATGTATCATCTTCAACAACAACTTTCTTTGTCAACACGTCTTCCTTATGCAAGGATGGTTTCAAGAATCCTTTAGTTGACGGATTTGGACCTTAACAGGGAACCATTCACCAAGATGAAACCAACAACCAATGAGATAAATAAGATCACCATTGTTAAGAACACTGGTATTATTAAAGACGTTGACGACACTTATAAGTATGCAGGCGAAGGATCCGCCTCAAACCAAGCTTATCCCGTTCCCGAAGGAGGTATTACAAATGAGTTTCTCTATACTACCATGATGACCCAACATCGGGAAACTATGAATTATCATCGAGAAACCTCAAGGGCCATTGCTTCACTTCTCAACCTTATCCTTATCGCTCAGCCTTCCAACCCCGGGATTGTTGAAGAAGAAGATGTAGATGATGAAGGTAGTGAAGAGGAAGAAGCAGAAGACGTGGATATGTTCGATGAAGATGTTTAGGAAATATTTGGTTCTGTTGCTTTTATTGTTTTTCTTTCCAGATATTGTTTAAGTTCTTAAGTTGTAACCGTACATTATTTACTGCATTTTTATGTTTGATGCACTTTTATTACAATCTATTATGCTGTGCTTGATTATATGCTGTATTGTATGCCGATATTGCTTTCGTTTGGTTTTGAAAGCTCCTTCCTTTTTGTTAATGACAAAGGGGGAGAAGAGCTTGTTGTCTAATATCTCTATGTGCAGAATTTTTTTGCCTCTGTTTAGATAGGGGGAGTTGGTGGACATAGGGGGAGAAACAAGAAGCAAGCCTAGAACGAACATCACCAAAAGATATCGCACAAGACGCACTTGTTTGTCATCATCAAAAAGGGAGAGAATGTAGAAGCACATTTCAATCTCAAGGTTTTGATGATGTCAACAAAGACTCAAGCTCATTCCATGATTGCAAGCAAAAAAGTCAAAGCTTTCAAAATTGATCAAGATCAAGACTATGGAATATTGTCAAGCAATTCAAGAATCATGTGCAAATGATCATTCAACTTTCAAGATTTGAACTCAAGCTTCGGTATATCAATATTCACTTCTTTAATTGATATACAAGTGTTAAAATAATTTAACATATCAACATTTTGCATTTGCATGGTTTTAAAATCATTTGAATTGGTATAACACTTTTTAACTTAGCTTTTTTCTGAGTTTTAACAGTGTTAACCGATTAACCATATGGGTTAATCGGTTAACGACCTTAAATTTTGAAATCTCTGGGCCAACGTTCAAGTGTTAACCGATTAACCTATATGGTTAACCGATTAACACTGAACGAATTTTGAAAAATTGTTTCTTTTTAAATTCAAATTTTGTTTGAATGTTATACCTTTTCATTTTATGATTCATACTCAATTATACCTTTTTGAAATGGTATTTTGCTCATATAAATTCTGAAAATTTCAAATTGAAAAACACCTCCAATAATTTTCAAAATAATCATTGAATCAAATTCATTATTTTTCAAATATTTTCATATATTTTTCAAAAGTGTTCATATTGGTCATACAATTTCATATCCAGATTTTTGAACACTTTGTATTGATATTGAAGAGTAGATTTTGATCAAAAGGAGAAGATCAATCATTAGATTGATATTATCATTGTACCACTTTAAAATTAAAAAAAATACAAAGTTATTTCTATTGTGACTTGTGATCCAGGATTGTTGGACACAAGGGTTAGTGTTTGCAAGAGGATTGTTCTTGCACACTAGTTGTTAATTAGTTGTTAGATTGTAGGCCTCACCGGTTGATGGTGTGATAGGTTGTACTTTCTAAAACTATAGTGAAAACTCTCTTTCATGTGGAAAGGGGAGTGGAGTACCTTCAGATTATGAAGGGAACCACTATAAATCTCCGTGTTCATTTTTCTTTCTGCTTTTACTGCTTTCATCACCAAGAACTTAAAGAAGAAAAATTCAAGAAGTTTGAAAAACCGGAAAAAGTTTCTAAAGCCTAATTCACCCCCCCTCTTAGGCATACTCTGAACTTACATTGCCAACTTTGATAGGATGTCGGCTCATGTGTTCTGCTCACGTGGCACGTGCTGGACCTCCGCGGAGCCGAAACTCTTCTTCCGTTCCCTTATGAGGGCTAGGTAGCTGGCCAGGTTGTCGTTTTTCGCCTGGTATTCTCCTCGCACTTGCGAGGTGACCAACTGGGATTCTGTGAATATTTTAATCTCCTTAGCTCTGAGGTCTTCTGCTAGGCAAAGTCCGGCGAGGAAAGCTTCGTATTCTTCCTGGTTGTTCATTGTTGAGAAGGCCAATGTTAGGGAGACTTCCATGATGATGCCTTCCTCGTTTTCTATGATGATGCCCACGCCACTTCTTGAGGAGCTTGAGGCGCCATCGACGAAGATGGTCCATCTTTGAGTTCTCGGTGTCGATTCTTGCGCAGGGGTCATCTAGGCGACGAAGTTAGCCTGAACTTGGGCCTTGAGGGTTTTTCTGCCTTTGTAGATGATGTCGAATTCGGAAAGTTCCAACGACCATTTCAGTATGCGTCCGACCATGTCGGGTCGGCCGAACAACTATTTGATAAGTTACTCGATTCTAACCACGATGGTGTGGGACAGGAAATAATGCCGAAGTCGTCTGACCGCGTTGATGAGGGCCAGGGTGACCTTCTCGATCTGTTGGTATCTCACTTTCGGGTCGTGGAGGGCTTTGCTCATGAAGTAGATCGGGTTCTGCCCCTCAGGGATTTCCCGTATCAGCACCACGCTAACATCCTCGTTCGATACGGCCAGATATAAGTATAAGATTTCCCCGGTCTCGGGCCTCGTCAGAACGGGCGGCTCCGATAGAGCGTGTTTGAGATGGCGGAGGCTTGTTCACATTCTTCTGTGCATTCGAACGCAACTTCTTTCCTCAACAATTTGAAGAACGGGGGGGGGGGGGGGGGCATACTGCGCGAACTTGGCGATGAAGCGGGATAATGATGCGAGCATCCCGTTAAGGGATTGTGTCGATTTCTTCGAGCTCGGGGTCGCGGGCTCGGAGAAGGCCCGACACTTGTCTGGGTTTTCCTTGATTCCACGTTCGGTCAAGTAGAACCTGAGGAATTTCCCCGCGCGTACCCCGAAGGTGCACTTCTCCGGATTGAGACCCATCCTGCACTTCCTCGCCGTCTTGAAGACTTTCTTGAGGTGTGTCGTGTGGTCGACTTTCGCATGGGACTTGACGATCATGTCGTCCATGTAGACCTCGAACATGTCGCCTATCTCTCCTCGAAAGACCTTGTTTGTCATACGCTGATAGGTGGCGCCGATGTTTTTCAGGCCGAAGGGCATTACGTTGTAGTAGTAATTACGCGATTCGGTCATGAAAGTCGTGCTCTGCTTGTCAACCTCAGCCATGAGGATATGGTTGTACCCCGAATACGCGTCCATGAAGGATAGCAATTTGAATCCCACTGAGTTATCGACGAGCTTGTCGATGTTGGGAAGGGGGTAGGTGTCCTTAGGACATGCCCAGTTGAGATTTGTGTAGTCAACACACATTCTCCATTTTCCATTATTTTTCTTAACGAGTACAACATTGGACAGCCAGGTTGAATACCGGGCTTCCGAAATAAAGTTTGCCTCTAGGAGGTCTTTTACAACTTTTTCAGTAGCCGCCGACTTTTCGGGGGACTGCCTACGCCTATGTTGTACTACGGCCCTAGCGACCGGATTGATGGAGAGTTGATGGTAGGCGACCTCGGGGTCGAGTCTGGGCATCTTCGCGGAACTCCACGCGAAGAGGTTGTCATTCTCGCGGAGGCAGGCTTTCAGCTGTTTCCTCGCTAGGTCGGGCAGCCCCGCCCCGATCTTCACGGTCTTCGTTGCGTCTTCCATGAGGGTCACGATCTCGAAGTCTCCGCCGGGGATGGGGCATGTTGGGTGGGAAGGCTGCCCGTAGGTGGATGGAGAAGTGTCGCTGACTTCGTCCTCGCGCCCAGGCTCTTCGCTGAAGCGGCTGTCGAGGTCCACGAAGCCGACGTGATCCTTCGGTTCGCTATTCAGGATAGAGGGTGCAGTTGCTTTGGTTATGGGCCCGATTGTACTTAGGCCCTTCATTGCTGCGTCAAAGCATCTACGAGCAGCTTCGATGTCTCCATTGAGAGGGATGATGGCCCTTAACCTGGTGTAGTATTTCATCTTCAAGTGTACGGTGGATGGTACTGCGGTGAGTCCGACCATCGTTGTTCTACCCAAAATGCAGTTGTACAGAGATGGACATCCGATGACCAGAAAACAGACGTTGATTTCTCTGGCTGTCTCTTTCTCTCCGAAGGTGACCTTGAGCTCCACGTATCCCCAAGGTCTTTTGGTTGTCCCGTTGAAACCCTGTAGGTCATAGCCTAGGTAGGGGGACAAGTTGGATTCGTCGAGCTGAAGCGTCGCGAAGAGGCGGGTGTACATGATGTCTACCGAGCTCCCTCCGTCGACCAGGATGCGTCGGACGTCGAAGTTGACCATTTGAGCTCGGATCAACAGGGGAATGTTCGAATTGGAGGCTCCCTCGAGGTAGAAGGTGATCGGATTGGATCTACCTCGGAACTCGTCCAACGTGCTCATCTTGCTAGAGCCGTTGCTTATGAGCTCGTTGAACTTCCGCTTGACTGATCCCACTGAGAGTTTGCTCGGGGTCCCGCTGGAAATGACCATTGCCCTCGGGAAGTACTCCCACCGACTGGTGGGGCGTACCGGCTCCTCATGTAACTGAAGTTCGGTGGGGAGACTGAACTCTCTGAGGGCGAACCAGTCCTCTGTTTGGCTAACGATAAGGGCTACCTGCAG
Source organism: Lathyrus sativus (assembly GCA_963859935.3). Lineage (NCBI taxonomy): Eukaryota > Viridiplantae > Streptophyta > Magnoliopsida > Fabales > Fabaceae > Lathyrus > Lathyrus sativus. The sequence goes on along the minus strand of OZ012741.1, from coordinate 687,662,245 downwards.
GTCGGAGTCGTTGCTGGGGGGAGGGAGATCCTCGAACTTCTTGGCTTCGGGAGCCTCCTGCCGTGGGGGGTCTCATCCCCTGGTGTACCTTTTCAGATGTCTGTCTTTGATTAGAATTTCGATTGCATCTTTCAGGTGGATGCAATCCTCAATCACGTGACCGTGGCTTCGGTGGAAGCGACAATATTTAGAATTGTCCACGTTGGCTTTGGTGGGTGTTGGTTTTGGAAAACGGGCACCTCCCCGGACAAACTCCGAATTGGCGCATTCGGCCAGTATGCGCTCGTGGGAAGCGACTAGTGTCGTGTATTTAGTAAAACGACCAGTAGGGCCACGCTGTTCGCGGGGTTCTCGGGGGCGGTCATCCCGTCGTTGGTCTCCCCCGAGTCGGTGGGATGATGCCCCATCATCTCGGGACCCGCAGGGGTTTCTTTGTCCCGGGTGTCGTGGGCGGAGTTGGCGGTTTGTGTCTCCTCGAACCGTATATAGTGCGCGGCCCTGTCGAGGAAGTCTTGGAGGGAGCTCGGCCGGTGGATGGCTACGACCTCGTAGAATTTAGAGTCTCGCCGTAGGCCATTCTCCATCAGGTAATGTTTCATTTTGTCTGATGTCGTTATCTGCACTGCTTCCATAGTGAACCTCTCGATGTAGTTCCTGAGGGGCTCATCGGGGGCCTGGATGATCGCGCCCAGCGCGACCTCCGTCTTCGGGTGGCGCCTTGATATCGTGAAGTGTCGCGAGAATAGATCCTTTAGGACCCTCCACGACGTGATGGACTCAGGCTTCAGGCTCTTGTACCACGTCATCGTGCCTTTCCTTAGAGTTGTCGGAAAGAACCGACACTTGATGGCTCCCCGGACGTTCCGGTAGTCGAGCATAGCTTCGATGTCTTCCAGATGGTCGTCTGGATCCGAGGTGCCATCATATGTTGATAGCACGAGTGGTTTCTCCATCCCGTGGGGAATGGGAGCCGCCATGATCTCCCGAGACAACGGGGTTCTATAGTCGTCTTCATCGCTGAGGATCGGGGACGTAGGGGGCGAGGGTCCATTTCGAGGAGGAGGTTGGTTCCGCACCTTCGGTTGCCTGACCAGGGCCTCGGGTCTCCCTGTCCTCAGCTCCTGAGAGCGTCGATCCTTCCTGGTCGGAGATCTTGCTTGCTTCTTGGAGACCACAGGTTGGGGTCTCTCCAGTTGTGGTCGGCGCCCCCGCGGTTGGGGAAAGGGGCTCCGAGAGTTCCCGCACTGATTTCTCCATAGAGGAGAGCTTGATGAGGTGTTGTGTTCCAGCGTGCCGATGCAATCGTTCTGCTAGAACAACATCTGGTTCGTCTGGTTGATGGCCGCGAAGAGGGCGACCATCATCGGGTCCGCACCGGCCGGAGTGGATATAGGCTGAAACACTGTCGGGCTCCTTACCCGAGGAACGACATGGTGTGGCGCGTCCTCGAAGGAAGGGGAGGCGGTATGGCCATCCTTGACGTCGGTCTCGCGAAGTTGAGATGTCCCCCCTGACCGTCGCCGTTGGTGACAGAGACAAATGTAGAGTTGTGGACAGCGTCGTCATGGCGTAGGCTAGTCATGACCCTGAAGTTTTGAGAGATGAAGCTTTGGTTCTCTGTTCGGAGGAACGGGGAAGCTTAGTTTCCCACAAACGACGCCACTGATCTGACCTGATCAGAAGGAAGTCAGTGACCTGCCACACGCCGTTGATCTGCTGCCTGTTCACCGGAAGTATGGAAGAGGAAGGGGGGTATACCTGCAAGACACTCCGATGCCAAAATGAGAAAGGACCAGAGTGAAGCAAATACAGAGAGAAGGTGTAGAGAATTGAATACCTGACCCTTTTGCGATAAAGGGTATTTATAGAGAGACCCCAGCGCAGGGCCAACGGTCACTTGTGTCGGGCTGGATTGTCAGACCCAACCCAGGTGACTGCTAGGGCTTATGTGGCGTAGTGAAGACCAGCACGTGGTCTTCGCCCTAGTTCAACCGTCCCGTGATCTCTGGAAGGTGGGTTGACCAACTCTTGCAGAGGTGGGTAGTTGGATGAAGACGTGTCCCCGCGGAGGGGAGCACGTGGAGAACGTGTGGAGGACACGTTGTTCTGCTCGAAAGAGGGAGGTTCTGCCCGCCGAGGGCAGCGTCTGGTCGACGGGGACCCTTGTGCTCGACATAGGTGATATGGGCCCGCTTGGGCCTTCCCGGTCAAACCGGGGCCCAGACCAGAACAATTCTAAAACCGTTTAAATCAATTTATTTAGTGTCTTTTTTTGTTCCAACATGCATTGTTGGGTATATGGTGTTGCATGTTTCATTCTTAGTGGACTGATGTGATACTCTCTAAATCTTGGAATACTTAAGAGCCTTTCCTCCAACAGGGAACTTCTTTGTGAATTAAAAACTGTAATAACATCATAAGTTGCAGAATCACACTTTTACGTAGATGTTGTTATAATGTTTGTCATTTTTCGCCGTCATGCTTCGTTTTTGTTCCTATTGCTTCTTCGGGAAGTAAAATATTGCCAGACAAATTACGAAGCGTAACTTAGCATTTAATTTACTCATTTACGCATTTTTATCGTAAACTGTCGTAAATAGGTTAGCATTTCATTTACTCATTTACACATTCTTGTCGAGTATATAGTAATTTTAGTTCTTGAATGTGAGACAATGCCGTTTTTACAACTTTTAACTTTTGTTTCTTATAAATGGAAGACTTACACTGTTGAACTAGAGGTTAAAGTTTCAAAACTTAAAGAAGTAAACGAGGAATTACAAAGAAAACATGTATGTTATGTTGTCATTTTGCATGAAAAACTCGTCAATAATTTGTTCGCCGAGGTTTTGGCAGTCTTTAACGACATTTGATATGATGCAAACATAGTTTATGGAAATACAAAAAGTAAGGAGGATCTGCTACAGATAAATAAAATAAGATGCTTGAGAAGGACGCTTACATGTCCATGGTAAATTACGTGAGTTAGTTGAAAACTTGTAGCAATAAAGACATTGTTATGTCATAAGGAGATGGGTTATACATGTAAAGTGACAGATTCAGAATTTTTAGTTAGAGGAGGCAAAATCTATATACCATTATATATATTTATAGAAAGATATATTAATATTAAAATAATAAATTATTGTGTATAAAAGTTTAAAATATCAATTTTTATTTTATTTTATGTCTGAAAAATAAAAAATACTTAAATATATATAAAAAAAATTTAACGTGTTATTATATTTTGAAATTATTGAATAATTTTTCTTTTATTTTTGTTTTTACCATGTAACAAAACAACCATTCAATAATTTATTTATACTTAGTTCTTTAATGTGGGAGCATTAATTGTGTTTCATTGTCTGAAAAATAAACTTTTAAAAATAATTTACAATAAAATAAGTAATTTGGTGGAGACAGTTGTCCCTAATATCATATATATATATATATATATATATATATATATATATATATATATATATATATATATATATATATATATATATATATATATATATATATATATATATATATATGTATGTAGTTCCGTCCTTGATAAAATGTGAAGTAATTATAGTTTAAGAGTAGATAAGATTGTTGCTTTTATGAAGAGAAAAAAAAAATATTGTCTGGACATAAAAAAACAACAATTTTATTTACTGTAAAATGTAATTACTTCACACCTTATATGAATAGCTGATCTCTTTATGACATATCGATGTCTTCATTCCTACAAGCTTCCAAGTAACTTCTATAATCTACCATGGACATAGTATATTTGCTACTAATTCAGTTTAATGCACTTTAATGGATAATTTTTTTAGCATATATAATAGAATGATTGATATAGAATAATTATATTTAAGTGTTTTTAATTATATTACAATATATTTATGTATACCCTACACTATAGCTCTACTTAAAGAATAAATTACCGTTACATTTTGACATTAAAACTATTACTAAATTTATGTATACCCTACACTAAATCATTGACTACAAAGTAAATATATGTTAAGTTTGTATACAATTAATAAAATATAATTTTTTAAGAGAAATGTTAACGAGTGCCTTCAGGACATTAGTTAAGAGATTAAAATGGTAAGTTAGACATTATTTAAAAGATTAAAAATACATTTTTTTTAAAATATATGTGTATTCAATGTCCTGAAAAGAAAAATAATCAGACTTTTTAAAGAATATTGTGTGTATTGAGTGAATAAAATATAACATATTTTCCTTATTTGAAATTCTTAACTAGTGCTCTGTGAACACGGGTTAACATGACCCTTTATTTATCGGGGATGTTTTTATATTTTTATTTAATTTTATATATTTAACTCTTAATTTGTAATTTAGGACACAAATTAATATTAGTCATAAATTAAATATTTGATCTCTTCATTTTTTACAAAAGCTTTTCTAACACACATGTTTTGAATTAAAAATAGTATATTTCATGTGTAATCAGATTCTATTTGAATGATTATTTCTATATAATTTAATTTATATAATTATTTTTTTAAGAATGACATATTTAAATTATTTATTTTATATATAAAAATGTATACAATATTATTATATCCTGTATTATAAATACATTTTACCTTCTTAAATTTATTAAATATTTAATCTCGTCATTTTTTATAAAAGCTTTTTATGTTTTGAATTAAAAATAGTATATTTCATGTGTAATTATATTTTTATTTGAATGATTATTTTTATATAATTTAATTTATATAATCATTTCTTTAAGAATGACATATTTAAATTACTTATTTTATATATAAAAATGTATATAATATTATTATATACTGTATTATAAATACATTTTACCTTTTTAAATTTATTAAATAATTATTGTATATGGCCTATATATAGATCAAATATATAAATTATTAAATAAATTTAAAAAAATGAATTTTACTTTTAATATATAACAAAAAAAACATATGTCAATTAAAATTAATAAATCCCTTTATTAATTTATTACAAAATAATAACATTATCAATAGGGTTCATATCTAACAAAAACTGTTTTAATTAGAGCCCTTAAAAATATCATATCTAACAGAAATAGCTAATAAAAATATGGAATATGGAAGAGTTGTCAAAGCCATTTATCCAAAACTTTGTGATAATCAAAATGTATGTTAGTGATTTTACACAATTCAATGTACTCAATATTAAAAAATTATTGTAAAAAAACTTTAATTAACCAAGTTTTATTTTACCACCTTAGTTAACCCAATCAAAGCTTGTAAAAATGGAAGAAATCCATTTTAAGTATAAAATCAAATAAAGCAATACACACTTTAAAAAGAATAACAATTAACAAATAATTAACCCGTTTAAATTTGAATTCAAAAACGGTAAACAAAAACCTTTCCCGGTTAATCATCATTCATCATTTTACAATTTAAAAAAAAAAAATTCATTGAATCATTTTTGAAATGAAAGTAAATAAACAAAGCGTGCATACGGGATTCGAAAATTATATCAACCCATTGCACGTGCGAGATGTGTGGGTCCCACACCATTAGTATCTATCTATCTACTCTTTAAATTTTCAAAATTTTCGGATAATTTATTTTCTATAAAATATTTGACCAGAAATATTCTGATTAAGGAAAAAAGATGATATAAAAAAAAAAAAAAGGAAAAAAGAAAAATATGGCATAATTTAAATTTAAAATTTCTGTATTTATTAAAATTCTACAAAAACGAAAATGTACTTTGAATGTGTACAACTGGGCTAGGGTTCCTATCCTTCCCAGAAACGGTGCCTTCTTCAAATACAACAAGTGTTCGTTTTATTCTTCTATAAAACTCTGCGTTTTGCAACCGGTAAACGGCGCTTACAACTCTCGTCGTTTCGCGTTTTGGATTATAACTGTTTCTCTCTCTGGTTCGAGGGTTCAAGATGGACGATACAGTGCTTGATGATATCATTCGGAAGCTTGTATCAGCGAAGAACGGTAGAACGACGAAGCAAGTGAATCTTACGGAGGCTGATATTCGTCAGCTTTGTACTTCCGCGAAGGAGATTTTTCTCAGTCAACCTAATCTTCTTGAGCTTGAAGCTCCTATCAAAATCTGTGGTATATTGTATTTATTGTTCGTTATTATTGATTTCAGTTTGTGATATATGATCTTTGATGTTTACTGGTTATATTGATTGGCTGTGATTTTTGATGTTAGAGTTAGGGGATTGACTTGAATGAAGAAAATGGGACTGTGAAATGGTGTGTGGTTCTGTTAATTGATTATTGTTCTTATTTAGTGAATGTTTAGGTTTGATTATGTAGTTGTATCTTTTGGAAGTTCTTTTGTGAGTTGAGTTGAGTTCTTCTGTTTGGGATTTTAGTTAGGGTTTGGTTGGTTTTCTTGGGACAGAGGGAAGTGTGATGATGATGATGATTAAATTGCTTGAGCTGAATTATTTACTCTTCATGTTTCTGTTATTATTTTGTGGCAAGTATGAAGAGTTTATTTGAATGTATGAAGTTCATATTATGAACTCTTTGGACGTGTTCTTGATAGTTGTAATAGTCTATACTTTTTTTTTTAAACTCAAATGAACATTTAACTAGTTGCATTGGATAATTTCAGATTAGTTTCTTGTATAACTATCCGTGCTTCAATATTGCCAATAGGGTGAGTAGTTTATGGTAATTTATGCCAGCTCCCCCTATGTCAGAAACACTGTCTTCTGGTGTTTTTTGTTTGTTTACGCCAGCCCCTTTGGCATGTTGACATTTGTATGGTATTCAGTTTAAATCAGTGTTGTCAAATAACGGTGCTATAGCTTGGCAGAATCTGAACAAACCTCTATTGTTCTGCAGTACACTATTTAGTACAAAGTGTTGTTAAATAGCGGCTATAGTGTGCCAAAGCACTGTAGCATAGCGAAATTTGAACAAGCCGCTATATTTCCGCGAGTTGCGATTGACAACATTGGTTTAAATGGTCAATAATCATAAACATCTTAAAAGCCCACTTATCTAACTTGGTAACTAATGAGTTTTATTTTTAGGGCTGCAGTGGTAGATTCCACATTTATTTTGTTTGTAAAGTTTAATGCATGTTTGATTTGACGTTTGCAATGTTGCAAGTCATGGTTGGAGCATAACTTGTGGTTGCTGGTTTGGGAGTTCCAAATGCCAAATCTTACACACTCTTAGACTTTAGAACCTATTGTGAACTTATCGGTGTGTTTTCTCACTTAAAGCTTTTCTGTTTTATTAAAAATATGGATGCTATTCTTAGACCTTGAGTAGTTTGTTTGTGGAAAAAAATATATTAAAATTGTCCAACATTTCCTACTAATTTGATTGCCTTGTTTCATTCAGTTGTGTGGTTTTTCCTTCTGGTATCTGTTATCAGTTAGTGCTAAGTAGTGTATGACCATTGTTTAAACAATTCATTTGCAGGAGACGTCCACGGCCAGTATTCAGATCTTTTAAGACTGTTTGAATATGGGGGATACCCACCTGAAGCCAATTATTTATTTCTTGGTGATTATGTTGATCGTGGTAAGCAGAGCATAGAGACAATATGCTTACTCCTTGCATACAAAATCAAATACAAGGAAAACTTCTTTCTACTCAGGGGTAACCATGAATGTGCCTCCATCAATCGCATATATGGTTTCTATGATGAGTGCAAGAGGAGGTTCAATGTCCGCCTCTGGAAGACATTTACTGATTGTTTTAACTGTTTACCGGTTGCTGCTCTAGTTGATGAGAAGATCCTTTGTATGCATGGTGGTCTCTCTCCCGAACTTAAAAACTTAGATCAGATACGGAATATTGCTCGCCCTATTGATGTGCCAGATCATGGCCTTCTCTGTGACCTTCTGTGGGCTGATCCCGATAAAGATCTTGAGGGATGGGGAGAAAATGATCGAGGCGTGTCATTCACATTTGGGGCTGATAAGGTTGCTGAGTTTCTTGAGCACCATGATCTTGATCTGATTTGTAGAGCTCACCAGGTAATAAAACATGTAGTTTGGTTGATTTCGATGATTTAAAGTTTCTTCTGGATTGACCACCCATGGTTATAAATAGTATATACTTCGCTTATACAATAGGTTGGGCATACACACAATAAGTTTTCAATTTACTGACTATTACTCACCGATTTTTAAAAGTAAGCCTGTTCTTAGGGTTTAAGACAAACAATTAATTACTATTGTAAAAAGTCTTGAGAGTATACGATGTTTAATGCATCATGAACATGAATGCACACTGGTTTTCTCGTGGCTTCCCTTTTCCTCTCTGCACTAACTTCAACACCTTGCGAGTCATGAATAGGGGGTCATTCCTCTTTGTGTTTAATCGACGATCCTTTGTTTAACTACCTTTTTGTTTTGCAGATGTGCTTTTATATTGTATTACATCTCTGTCTGTCTGTGCTGATGTTTTGGGCTTTAGCTTGGCTTGGGGGTCTAGATTCTTTTTGATTAATCAGTAAATCTGATCTGATGTTTCCTTTTAAAATGTTGGGTGCTGTGTCTCAGGTTGTAGAAGATGGATATGAGTTTTTTGCCAAACGTAAGCTGGTGACTATATTCTCTGCACCAAATTACTGTGGTGAGTTTGATAACGCCGGTGCTATGATGAGTGTGGATGACACATTGACATGCTCTTTCCAGATACTCAAGTCTTCCGATAAGAAGGGGAAAGGCGGGTTTGGCAATAACACATCAAGACCTGGTACTCCACCTCATAAGGTAAAAAAATAGAAATTGTTATGCATGCACTTGTTTATTAAAGCTTGTATTTTTCCATTTATACGTGTATGGGGGTCTATGTATTGTATGTTTAAATGCGAATATGTCACAAACTTGAGTTATAATCAAAGAAGTCAAAAGTTTCATAACATCTAGTATCAGTAAATATGAAGTTTGATATCATCTAAGTTGGCTATTGCATTTATGATGATATGCCTGATTTTATGTGGATTTATACATTTTAAGTACAAAAGCATAACATTGATAATCCAAAGTGCATTGCTCTAAAATAATATCTTGGGTGAGATCCTATGGTTTCAAGTTAAGACAATGTTAAAATCCATTTATGGTGTGCTCATTAAAGCTACGTGTCCAAAAGAGATGCAGCATATGTTTGGGCACACTTTTTCCATGGTCCAAAACCATGTCAAGCCAAAAGCTACCAAATGTAGCTATATAACTAAAAGCACATCTAGTGACACCCAATAGGTTTTCCAAGCAAAGTAAGCCTCCTGGGTCCACAGACCCAATTCACAAGTATACTTGACTGCAAGAAAGAAATGGCTATGCATTTTGTGGCAATTCTCTTTACGATGTTTAGGGATGCTAATCCTCATTTGTTCCCCTTAAAGTTTACTGGCGGATAGAGTCAGAGAAGTCACCTCTTATGTTATAAGTGTTAGCTAAAATTTTTAGGACTTCATTTAGTTCCTTTATAGGATCTATTTGAATTGATTTATTTGAACTTGTCTCTTTTGAGATTGCTACAATTTGTTTTGAAATTTAATTAGTTATGGCATGTTACCTATTTTGTTTCAGGGTGGGAAGGCTTAATTAACACTCTCGAGCTATGTACTATAAAGTCAGTGAGCTGGATGATGGCTTTCATTCTCAACATAGGTTAAAGGCTTATCTTTGTGCTGCCTGTCATGATTGATGATTCAAAAGATATAATTGCATTTTGCCTGCTTTCTCTGGCAACGATAAGTAGTATGGCAGGGACATGGCACATTTTATTGTGCAACTCCGATTGACCCCCCTTCCTTTTGTTTTTTCTTTTTATAGTTTTTTCTTCTTATTCTTATTATTATTAATGTACAATGGATTTTCAAACTCCATAAGGGGTAATCTTCAATATCTTGTTATGGTGTTGCTGAAATTTTATCATATGATTGCATCAACTTCATAGTGTGACATGATATACTCTCAAGAAAGTAGGAATGCTCAAATTAACTGGTTGTTTGGATTATTCATATCCACGGTCAGTTATTAAAAATTGATTAATTATTAAGATGGTTTAAATCAAATCCATATATTTGAATAGAGTATTAGTATGGGTTTAATCAAAATCATATTTTGGAATCCATATCAAAATAAAAACCAAATTACTTAGCATTTTTTAAAATCACAATAAAAAAGTTTGGACATTATAAAAAAAAATAATTTACAAAAAATATTAATTTTTATTTTATTTTTGAAAATTAAAGAAAAATAATTTTTTCAAAAAACAAAATATAAGAATTTTTTACTTAGGGAAAACAATTCTTTTCTGAAATATATAAAAAATGATTATTTTTCTTTTGTTTTGTTTTTGGAAATAATCAATTTGATATAATTAAAAACATTTATGTCAACCTAAAAGCAAGAAGTATTAAGATTCTATGAAAATCTCCTTGGAAAAAATTGGTAAGACTATTAAAGTTGAAAGGAATACACTGAGTAGAGAAATAGGGAAGTATGCAGAACTTCGTGTCCAAGTTGATTTCACTAAACCTCTGCCTGCGATGTTTGCAATCAAAGGAAGACATTACAAGATTGAGTATGAAGGCCTTCATTTACTCTGCTTGAGTTGTGGAAGGTGTAAACACTCAAAAGAAAGTTGTGGTGATCAAATAGTTACAAAAATTCAATAAGCTCCGAAGCCATGGAAAACAATACACGTAGTGGAAAGGAAGAGCTGATCAATAATACTAAAGCAGGCGGTCCTTGGACTTTGGTTTATAAAACAAGTAAAGGAAAAGAAAATATGCCACAAAAAATGGCGGCAACGGGGGTTCAGAGAAATAGGTAAATGGAGCTCTAGTCAATTTCAAGGACATTAAAGCCATAGCGAGAAACAAGTGATCTCGTTTTAATATGCTTAATGATGGAAGTGTGTTTGAGGAACAAGAAGTACTAATGGGGAAATATCCAAAAATAATAATGAAATAATCATGGAGAATAATGATTTGATAAGTGTTAATAATGATGTGATAAGTGTTGATACAAACTACAAAATCTTGCTTTGGAATTGTAGAGGTGTAGCGAGTAAATCCTTTGCTCGTGTTTGTCAACACTATATGAAGCAGACTCGGCCAAATATTTTCATTTTTTATGGAGACTAGAGTAACATCTGATAATTTAACTCCTACTCTTGAGAGATTAAGGTTTGATAAGTTTGTGGTATCCGAAGCTAGTCGTTTTTCAGGAGGGATTGTTATGGCGTGGAAGTCGGAGAAAGTGAATGTGGATGTTATCTACACTTATTTTCAGTTCTTACATATTAATTTGAAGTTTAGTGGTGGGGAAGAGTTTCTCTTTACTCATGTATATGCTAGTCCAAGAGAAGAAAGGCACAAGGATTTATGGGTGGAGCTGCATCAGTTGTCTTAGAATATAACACAAGGTTGGCTTCTCGGTGGTGATTTTAAAGACATCTTGTGTGCATATGAAAAAAGGGGAGGAGCTAAAGATTATAACAAGAAATGTAAATTGTTTAGGGAGAGGATGAGTTCCTATAATTTAATGAATTTGGGATCTTTTAGGCACCGTTATACTTGGAGGGCCCCATCTATTGACACGCCGCAAGTGTACGACTATGTGAAGTAGTAAAAGATTATTGAACCACAAGGGCCAATTGTTTAAGTATCGAATTCTGTTTGATCGATATATATCCAGAGAAATCAATAATTTGGGGTTTTGCAAAATCAACTTAAATAAAAAGCACATATCACTTAAATTACAATGGAGACAAACAAGACTTAGGGTCATGATTCTCACTCTGACACATTTGTATGATCCATGTCACTTCTATTACAAGAGTCTTGACATAATTTATAAAAAACAAATAAATAAGGACAACATCAGCTTTTGCCAGCATGTTTTCTTATCAATGATGAATAATTCATTGGCTTTTACTCGACCATGTTATACGTCAAGGATCCATCACCTTTGCTCAACTATAAAATTTGGAACTTTGTCAAATTCATCTAAGCACTTTTGTTGTATTGGACATGTTTGTTTTAAAACCCGCGCTCCAGTATTGATACATATCCTTTCAGGCTATGATCGGTACCTGAGAACACTTTACTTTTGTACAAGGGTTGAAATTCATGGACATAATTATTAAAATAAATTTGTACAAAGGACTATTGTAATCGACTTGTGACAGATCATTCAAATGGTCATAAGATGATCTCCATAACCTCTAGTCTCTAATGAAATACTCACTCATAGGGAGGAAAAACACAATCAAATCGATATTTATAATTGAATTCTTGATAAAAAAAATGAATTAAATAATAGATTGTAATGAAAACAAATAAAAAAACTTGAATTGATAAGCTTTAATCAAATTCTCTGATGGAGACTTGAGTGCAGAGACAAATAGATTACGTAGAAACTTCAGAAAAATAAACTTTGATCGCTAAACTTACAACTAACTATGAGCTTTATAGAAAAACCTAAACTTTTATGAAATCTCATTGTTCAATGGTAATTTCATAAGAAAATATCACATATAAACATGCAAAATACCAAAAACACGTGAAGTCAGTCTAAAAAAGAAAAAAAAATCAAAACATGTCTCGCCCTCCTACTATGACCCATAGTAGCTGCTACGGATGGCCGTAGCATGCCTCTTCTTTTCGTACGAGAACATCAAAATAGAGGAAGCCCTAGGCCCTTGTTGTTACGACCTGTAGCAGCTGCTACGGGTGGCTGTAGCAGCCCTCTGGATTTTGTATGAGGATTCTCTGACTTTTGACGTTTTTCCGCACTCTGCTCATTTTTGATCCTTTTTTACCTCGAACAGTTATTGGACCATGAAAGTAGTAAAAACATACTACTAAAGCATAAACTACGATAAACAAAAACAAATTGAACAAAAAGTGATAAAAATGCTAAATAAAAATGGTATGAAAACGACTTATCATCTATCAAGGAGGAGTTCGAATATACAAAAGACTTGACAGAGCAATGTGTAACGATATCTAGAGGTTGCAATTTCCTGATTCATCTATCAAAGGGCTAACGAGGATGGATTTTTTGGACCACCATCAAATTCTCATCTCGCTCAAAGAAGAGAATAACTACAGAAGGATTAGAAGGTTTCATTTTGAAAGTGAGTGGCTCCTAGAGGAAAACAAGGATAATTGTGATGTCACTACGAGTTTGAAGGCTTTAAAATCCCAGATTGCGAGTTGGAAGAATTTTATAGTACCTCAAACTCAGAAGCAAAAAAGATCATTCTTGGTTGAAATAGGGGTATTCAGAAAGCCTTTCATGAGGGAATGGGACATGTATGTCTCACTGATTTGGAGTTTAGGTTGCAGAAAGATTTGAAAAATAATCTGCATCAAGAAGAGCAACTTTGGTTCCAAAGGTCCCGTGAAAAATGGATTGTTAATGGAGATAGGAACACTCAATATTACTACATCAAAGCAATTCAGCATAGGCGAAGGAATAAAATCACGATGATAAAAAAATATGGAGGTGATTGGATTGATGATCCTAGTCAGGTTCTGTCGCGGTGAAGAATCAGAGACTATAACTATTAGTTAGTGTAGCACCCTAAAATTTGCCTTATCTTTTTCTTATCTACTGGCTTATGTTTCTCTACATTTCGTATTTTTTCATATCATGTCATTGGCTCTTGAGACATGGGATCAATGTGTTTCTATGGCTCAAGGTCTTCTTTTATTGCAAGGTTTTAAGCAGCAAAAGTCAAAGGCTTTGGCATTTATTTTTCCCAGCAATCGAGTGCCCGATTTTATTTTATTCAGCGAGTTATTTCTAGCGCAGGAGACAGTTCACCGGTTATCTCAGGTATTTTTACAGGTGCAATATTAAAAGGCAAGTTTCAGAGGCTTAACATGGCTCAGAACGGGTGGAAACAGACGATTATGCAAGTTTCCCTTCAAATGACGCAAATTTTCAAATTTATGAAGGGTTAATCGATTAACTCATTTGCACTAGCAAATGGTTAATCGATTAACCAAAGCAATTTTTGCCCAGATACGTGCATTTTCAATGCTTCCACTTTTGGGATCCATTTTGATCATTTGTGAATTAGTTTTTGCATCAGTAGAAGGATCTAGAATCACTCCAATTTTGATTTACTTTCAAAACCAATCCAATTTCCCTCCAAATTTCCATTCCTAATCCCATTCCAATTTTCAAACCCTCAATCCAAACCACAATTTTACTCCTAACCAAAAGCATATTTAATCCAATTCACTCTAAACGTCACCCAATGACACTCAAGAACCCTTCATTTTTCTGATTTCTCTACACATTGCTCTCAAATTCTCCCAACTTTCTTCTCAATTCCCTCACACTCCAAACCTCCATTAGAGCTCTTTCACTTGAATTCTTTGATTTTCATTGGAATCCTTGAAATCTAGAGCTTAACCTTCATCACTCATCTCCATCAACTTCCATTCATCATTTGATTTTCTTTTGAATCTAGATCTGGTGTTGGAAGCAACCTTTTAAGTGATTATTGGTTCAACTTTTGCTTATTTGGCTCATTCTTCACTTCTCTTGCAAGAAATCTCTTAGATCTTGAAGTTTTCCTGGGTTTCTAGCTTGGATCTATCGTTTGCAGTATAACAACACTTACCAAAGCAAATCTCAGCTTTGAAGGTTGGTTAATTTTAGATCCACTTCTGTTTTGAGCTTATTTGGATAATAAAAATGTAGATCCTCAATTTTAATTGATTTTGATGATTTGATCTATGTGATTTGTGATCTCAATGCTTGGATAAGTTTGATTAATGTTTGATCACTGATTTTTGGTGTTAAATTCGTACATAATTGATTACGTGATCATTTGGATGATTGTATAATTGATTAATTGCTGGAAGTGCTTTTAAATTTCTGTTTTTCTGCTTCTGGTGCAGTGTTAATCGATTAACCAGTTGCAGTACAAAATTGGTTAATCGATTAACCAGTGTAAATTTCAGTACTTTTGGCTTTTCAAATAGGGTTAATCGATTAACCACTTTTGCACTGCAAATGGTTAATCAATTAACACTGGACCAGAATGCCATTTTTGATTGTTTTCAAGCATATTTTGTTTTCTTTCCACCTCTAATCTTCATGGATTGATATGATGTATTTATGTGGACTGTTTTTAACCTGTTTCATCATGCTTGATTGTTTGATTGCGATTCTTCGACGTGCGACTTTTAGTTTCCGTGGATAAATGCTTGAAATGGCCATGTTGTTGCTTGATGTGGTGATCATGTGCTTTGCTAATTTGTATCCTATAAATTGTTAATGGTTGATGATTGTCTTGTTGGACTTGCGATGCATGTTCGTATTTACTTCCAATTCCGTTTGTCGCATGATCGTTTAAATTGATTAATTGATGTGAATTGCATGATGTTCTTGTTGAATGCTTAATCATGTTCTTGTTGAACACTTGTGTTCAATTGTTAATGCATGTCCATCTTTGCTTGATACTTGTTCATGATTTATTCTTGTTCATGTTGATTGTGTTGAAGCATGCTTGCTGCCCTGTTTTCTACAGTTGTTCTGTTCTAAATTTACATGATGTTGTATATCATTCTTGCTTGTTGCCTGCCTTTTACACATGATTTTTATGCTGAATTAGTAGTTGTTAAATGTTGTTGTGCTGCCTTGCTGGATTCTATTGTTGTTTTATGCAGGAAGCGTTGTTGTAGCTATTGTTTTTGTCTTATTTTCTTGTTTTTGCATGCTTCCTTAGGGCTTCCTAATCCAACTTAATTTCTGATTAAACTTGGAGTAGGATAGACATTAGGAGTTTAATCCATGCATGATAACAATTAGGTTAGTCCTTTTTAACCTCAACTTTAGGTCCATTTTTTGCATGCTAACATTAGGATATAATTTCCTTTCACATCTCGATCTTAGGGCCACTTTGCATGACAATGTCAGGACCGAGTTTCCCTTAGACCTTTCGTGCGTTTTTCTCTCTTCTCATCTCAAAACAATTCTAACACACTTAATAAAGGCGATGAACATTGTGCGCCACGAGTCTTAAGCATATGAGAAAGATGAGTGAGGGGTCACCTCTCGCTTGTCTAGAGTGTTTAGCATACGTCCCGTCTGGGGGCGATATGCGACGCATTCGTTCCTATATTATAGTCTTTAGTGAGACGTTCAATTCACTTCACTAAAACTCACAAACAAACTTCAAACCTTTTGTCCTTCGGGATTTGTTCTTCAAATTCATTTTCAGGAAAGAGTATGTTACTTTTCCGTTCTACCGCAAACATGCATCCACCCTAACTGCTGTAATGGGAACTTAATGTCGCTCATAAAAAACACTTAACCAACTTGTGGTTTTGTTAGCTGAACTACGTTTGCTCTGATTTCTCATACTAGGTGAGGATACATAAGCATAAGACGACGATGTCTTGGCGAGCAACCTTCCCTCATCACGCGTAGTTTTCTGAACTACGATGACTCTAACTTTCCCATTGCACGAGGGAATGCGTAGGCATAGGGCGGTGATATCCTATCGAGTCTCCTTTTTCTTTTCCCTTTCCCATCTCCATTTAGCAGTAGCTTTTAGATAACTCACCCTTTGATTAGACAACAAGTCTGGATCCCGTTGAGTACAATGGACGTGAGGGGGTACTAATACCTTCCCCTTGCGTAACCAATTCTCGAACCCAACATTTGGTTGCGATGACCTTGTCTTCTCCTTTCTACAGGTTTTCTTCGATCATTTCCTTACCCTCGTACGTTCGGTGGCGACTCTTCTATTTTCTTCTGCCGATTGTTTTTCGCAGTTGCGGTAGTTAGCTAGGTTCACAAAACTTAAGATATCACCACCGATCTTTAATTTATCAAGGGGAAGGGGAAAATAATGAATAAAACCAAAATTATGTAATGCAAAACAATGCAATAAAGAGATCTAAGGTACGGGGGTTGGTTATACTAAGGGAAGGTATTAGCACCCTAAGTATCTATAGTATCCTATAAGAACCTCTTGTTGTATTTGTGTTAGGTTAAAAGTTGTTTGCTATTGATGAAGATGAGAAGAGAAGTGTTTTTTTATATTGTTTTTGTGTTTGGCAGGACACAAAGTCTTGTGGCTACGTACCAATAAAGGATCAAAATCTCGTAGTTCAGGGTAGAAATTGAAAAGGGTTTGTTATGGTGAATTTTAATGAAGAAGAGACAAGTTGTCATCTTAATGAGAACACTCAACTTAACCACCACAAATATGTGGAAGATGGATCTTTGCTCACATTAAGAGAAGGACTCCAACTTTGATGTATAATCAACAAGTATGCCACATACCTCTCTCAAGTGGAAAAGAATCAACATCTTTCTCAACAATGTCACGGGGGTAAGAGAATTATATTCTCAACTAGGGATGACTAATGTCTAATCTATTTATAAAAAATTTAAATTGAAAAGCCGAAGAAGAAAAATGTTTGAATAAGGTTTGTGTCTTTTAGTCTTGTGAAAAGGTTTGAATATGCTTAAGATGTCTTGAAGCATTTATTAAGAAAAGAGTTTGAAAAAGTCAATGATCAAATGTCAAGGTTTGTTTATTAAAAGGTTTAAGTTTGAGGAGAGGGGAAGCTAACTGAAATATCTAAGTGCGAATAAGCCTAAGGGAAACTTCCTAGAATAAACAATCTAAAAGATAACAAGGATCATGCAAAAGATGTTCAAGAAGATAAAGATGCATATGCGCATGACAAGTAGTCAACAAAAATTCTCTCCCCTTGGATTAGGCAATAATAGAACAAGATGAACATGTATATACAAACTTTCAACAAATAAATTGAGTGTGAGAAACATGGTACACACCATCAATATAATCTTTAAGCACATGATTGAACAAAGAGAAACTTTCAAAGACTTAAAGCAAGGTACAAGTATGAACAAGATCAACATATGAATCATCAAGAAAAGCATGGTATACAAGTAATATATTTGACCAAGACACACTCAAGCATAAGCTAACATTTACCTCTGAACAAAACGCATGAATATATCTTTTAACAACACATACTTCAACAAGATATCGTTAATAACATGGGAAAAGATATGCATGTGGCATGCCTTAAACAAAGACAAGATCAAAATGAATTATCAAGTACAAACATGGTATATGCTATCAACACATCATCATCACTACAACATGCTCACACAAGACAATATTAACACATGAATAAGAAACAAAGACATGGATTTGGCAAGGATTAGGTCAAGAATGTAATCAACAAAACCTTAGATATTAGACTATTTAGAACAAGCATGAATATCACAACTAATAATATTAAACAAAGTCTCCTAAAAATAAAATTACATGTCTATTTATGAACAAATACCAACCCTAATAAATGTATTTTAGATTAAAAAAATGTGAGAATAAAATAAGAAAAGAAATAAAAATGTTTTTTTTTGTGATTTTAAAGTTAAATGGAAATAAATAAAAGAAATAATTATAGGATAATTAATATTTATAATATTTAGGTGTAAATAAAATAAAAAAAATGTAAGTATTTTTGGATTTTTAAGAGTTATATAAAAAAGAGAAAATTTTAATTAAATCAAAAGAGAAAAAGAAAATAGGAAAAATAAATAAATAAATAAAAATAAAAATAAAAAAGAGTGGAAAGGGATAAAAGAAGGAGAAAAATGATTAAAAAAAACGGGTGGGTATGATTCAAACCCACACAAACACAAAGATGCGCGCTGCTACCGTCATGCCAAGGTTGGCTTGCCAATCTTGAATTGCAACTTAATATATATATATATATATATATATATATATATATAATATGAAATTTAAAGCTGAAAAATGTGCGAACCACCATTGCCATCTTCAACCTCAAACTTGTAAATTTTGAAAACACGAATTTATGATTTATGAATCAAACACAAAAAGTGGATATAGCATTTCACTCAGATTTTAAAAAGGATTCCATATATGCATTCATATTTGATTTATTTTAATCACAACTCATGAATTTCAGTCACAACTAGATGAACCCTAATTTTTCTAACAAAAAATTAAATACCATACACGCATGATCAATGAGCACAAGCATAGGGCTTTCGATCCTCATGTCTTGGAAAGTAGAACGGTAACTTGAATGGATGCAAATGATGCTCACAACATGGAGTTTGAAATCTCAGAAAACTTACCTATTGGTGAGTGTCTAATGCACCTTTAAAGCTGTAAGTGCTCTTGATTGGCTGCATTTTGTGGCAAAACATTAGAGTTTGCATGTATGTCATACTGAATGTTAAGACATACATAATGATGTGGCAAAAATAATAATGCATTATATGCACCTGGACAAACACCTGTTGTACCACCAGGATATCAGAAACCTGTCGTAGCTGCTCAAAATGCTCCTAGGAAATCTAACCTCGAATTGATGATGGAAAACTTCATAGCCACCCAGGCTCAAACAAATAAAGACTTCCTGAATCAAAACATACACACTAGTGAGCAAATTAAGCAATTAGCAAATAAGATAGACGCTTTAGCCACTCACAACAAAATGCTTGAAACCAAAATTTCGCAAGTGGATAATAACAAGCACCTACTACTGCTCCTGCAGGCACATTTCCTGGACAGCCGTAACCTAATCCAAAAAGACATGCAAATGCTATCATACTACGAAGTGGTACGAAATTGGACGAACCAACTGACCCGAGACTTGAGAATCCAGCTATGTATCAAAATCCTGGAAAAGCAACTGAGAAGGAAACTGCTGAAAAGGAAATCGACCAAAACATAAAGGAGAAAGAAGGTAGTAACCAAGAGGACGAAGAAAAAGAAGAACCATATGTGCCTCCACCACCTTATAAACCTCCTAGTCCTTATCCTCAAAGATTTTCTAAATCTAAAAACATGGGGCAATTCAAGAAATTCGTTGAACTTCTGAAACAATTCAATATCACAATACCTTTTATAGAAGTTATCACCTAAATGCCCTCATATGCTAAGTTTCTTAAATAAATCTTAACAAATAAGAAAAAGATCAAGGATAATAAAATCGTTACGCTTACTGCTGAGTGTATCGCGATACTCTAAAATAAAATGCCTCATAAGCTGAAAGACCCAGGTAGTTTTTCCATACCATGAGTAATTGGAAAATTTGTCATAGACAAAACTCTATGTGACTTAGTGTCGCTACTGCGAAAATCGGCGCCGGCAATACAGAAGAGTCGCCACCGCGCGTTATTTATGCCAAAGGAGGGAAAGGAAACGCTCGAAGTAAACCTAACGCAAAGACGGGAAAAGGTATGGTCATCGCAACCAAAACCTAGATTCGGGAGTCGGTTACGCAAGGGGAAGGTATTAGCACCCCTCACGTCCATCGTACTCGATGGGATCCACGCTTGTTTGTTTGTACGGATTACACTTCTATCTAAACTAAAGGATGAGGTCTGAAAAGAAAAGAAAACATGACTCGGCAAAGCATCGCACTTTATGCCTACGTATTCCCGTCTGGAACGAGAAATCAGAGTCAACGTAGTTCGCCTAACTACGGGTGAAGGTGGGGAAGGTTGCTCGCTAGGATACTGCATCCTATGCCTACGTACTTCCACACAGCATGGAAGATCAGAGCAAACGTAGTTCGGGCTACGCACGACACAAGCTGTTCAAATGTCTTTTATGAAAAATATCACCTTAAACAAGGGTTTTCTTATTATCGGTCCCTGAAGGACAAAAAGGTTGATGTTTGTTCAAATCTTTTGACGGAAGAAATGAATTGATTTTGTTATAACCTTTATTAATGTTTTTCTGTTGTTTTGAAGAAAGAAAAGATGACACTCTAAAATCCTAGGGTTAAAAAGGGAATAAAATCTACCATAATGTTATCATACATGGGTTAGCTCCTAATGTCTGTCATGTTACTCTCTTGCACGGAGAGAAACAGAGCTCCTAAGGGAATAAACGGAAAGCAAAAACAGATACAGTAAACAGTAAAATAATGAATGAATACAGCAAACAAGCTAGGCAAGGGAGCCAAACTCTACCTCGACCTGAACACAATAGGTAAAAGTGAAGCACATTTCACTTTAAACCTAGGGGAATTATCACACACAATACAGCAAAAACCCCAAGCTCTGACAGCTAACTCCAAAGTTGATGCACAACACATCCTCTTTCAAATGAATCCCCAAAGCCCCTTCTTCATTAGACCCCCGAGCTCTAGATAGCTTCTTGCTTTGACAATCTTCATCTTCAATGATCTCCATCTTCAAGGGTAAGCACTCCAGGATAACAGAAAAGAATCAAGAGATCTAGTTTGGCATGCTAAGCAGCTCATGAACAACCAAAGGAAGCTCACAAGGGATTTGCATAGTGGGACAGGTTCCCTCAAAGTTCTACCTCTAAGACCAATCACTTATCCCTCCAAAGGAGGGAGGTGAGTTCTTAGAGGGACTTTTAGTCACTGGGAAAGAATGGAAGCACAGGAAGCATTCCATGTTTCATGAATCAAATCTCTAATCTAGAGCTCTACCTAGCTCCTAAACCCTATGGTCTTCCACAGCTGAACTCATCAATCTCTAGATCTTCAACCTTCAATCTTCTCCTTCATCATGCTCCTTGAACAAGGTCTTCAAGCAAATAAAGCCCCCAAAACAAAACCCAAAGATAAACCCCAAATGAAGCCCCAAAAGCAGACAATCATCATAAAGCATCCAATACAATCAATCAAATCAGAAAATACCCTAAAAATATTAAGATCAAAGAGAAAAATCTAATATTTATTCACAAGGGTCTATTATACTTACCCA
Organism: Lathyrus sativus; assembly: GCA_963859935.3. NCBI lineage: Eukaryota > Viridiplantae > Streptophyta > Magnoliopsida > Fabales > Fabaceae > Lathyrus > Lathyrus sativus. The sequence goes on along the minus strand of OZ012741.1, from coordinate 687,640,479 downwards.
TAATATCCCTATAGTCCCATACCCAAAAGCAAACTAAAACTCCTAAAAGAAATGATTTACTTCACCTATGTCACACCTAAAACCCTAATTTGATTCCACTAGTCACACCTGATCAAACTACCTCACAATTAATCCTAAAAATCACAAATTAAATCCTCTATGCAAGTTAAGGTCCTAAGCTAAGTACACTAAAAGGAATGGACCCTAAATCTAAAGGGAGTCTCCTAAACCAAAATCAACAAAATCAAGTATAAACCTAAAGTCAATAAAAACCTATTTAAAAGGAAAATATTCTAAAAATATAAAAATGAAAAGAAATGCTAATTTTAATATTTGTTACTTTTCTTAACAGAATTATAAACAAGTTGCAAAAACAACCACTAGAAAATATTAATTTTTCAAATTGATATGAATTTTACAAAATCAAAAGAAATTAAAGAAAATAAAAATAAAAGCAATTGGGAGAGGGGTGTCAATAGCACAAGCGCCTAATGCATTTATCCTAATGGGCTCAGACTGGGTGGTGCCAATAGTAGGGCACGCAGGCCCATTACCCATCAGAAAATCTAAAGAAAATCAAAAGAAAAAAGGACAAAACCGTGGTGTAGAAAGTAATAGATTTCAGTTTAAAAGTGGATTGGGCTCACGATGGGGGTGTGGGTAGCGTCTAGATCTTAAGCCCATGAGTCAGGTTAAATGAAACGCAGCGTTTGCTGCCTAATACTTCCCTCTAAATTTTGTTTAAACGAGAGCCCTCAGATTAAGTCTCCAAGTCAAAGTCAGGTTTTCATCTAACGGTCCCCCCTTTGTCTTCCCCAACGAGACCTAGGGTTTTCAGGTTTTCACTCTCCCATGCAAGCAACTTCCCTCCCTCTGTCCTCCCTCGTCTCTCAATGAAACTCAGTCATGTAAAAATAAAAAATGCTCTACGTTCTTCCCTCTACACAACCATGGTCTCAGCTTTCCCTAAAAATCATCCTAGAGTAAAACCCGATAGGTATAAAGATCACTGCTCACCAAAATCCACTGACATGCACTCTGTTATTCTTGACAATTCTTGGTACTAGCATGCTCTACACATTGCACTGGTTATTACATGCTATCTAGATAAGATTAATGCTCACTAATCTAGGTGTTCTAAGTCTTGAAAGTGTAACTGCCCTAACACAAAACTCCACTAATGGCTCTGTAAGTTTGCATACATCATCATCTACCTAAGCCTAGCAAATCTAACCTAAAAATACACACTAAAATGACATAATTAGAGGTATGAGAACTGAACTGCATACCTGAGATTTTGGTGAAAACAGAAGAAAGATCGTGCCTCTCAAGTCTTGGCAAGCTTCAAGGGTAATCCACAACTGACAAGGAAGCTTCTGTTTGCAATGGAATCGTGTGAAATAGCTTGTAGAGATTGCTGCAACTCTGGTGTAGAATCTTGAATTTCCAATTTCAGCCCCTCAAAACTCCATTAACAGACCTTTGATTGATCTTGTACACACTCACTAGAAGCTATGGATCACATATGAAGAAGAAATTTGAGCAGCAATGGAGTAGAATGAGTGATCTTCTCTTACTTGCCAATGAAGCAACTTTGTAATTCTCCTCTTTCTCCCTCTATCTTCACCAACCTTTTCCTCAAATGCACTCAACTCAATATATAGAGAACCATGGAACTGACAAGAGTCTTCTGGATCCATCTTAGATGATTCTAGAAAGTTCATGAATTTCTCATGTTATGACATAATCCCCATCTCATGATATCTCCCTTCAATCTAACTTGCAGCCCCTTAAAACACTTTTGAAAATCTCATGACATGAGTTATTGAAGAGTGTATGATGCTTACCAAGCTAACCCCTTGCCTTGTGTTAAGTTTCACATGAATACCTTATTATGCAAATAAGAATTACAAAGCAACCTCATCTTTAAAGCCCTATCTCAAAATTGTGGCTGAACCAAATTCTTTAAAATATTGTTTAGACTCAATTTGATATATCATATGCCCCATTTTGGATTTGTAGATTGCCCATACCAATTTTCAACTTGAACTTTTTCAACTTATGTCCATTTTTTAAGTCATTTTTACCACCTTTGGTCAATTCTTGCTACAAGCTTTTCCAACATGCCATGACCTCTTTTTTAGACTTAAAATGCCATTTTGAGAAACTTTGATGTTGTGAAGTTTTTCATTTGAAGCTTCCTTGTATGAGTTTTAGGCATAGGCTAAGAATGACCTATAATTCCACTTTCCCAAAATACCCCTGACTTGCACAAACTATAACTTGAGCTTCACAAATCAGATGAAGGCATACCATACCCTTTTGGAAAGGGGAGATCATGAGTAACAACTCTTATGTTTGCCAAGAATTCATTTGAAAACGCCTTTAAGGTCAAAAGTTGCTTGGAAGACAGGCAACTTTCACAGACAAATTTCAGTGTCCTCAGATGACCTGTAACTTGCAAGAGCTATAACTTGAGTTCTATAAATCATCTTGATGACTTCCACCACTCAAATTAAAGCTATGAATATACTCTACAAGTTTCATGTGGACCAGAAATTCATATGAAGCTTGCATTTTGAGTTACACTGCTTTGAAGTTTGACCTAATCAAGGGATTTTACACTGAAACCCTAATTTGGTAACTTCACTTCTCCTTGACTTCTTTTGATTTTTCTTGGGTACAACACCACATCCATATCCATGTAGCAAATAATGAATCCCACATCCTTCAAATGAGCCTTAATGCCTTTCAAATCAAGCCCTTGACCTAGGATTGACCTAGATAAAACCCTAGTTGACTGTCTTCAACTGAGGCTCTTGCAATCATTCCAATGACTTGGCTCATCTTTAAAATGATCATCTAGACTTTCCATGATATCCATACACACTCCATGCTCTTGGCTCATAGGTCATATACCCTCTGATGATCCCCAAACAACCTCAAGATAGGAGAGAACCCCATGATTGATCTGTCAACTCTTCAAGACTCAAATTCTTCCCTGATGACATGAATATTCTTGAATATGAATGAAACCCTCTGAATATGCCTCTTGAGACAAGAATGGCACTTGATCCCCTGATTAAGATAGCTTGCTTATGCTATGCTATGCAGATGAATGTACTATGTACATGATGACAATGCAAATGACAATGCAATTGAAACATAAACCTAGGTTATAAAAAGGTTGGGCAAATTTTGGGGTGCAACAGCTGCCCCTATTCAAGCGGCTTGGACCCGACTGGATGAAGAGCGCGCAACCTTCAGACATTCGAGGTACGAGACGGTTGAATACGAAAGAACCCAGAAATTTGCCAACCGCAAAAATTAAATTGCGTATACGACTACTGCTTGGGGAGAGCCCCCCCAGGGCACTGGCTTCTGTTGCCACAGCAACAACTAACCATCCATCTGTCAATCTGTTTTTGTAAAATAATCTGATATTGTCCGCAGACCGCTCTATTCCGAAGAAATGGGCATACACCAAACAACGAGAAATTGTTGATATCACTTATCAACCTCTGGGAGAATATTGACTTCACTTGTCATGTTGACTTCACTGATCAACCTTTCGTATCTGAAGAAACGAGCAAACGCTTAAGCAAGCGGGGCGATGTTGATCTCACTTATCAACCTTTCGTTTCCTGACGAAACGAGCGAACGCTTAACCAGGCGGGGCAATGTTCGAAGACATGAACAACCGACTCTGCGGGAAAACGAGAAACTTAACCAAGTAACTCTGAGGGGAATCTGACGATAATCATCACATACCTACTCTGACCATAGATAACAAATTCTAGATCCTCACGTACTGATATAACAACAAACTAGATGGACTGAGTAGCTTAACCAAGCAACTCGGTGGGGAAAACTCTGTTGGAGATCACGAGAAACTTAACCAAGCAACCCGTTGACGACCACCTTGCTGGGGAATACAAGTAACTTAACCAAGCAACCTGTTGAAGAATACCCTGCCGGGGCCTACGAGGAACTTAACCAAGTATCTCGTTGAAGAGTACCCTGTTGGGGATTATATATCTACTGGGGAAACTGAAGGTAACCACCCGAAAACCTGCATTCTGCCATTTTCCGATGTTGACACCACAACATCCTGAAAACGACTCAGTTGGGGAAAAAAAGGGTGCTTGACCAAGCAAACTCTGCTAGAGGAACGTATGGCATAACGAACACGATCACTACGCGTCTTACACCACAGATTCACAAAAATGAGACGAACACGATCCACTGCATGTATCACAAACAACATCAACTAAAGGGACAACCACGATCACTGCATGCTGTGTTACAAACACGATAAACATGATCACTGCATGTTTTACACCCCAAATCCTCATGACAGGAGAAACACGATCACTGCGTGCCTTGCGCCACAACCCTCTTGACAGGAGGAACACGATCACTGCGCGCCATACGAAATAAACTCACATAGATGAGGCTAACACGTTCACTGCGTGCTTCGACCACAAACATGATGAACACGATCATTGCGTGTTTTGCAATAGGACGAATACGATCACTGTGCATCTCGACCAACAAACCCCTAAGATGATATCGACACGATCACTGCGTGTGTCACAAAACCAACCCATGTAATAGGACGAATACGATCACTGCGTATGCCGACCAACAAAACCACCTGATACAATAGACACGATCACTGCGTGCATCACAAGTTCACATGGTACTACCAACACGATCACTGCGTGCCATACGAATACGATCACTGCGTATCTTGAACACGATCACTGCGTGTTTTGAGCCACGATCCTCTTGACTGGAAGAAACACGATCACGATGTGCTGTGTGTCTCAACCAACCCACATAATTGGACGAATACGATCACTGCATATCCTGACCACACATAGGGTGAACACGATCACTGCGTGTTTCGTGTCACGACCCTATTGACTGGAGGAAAACGCGATCACTGCATATCCTGACCACACATAGGGTGAACACGATCACTGCGTGTTTCGTGTCACAGCCCTCTTGACTGGAGGAAAACGCGATCACTGCGTGCCTTGTGACACAAATTCAACCATGGGACGAACACGATCACTGCGTACTTCGGCCACAAACAACCAGATGAACACGATCACCGCGTGCTTCATGCCATAACCACCGTATAATGGACAAATACGATCACTGCGTATCTCGACCAACAAATCTACAGACCATGATCAACACGATCACTGCGTGTCTCGCACAATGAACCCCCGAGATAATGCCAACACGATCACTGCGTGCCGTACAACACAATCCTCTTAGATCGGGACGAATACGATCACTGCGCAATTCGACCACAAACACACATACCAGGATCAACACGATCACTGTGTGCCTTACAACATGAACCCCATAGAAGATACAAATACGATCACTGCGTACTTGGGCCACGAAATTCACACACCAAGATCAACACGATCACCGCGTGCCTTACAGCATGAACCCCCAAAGGTCGGGACAAATACGATCACTGCGTACTTTGACCACAAATCAACATCTCAAGATCAACACGATCACTGCGTGCCTTACAACATGAACCCCATATATGGTACAAATACGATCACTGTGTACTTTGACCATAAAACAACATCTTCCTGAATCACGATTTCTCTTATCGGCAGGGAACAACACATCTGAAACCGAAGAGGTAACCACCTGGCTTATGTTTCAAAAATGCACGTTTGATAATGACGTAATGCTTCCACACAGCATGGAAATGCTACGTATTTAGGTAAAATGCAAAGTATGATGATGCATGCTTATGCAAAGAGTTACTTCAGCAAAATAAATGCTGAAGACCAAACTGGATCCGCTGGGGATGACCGGAGTACTACCGATATGCTTCCAACAAAATAAATGTTGGAAAGATGAACTAACTCCGTTGGGGATGACCATCCTGCTGGGAAAGTAGCTCACAAACTCAAAACTTCAAACTCTGCTGAAAAATGATCATCCTGACGAGGAAGGATCAACCTGTTGGGGAAAGAGAAAAGCAGTCCTGGAAACTGCTTTCAAAAGGTATCAACACTCTGATTACGCCCTGTGAGGATAATTCATCCTGCTATCACTGAGCTAGGGACTGACCGGCGTGCTCTGATTCGCACTACGCAAGAAACTCTTTGGGGAAGTTAATCATATCCATCTCGACCTTCGCTAGGGAGGACTCCGCTCCGCTTGATAAGCTAATTCTGAACTACTGAAGATACATTGATCTTTTCCTTTGACGCAATCTCCACTCTCATGGGGAGACAACATTCAATTTTGCCTGGGGCGACTTCACTGGGGAAGGACACAACGTTCATCCTCTGGAGAGGGTACTAGCCCGCCATGGACTCTGGCGGGGAACTTTGCGAGCTTTTGAATACCTGCAAAAGTCAACAAGCAAACACAAGGCAATCTATGCAAAAAAGAAACATCTTGGTAATCACCCATGACAACCATTCAGGTAATTTCCGGTTTTAACAATCATCGGCCGAGGCCCGCCTGTTTACACGCATGTAAGTTTATCAAAAACATCGGCGCTTTTTACAAACAAAACTGTAAAAATTAAAGCCAAAGTCACACACTACACTGAATAACACACTTTATTGATAACAGCCTGAGAATAGGCAAGATTTATACATCAGATGCAACTCCTGAAAAGAGGTAGTCACACATAAACAAAATGCAGAAGTATACAAATATACAGAATAAAATTTGTACACATGTCGGCAGCGTGTTACAGACGAACACCATGAACCGATCCTCCTATGACTCGCCGGACTCTGACGCTTTCCCGATCTCTGTCTTCGGAAGAAATTGCTTTGGATAGTTGACCCCCAGATGCTCCCAAACCACTGGACAATCAAACTTGGACCGCAGTCATTTGCTTCTCAAATCCCTAACTTTTGCGTGAATCGCCCTTTGCGGGTTTTCAATTCACCGGGATACCCTTTTTTGCCGAAGCCGCCCAGTGTAGGTTTTCGACTTCGCGGGTGTACATTTTTTTCATTTTATCCCTAACTTTTGCCCGAACCTTTTTATTCTGTTTTTGGTTCGCCAGGATGCCCCATTTTTGCCTGGACTCTCTTTTTACTGTCCAGCGGGTCAATTTTTAAGCAAAGTATTTTTTAACTGCGTCCGAGTTCACAGGGGACGAAAAGTCTTCACCGTCCATGGTGGATAACAATAAGGCTCCTCCAGAGAAGACCTTTCTCACGACGTATGGACCTTCATAATTGGGAGTCCATTTGCCCCTATGATCCGATTGCGGTGGGAGAATCTTCTTCAGCACAAGATCACCCGTCTGAAAGCTTCGAGGTCGAATCTTCTTGTCGAACGCTTTCTTCATCCGACTCTGATACAGCCTACCATATGCTATAGAGGCTAACCTCTTCTCGTCTATCAAGCTCAACTGATTCAATCTACTTTTCACCCATTCTGCCTCATCAAGCTGAACATCAAGCAAAACCCTCAAAGATGGTATCTCCACCTCCAATGGCAGGACTGCCTCCATGCCATACACCAGTGAGAACGGGGTTGCCCCGGTTGATGTATGCACCGTCGTGCGATAACCGTGCAAAGCAAACGACAACATCTCATGCCAATCCTTATACGTTACCACCATCTTCTGAACAATCTTCTTTATGTTCTTGTTGGCCGCTTCAACAACGCCATTCATCTTGGGTCTGTACGGAGACGAATTATGATGCTCGATCTTAAACTCCCGACAAAGATCCCTCATCATCTTATTATTCAAGTTCGAACCATTATCAGTAATAATCCACTCAGGAATACCGTATCTGCAAATTATATCCCTCTTGATAAATTTGGCCACCACCTGTTTCGTCACATTGGCGTAAGATGCTGCTTCCACCCACTTGGTGAAGTAATCGATCGCGACCAGGATGAAGCGATGCCCATTAGAAGCAGTAGGCTCAATCTTGCCAATCATATCGATTCCCCACATGGAGAAAGGCCACGGAGAAGCCATAACATTCAGTGGACTGGGTGGCACATGGATCTTATCAGCATAGAACTGGCACTTGTGACACCGCTTGGCAAACTTGAAACAGTCCATTTCCATCGTTAACCAATAATACCCTGCCCGCAACAACTTTCGAGTCATAGCATGCCCACCAGCATGTGTACCAAAAGTTCCTTCATGGACTTCTTCCATGAGTAAATTGGCTTCCTTCTCGTCTACACACCGGAGGAGTACCAAATCATGGTTCCTTCTATACAAAACGCCGTCGGGATTCAGAAAAAAGTTGCCTGCTAATCTCCTTAGAGTCTTCTAATCACGACTGGATGCCCCAGCCGGATATTCCTTGTTCTTCAGGAAATTCTGTATGTCGAAAAACCAAGGTTTACCGTCAGATGCTTCATCAATTGCAAACACAAAGGCCGGCCTATCAAGGCGAGATATGACAATCCTGGGAGCCTCATTCCAGTAGTTGACCTTATACATCGAGGATAATGTTGCAAGGGCGTCCGCCATTTGATTCTCCGCCCGGGGTACATGATGAAACTCTACTTTATCAAAGAAAGGTAGCAACCTTCTCGCATAATTCATGTACGGTACCAGATTAGGTTGGCGTGTCTCCCACTCTCCCTTAATCTGATTCACAACCAATGCTGAATCCCCATATACGTCCAGATTCTTGATCCTCAGATCAACAGCCTCCTCTAACCCCATAATACAAGCTTCATACTCGACTTCATTATTCGTCACTGGAAAAGTCAATCTGGCTGTGAACGGGATATGCGACCCGTGGGGAGTTGTAATGATTGCCCCGATCCCGCTACCGTACGAATTGACAGCCCCATAAAAAATCAATTGCCACTGGGAACACCGCTCAGGACCTTCACCAGGCAACGGCTCATCACAATCTTTAGCTTTCAAGTACATTATGTCCTCATCAGGAAACTCAAATTTCATAGGCTGATAATCCTCAATTGGCTGTTCAGCGAGATATTCGGACAGAACACTTCCCTTAATGGCCTTCTGGGAAACATACTGGATATCGTATTCTGCCAATACCATCTGCCATCTAGCAATCCTTCCAGAGAGCGCTTGCTTTTCAAACACATATTTGATCGGATCCGTCTTCGATATCAGCATGGTTGTATGATTCAGCATGTACTGTCTTAGACATTTGGCAGCCCACACCAATGCACAACACGTCTTTTCGAGCATAGAGTATCGAGATTCACAATCCGTGAACTTTTTACTCAAGTAGTAAATTGCATGCTCTTTCCTTCCTGTCTCGTCATGTTGACCGAGAACACAACCCATACTGTTCTCCAGAACCGTCAGATACATAATCAGTGGTCGTCCCGCTACTGGGGGTATTAACACTGGAGGTTCCTGCAAGTATTCTTTTATCTTTTCAAATCCCCTTTGGCAATTGTCGTTCCAGACCACCGCTCGATCTTTCTTTAACAGTTTGAACAAAGGTTCACACGTGGTCGTTAGGTGAGAGATGAACCTAGAAATGTAGTTCAACCTCCCTAAGAATCCACAGACTTCTTTTTTTGTTCTCGGTGCTGGCATCTCTTGTATTGCTTTTATTTTTGCAGGATCGACCTCGATTCCTTTCTTGCTCACAATGAACCCCAGTAGCTTCCCGGATCTCACTCCGAAGGTACACTTGTTAGGATTCAGCCTCAGCCTGAACTTCCTCAGCCTCTTGAACAACTTTAGCAGATTAACTAGATGTTCTTCCTCCGTTTGAGACTTGGCAATCATGTCATCGACATACACCTCAATCTCTTTGTGCATCATGTCGTGAAACAGCGTTGTCATAGCTCGCTGGTACGTTGCCCCAGCATTTTTCAAACCAAAGGGCATCACCTTATAACAGAAGGTTCCCCACGGGGTGATAAAGGTCGTTTTTTTCCATATCCTCCGGAGCCATTTTGATCTGGTTGTACCCCGAAAATCCATCCATGAATGAGAATACCGAGAACTAAGCCATATTGTTAACTAACACGTCAATATGCGGCAGCGGGAAATCATCTTTCGGGCTCGCTTTGTTTAGATCCCTATAATCAACACACATCCGAACCTTGCCATCTTTCTTTGGCACAGGCACGATATTAGCGACCCAAGTGGGATAAGTGGTAACAGCCAGGAACCCAGCATCCCATTGCTTCTGCACTTCTTCCTTTATCTTTACGGCCATGTCAGGACGAGTCCTTCTGAGTTTCTGCTTCACAGGTGGGCAATCTTCCCTCAACGGCAGACGATGAACAACCATATCGGTATCCAGACCTGGCATGTCCTCATAGGACCAAGCAAATATATCGCTGTACTCACGCAACATCTCGACGAGCTCTTGCTTGATGTCAACCTGCAACGCGGCCCCTATGCGGATATTCCTGACGCATTCTTCAGACCCTAAGTTGACAATATCAATCTCTTCCTGGTGAGGCAGAATGACTTTCTCCTCTTGCTTCAACAACCGACTCAGCTCTTCTGGTAAGTCACTATCCTCAACAATCTCCTCCTCAGCCTGGAAGATCGGATGCTCGAAGTCTAAACGAGTCATAGGAAGTCTTTGGTCAATGTCATCTGAAAATTCATGAATCCTGCGAGGGAAACGGTTAAGTGCTTCAAAAAATGATGTACAAGCAAAATGCATAACCACGCTGCCATTTTATTGAAAAATAAAAAACAGAAAGAAAAGGATCTCAACATTTGAATGTAAAAAACGTCGTCATTTCTTGATCATGCAAACATACAGGTAAACAGTTAGGCCCTAAGACAAGATCAACGATGCCCCGGGCAAGGCATGTGATCATACAATGATTGAAAAAACAACGCATTACTGTTTGGTGACTTGGATGACGTCCTGGATGGACCAGTTGCATAGGCTTTGCCCCGGCGTGCTGGGTCGAATCCATGCGTCCATGTCGCAGTCGCTATCCACTTCCTCCGTATCAGACACGGCATTGATCCTTTCGAAGCTAACCCCTCCGGGCGTGAACACGGCAGGTCCCTTGTACTTAGGCGCACCCTGTGAGGGAGATGGGCGGTACCCCAAGCCATACCTATCTTGCTTCACTGGGATGTCCAGAACCTGCCCCCACTTCTGAGTCTCTCCTGCTTGTACCAACGCCTTGGCTTCTTTATATGAGGAGACGACCACCTCTTTCCCTTCACTCTTTAACGAAGCCTCTTCTTTAACCTTCACCCCTTCGAACGCCTGACACAGCGTTTCATGGATCTCTCCATCTACCTCCACGTACTTGAAGGAAGACAAATGACTGACTAAGATATCCTCTTCGCCACACACCGTCACAATACTCCCCTCAACCATATACTTCAGCTTCTGATGGAGTGTAGAAGTTACTGCCCCAGCGGCATGAATCCAAGGTCTCCCAATCAAACAACTATATGCAGGCTGGATGTCCATGATGTAAAACACTGTATCAAACACCTCCGGACCTACCTGGATGGGTAGCGTCACTGACCCGAATACTGACCTCCTTGTTCCGTCAAAGGCCCTCACCACCAAATCACTAGGGGTGCACAACAACCCACGGGTATCTAATTTCAACAGGGCTTTCTTTGGTAACACATTCAACGAAGACCCAGTGTCTACCAGCACATGGGATAAAATAGTGCCCCGGCATTCGATAGAGATGTGCAAGGCATTATTGTGATCACGCCCTCTAGGCGTTAGGTCAAAATCCGTGAATCCCAGACCATTCCCAGCGTTAACATGTGCCATAACTCCCTCCAGCTGATTAACTGAAATCTCTTGCGGCACGAAGGATGTCTCAAGTACCTTCAGCAGGGCATTCCTATGCGCCTCAAAACACAACAACAACGATAATATGGAGATCTTTGACGGGGTCTGCTGCAGGTGCTCTACAATCTTGTAGTCACTTTTGCGAATCAACCTCATGAATTCTTCCACATCTTTGTTTATCGGTTCTTTCTCTTTACTCCCCGAAGATTCCCCCTCGACAACTTTACCCCTGGCCAGCCTCTCTGCCTCGACCTCAGGTGAAGTGAAAATTCTCCCGCTCCGGGTTATACCACCCGCTCCCACTATGTTATCTACGGACCCCGCTGGCGGATCATTCAAGTCAATCTTTTCCCCATTACAATACACCTCAGCACCATAACTCCACGGGACTGCCTTTGTGCTTTCATAAGGGACTGGCTTAGCCTTGGTAATAGTAATGGTCGGCCTTTTCGATGATGCCGAAATCGTCACTGATTTGAACGGAATGGTGATTGTAGCAACCTCGCTGCGCTCTTTTTTAGATCCTATCTCAATAGACTTCTCTCGCCCCACAGCCCTGTCAAACTGCAAGGTTCCTTCATCAATCAGACCTTGAACTCCCCTTTTCAACCTCTCACAGCCCCCAGGTTGAACCAAACAGTCATCACACTCTACACTGCATCCGGGATAGACACCTCCTTTCAATAAACGCTGCTTTACGTAACTCAAAGGGGTTTTCAGCTCGCTCACCTCCGAAACCAAGTCCAACTCATCATTTAGCAGGATTGCATTGGCCCCAGCCCCACCATGCTTGGGCATTGGTTGCTGCGTGATATTGGGACCGTCCTTCCCGAAGTTAATAGCCGTACTATCAAGCAAGTCATGTACTTTATGCTTGAAAGCTAGGCAATTTTCAATATTGTGCCCTGGTGCACCCGAATGGAAGTCACAGTGCTCATTAACATCATATCCGACTGGCGGCTGGCCGGTTGGTGGTGCTAAGGTCCTCTTCTCGACTAGCTGCAACTTCAACAAAGTTTGAAGGAGTTCTGCATATGATACCGGCGGTGCCTCGAATACTCTCCTCGGTCGTGGGTTCTGAAGTCTGCGCTGGTTATTATTAGGCTGCTGCTGAGCCTGCTGCTGTGGTTGTTGTCTCTGCTGCTGAGACGGCCCTGGAATGGTTACGCTTGCAACTTGCGACTGCTAATGCCAGTTATGACTTCTATTTCTCCGTCGAGCATTGTATACGACGTTGGTATCACCCTGCCTTTTACCACCAAACGTCTTCTTATTACCTCCTGCGGAACTGGACTCACCCGCTTGAATTTTGCCAATCTTTACCCCGTTTTCAATGCGCTCCCCCATCAAGATCAACTCAGAGAAAGTACTCATCGAAAAATTGAGCAACCGGTCATAGTACATTCCAGAAAAAGTTCCTATGAACATATCCATCATTTCGCGCTCCACCATCGGAGGGTGTACCCTAGCAGCCAGATCTCGCCATCTCTGGGCGTATTCCTTAAAGCTCTCGCTAGACTTTTGAGACATGCTTTGCAGCTGGACTCGGTTAGGGGCGAGATCACTATTATATTGATAATGTCGAACAAAAGCCTCTGCCAGCTCTTTCCAACTCCTGATCTGAGTAGGCTCCAAGCTCATGTACCACTCCAGTGATGGCCCTGACAGGCTATCCTGGAAGAAGTGCATTAGCATCTTTTCATCCTCAGAATACGCGGACATACGCCTGTAAAATGCGCGCACATGCACCCTAGGGCATGTATCCCCTTTGTACTTATCAAATGACGGCGCTTTGAATTTCAGCGGGACCCTCAACCCTGGGACCAGCCCCATATTTGACATATCCAGCCCAAGAGCATTCTGGCTGGCCAATCCGCTCACTTTCTCTTCTAGCAATCTCATCCGATGATTGTCATCCCTAGCTCTTTCATAACCCTCATTCTGACCAGAGAACACATCCTCCTGGCAATCCTCCCAGCGAGGTACTGCATCGTATCCAACATAATCTGCATCACGGCCCGGACCCGTTTGGATGTACCTGGGGTCATACTTCAGATTGCCCATCTCTTGAGCGTTGTATGCACCAGTTCCATATCCAAGATTACCGTAACCATAGCCACCAAACCCAGCCTTGGCGCCAGCAGTGCTGCCATACCCATGTTCACACCATTGAAGCCCTGGTTACCATTGATACCATTCATTTCGACATTCTCAATGCCCCCATTAAAACCCTGGTTGACATTACCCACAAATACCCCAGCAGTATCTGTATTGGCATTCATATTACCGGCGTTTCCACCTCCACCTACAGGACCAGTTTCTCCAGCATTCAAACCGTTTACAGGAATAACATCAGCACTTTGACGATTCTCAACTCGGGGAGAAGCAGCAATATTTTCACCATGCGGTGTCCCGTTGTTTTCAGCCCGTGCGACTATCGGTTGAACCAGATTCTGCAGCTGCTCTTGTCCTTTGGCGATGGTCTCCATGGTTTGCATGAGCAGGGCCATCCTGTCACGCATCTCTTGCATCTCAACTTTCATGCTATCCATAATCTTCTTCTAATTAGTCCTTGTGGAATAACGATGGATTCGTTGATCTGCAATCCTGAAAGTACCTGAAATTGATGCAGGAGATAAGATACACGGATCACAAACCTGTAATGCAAATATGAGTATGTATGCAAAATGCAATATGTGCCTGTGCATTGGGGAATATTACCCCCCCATTCTAGTGCTAATACATTTGATACAGGGTAGCGCCGTGACAGTGCGGTGACAAAAGTTGCAAGAAGTTGAAATTCAATCACAAAAGAGAAAACAACTCATATATTGAACAGGCCTTCAAAGGCAAAAGTATAACACCAATGTATCACAAGACGAACAAAAGCATGACCTCAACCCACAAGCCGGGTGATGGTCAGCATACAATAAAGCATGAACAAATCAGGTATGCCCATAATCCCTATACTCCCCTAACAGCTTCTTTGTCTTGGGATGATCAGGCTGAACAAGCAAACCCTCTATGAGTAGACTCCTCTGCTTAAGAACTCGCCGCAAGTCGTCGATGGACTCTTCCCATGTGCCTTCACCAAAGCACTCATCTAGCTTCCTCTTCTGGGATCGAGCTTCCTTTCTGCGGGCATCAACTTGCTTCAGTGCATCTTGAAGAGCATATCTAGTCATGACTTCTTCTTCATGCTGCCTCCTGGTGGCCTTCAATTGGTCCCGAAGATCGGAGATCTGTTGCTTCAACTTATCCTCCCGTTCCTTGTTGTTAGTAAGAGTGGCATTCCACGTCTTATTGAATGAAGCGATCTCTCGGTAAGCGATGTCCAACGACTTCTTCTTGGCTTCCATCATGTCATGAGAGCTCTTAAAGTCTTGTCCCAGGCGTTCCCGCTTCTGCTTTTCTCCAACCAACTTAGTCTTCAACAAGGTTACCATCTCAGTTTGTTGTTGAAGGGAGTATGCAGCTTCGTTCTTCTCACTTCGAATCTGGGCCAATTCTCTTTCTAGCTCTTCATTAGCCATTATTAAAGCCTCCTTTTCCTTCACCACTTGCTCGTAAACCTCAATGGGAACAGTCGTGGGTTCCTCTACCGGAATAGGAACAGAAGATGACACAAAAGGATAGGGCATCTGAATCTGCTTAATCCTTTCTCGTATCCAAGCTTTGTACGGAGGATAAGCCTGACAGTCGTTCTTTCCCAACAATGGTTTTCCCCTTCTAGAGATGTGATTCCAAGCGTACTGCAGCTTGGCCAATAAGTCTCCACTCAGATCACCTGTGAAGTACAGAGATTCCTGTACCTCTTATGCCTTCGGCGGGCTCTTCAATGCATATCCAAACTGACGAACAAGTAAAGAAGGATTGTAATTGATACATCCTTTCCTCCCAATTAAGGGTACGTTTGGATATCCTGCACAACTAAAAATAATCTCGGAACCCAGCAAATTCCTATCAAACCAAACCATCTCCTCAGAAGTCAATCTCATAAGGCGCTCGGACCAATCAGACTCATTTGCAAGCTCTACGAAAGGACCCTTCTTCGGTAAGTGCCTATCAAACCACATCTTCAGTAATGGCACACAGCAATGAACACTCTTCCCTCTCCGGTTCTCATTCTTGTAATGGAGGGAATGGTAGAAATCCTCAATCAAGGTAGGTACTGGATTACCGGCAGCAAACAGATGAAGTGCGTCAAAGTCAACAAAGTCTGGAAGGTTTGGGAATAGCACTATCCCATATATACACAAAGCCAACAAAGCGTTGAATACCACCCAACAACCACTCTTGGCATACTCTCGCGCCTTGCTAACCAGAAAGCTAAGAGCGAATCCAGGAATCCCGTACCAAGAAGTCACTAACAGCTCAGAAGCATCCATATGCAAAGCTACCGCTAAATCCTCCAACTTAGGCTTAGCGTCAAAATGGATGAACGAGACCTTGTTCTGTACTGGCAAACCAAGGAATTCTGCATATTCCTCCATAGTAGGACCCATAAGGAAATCTGTAAATGTGAAGCATCTCAAAGATGGGTCATAAAACTGCATCAACGTATGCAATCCATTCAAATCATATGCACTGGGTCTATACACCAAGCTCAGAAGCCTCCCATAACTCTTCTTGAAACTAGCCCTAACCTCATCATCAGCAAGAGCAATCAAACCCAATAAAGAGTTCACATCCGGAGTGGGCAGCTTATACGCAACTGTCTTCCATACACTACCCATATCAACAATCAGAAGTCCAGAGCACTAGAACAGGGAAGTATGTAATGCACCTGCAGCACAGACACACGTTAATGAAATGCAATGATAAATGGGTATGCAAACAATGCAATGCAAACAGCTGCAACAGGGGATCAAGTGCCCTGAATAAGAAGCCCAAGTCACACCAAGAACAGGTCTCAGACAGACCTTCCAATACTCATCAAACCCTGGTCTCAGACAGACCTCACAAAGAAATCCAGCCTGGTCTCGGATAGACCCAATAATATAACCCACACCTGGTCTTTGACAGACCTAGTAACAGTTCATAAAATATCCACAATCCTGTATCTCATGAGAAATAAACCGGTAGTCTGAAGGTTAAGTTACCTGCATGCCCCAAGTCCCTCTCACAGGTAGATGTCCCTATAACTGGCACAAGGTACGACATCCTATGCGGTCGTCGGCGTCACAGACTTTCAGGGTTGAGGATACGATACCCAGAAGGTGTGGCATCATCAAATCCTGAAGAGGCCTCACTTAGCCAACTTCCAAATGATCGGTCCCCGGAGTCGACAATCCAACTAACCAACAACCCACTGCACCCAAAGGGTGAAACAGGAAGTCAACTAGAAGGACCTCGTCCGAGCGTAGATTTTGTGGGAAGCTAGTACATGCAAAGCATGCACACCCCCACTAATCTCTACTCTAATTCTAGGTGCACTCAAGCCCAGGTCCGACTTATCTCTCAATCATAGAACCCCCATCAAACCCACAATACAACAATAATAATGATAATATAATGCTGAAAGGTAAATGCAGAAATGTAAATCCATACAGAGCCCACGACGGGAAAACAAGCGCTAGGATTGACTCGCGTAGGGAACCGTTGGAGTCGCCAGCAGAGTCGCCAGTTGTCGCTACTGCGAAAATCGGCGTCGGCAATACAGAAGAGTCGCCACCGCGCGTTATTTATCCCAAAGGAGGGAAAAGAAACGCTCGAAGTAAACCTAACGCAAAGACGGGAAAATGTATGGTCATCGCAACCAAAACCTGGATTCGGGAGTCGGTTACGCAAGGGGAAGGTATTAGCACCCCTCACGTCCATCGTACTCGATGGGATCCATGCTTGTTTGTTTGTACGGATTACACTTCTATCTAAACTAAAGGATGAGGTCTGAAAAGAAAAGAAAACATGACTCGGCAAAGCATCGCACTTTATGCCTACGTATTCCCGTCTGGAACGAGAAATCAGAGTCAACGTAGTTCGCCTAACTACGGATGAAGGTGGGGAAGGTTGCTCGCTAGGATACTGCATCCTATGCCTACGTACTTCCACACAGCATGGAAGATCAGAGCAAACGTAGTTTGGGCTACGCACGACACAAGCTGTTCAAATGTCTTTTATGAAAAATATCACCTTAAACAAGGGTTTTCTTATTATCGGTCCCTGAAGGACAAAAAGGTTGATGTTTGTTCAAATCTTTTGACGGAAGAAATGAATTGATTTTGTTATAACCTTTATTAATGTTTTTCTGTTGTTTTGAAGAAAGAAAAGATGACACTCTAAAATCCTAGGGTTAAAAAGGGAATAAAATCTACCCTAATGTTATCATACATGGGTTAGCTCCTAATGTCTGTCATGTTACTCTCTTGCACGGAGAGAAACAGAGCTCCTAAGGTAATAAACGGAAAGCAAAAACAGATACAGTAAACAGTAAAATAATGAATGAATACAGCAAACAAGCTAGGCAAGGGAGCCAAACTCTACCTCGACCTGAACACAATAGGTAAAAGTGAAGCACATTTCACTTTAAACCTAGGGGAATTATCACACACAATACAACAAAAACCCCAAGCTCTGACAGCTAACTCCAAAGTTGATGCACAACACATCCTCTTTCAAATGAATCCCCAAAGCCCCTTCTTCATTAGACCCCCGAGCTCTAGCTAGCTTCTTGCTTTGACAATCTTCATCTTTAATGATCTCCATCTTCAAGGGTAAGCACTCCAGGATAACAGAAAAGAATCAAGAGATCTAGTTTGGCATGCTAAGCAGCTCATGAACAACCAAAGGAAGCTCACAAGGGATTTGCATAGTGGGACAGGTTCCCTCAAAGTTCTACCTCTAAGACCAATCACTTATCCCTCCAAAGGAGGGAGGTGAGTTCTTAGAGGGACTTTTAGTCACTGGGAAAGAATGGAAGCACAGGAAGCATTCCATGTTTCATGAATCAAATCTCTAATCTAGAGCTCTACCTAGCTCCTAAACCCTATGGTCTTCCACAGCTGAACTCATCAATCTCTGGATCTTCAACCTTCAATCTTCTCCTTCATCATGCTCCTTGAACAAGGTCTTCAAGCAAATAAAGCCCCCAAAACAAAACCCAAAGATAAACCCCAAATGAAGCCCCAAAAGCAGACAATCATCATAAAGCATCCAATACAATCAATCAAATCAGAAAATACCCTAAAAATATTAAGATCAAAGAGAAAAATCTAATATTTATTCACAAGGGTCTATTATACTTACCCATAATATCCCTATAGTCCCATACCCAAAATCAAACTAAAACTCCTAAAAGAAATGATTTACTTCACCTATGTCACACCTAAAACCCTAATTTGATTCCACTAGTCACACCTGATCAAACTACCTCACAATTAATCCTAAATATCACAAATTAAATCCTCTATGCAAGTTAAGGTCCTAAGCTAAGTACACTAAAAGGAATGGACCCTAAATCTAAAGGGAGTCTCCTAAACCAAAATCAACAAAATCAAGTATAAACCTAAAGTCAATAAAAACCTATTTAAAAGGAAAATATTCTAAAAATATAAAAATGAAAAGAAATGCTAATTTTAATATTTGTTACTTTTCTTAACAGAATTATAAACAAGTTGCAAAAACAACCACTAGAAAATATTAATTTTTCAAATTGATATGAATTTTACAAAATCAAAAGAAATTAAAGAAAATAAAAATAAAAGCAATTGGGAGAGGGGTGTCAATAGCACAAGCGCCTAATGCATTTATCCTAATGGGCTCAGACTGGGTGGTGCCAATAGTAGGGCGCGCAGGCCCATTACCCATCAGAAAATCTAAAGAAAATCAAAAGAAAAAAGGACAAAACCGTGGTGTAGAAAGTAATAGATTTCAGTTTAAAAATGGATTGGGCTCACGATGGGGGTGTGGGTAGCGTCTAGATCTTAAGCCCATGAGTCAGGTTAAATGAAACGCAGCGTTTGCTGCCTAATACTTCCCTCTAAATTTTGTTTAAACGAGAGCCCTCAGATTAAGTCTCCAAGTCAAAGTCAAGTTTTCATCTAACGGTCCCCCCTTTGTCTTCCCCAACGAGACCTAGGGTTTTCAGGTTTTCACTCTCCCATGCAAGCAACTTCCCTCCCTCTGTCCTCCCTCGTCTCTCAATGAAACTCAGTCATGTAAAAATCAAAAATGCTCTACGTTCTTCCCTCTACACAACCATGGTCTCAGCTTTCCCTAAAAACCATCCTAGAGTAAAACCCGATAGGTATAAAGATCACTGCTCACCAAAATCCACTGACATGCACTCTGTTATTCTTGACAATTCTTGGTACTAGCATGCTCTACACATTGCACTGGTTATTACATGCTATCTAGATAAGATTAATGCTCACTAATCTAGGTGTTCTAAGTCTTGAAAGTGTAACTGCCCTAACACAAAACTCCACTAATGGCTCTGTAAGTTTGCATACATCATCATCTACCTAAGCCTAGCAAATCTAACCTAAAAATACACACTAAAATGACATAATTAGAGGTATGAGAACTGAACTGCATACCTGAAATTTTGGTGAAAACAGAAGAAAGATCGTGCCTCTCAAGTCTTGGCAAGCTTCAAGGGTAATCCACAACTGACAAGGAAGCTTCTGTTTGCAATGGAATCGTGTGAAATAGCTTGTAGAGATTGCTGCAACTCTGGTGTAGAATCTTGAATTTCCAATTTCAGCCCCTCAAAACTCCATTAACAGACCTTTGATTGATCTTGTACACACTCACTAGAAGCTATGGATCACATATGAAGAAGAAATTTGAGCAGCAATGGAGTAGAATGAGTGATCTTCTCTTACTTGCCAATGAAGCAACTTTGTAATTCTCCTCTTTCTCCCTCTATCTTCACCAACCTTTTCCTCAAATGCACTCAACTCAATATATAGAGAACCATGGAACTGACTAGAGTCTTCTGGATCCATCTTAGATGATTCTAGAAAGTTCATGAATTTCTCATGTTATGACATAATCCCCATCTCATGATATCTCCCTTCAATCTAACTTGCAGCCCCTTAAAACACTTTTGAAAATCTCATGACATGAGTTATTGAAGAGTGTATGATGCTTACCAAGCTAACCCCTTGCCTTGTGTTAAGTTTCACATGAATACCTTATTATGCAAGTAAGAATTACAAAGCAACCTCATCTTTAAAGCCCTATCTCAAAATTGTGGCTGAACCAAATTCTTTAAAATATTGTTTAGACTCAATTTGATATATCATATGCCCCATTTTGGATTTGTAGATTGCCCATACCAATTTTCAACTTGAACTTTTTCAACTTATGTCCATTTTTTAAGTCATTTTTACCACCTTTGGTCAATTCTTGCTACAAGCTTTTCCAACATGCCATGACCTCTTTTTTAGACTTAAAATGCCATTTTGAGCAACTTTGATGTTGTGAAGTTTTTCATTTGAAGCTTCCTTGTATGAGTTTTAGGCATAGGCTAAGAATGACCTATAATTCCACTTTCCCAAAATACCCCTGACTTGCACAAACTATAACTTGAGCTTCACAAATCAGATGAAGGCATACCATACCCTTTTGGAAAGGGGAGATCATGAGGAACAACTCTTATGTTTGCCAAGAATTCATTTGAAAACTCCTTGAAGGTCAAAAGTTGCTTGGAAGACAGACAACTTTCACAGACAAATTTCAGTGTCCTCAGATGACCTGTAACTTGCAAGAGCTATAACTTGAGTTCTATAAATCATCTTGATGACTTCCACCACTAAAATTAAAGCTATGAAGATACTCTACAAGTTTCATATGGACCATAAATTCATATGAAGCTTGCATTTTGAGTTACACTGCTTTGAAGTTTGACCTAATCAAGGGATTTTACACTGAAACCCTAATTTGGTAACTTCACTTCTCCTTGACTTCTTTTGATTTTTCTTGGGCACAACACCACATCCATATCCATGTAGCAAATAATGAATCCGACATCCTTCAAATGAGCCTTAATGCCTTTCAAATCAAGCCCTTGACCTAGGATTGACCTAAATAAGACCCTAGTTGACTGTCTTCAACTGAGGCTCTTGCAATCATTCCAATGACTTGGCTCATCTTTAAAATGATCATATAGACTTTCCATGATATCAATACACACTCCATGCTCTTGGCTCATAGGTCATATATCCTCTGATGATCCCCAAACAACCTCAAGATAGGAGAGAACCCCATGATTGATCTGTCAACTCTTCAAGACTCAAATTCTTCCCTGATGACATGAATATTCTTGAATATGAATGAAACCCTCTGAATATGCCTCTTGAGACAAGAATGGCACTTGATCCCCTGATTAAGATAGCTTGCTTATGCTATGATATGCAGATGAATATACTATATACATGATGACAATGCAAATGACAATGCAATTGAAACATAAACCTAGGTTATAAAAAGGTTGGGCAAATTTTGGGGTGCAACACTTAGGAGCCAACATTAGCTTAATGCCCTTGACCATATTCAAAAGGCTTGATATGGGAGAATTAAGACCAACTAAGATATCTGTACAACTAGCCGATCATTCTGTTAAGTTCCCGATAGGAATATTAGAAAATGTTTCGGTTCGTATAGGTCAAATATATATATCCCTACTGATTTCATAATCATGGACATAAAAGAGGATGCCAACACTCCTATAATATTAGGAAGGACATTCTTAGCTACAGTCAGAGCCATTATAAATGTAAAGAAAGGTAAGCTAACTTTTGAAGTGGGTGAAGAAAAAGTCGAATTTATTTTGAGACAATTCTTACAAGCACTAGCTATAGACGATACATGTAGTCTGCTAGATGTCATCGACAAATGCATAAGAGAAATGGAGATGGAACAAAATTCTTATTCAGAAATCCTAAAGATTCCAATACCTCCAATTTTATAAGATGATAATTGGCATGGCGAATACCAAGACGACAATCTAAGTGAATGCCTAGCACTAACACCTGATCATATGCCTTGCCCAAAGAAACCGACTTTAGAACTTAAAACACTACCCCAAAAATTTAAGGTATGAACTCCTAGACACCGAGCTTGAACGACCAGTGATAATCAACACAGACTTAGGACAAATAGAAACTACGAAACTACTACATGTCTTAAGAAAATACCCATCTGCTCTAGGCTACAACATTTTTGATCTGAAAGGAATAAGTCCTTCTATCTGTATGCATCACATTATGCTAGAGGAAGACTGTAAGACCTCTAGAGAACATCAAAGAAGGATAACTCCCATTCTGAGCGACGTAGTTAAGAAAGAAGTACAAAAGCTGTTAGAAGCAGGAATTATATACCCGATTTCCGACAGTCAATGGGTTAGCCCAGTGCATGTCGTACCGAAGAAGGGGGGTGTTACAGCTGTTAACAAGGAAAAAGGAGAATCTATAGCACAAAGAGTTGTGACCGGAAGTAGAATGTGCATTGATTATAGAAAATTAAACAAAGCTACTCGAAAGGATCATTTTCCTTTGCCCTTTATTGATAAGATGCTTGAACGATTAGCTAAGCACTCATATCTTTGCTATTTAGATGGTTATTCAGGATTCTTTCAAATCCCTATTCATCCTAATGACCAAGAAAATACAACCTTCACTTGTCCTTATGGTACATTTGCCTATCTAAAAATGCCGTTTGAATTATGTAACGCTCCCGCAACATTCCAAAGATGCATGATGTCAATTTTCGTTGACTTTATAGACGACTTCATGGAAGTATTTATGGATGATTTTTCTGTTTGTGGGCAGAGTTTTGAAGGATGCTTATCGAACCTAGAAATGGTACTTGAAAGATGCTTAAAAGTAAATCTCGTGTTAAATTGGGAAAAATGTTATTTCATGGTCCGACAATGAATCGTACTTGGACACATAGTGTCTGATAAGGGGATTGAAGTAGATAAAGCTAAAATAGAAATTATAGAAAACCTTCAACCTCCTAAAACCGTAAGAGAAATACGAAGTTTCTTAGGACACACCGGTTTCTACCGATGATTCATTAAGGATTTCTCTAAAATCACTAAATCGCTGACTAGTTTATTAATGAAAGACGTCGAATTCATTTTCGACGATAAATTCCAGAAAGCCTTTGAACAATTAAAAATAGCTCTCATTACAGCACCTATTATGCAACCATCTGCTTGGAGGTTACCGTTTGAAATAATGTGTGACGCTAGTGATTATGCCGTAGGAGCAGTTCTAGGACAGAGAAAAGATAAAAAGCTTCATGCGATTTATTACGCAAGCAGAACCCTAGACCCTGCGCAAATGAACTATGCCACCACAGAAAAAGAATGTCTAGCTATCGTGTTCGCTTTGGATAAATTACGTTCTTACTTATGTTAGTTCCTGATTGGCAGGCATTTTGGTAAAACTAGGTGTAATCACAAGATGTCGTACAGGATGTCGTAACATCTATTTTTAAGGTTCTGTAGGTAGCTTTGTATGTTGTAGCAGGACTTCTCATGATGTCATGCATGATGTCCTGACACCTATGAACAAAACATTCTGTATGAATGTGTTGGTTTGTTTATCTCTTACATACAAACCTGTTGCACTGATCTTGAGTAAATCTGCAACGTTGTTGGTACTATGCAAAGGCGTTTTGGATTCACTTTTGAGGATCGTGTGGAGCTATTCTCAGAAGATTATCTTTGAGATTTAATTAGAGTTTTGAAGAAAGATTTGATTGGATCTGATTAAACAAATCAAATCTGTTTCTTTGCTACAATTTATGAAGATTGATCTTTTCTCAAATCTGCTGTTACTTTTGCCACAGCCCAAGCCCGTTCAGTATTGCTATTTAAGGATGTGCAAACCCTAGCTTTGATATCAGAGAATCTAGGATTAAAGTGTGTGCATTTGTGTAAGGTTTAGGTTTCGTGTGTTTTAGTAATTTGTGAGCCATTCACTCATTGTCATAATGTGTGAATTGGACTAAGTTTTGCATTGTAATTTTTCACTCAAAGCTTGTAAGCAAGAATGTATTGTACTTTATTGAAGCTTTTAAGCAAGATCAAGTTGTGTCTTCAAAGGGTGTCTTATAAAGTATTCTTATTTGTTATTATTATCACTGCTATGATTTAGGGGGAGTGAGAGGTGTCTCTTATCTAGGTGTGTCCTAGGTAGAAATTGCAACGGTAGAGATTAGTGTAAGTTCAGAGTATGCCTAAGAGGAGGGTGAATTAGGCTTTAGAAACTTTTTCCGGTTTTTCAAGATTCTTGAATTTTACACGGTTATGTTCTTGATGATGAAAGCAGTAAAAAGCATAATGAAAATGGACACAGAGATTTATAGTGGTTCCCTTCATAATCCGAAGGTACTCCACTCCCCTTTCCACACGAAAGAGATTTTTCACTATAGTTTTAGAATGTACAACCTATCACACCATCAACCGATGATGCCTACTATCTAACAACTATTCAACAACTAGTGTGCAAGAACAATCCTCTTGCAAGCACTAACCCTTGTGTCCAACAATCCTGGATCACAAGTCACAATAGAAACAATTTTGTAATTCTTTGAGTTGAGAGGGATACAATAATATCAATACAATGATTGGTCTTCTCCTTTTGATCAAAATTCACTTTTCAATATCAATACAAGTGTACAAAAATTCTGGATATGAAATGGTATGAACAGTATGAACACTTTTTGAAATATTTGAAAGTATTTGAAAAATAGTGAATTTGATTGAATGATTATTTTGAAAATTATTGGAGGCATTTTTCAATTTAAAATATTCAGAATTTATATGAGTCAAAACACCATTTCAAAAAGGTATAAATGTGTATGAATTAAATAATGAAAAGGTATAATAATTACACAAGATTTGAATTTGAAAAGAAACAAATTTTCAAAATTCGTTCAGTGTTAATCGGTTAACCATATAGGTTAATCGGTTAACACTGGAGCGTTAGACCTGAGAATTTAAAAATTGAGACTGTTAACTGTAACACCCCACATTCCAAAACAATTAAAATAATAAACATTATAAATAAACATCAGAGTTTCAACTCCCCAAGTGGGATATCACATTATAAAAATCCAACCATACACTTCCTTAGAAGGTTTTTCATCAAAATGCAGCGGAAAATATTCATTAATAAAATGCATCAAGTTATGATACGTTCACAGGAAAACCAAAACAAGTGCAACAGAAATTAACAAAACACCCAAGTCCCGTGCTATGTATCAGAGCGTCCTAGACTCGACTGGCACAACATAATCCAAGCTAGCTAAACACCTGGATTGTCTGTACTTCCGAAGAAGCACAGACCACAACAACAACAAAAGGGTGAGAATCACAGTCAAATAATAATGGTATAATAGTACATGAAATAAAAGG
Organism: Lathyrus sativus; assembly: GCA_963859935.3. NCBI lineage: Eukaryota > Viridiplantae > Streptophyta > Magnoliopsida > Fabales > Fabaceae > Lathyrus > Lathyrus sativus. The sequence continues at coordinate 687,614,343 of OZ012741.1, read as the reverse complement.
AAGAATCTATATAAATCATTTCACATACATATTATCCGGACTCATTGCCCCATCGTTCAATCACAATTACAATCACGCAACACGTGCGCGCACACACACACACCCCGAAACATACGGTATCGACTCATTCGTCCGTCGGATTCTCCTAGGAACCAAATATAACCATCGCATCAAGCGAGGTTCTGCAGATCCTACACGGGATCAAATATAACCATCGCTCACACCCCACATGGGCACACGAGGTTCTGTAGATCCTACACGGGATCAAATATAACCATCGCATCAAGCGAGGTTCTGCAGATCCTACACGGGATCAAATATAACCATCACATCAAGCGAGGTTCTGCAGATCCTACACGGGATCAAATATAACCATCGCATCAAGAGAGGTTCTGCAGATCCTACACGGGATCAAATATAACCATCGCATCAAGCGAGGTTCTGCAGATCCTACACGGGATCAAATATAACCATCGCATCAAGCAAGGTTCTGCAGATCCTACACGGGATCAAATATAACCATCGCATCAAGCGAGGTTCTGCAGATCCTACACGGGATCAAATATAACCATCGCATCAAGCGAGGTTCTGCAGATCCTACACGGGATCAAATATAACCATCGCATCAAGCGAGGTTCTGCAGATCCTACACGGGATCAAATATAACCATCGCATCAAGCGGGGTTCTGCAGATCCTACACAGGATCAAATATAACCATCGCATCAAGCGAGGTTCTGCAGATCCTACACGGGATCAAATATAACCATCGCATCAAGCGAGGTTCTGCAGATCCTACACGGGATCAAATATAACCATCGCATCAAGCGAGGTTCTGCAGATCCTACACGGGATCAAATATAACCATCGCATCAAGCGAGGTTCTGCAGATCCTACACGGGATCAAATATAACCATCGCATCAAGAGAGGTTCTGCAGATCCTACACGGGATCAAATATAACCATCGCATCAAGCGAGGTTCTGCAGATCCTACACGGGATCAAATATAACCATCGCATCAAGCAAGGTTCTGCAGATCCTACACGGGATCAAATATAACCATCACATCAAGCGAGGTTCTGCAGATCCTACACGGGATCAAATATAACCATCGCATCAAGCGAGGTTCTGCAGATCCTACACGGGATCAAATATAACCATCGCATCAAGCGAGGTTCTGCAGATCCTACACGGGATCAAATATAACCATCGCATCAAGCAAGGTTCTGCAGATCCTACACGGGATCAAATATAACCATCGCATCAAGCGAGGTTCTGCAGATCCTACACGGGATCAAATATAACCATCGCATCAAGCGAGGTTCTGCAGATCCTACACGGGATCAAATATAACCATCGCATCAAGCGAGGTTCTGCAGATCCTACACGGGATCAAATATAACCATCGCATCAAGCGGGGTTCTGCAGATCCTACACAGGATCAAATATAACCATCGCATCAAGCGAGGTTCTGCAGATCCTACACGGGATCAAATATAACCATCGCATCAAGCGAGGTTCTGCAGATCCTACACGGGATCAAATATAACCATCGCATCAAGCGAGGTTCTGCAGATCCTACACGGGATCAAATATAACGTACACCAAGATGTCTTTAATGCAAAATGACTCACAACCTTCCTCTACATGCATATATAACACTATAGTAATAACGTCTAGCCATCCTACCCAAATGAACCTGCCACTAGGAATGATATTACATCATTCTACCCTAGTGCACCCATCAATCACACTTCATTAGGAATAACCCAAATGCACTATAATATTATTTATGCCTCATTAGGAACGATATTACATCATCCTACCCTAATGAGCTCACAACTAGGAATGATATCACATCATTCTACCCTAGTGTAATCCACTCCGACACCACTCTCACTACTCAATGCACACATAATCCTATTATCTTCTCATGCATTCATATTATCGTACCGACGACAACGAACTCAATCATCTCATCATGCAATTGTAGTTAATTGAACAATGCATACATAATCGCCATACGGACACAATCCACAATTCATTGCACAATCTAGGATTCACGCCATTCGGCTACCCACAACACCTCACGAACCAGCATCCAAGCTATTAAATCAGAGAAGGGTCGATTGCAACCGGAACCCCAAGCCACAACAGCACTCAACAGCAGGGAAAACTCATCCTGCTACGTTCGCTACCTCCTCGCCTAGCGAACTGTTAGCGAGTACAAATAGAACCTCCAGACATTGCTCGCTACCTCGTTCGCCACGGCGAACCCCCAGCGAGCTCTTCGCTACTCCCTTCGCTGTCAGCGAAGGGCACCAAAACCTTACTGTCCCAAGTCTGGGACCATTCGCTACACGTTCGCCTAGGGAGCTGCTAGCGAGCGTTCGCTGTGCCCTCGCCTAGCGAGCTGCTAGCGAGTCGCCTGCGAACAGCAACATTCAGTTCTGTCCCGGCACTCCCAAACTCACCGAATCCAACCGATTTAATTTCGACTTGTTCTAATAACCTTAGCCTAACATTCCTCGACTAAACTTAACCACTCATTCTCATTTTCAACCGTTAAAACTCGGTTTCTACCGATTAAACCAACTTCCGCCCTAAAATGGAAGTTGTAGAAAATCTACCAATCGATCCGAAATAATCCAAAAAAATCATACATGATTATACACATGGATAGAATAATAAAGTTTCACACCCTTACCTTGATTAATCGGAGCTAGAAGCGGATCTTGAGCTTTCCAAGCTTTTTCCTCTTCTCCTCCTCTTTTTCTCCTCTTCCTCTTTCTTTCTCTTCTATTTCTCCCCTTCTTTTCTTTTCTCTTCCATTTTCCTTATATATTTCTTTCCATTGAATTTCCTCTCTCAAATCATCTATCAATCCATTTAAACAATCATCAAATAATTAGAATAATCCCAATAAATCAATTATTTAACACAAATAATTAGTCATTGAAAATTGGGTCGTTACAACTCTCCCCCACTTTAGGAATTTTCGTCCTCGAAAATGTCACCTCTTACTTATCAATCCGGACCAGCAATGTCTTGGCAGTCAAATCCTTCCTCACTTGTACACCATCCACCTGGATGAATGCACTCGCACTACCTCGATTAGGCATATACCACATTATGTAAATTCACAAGCGACAACGGTAAGACAATCAAACATGATATTTCTCCCACGCTTCCGCTGCGCCCTCTGATACTAAGCAATAAACCACGATGTGTGCTCCCGAGACTCCAAAGCTCGATCAACACTCGTCACCACCGAAACTCTCAGAACACGCCCTTTCTTAGATCTTCTTGATCTTCTCAGTCGTCTCTTACATAATCCTCAGGTCCGAGCACAACACGCTCTCCTGACTCATACCAATACATAGGAGTCCTACTCCTCATACCATATAACGCTTCAGATCCCTATCAGACACAATATTCGACGACATCTCATACAACTTTATCACCTCAGCGATATTCGAAACTACTCGATTAAAATCACACTCCTCGAATTCTCCGGAAAACCCAACGCAAATCCTGGGAATACTATCCAAATTCAACTCTGGAATATACAACGGTTACGTCAGACTCAACCGTCTCAGACGTTCATTCTTCGACCTCCGACAAGTTTAACCAGCACATACAACTAAACCACTCTCTCTTCATCTATGGCCATCAAAATAATTTTCTCAAATTCGGTTACACCCTTATAGCACTAGGATGGATACTCCATCAACCACAATACTCTCATCCCACTTAATAATCTCTAAAACACAGCTCTATCACGACATCTCATGATATCATTCCCATAAATCCGAAAATCAGCCCTTCGACTTTAATTCTTTAAATTCAATCAATCTATTAACTCAAATTAGACTCCCGACCTCCTTGAATCTCTTCGAGAATACCAATAGTCAATTTCAATATACAAAGTTCAATCCCATAAGAAGTCTCTTCACAGATCAAACTCATATCCCGAATTTTTACTTGATCAGTTCTAACTTCCTCACCATCATCAACGGTATATACCAAATCTTAAATCGACGCATCTGCCACTGCGTTGCTTTACCCGAATGGTAATTCAATCCAAAACTATAATTCCTCAGAAGTTCCAATCGTTTTCCTCTGCTTCATATTCAATTCTCCCAATCATACCCACATGGTATCCCACATCTTACTTTCCTTAATAATCACTGAAAGTCATTATCCACCTTTATACTCTACCCCCATAATCCGTTGCCGTAGCATACACACCAGACACAAGTCTCAAAACTACTCAATCAATTTTAATTCTTTGACCATCTAAGCAGACATACCATATGGAGCTCTCAGTATCTGACTAGTTTCCGCAACTAAGTCGATCACAACTCCGCTTCACGTCCTGGCTGTATAACACTTATCTCGTCAGGATAACTCTCAGGCAACCATAATCAAACGGTAAACAACCAACTTCCCACTTTCATCAATACTCAAAATTTCCATCAAAATTAAACATCTCATCACTGTCCTGCACCGACTCATCAAAACAATTCTTAAGCACTCGGATTCACTCCAAACAATTCACTGCACCACGCCATCTAAACTTGCAAGACACGTCTATCCCATCCAACACAATCCCAACTACTATCAACAAGAGATTAAGGATGATCAGTTCCTTAATTTGTCAATAGACGGCCGAAATCATGATGAAGTATAAACCATCTTCACCAAACTATAAGAGCATCCCACCACACTGAGCTACCACTCTACCCTTGCAGCAGCCTGGAGAAGCACAAGTTTCTCCCCCACTTTAATCATTCTCACTACTTGCAGACAAAGGTTAAACAACAAACGCGCACCGACAGTGTTTTCACACACATGTCGCGTACAAGGGGACAACCAACATTAGACAACTTGGCCGAATGGACCGACCTGCTCTGATACCAATTGTAACACCCCACATTCCAAAATAATTAAAATAATAAACATTATAAATAAACATCATAGTTTCAACTCCCCAAGTGGGATATCACATTATAAAAATCCAACCATACACTTCCTTAGAAGGTTTTTCATCAAAATGCAGCGGAAAATATTCATTAATAAAATGTATCAAGTTATGATACGTTCACAGGAAAACTAAAACAAGTGCAACAGAAATTAAAAAAACACCCAAGTCCCGTGCTACGTATCAGAGCGTCCTAGACTCGACTGGCACAACATAATCCAAGCTAGCTAAACACCTGGATTGTCTGTACTTCCGAAGAAGCACAGACCACAACAACAACAAAAGGGTGAGAATCACAGTCAAATAATAATGGTATAATAGTACATGAAATAAAAGGAAGAATCTATATAAATCATTTCACATACATATTATCCGGACTCACTGCCCCATCGTTCAATCACAATTACAATCACGCAACATGTACGCACACACACACCCCGAAACATACGGTATCGACTCATTCGTCCGTCAGATTCTCCTAGGAACCAAATATAACCATCGCATCAAGCGAGGTTCTGCAGATCCTACACGGGATCAAATACAACCATCGCTCACACCCCACATGGGCACACGAGGTTCTGCAGATCCTACACGGGATCAAATATAACCATCGCATCAAGCAAGGTTCTGCAGATCCTACACGGGATCAAATATAACCATCGCATCAAGCGAGGTTCTGCAGATCCTACACGGGATCAAATATAACCATCGCATCAAGCGAGGTTCTGCAGATCCTACACGGGATCAAATATAACCATCACATCAAGCGAGGTTCTGCAGATCCTACACGGGATCAAATATAACCATCGCATCAAGCGAGGTTCTGCAGATCCTACACGGGATCAAATATAACCATCGCATCAAGCGAGGTTCTGCAGATCCTACACGGGATCAAATATAACCATCGCATCAAGCGAGGTTCTGCAGATCCTACACGGGATCAAATATAACCATCGCATCAAGCGAGGTTCTGCAGATCCTACACGGGATCAAATATAACCATCACATCAAGCGAGGTTCTGCAGATCCTACACGGGATCAAATATAACCATCGCATCAAGCGAGGTTCTGCAGATCCTACACGGGATCAAATATAACCATCGCATCAAGCGAGGTTCTGCAGATCCTACACGGGATCAAATATAACCATCGCATCAAGCGAGGTTCTGCAGATCCTACACGGGATCAAATATAACGTACATCAAGATGTCTTTAATGCAAAATGACTCACAACCTTCCTCTACATGCATATATAACACTATAGTAATAACGTCTAGCCATCCTACCCCAATGAACCTGCCACTAGGAATGATATTACATCATTCTACCCTAGTGCACCCATCAATCACACTTCATTAGGAATAACCCAAATGCACTATAATATTATTTATGCCTCATTAGGAACGATATTACATCATCCTACCCTAATGAGCTCACAACTAGGAATGATATCACATCATTCTACCCTAGTGTAATCCACTCCGAAACCACTCTCACTACTCAATGCACACATAATCCTATTATCTTCTCATGCATTCATATTATCGTACCGACGACAACAAACTCAATCATCTCATCATGCAATTGTAGTTAATTAAACAATGCATACATAATCGCCATACGGACACAATCCACAATTCATTGCACAATCTAGGATTCACGCCATTCGGCTACCCACAGCACCTCACGAACCAGCATCCAAGCTATTAAATCAGAGAAGGGTCGATTGCAACCGGAACCCCAAGCCACAACAGCACTAAACAGTAGGGAAAACTCATCCTGCTACGTTCGCTACCTCCTCGCCTAGCAAACTGTTAGCGAGTACAAATAGAACCTCCAGACATTGCTCGCTACCTCGTTCGCCATGGCGAACCCCCAACGAGCTCTTCGCTACTCCCTTCGCTGTCAGCGAAGGGCACCAAAACCTTACTGTCCCAAGTCTGGGACCATTCGCTACACGCTCGCCTAGCGAGCTGCTAGCGAGCGTTCGCTGTGCCCTCGCCTAGCGAGCTGCTAGCGAGTCGCCTGCGAACAGCAACATTCAGTTCTGTCCCGACACTCCCAAACTCACCGAATCCAACCGATTTAATTTCGACTTGTTCTAATAACCTTAGCCTAACATTCCTCGACTAAACTTAACCACTCATTCTCATTTTCAACCGTTAAAACTCGGTTTCTACCGATTAAACTAACTTCCGCCCTAAAATGGAAGTTGTAGAAAATCTACCAATCGATCCGAAATAATCCAACAAAATCATACATGATTATACACATGGATAGAATAATAAAGTTTCACACCCTTACCTTGATTAATCAGAGCTAGAAGCGGATCTTGAGCTTTCCAAGCTTTTTCCTCTTCTCCTCCTCTTTTTCTCCTCTTCCTTTTTCTTTCTCTTCTATTTCTCCCCTTCTTTTCTTTTCTCTTCCATTTTCCTTATATATTTCTTTCCATTGAATTTCCTCTCTCAAATCATCTATCAATCCATTTAAACAATCATCAAATAATTAGAATAATCCCAATAAATCAATTATTTAACACAAATAATTAGTCATTGAAAATTGGGTCGTTACATTAACCGGTTAACCTATATGGTTAATCGGTTACCACTGTGAAAACTCAGAAAAATACTTAAGTTAAAAGTGTTATACCAGTTTCAATTAATTTTAAAATATGCAAATGCAATATGTTGATATGATAGACTATTTGAACACTTGTATATCAATTAAAATAGTGAGTTTTGATATACCAAAGTCTTGTGTCCAAGTCTTGAAAAAGTAGACAATCATTTGCACATGAAGCTTGATTCGCATGACAACTTTGCATAGTCTTAATCTTGATCAATTTGAAAGCTTGACTTTTTGCAAACATAGAATGAGCTTAAGTCTTGTTGACATCATCAAAACCTTGAGATTGAAGTATGCTTCTACATTCTCCCCTTTTTTGATGATGACAATCAAATGAGTCTGTGCGATATCTTTGATGATGTTTCGTTCCGTTCTTGGTTTGCTTCTCCCCCTATGTCCAGCAACTCCCCCTATCTAAACAGAGGCAAAATTCTGCACAGAGAGATATTAGAAAACCAAACTCTTCTCCCCCTTTGTCATTAGCAAAAAGGAAGAAGCTTTCAAACCATAATAAGTAATATCGGTAAATATGGAAGTATGTAATCAAGTAATAAGTAATCAAGCAAGGTATACTGAAACAAAATGCAGCAATTAAAAAAATGCAGGAAATATTGTCTGAGTACATAACCAAATAAACGAAACTAAAAACTTAAACGCTTAAACATAATCTGAAAGAAAAACAATAAAAACAACAACACATATTCTCTAAACATCCTGATCAGATATATCCTCATCTTCCGCTTCCTCTTCTTCACTACCTTCATCTTCTTCATCCTCTTCTTCAACGATGCCGGTGGTTGAATACTGGGAGGAAAGGATAAGGTTGCGAAGTGAGGCAATGGCTCGGGAGGTTTCTTGATGTTGGTTTATCATTGTGGTGTAGATAAACTCGTTAGTGATACCTCCTTCGGGAATGGGATAGGCTTGGTTGGAAGTTGATCCTTCGTCCGTATACTTATATGTGTCGTCAACGTCTTTAATTATTCAAGTGTTCTTCACAATGGTGATTTCATTGATCTCGTTGGTTGTTGGTTTCATTTTGGTAGATGGTTCCCAGTTAAGATCCAATTCTGTCAACTCAAGAATTCTAGAAACCAGCCTTGCATATGGAAGCCTTGTCGAGAGAGAGAGAGAGAGAGAGAGAGAGAGAGAGAGAGAGAGAGAGAGCTACTGTTGTAGATGGTACATAATCATAAGAATCTAGTTCACTTTGATCTTGTTCTTGATTGTGAATAAGAGTTGCATTTCCAAATAGTTAATTTGAGCATGATTGGAATCCTTTGGAATCAGAATATAGCAGATCACATAATGCAGCATCCGGTCAGAAACCGTCAGATTCTTCGCATAACATAACATGCAAGCAGTCCGTTGGTTTGCTATAACCGTCTCCTTCGGGAACCTGCAGATTTGATAGTATATTCCATCTTGTCATAGTTTGCCCATGGTCCTTCCACGTGGTTAACCCCTTTCCTGAGAAAGTAGCCTGAGGATGGTATTTTTAATTTTGCAGCAATTTCAGACAAATTTTCTTTCAAGAGACAGTCTCGAACAGAGGTTTCCATAATATGCTCATCATCGGCATTCAAGTACATAGATAACTTATTCATAAAAGCTTTGACCAAATCGTGGTAGCAATTCCCAGTATCAGATACAAACTTATGAATTCGTTGAAATTTGAGCAGTGCAGGAAAATCAAACGAAGAATCCAAAAAAGCTTTGAGGTTAACGTACTTTACCGGTAAGATGTGGTGAACTCGGACCTTGAAGTCCATTTTGCGCTTCTTTGTTGTTTCCATGGGAATATCTTCTTCATCAGAAGCAGAATGGTGTTCTGGTAGTTTTCCTTTTCCTCGGTTGGATGAAGCCATGAATGAGTTTTTGAGAATATGAAGCTTTGAGGTGTTGTGAAGGTGTTAGGGTTTGAGAGATGGAAGAGAGGGTAAAATGAAGGCAATATATATGGAGAGAGGTTGAGTGGGTTTTAAAGTTAGGGTTGGAAGTCCAAAACTTGTAGTCAAAGAAGAAGAAGAAGAGTTCCAAGGATATTGATTTGGATATTTAAGAAAATATTGACCACACATAAAAAAACACGTTTACCACACACATTTTCCAAAATTTGAATTAATTTTTCGTTTCTGATTTTTGAAAATTTTAACAGTGTTAATCGGTTAACACATTAAACATTTAATATCCAAAATAAAAAGTATCAGTGTTAAACGGTTAACCATATAGGTTAATCGGTTAACACATTAAAAAATTAAATCAGAATTAAAAAACTAACAGTGTTAATCGGTTAACCATATAGGTTAATCGATTAACACACGCGAATTTTGGAAAAATGCTTAAAACAGAATGCACACAGATTGGAAGACATACATTATGCATACATAAACCAGAGAAAAGATCAGATGTCACCTTCATCGAGAATCCCAAGTTCTCATCGAATTTTGAAGAACGGTTCTTTCGCCAATGGTTTGGTGAAGATGTCGGCGAGTTGATTGTGTGTATCGACGAAAGTAACATCTACATCTTCATTAAGTACGTGATCTCAAAGGAAGTGATGCCGAATATCTATATGCTTTGTCCTTGAATGCATGACCGGGTTCTTTGTAATGTTGATGGCACTTGTGTTATCACATCGAAAGGAATGCAACTGAGATCTACACCATAATCGAGGAGTTGTTGCTTGAGCCACAGAATTTGTGCACAACAACTTCCTGCTGCAATATATTCCGCTTCGGTTGTACTGAGTGCCACACACGCTTGCTTCTTGCATGCCCATGACACTAGTGCATTCCCGAGAATGTGACACGTACCACTTGTGCTTTTTCTATCGGTCTTACATCCTGCATAATCAGCGTCAGAATAACCAATTAAAGAACAAGTACTACCTTTTGGATACCATAATCTGACGTTCGTTGTCCCTTTGAGATACTTCATAATCCTTTTTACGGCGGTGAGATGTGATTCCTTCGGACTTGCTTGAAAGCGTGCACACAAACAAACGCTGAACATAATGTCAGGACGGCTTGCCGTCAAATATAATAATGAACCGATCATACCTCAATACTTTGTGATATCAATTGGAGTACCAGATTCATCTTGATCAACGTACGTTCCGGATCCCATAGGAGTAGACATCACCTTGCAACTATCCATATCGAATCTTTTCAGTAATTCCTTGCAATACTTGGATTGGTTGATGAAGATGCCATCCTTTATTTACTTGATTTGTAGTCCAAGGAAATAGTTCATCTTTCCCATCATAGACATTTCAAACTCGCCTTGCATCACCGAAGCAAATTCTTCACATAGATCCTTGTTTGTTGATCCGAAGATGATGTCGTCCACATAGACTTGAACAAGTAAGGTATTACCCTTTATCTTTTTAATGAATAAAGTCTTGTCTACCTTTCCTTTTTCAAAACCTTTATCACATAGGAAGGTGCTAAGATGATCATGCCATGCCCTTGGTGCTTGCTTTAGACCATAGAGAGCCTTCTTTAATTTGTATACATGTGAAGGGTGCTTGAAGTCTTCAAAGCCCGGGGGTTGTTTGACATAGACTTCTTCGTTGATGTATCTGTTCAAAAATGCGCTTTTGACGTCCATTTGGAAAAGTTGAAAATTCATTGAACAAGCATAAGCAAGTAATAATCTAATTACTTCTAACCTTACTACCGGAGCGAACGTTTCATCAAAATTAATTCCTTCCTCCTGGTTGTAGCCTTGTGCGACCAATCTTGCTTTGTTACGAACTATGATTCCATTCTCGTCAAGTTTGTTCTTGAACACCCATCTTGTTCCTATGATGTGCTTGTTGTCCGGTATTGGTACAAGACTCCAAACTTGATTCCTTTCGAATTGGTTGAGTTCTTCTTGCATCGCTACAATCCATTGGTCGTCGCCTAAGGCTTCATCAATCTTGGTTGGTTCAATTTGAGACACAAAAGCCATGTTGAGACAAGCGTCCTTAAGATTTAGTCGAGTTGCAACACCTTGGCTAATATCACCAATAACTTTATCTATCGGGTGATCTCTATGAGTTCTCCATTCCTTCGGAAGATCTTGATGTTCTTCAATGATTTGAGTGACATCTTCCTGTGGTATTGCTTGATCCTTTGAAGTCTCTTTTTGTTGTTGTGAAGAATCTACTATATCATCATTATCATCCACAATAATATTATCCTCTTTCGAGGGGTTAGTCTCATCAAAAGAAACATGAATGGATTCTTCAATAGTAAGAGTTCTTTTATTAAAAATTCTAAAAGCTCTACTAGAAAGAGAGTAACCAAGGAATATACCTTCGCCGGACTTCTCATCAAACTTACCGAGATTGTCCTTATTGTTGTTGAGAACAAAACATTTGCATCAGAATATGTGAAAAAATGCTATGTTTGGTTTCCTACCCTTGAACAATTCATACGGAGTCTCCTTGAGAATTGGTCGAATATTGACACGGTTGCTTACGAAGCATGTCGTGCTAACCGCCTCCGCCCAAAAATACTCAGGAAGATTTGAGTCGCTAAGCATTATTCTTGCAAGCTCCACCAGTGACATATTCTTCCGTTCTACGACACCGTTTTGTTGAGGAGTCCTTGGTGCGGAAAAGTTGTGGGAAATTCCATGCTCTTTGCAAAAATCTTCAAAATCTGAATTTTGGAATTCTCCACCATGGTCGCTTCTTATGGAGGCTATGGTGAGTGACTTCTTGTTTTGAATTTGCTTTGCATACTTCTTGAATGCTTTGAAAGCATCATTTTTCTGCACTAAAAACAATGTCCATGTGTATGGAGAGAAATCATCAACAATAACTAAAGCATAAATGTTACCTCCGAAGCTTTTCATTCTCGATGGACCAAAAAGATTCATATGCAACAATTGAAGTGGTCTTGATGTAGAAACCACTTGCTTGGATTTAAAAGTTGTCTTGGTCTGTTTCCCCTTTTGACATGCGTTGCTTAACTTATCCTTGATGAATTTTATCTTCAGAAGACCAACAACTAGATCATGCTTTATCAACTTATTTAAATTCTCCATGTGAATGTGAGCAAACCTTTTATGCCATAGCCACGCCTCGTTGTTGTTCGCCATTAGACATTTTACCTTCAAGGATGAGTCATCAAAAGAGATCATAAAAATATTATTAAATCTTTTACCTTTTAGCAAGATGTCATGGGTGAATTCATGTTCTATCAAACATTCATCCTTTGTGAAGTTGATTCGGAACCCTTTGTCACACAATTGACTTATGCTAATTAGGTTGTGTTTAAGGCCTTCCACATAAAGGACGTCTTCGATGATTGTACATGGAGGTGCGCCAACGGTTCCAACTCCAAGATTTTTTCCTTTATTATCATCACCGTAAGTAACGTATCCTTTGGCCTTTAATGATAGACTTGAAAATTTGTTTATATCTCCCGTCATATGCTTTGAACAACCGCTATAAAGATACCATTGATTAGAAGTTGTCTTCAAGCATACCTACAACACAAAATCAAGTATTGTTAGGTACCCAAATTGCTTTGGGTCCTTGATAGTTAGTACCCTTTTCAACCCACACATAATGTCCTTTAGCAACACCAATGTTGCGCACATAGCAAGCATTAGGTGTATGGCCTTTAATTCCACAATAAAAACAAGTAGGTTGAAAATGACTTCTATATCTAGGAACATAATTCTTTTTCTTCACAATTCTTTTCTTTTTATGACTTTGATGCCTAGTTTTAGAAGTGTTTGCATTTTCTTTAACAACTTGTTCACTTGCTTTCACAAAAATGGTTTCATTTGTGCTTGGTTTGGAAAACTTAGAATATCCTAATCCACTTTTATCATTAGGATATCTTTGGTGCCTAAGAATTTCCTCCAAGCCAATTTGACCTTTTTCGTATCTTTCTAAAACTCTTTTAAGTTGAACAATTTGAAAAGATAAGGATTCACAATTTTTGCATACAAGACTTTGTTTTTCATCCATCAATTTTTGTTTTTCATTTTCAATGTTTTTTTATAAAAGCAGTATTTTGTTCTTCTAAAGATGAAATTCTTTTCTTTTGGGATGAGATGCTTTTATACAAAGTCTTGCATTCTTTTATAAGTTCATTTATGACTTCTTGTGCATCATTCTCATAAATAGAAAAGTTGCTACTAACCTCATCAATTTCTTCATCGGAGTGGTGTGAAGCCATTAGAGCCATATTTGCACATTCATCACTTTCTGATTCCGATGATGAACTTATCTCATTATCGTCCCAAGAAACATAAGCCTTTTTATTCTTGATATCCTTCTTGCCTTTGAATCCTCCTTTCTTTGCAAGTTTCGGGCAATCTGGCTTTATGTGACCTTGCTTCCCACATTCGTAACATGTGACTTCTTGATTCGATGTGGATGCATCCTTCTTCCTGAAATGTCTATTCTTTTTAGAAAAAGAGGAATTTTTATTATTATTAAAAAACTTACCAAGCTTCTTTACAAGAAGCATGAAATTTTCATCTTCGGAAGTCTTGTCGTCTTTGTCATCCTTTGTGTCAATCTTCAAGGCAATTCCTTTGGACTTATTTTCTTGACTTTCGTGCTTCTCGAGCCTTCCAAGTTCCAATTCGTGCTCTTGAAGTTTGCCAAATAAGGATGCAGATGTCATTGTTGAGAGACTCTTCTTTTCGGAAATAGCGGTCACTTTTGGTTGCCATTCCCTTGTTAAGGATCTTAGGACTTTCAGGTTGAGATAATCATTGGTGAAGGTCTTCCCGAGAGCAATCAAGTGATTTGTTAGATGAACGAATCTCTTTTGTAAGGCAACAATAGATTCACCGGGTTGCATACGGAACATCTCATATTCTTAACTCAACGTGTTGAGCCTTGATCTTTTTACTTCGGTGGTTCCTTCATGCGTTTCCACCAAGGTGTCCCAAATCTCCTTTACTGATTTACACTGTGATACACGGAAGAACTCGTCCATACTGAGAGTGCTTTGGAGTATGTTGATTGCTTTCTTCTCATTAATAATCTTTTTCTTATCGTCTTCATCATACGTGCTTTTCAACTTTACGGTTCCAACGCCATTGACCACATTTACTGGATTGTGTGGTCCTTCTTCGATTGCTTCCCATATACCTTCTCCCTGGGCTTCAAGATGCGCCTTCATTCTGATTTGCCAAAAATCGAAATATTCTCCAAAAAACAGTGGTGGTTTATTACTACTTCCACCGTCTTTGAAAACCGGGTTGGTGCTAGTGGAAGCCATACTGAATCGTTAGGAACAGGTTACCTTAATCTGCTCTGATGCCAATTGTAAGTTCAGAGTATGCCTAAGAGGGGGGGGGGGGGGGGGGGTGAATTAGGCTTTAGAAAAATTTTCCGGTTTTTCGAGATTCTTGAATTTTACACGGTTATGTTCTTGATGATGAAAGCAGTAAAAAGCAGAATGAAAATGGACACAGAGATTTATAGTGGTTCCCTTCACAATCCGAAGGTACTCCACTCCCCTTTCCTTTAGAATGTACAACCTATCTATCACACCATCAACCGGTAAGGCCTACTATCTAACAACTATTCAACAACTAGTGTGCAAGAACAATCCTCTTGCAAGCACTAACCCTTGTGTCCAACAATCCTGGATCACAAGTCATAATAGAAACAATTATGTAATTCTTTGATTTGAGAGGGATACAATAATATCAATACAATGATTGATCTTCTCCTTTTTTATCAAAATTCACTTTTCAATATCAATACAAGTGTTCAAAAATTCTGGATATGAAATGGTATGAACAGTATGAACACTTTTTGAAATATTTGAAAGTATTTGAAAAATAGTGAATTTGATTGAATGATTATTTTAAAAATTGTTGGAGGCATTTTTCAATTTGAAATATTCAGAATTTATATGAGTCAAAACACCATTTCAAAAAGGTATAAATATGTATGAATCAAATAATGAAAAGGTATAACAATTACACAAGATTTGAATTTGAAAAGAAACAAACTTTTAAAATTCGTTCAGTGTTAATCGGTTAACCATATAGGTTAATCGGTTAACACTGGAGCGTTTAAAAATTAAGATCGTTAACCGGTTAACCTATATGGTTAATCGGTTAACACTGTGAAAACTCAGAAAAATACTTAAGTTAAAAGTGTTATACCAGTTCCAATTAATTTTAAAATATGCAAATGCAATATGTTGATATGATAGACTATTTGAATACTTGTATATCAATTAAAATAGTGAGTTTTGATATACCAAAGTCTTGTGTCCAAGTCTTGAAAAAGTAGACGATCATTTGCACATGAAGCTTGATTCGCATGACAACTTTGCATAGTCTTGATCTTGATCAATTTGAAAGCTTGACTTTTTGCAAACATGGAATGAGCTTAAGTCTTGTTGACATCATCAAAACCTTGAGATTGAAGTATGCTTCTACAATTAGGTGAGAAGATGGTAAACTAGAGAGAGTCTAATGTATATCTTCAAACTAATTCTACTTAGTGGATTTTCTTCCTGGCTTGGTAGCCCCTAGACATAGGTGTGTTTTCACCGACTGGGTTAACAATTGTTTGTGTCTCTTTACAATTGTTATTTGTTTATCCTTGTTCTTATTGATGCTTAAACAGATATTTGTGTCGTAAACATCACCTTCGACATCTAATATCTAATACCATAATTTCAACTTAGTAGGAGCAAAGATAATTATCTATATCGATCATGCCGCAAATAGGTACCTATTGAATAAAAAGGACGCCAAACTGAAACTCCTAAGATGGATACTACTACTACTACAAGAATTTAACTTAGAAATCAAAGACAAAAAAGGAACTGAAAATGTAGTAGATGATCATCTATCGAGACTGGAGGATACTAAGCCTGAGCACGCGCCTATCAATGATGATTTTCCTTATGAGAGACTCATAGCTCAGTTAGAAAACACGGTTTAACGATCTTTAATACCGTGGAAGCGATATTTACTGAAACCACACTGCCATGGTATGCTGACTTTGTTAACTATTTAGCAGCTGGAGTTCTTCCACCAAATTTAACGTACCAACAAAAGAAAAAATTCTTCCACGACCTTAAACATTATTATTGGGATGAACCTCTGCTTTTCAAGAGAGGTGTCGATGGTATCTTCCGTCGATGTGTTCCCGAAGGAGAAATTGAAAATATAATATCTCACTGTCATTCTGCTCCCTATGGAGGACATGCGAGCACTTCAAGGACTTGCGCTAAGATTTTACAGTATGGCCTCTTTTGGCCCACTCTATGGAAAGATGTCCATATCGCGATCATAAACTGCGACCGGTGTGGAGCTACTGCGAAAATCGGCGCCGGCTGACAGAAGAGTCGCCACCGTGCGTTATTTATCCCAACGGAGGGAAAGGAAACGCTCGAAGTAAACCTCGCAAAAAATGGGAAAGGTATGGTCATCGCAACCAAAACCTGGATTCGGGAGTCGGTTACGCAAGGGGAAGGTATTAGCACCCCTCACGTCCGTCGTACTCGACGGGATCCACGCTTGCTTGGTTTGTCTACAGGATGCAAAAACAATCTATCTACGGCTGCTAAATCTAAACAGAAGGGAATTGACTCGATAGAGCATCGCACTCTATGCCTACGTATTCTCAAGAGAGAAAGTCAGAGTCAACGTAGTTTGGGACTACGGGGAAATTGGCTCGCCAAGACTTCGCGTCTTGTGCCTACGTACTTCCATACTGCATGGAAGATCCGAGCTTACGTAGTTCAGGCTAACTACGGGGAAATTGGCTCGCCAATACTTTGCGTCTTGTGCCTACGTACTTCCATACTGCATGGAAGATCAGAGCTGTCGTAGTTCAGGCTAACTACGGCTAAACTGGGTATTCTCACACAGGAGTGAGAAATTAATCTGGTTTTAAAGGTACGAGAACCTACAGGAACTAAAACTACAGTCTGGTCTCAAATGCACTCGGGCAAGAGAAAAGGATAATAATCAGTCGTTAGCGGGAAAGTCTCGATCGCACAGCAGCGAGAGAACAAAAGGGTTAGTTGTTAGTGTGCTCGCTAGGACATCGCATCCTATGCCTACATATTCTCGTCTGGTACGAGAAATCAGAGCAGCTGTAGTTCAGCCTACTTTCGGGACCACAGCTCAAATCTCGTTTTATTAACATTCTGAAAAAGGGTTACAATAATTGGATACAGAAAATAAACTCCTAAAAACCCTATCCTATTCATCACGAAAAATCAAATGGAAAATAGTCCCCTAACAAGTGGACTTCTAATCTACTCCTAAAAGTGTAAAATAAACTCCTATGAAGAAAATATCCTAAAAGAAAAATAATGCAATGCATGTCAAACCTACACTATCTTGACATTTTTATTATTCCTTTTCTCCATATTTTTTCAAATATTTCTTTATTCTATTCTTTTTCAATATTCTCTTTTCTAGATTTCTTTTCTCATTTCTTTTTCTCATCTCTTTTTCTCATTTCTTTTTCAAAATATTTTCAATATTCTTTTTCACTCTTTTTTCAATATTCTTTTTCTCTTTTTTTCTATCCTTTATTCTTTTCAACATTTTTTCATGTAAAATCTACACAAATGAAAATAAAGAATAAAATAAATAAAAAAACAAAAAGGAAAAACAAGGGGGGGGGGGGGGGGTGCAGCCAGTCCAGCCCAGGGGTGTGAGGCAGCAAAAAGGAACAAAAACTGGGCCCAGCCCAATAAGGAATTCAGAAAAATAAAAAAACTGGGAGGGGGTGCTGGCCAAGGACGGAGGGTGTTATCAGAAATCTCGTTGGGCTCAGGCCCATCAGCCAAGAAAAAAAAGACGGAAACGGGGGTGAATGTCAAAAACGGGGTGTGTACGGATGGCAGTCGATGGGCCCAAGGCCCAATCCACACGCGGTCCACCTTCTCCCTTGTTCCATTTTCAGAAACCCTAACTTTCACTACCTCCCTTCTCTCTCAACCTTGCGCCGTCGTCTCCAACACAAATTCATCGTCGCCGGTAAAAACTCCCCTCAACATCAACCGTCCACTTCAACTCACACCTCTCTCAAACTTACTCTATTCAACCTTCACGAAGGAAACTCATTCGTACCACTTGAGGCGAACTGAACATCCATGGATTCGGACAAACTGTTTGACAGATGACCTCTAATGGAGTTGCTTTGCGCACCCTGGATCCTGATTAGCATGTCGAAGAGTCATAGCTCTGAAGAAGTTGGTTCACGTTTGGTGGAAGATCTTGTTGAATGTTGAAGGATCTTAGAGCGCGAAACTTCGTTGTTGTGATGGTAGCCGAAGCTTATCCGTAGTGAGTAATGAAGTTTGATCTGGAGATGGATGGTCGTTGGAGAGTCTCGGATCCTGTGATCTGTTTGCATGTCGATTGTTATTTGTGAAGACTGATCGATGACGAAGACGAGTTGGTAGATCCAAAGTTGATTCAAGTTTTGATGAAGATTCACAGAGAGGATGAAGATTCACGGAGAGGATGAAGATCTGAAAGATCTTCGCGAAGCAGAAGAAGATTCGATGAGTCCTTGAAGATTTCTGATGATCTGCGCAAGGATCTTGAAGCGATGAATCTTGGAGATCGTATGGATTTCTGGAAACGTTTAGGGATGTTCTTGATGAAGATCGTTGCAGCTTTTTGGAAAACGGGTGAAGAACACGAGGGAGGTTCTTGGAGAGTGATGAACACGCGTCTGGAAATGGATGAAGATGATGAATGATCATCAGCTGAGAACGATGAAGGTAGCGATGGAAAGATGAATTTCTGGGAAGAAAGACCAAAGAACGCGCGAGGTTCTTGGAGGTTTCAGGTGATTAACGATGAAGATCCGGTAATGTGATGAACGCTCATGGTGAATCTCATGAAGATTTCTGGGGAAATGATGAAGTTCTTGATATCCGGCTACGATTTCCGATGAGGTGATGAGTTTTTCGGTTAGAAGTTTGTTGTTTCTGGTGAGCTTCCGCCGTGAGTAGGTTAACATTGATTTCGCCGGTAAGACTTCCAGCCGTTTGCATGGCCGGCGGTGGGAGCACCACCTCGCCAGACGCGTGTCGTTACGCATGAGAGGGGCGTGGAGGTGAAGCCAAGTGGCAATGGAGGGAGTTGCATGCAGGGACGCGTGGCGTTGGCATGGCAGAGTGAGAGAGAATCGGATGGTGATGGGGCAGGCTCTGAGTGTAGGTGCGTGTGAAGTGGAAATGAGGTGGTAGTCTGTGGAGTGAAAAACGTGGCCTCCTCTGAAGATAACACGTGGGACCAACTTTTATAGTGGCAAGGATTTTGGACTGAAATGGGGATTGGAAATCGGACTGAAAAGAATAAACTGGGCCTCCAAAAAACCACAACTGGGCCCACGAAAATGATATAATAAGACCAAAAAATCTGAATTAAAATTGGATTAATGGGCTAATGGATTAATGGACCTAATGATTAAAACTAAGACTAAAACCTGAATGAAACACAATTAATGGGTACTGACCAAATGATGCTTAAACGTGATTAATGAAGACCTAATGACATGCAAAATGGATTAGTGGACTAAACGTGACTAATGAACAAATGACAATTAATAACCTAATTCTAATGAAATAATATTCTAATTAAAAACAAATAAAATTCTAAACTCTATTTAAAATCCTATATTAAAAAACATCTATACTATTTAATAAAAGAAAATCTATTTAATCCTATAAAGAAAATCTATTTATTCTATATTATTCTAAAACATTTAAAAGTTATCAAAATCTATTAAAAATATTAAAAGAATCTACTTAAATTCTAGAAAATGCTAATAATATCTAATAAAATCCTAATAATTCCAGAAGGAGCAAAAACAGTACAGAACGACAAATAACACTGCGAGAGCGCAACAGGATAGTCGGTAAAAATCAATGGACACCGAAATATCCCTAAAAATAACAGCACAAGCTGAAAACACCGGGAATAGCACGACTTCCCAAAAATACGATTCTACCTATCTAAACTGACTAAAACACCTGAGACGCGAGACGAGGGCTGTGATCCCGGTAAACTCAATACAACTAAAAAAATGCACTGTATGCGATATGCGGATGCGAATGCGCTCATGCGTCGAAACATCGAGCCAGATACGGGACCCGGTTGGTCAAATTTTAGGGTGCAACAGCTGCCTCTATTCAAGCGGCTTCGACCTGAATGGGTGAAGAGCGCTCAACCTTCAAACATTCAAAGGTAGATGATGGTTGAATACAAATGAAACCCTGAAATTTGCCAACCGCGGGAATATACTGCAAAACTGCTTGAGGAACAGCCTCCAATGAACTGAAGTTCGGTTGTCACGGCAACGACTGGTCAATTTTCTGATAAAAATTTCTCTCCTTTTCAACATCAATCACCTGTGCGACGCCACAAGTGTTGGAATAATGCTTCGGAAAGCAAACAACTTGATTCCCATCTCTCTTATGGGATTAAATCATGTCATCTCACAGTTCACAGCGAACTTGAGGAAAATTCTCCTGGGGAGCTTCTGAATCGACTGCTCGGCACCCATTCTGTCAACAGGCCGCAGCTTCAGAAATCTGATATATGCCACTCTTCTTTTTTTTTTAGTGCCGACGTAACAACCAAATGTGAAGAATCACTCCGCTGGGGGAGAAGAGAAGCTTAACCGAACAACTCTGCAAGGGAACATAGTCGAAATCCAATGAGGTAACCAACCTGGTCCATGTTTCGACATGCGGATGTCTGAAATGATGCAATGCCCTCTATGACATGCAAATGCTATGCGTTCTGTTTGAAAATGCGAGGCCCAGACGGCATGAATATGCTATGTACTTGTAAATGCAATGACGATGTATGCAAATGTAAATGCAGGCTCGAGTTGCCAGAAAACACCAGGTCTGCAAACCGCTTGGCAAAATAAATGCCGAAGGTAGACGTCAACTCCAACTGAGGATAACCTGATATCACAGAAACATCTCAGCGACATAAATGCTGGAAAAGGGAAACCAAATCCGCTGGGGATAACCGTCCTGCTGGAGAAATGGAAGGGCAACCCTGCTTGGGGAGAAAGAAAAAAAACAACCCTACTTGGGGATGCTCTCTTCAAACCATTGGCAACTGATTGTGCTCTGCGGGGATTGACCCAAACTGGTGTTGATTGCGCGCAACATGCTGCTGGAAATGCCCCTACTATCAAGGATATCAATCTTAATCTGTTGGGGATACTCCTGATCCTACTCTGATGCGGGATAAAATGCAATCTCGACTCTTCCGATAATACACAACTTTCATCTGCTGAAGAGTAACAATTCTGATTTAACAACATCCACAAGGAATTCAAACATTACTCGGAGCACTGGTATCCGTCGAGCTTCGTATCGGGGAACATGACAACATGCGATTCATTGGGAACTACTGTGTCGGATACCTTTAGGTTTTTGTTTTTTTTGGTTTAGTATGAACATGGACTATGTACACAGTGGAAGATATGGGAAATACTAGACGAGAACTAGCATTCAAAGGTAGGCTACCAGGCGAGAACTGATAGGAAAATAGGTTATCGGACGAGAATTGATACAACACTTGAAGAAACGGTGACCAGACGAGAACTGGTTACAATAAACTACACCATACGGGAACTGATGCTTACAATAAACTACACCATACGGGAACTGATGCTTACGAAAGGGTGGGCCAGACGAAAAACTGGTTACCGGTTTGCCAGGCGAGAACTGGACTTTGGAAACGACTGGTTGCTGACACGTAACAGGTTTAAACTGCAGGTCAATGATCCAACGACAGCAAGGCCTTTTTCGGAATGTTAAGGTTTTTGATAAGGGTAATGACACGATTCCCCGATACTCAACTCTGGCTGGGGATAAACAGACCGACTTGAATAACTTGCCCCAGTGCACTCAACTTGCCCCAATCTAACTTTTGGGAATATTGCTCTGAACAGCTTACCACGCGACGACCTCGAGATTACTTGCCCCGGTATCTATACGACAACAGGATTCAATCTCTAGTAAACCCCTATCAACCCAGTTGATTTCAACACTCTCTGCGGTGACTTGCCCCTGAATGAGCGTTCTAGCGACTTAACCTGATCTGATTATCCACCTGAAGTATCTGTTTTCAAATCTCCATGTTCTGTATAATTGCCCCTGATTGGCTCTCGAGAAGACTCACTTCTGATCAAGTGTTTCTTAAGCAAACTGCCCCTGATCAACTGAAGCTTCGGGACTTGTCCTCAGACTAACTGATTCTGAACTCACTGAAAGTCAATGCCCCGGATTTACAGGTCTTCACGACATACACCACTCTGGTTCAGACTGTTGAATTGCTCAGTCCTGCTTGACGATTCCCTGTTGGAATTTCTTTCATGCCAACTACTAACCTGCAAGTAAAATTTTCTATTCACGAATGGTAATCTTAATGCAGTGTTTATGCAGATTTTGAAAATTTTTGAGCTGTCACTCATTTACATGTCATGATTGTGAGTGACGAATGAACCAAAGTTCAAACGTAGTGCTTACATGGTCAGTGAAAAATACAACAAGGATGTGATTAGAAAATCAAGAAGGAGTCAGGTTACTCAACCTTATCGTAATGAGCTTTCAGAATAAACCCTACCTCAATTAGGTCTTTTAAGGGTTGTATCGTGGTCGGGTTCACGGTTCGTGAAACAAAGGATATTTGGCTCAAATTTTGATTTGTACCCACCCCTTCTACGTGATGATCTCCGATCCTAAAGTTCAGTTAACCTGGCACAAGCGCTCGCCTCTTCGAGAGGTATGTTGAATGGTAAGAACCACAATTAAGGAACTCACAGGGCTTCTCCCGGAGTGATAGTTACTCCTTTTTCGTTTTCGGTGTCTGTGTACACGACTTTGTGACTCGCTGGGGAAAAAATTTCTATTGATATCCTTTCTTTTTCGTTCTTTTGATTCCCTAATTTTTTGCCTGGACTGACTCCTTTTGAGTTCTTTTCGATTTTTTCGTTTTCTTTTGAAGTCCAGCGGGATGCCCTGATTTTTGCCTAAGTATTAGCCTTCCAGCTTTTTCTTTCTTTTTACTTAGCGGGCTTTCTTATTTCTTTCTTTTGGAACAAAGTCGTGTGACACTGGTTGTCTTGATTGCTCCGAAAGGATTGTAACTGTCTCACTCCTGATTGGTGAGGTTTAACCACTGTGGTTGACGAGGTACGACCTCTGGGGAAAAATGCGATGTGATTGGTCCTCGAAAGACAACGCTCCTCTGTAAGACTTGAATGCTCGGTCAAGCTAACTGACAACTACCCTGCCCCGGGTTAAGATGTGAGGGTTTAAAAGTCCTAAAAAACTTCTACTTCCTGGCTCGAAGTGGTTAACAAGGGACTAACTCCTTATATCTCCAGTGTTTGGGGGATTTGAAACAATGCCTTGTACGTCATCGGTAAGGTCTTATCTAAAAGCATACGATCATCGGTTATGAGTTTATTTCGTCATCCTCCCTCCAGTCTTTGCTAATCACAGTGACAAAGTGGAGTGAATAAAAATGCAAGTGTCAGTGCAATGCAGTAAATTAGCGACAGCGACATGATTAATTCAGAAAAATGCATAGTCACTTTATTAATATCACCATTCGAAACATACAATGTTTAACAGCAGGTAGTAACTAACAGAAAAGAAACTACAAATGCAAATGATATAAAAGTCTGAGGACTATCAATGCTGAGGGCGCCTGCCTGTCTGGACCACTGGCTTCTGCTAGGGAATACTTTCTGAATCTACGAGCTTAGATAGCTGAGCGGTTGGTATGAACAAACAGAAATCTTTCTCGAAAAGAAATGCAATCGTGGTCAATCAACTGTTGTACCTTCGCCTGAAACGCTTTACAATCTTCAGTTGAATGCCCTGGTGATCCGCCATGATAACCACACTGAACATGGGGATTATACCCAGGAGGGTAAGGTTCTGGCACGGGCTTGAGAGCTTTAGGTTCCACCAAAGAACTCTGGACCAACTGCGGCAAAAGCTGACTGTACGGCATAGGAACTGGGTGGGAAGGACCATTCCTTCGTTCCAAGTTGTTACGAGGTCTGTTCTGATTCTGACGCTGAGTCTGATAACCTTGACCACGAGTTCGCTGATTTACAAGGGAAGCAACATAAGATTCCTAATATGGTGCCCCAGGCACAGCTGTCTGTCCAGCATAACAAGGCATAGGAGATACTGATCCAACAGATTTCACTGATTCATCTCGAGGATACCCAACATCTGGCATGACTGCATTGATCACAACTCCTTCTTCGTTCTGATAGTCATAAAGAGATTCAGTTTCACTAGCCTGACCGCTTGAATCAATCTGGATTTTCCCAATCTTTATAGCATTCTCAATACGTTCTCCAACTCCCACTAATTCGGAGAAGTTCAGCGAAACTCCAAGCAATCTCTCAAAGTACGGGCCTTGTAATGAGTCTAAGAACATGCCTGCTAACTCTCGGTCAGGGATCGGTGGTTCCACTCTGGAAGCAAAATCTCTCCATCTCCGGGCATACTTTTTGAAGGGTTCATTGATCCCCATAGACAAAGATTGCAACTCCATGCGAATGGGAGCTACGTCCATATTGTAATCATACCGCTTCAGGAAAGCTCTGGCTAAATCCACCCATGATCGAATCTGATCCTTCTCTAACTGCATATACCAACGTAGAGATGCCCCAATCAAACTGTCCTGAAAACAGTAAATCATCAACTTGTCGTTTTGCCCAAACGAAGTCATCTTTCTGCAGAACATCACCAAATGTAGCCTCGGGCAGCTATCTCCTTTATACTTTTCAAATTTCGGCGCTCTGAATTTAGGAGGTAACACTAGGTCAGAAACCAAGCACATATCTGAAGCATTGGGACCAACATCGTTCTTAACTTCCAGGGCTTTGACTTGTTCCTCCAATGCGTGCAACCTCTTAGCTTGCACAAGAGCTGATGGATTATTAGTCCTCACTATCGGAGCTTCTCTTCGGGAGATCAAACCAGCAGGAATAACATTCTGATAATTCGCGGCATCAGAAGAAGAACGTTCACTTGGGATGACAAACTGTTGGTGCAGATTTTGGCCTCTAACAGAAGTATGCACAAGTTGAGCTGCAGTAAGGTTATTCACTTGCGGAAAGCCTTCGTCAGACGTGGAATCATACAAAGGATTGAACGTCACAGTGAACCCTGACAAGACGTTAGCAGTCTGGAAGTCGTTCTCAGACATAGCTATCAATGATCTTCAACTGACTACACTGCTTGATTCTCAAATCTGCTCAAGTCTATTCCAACCCCTTGGTCGTCTTCTGACAATCAACAGTTGCTCAATCCAAACTCCGAGTACTCACCTTCAGGAAACAAAGGCTGGATCAGAACTCTGGCTAACTGGATAAATGCTATGCAATATGATGCAAAGATGCTTATGCAAATGCAATGCAATGCAACAAACACGGGATCACAGCCCCCACAACAAGCGCTAAATGCTGCTGCACAGCCGACGGAGTACGTTCTCTCTAAAAGAGAACGCCAAGATAGCTGGTAGTCTGGAAGTCAAGGTTCTCGCAAAAAAAACCCCCACTCACGGGTATGGACCTAAGGCACGGCATCCTATGCGGTCATCAGCGTCACAGACTTTCATGAGGAATGATACGATTCCCAGAAGGAGTGGCATCGTCATCTCATGAAGAGTCCTCACTTAGCTGACTTCCAAATGATCGGTCCCCAGAGTCGACAATCCTCACGTCTGGACTACTCTCAGATCCTCAGGACCAAAAAGAAGCACCTCGGAGAGGACCTCGTCTGAGCGTGAATTTCGTGAGGAACTCTTGCCTGCTCAGCAGACAGGTTCGCCTACTAATCTCCACAACTACGTCTAAATGCATACTCAAGCAGCCCAGGTCCGGCTATCACTCAAAATATCACCCTCCCCAGCACAACGGCAACAGATAAAAGCGATGAAAAAAATAAACACCCAAAAGACAAGCAAACAAGCGCTAGGATTGACTCTCTTAAGGGACGTTGGATCCCATATGCATAAGGAACTATCGCAGTCCTTAGCAGCCAGGGGACGTTGGGTCCCCAGCAGAGTCGCCAGCTGGAGCTACTGCGAAAATTGGCGCCGGCTGACAGAAGAGTCGCCACCGTGCGTTATTTATCCCAAAGGAGGGAAAGGAAACGCTCGAAGTAAACCTCGCAAAAAACGAGAAAGGTATGGTCATCGCAACCAAAACCTGGATTCGGGAGTCGGTTACGCAAGGGGAAGGTATTAGCACCCCTCATGTCCGTCGTACTCGATGGGATCCACGCTTGCTTGGTTTGTCTACAGGATGCAAAAACAATCTATCTACGGCTGCTAAATCTAAACAGAAGGGAATTGACTCGATAGAGCATCGCACTCTATGCCTACGTATTCTCAAGAGAGAAAGACAGAGTCAACGTAGTTCGGGACTACGGGGAAATTGACTCGCCAAGACTTCGCGTCTTGTGCCTACGTACTTCCATACTGCATGGAAGATCAGAGCTTACGTAGTTCAGGCTAACTACGGGGAAATTGGCTCGCCAAGACTTCGCGTCTTGTGCCTACGTACTTCCATACTGCATGGAAGATCAGAGTTGTCGTAGTTCAGGATAACTACGGCTAAACTGGGTGTTCTCACACAGGAGTGAGAAATTAATCTGGTTTTAAAGGTACGGGAACCTACAGGAACTAGAACTACGGTCTGGTCTCAAATGCACTCGGGCAAGAGAAAAGGATAATAATCAGTCGTCAGCGGGAAAGCCTCGATCGCACAGCAGCGAGAGAACAAAAGGGTTAGTTGTTAGTGTGCTCGCTAGGACATCGCATCCTATGCCTACATATTCTCGTCTGGTACGAGAAATCAGAGCAGCTGTAGTTCAGCCTACTTTCGGGACCACAGCTCAAATCTCGTTTTATTAACATTCTGAAGGAAACTCACACCTCTCTCAAACTTACTCTATTCAACCTTCACGAAGGAAACTCATTCGTACCACTTGAGGCGAACTGAACATCCATGGATTCGGACAAACTGTTTGACAGATGACCTCTAATGGAGTTACTTTGCGCACCCTGGATCCTGATTAGCATGTCGAAGAGTCATAGCTCTGAAGAAGTTGGTTCACGTTTGGTGGAAGATCTTGTTGAATGTTGAAGGATCTTAGAGCGCGAAACTTCGTTGTTGTGATGGTAGCCGAAGCTTATCCGTGGTGAGTAATGAAGTTTGATCTGGAGATGGAGGGTCGTTGGAGAGTTTCGGATCCTGAGATCTGTTTGCATGTCGATTGTTATTTGTGAAGACTGATCGATAACGAAGACGAGTTGGTAGATCCAAAGTTGATTCGAGTTTTGATGAAGATTCACGGAGAGGATGAAGATCTGAAAGATCTTCGCGAAGCAGAAGAAGATTCGATGAGTCCTTGAAGATTTCTGATGATCTGCGCAAGGATCTTGAAGCGATGAATCTTGGAGATCGTATGGATTTCTGGAAACGTTTAGGGATGTTCTTGATGAAGATCGTTGCATCTTTTTGGAAAACGGGTGAAGAACACGAGGGAGGTTCTTGGAGAGTGATGAACACGCGTCTGGAAATGGATGAAGATGATGAATGATCATCAGCTGAGAACGATGAAGGTAGCGATGGAAAGATGAATTTCTGGGAAGAAAGACCGAAGAACGTGCGAGGTTCTTGGAGGTTTCAGGTGATTAACGATGAAGATCCGGTAATGTGATGAACGCTCATGGTGAATCTCATGAAGATTTATGGGGAAATGATGAAGTTCTTGATATCCGGCGACGGTTTCCGATGAGGTGATGAGTTTTCCGGTTAGAAGTTTGTTGTTTCTGGTGAGCTTCCGCCGTGAGTAGGTTAACATTGATTTCGCCGGTAAGACTTCTGGCCGTTTGCATGGCCGGCGGTGGGAGCACCACCTCGCCAGACGCGTGTCGTTACGCATGAGAGGGGCGTGGAGGTGAAGCCAAGTGGCAATGGAGGGAGTTGCATGCAGGGACGCATGGCGTTGGCGTGGCAGAGTGAGAGAGAATCGGATGGTGATGGGGCAGGCTCTGAGTGTAGGTGCGTGTGAAGTGGAAATGAGGTGGTAGTCTGTGGAGTGAAAAACGTGGCCTCCTCTGAAGATAACACGTGGGACCAACTTTTATAGTGGCAAGGATTTTGGACTGAAATGGGGATTGGAAATCGGACTGAAAAGAATGAACTGGGCCTCCAAAAAACCACAACTGGGCCCACGAAAATGATATAATAAGACCAAAAAATCTGAATTAAAATTGGATTAATGGGCTAATGGATTAATGGACCTAATGATTAAAACTAAGACTAAAACCTGAATGAAACACAATTAATGGATACTGACCAAATGATGCTTAAACGTGATTAATGAAGACCTAATGACATGCAAAATGGATTAGTGGACTAAACGTGACTAATGAACAAATGACAATTAATAACCTAATTCTAATGAAATAATATTCTAATTAAAAACAAATAAAATTCTAAACTCTATTTAAAATCCTATATTAAAAAACATCTATACTATTTAATAAAAGAAAATTTATTTAATCCTATAAAGAAAATCTATTTATTCTATATTATTCTAAAACATTTAAAAGCTATCAAAATCTATTAAAAATATTAAAAGAATCTACTTAAATTCTAGAAAATGCTAATAATATCTAATAAAATCCTAATAATTCCAGAAGGAGCAAAAACAGTACAGAACGACAAATAACACTGCGAGAGCGCAACAGGATAGCCGGTAAAAATCAATGGACACCGAAATATCCTTAAAAATAACAGCGCAAGCTGAAAACACCGGGAATAGCACGACTTCCCAAAAATACGATTCTACCTATCTAAACTGACTAAAACACCTGAGACGCGAGACGAGGGCTGTGATCCCGGTAAACTCAATACAACTAAAAAAATGCACTGTATGCGATATGCGGATGCGAATGCGGTCATGCGTCGAAACATCGAGCCAGATACGGGACCCGGTTGGTCAAATTTTAGGGTGCAACACGGTGCCAACACACCGACAATATCTCTATATGCAACGAAATGCCACTGAAAGGCATTCTGGAAGTAGAAGTCTTTGACGTGTGGGGAATTGATTTCATGGGACCTTTCCCATCGTCTTTTGGTAACAAGTACATACTCATTGGTGTTGATTATGTGTCAAAATAGACCGAGGCTATAACTTCCCTGACAAATGATGCACGAGTAGTGATTAGACTTTTCAGGAACATAATTTTTCCTATATTAGGTGTGTCGAGACTAGTCATCAGCGATGGTGGCTCTCATTTTATTTCAAGGATTTTCGAAAAACTATTGACGAAATATGGAGTCCGACACCGTGTAGCAACACCCTATCACCCGCAAACTAGTGGGCAAGTAGAAGTTTCGAACAGAGAAATTAAACAAATCTTAGAAAAACAGTTGCAACCTCTAGGAAAGATTGGTCTTCCAAATTACAAGAAGCTCTGTGGGTATATAGGACAACCTATAAGACCCCAATAGGAATCACACCATTTAAACTAGTTTATGGAAAATCATGTGACCTACCGGTAGAATTAGAGCATAAAGCATATTGGGCCATTAAGACCCTTAACTTAAACTTTACTGCCGCAGGGGAAAAGAGAATATTAGATATCCATGAACTAGAAGAGCTTAGGTTAGACGCTTACGAGAATGTCTGTATCTATAAAGAACGAACTAAAAAGTGGCATGATAAGCGTATATCGAGGAAAACGTTTTCTGAGGGTGGCATTGTGGTCTGGTCCCTTTGAGATAAGGAAAGTCTTTCAAAATGGCACAGTAGAAATAAAAGGGAAATCTAGTGAACCGTTCATAGTTAACGGGCAGCGCCTGAAACATTACCACAACATTGAAAACAGAGACTACTCCGCCAGTCTAACACTTGATGAGTTGCACACTCATCCCCATAATTAGGAGAATTTTAAAATTATGTCGAGCTTACGACATAAAACAAAGCGCTTAGTGGGAGACAACCCGCTTCTTTTTAATTTTACTGTTTATTTTTGTAATCTTTTATTTTTAATGTCTTTTATATGTTTTTCATTTTTTTTGTTCCAAGAATAGTCATGCAATCTTATCTATCATATTAGTCATTACTAACTTGTGTTCATTGTCAACTTATATACAGGCTAACTTAGCATTAGTTAGTTACTGACTTTAGAGATGAACAAAGTCGACTATATGGGTATCACTTTCATAGGCAGAGCTCAGGGGAGGAGCTTCGAAGCCCTTGCTCAGAGAGGGATGTCGCTTACTTTATATCCAGATGGACTCACTATGACTAGATTAGGTATTAGGGACAATGTTATGTACCTTCTCAACCAAATTGGTTGGGAGCTTTCTGATATCAAAAGGAGATTTAGTTCTTATCGCAGGCTTACCTTGGAATTCCTTAGCTCACTGATTTATCAGCCCGACCACGGGTATGGCTTTAGTAGTGGCCTTATCATTTGTAGAATCTTTAATATGGACTGCCACTTTACTCACCGTGAGATGGCTGAACTCTTAGGATTTCCTAGTGGCCCTGATGCTTATACCATAGTACAAGAGGAACTAGTAACCAACCTTGAGTTGGAATATTTCTGGGGCAGCATATCCGGAAATAATCATCATGAGCCTAACACTATGTATTCTGAGAGTATCCATAACCCTGCTATTCGATACCTACATAAGTTTCTATCTCACACTCTGTTTGGTAAAGAGGAAAATATATATTTTGTGTCGAAAGACGAGCTTTTCATTATTTATTGTGCTTTTCAGGCTCGACCCGTTAATGGGGTTGCCTTCATGATGGCCAATTTTAAACGTATAGCTGAAGCCGACCACAGACCGATCATTATAGGAGGCCTAGTAACCATGATTGCCAATGCCATTAGACTAAGACAACCACTCCTTAGCATAAACCCCTTAGGTGTTATACGACTTATGGATATTCAATTTTGCCTCAACCGTGGCATACTTAGAAACCTAGGCCCGGATACCTTTGACCTCCTGATCTATAACTGAGTTTTCCATCTCTTTACCTTACCGAATTATGAACGAACTAGTGTTCAGAATCTGAATAATTGGCTGTATGATTTACATGAACCTGAAGCTTCACCTTCATCCCCTGAGACCCCACATATTTATGACCATTATGACCAATATGATGACCATCCCTCTAACTCTGGCTCAAGCACTCCTGTTGTGCCTGCTGCCTAACCAGTGGATCATACTGCTGCCACTCACGCGCTGAAAGTGGACGTTGATGGCCTCAGAGGCGAATTTACAACTCTGCGGGTGGATTTTCATCAATTCATGGATGTGGTGACGGAGCAGTTAGATCACGTCTATCAACATCTTTTCTCTATTGCTCCTCCACCTCCTCCTCGTGGTTGATTTCTTGGATACTTTTGCATTCCAATCTTCACACTTTCGAACAGTGAAGGCACTGTTTGATTTAAGTGTGGGAGAGGATCTTTACCTTTATTTTTCGGACATTGTTATTTTTTCGGACATTGTTGTCTTTTGCTGTTTTTGCAATTTTACGGATTTTGTAACATCTTATTTTATCTCTTAATTATCATTATTATTTTTCATTTCTAATTATCATTGCTATTCTTTTTCATTTATTACAAGAAACAAATTGTTTTCTTTTTTTATCAAATATCATAAAAAACAAAAAAATTATTTGTCATTTTCCTCATGCAAGGAGGTGGCACTCGCCACCTTGGTTAAAGAAAAGGGTGTGGTGGTCACCACTCTTGCTTGTGGCACTCGCCACACTCCCCAGCAAGAGGCGGCACTCGCCACACACCTTCCTATAGGGAGTGACACCCGCCACTTGCCTACTTGATGCATGTCTGCCACCTAATTTTGCCTTTGTCATGCACACTCCCACATGGCCTTTCACTAGCTTGCATGCATTACACCTCTCCTGCCATTTCTGATTTTGTTGACCACCATTAACCACCACCAAAGCTAAACCAACCCAACCTATCACATTTACTTGTATACCACAATAAATCCATTATTTATATCACCTTCACCAACATACCAAAACATAATAAAAAACACTTATTCACAAAAATCAGAAAGAAGCAAGAAATATCATTTTCAAGCTACCATCATGGCAACATATCAAATTATCTTCAGAGAAGTTGAAGCGGGTGAGAAGCAAGCAGAGCTATATGCAGCTCTATTGAATAGAGAAATCGAGTCGACAAGGTATGCTGATGTACTTTGTTTAGAAGCACTAGGACTAAAAGACAGTGTAGAATATATGCTAGAAAGATTAGGTTTAACTTACCTTTTATCATTTAAAGATCCTGTCTACGTGCAACTAACTCTCAAATTTCTTAGCTCGCTAATTTATGATGTTAGTGGAAACATCCATTTCCGTCTATTTAACGTTGAATATACGTTTACTTTTGACGGATTAGTCGTCTTATTTAAATGTCCATACGGAGACGATGCTAAATATGATGTGCCAGATGGTGAGAGATGGCTAAGCGCATATAAATATTTCTAGAGAGCGATAACAGGGACGGTAACCCACAGTTTCGAAGGCAATAGAGCCTCGTTAATTCAAAACCCGTCGGTGCGCTATTTGCGCCAACTGTTGGCCTGTACCATTTTTGGAAGGTCAAATTCTAATAAAGTAAACGAAGCAGGATTTTTCTATCTATTTACCACTGTAGAGACCGGCGAGAAACTAAACATTGTCCCATTTTTGTTCACTCACATGAAAGCGATGGCCACCGCAAAGAAATGAGCTATAGTTTTTGGTGGCTTGATAACTACGTTAGGCCGAATTCTTAGCCTACAAAATGATTTTTCATCTTTAACACCCCTGCCGCCAAGAACCATAAATATAGATATGATTAGGACTATGAAAATGGTGAGGAGACGGAGAGACGAGAACTTCAATTTAATGAAAAACAACCAAGTGTTCCTGAGTATTATTTTTCCAAACCCTGCTCGCACGGATGTGCGTAACCCTGATAATTACTGTTATATTGATGACCCAGTCCTCGCGCACATTCCTGAGAATGTTGTCGATGGCGGGGACAACACTAACGCACATCCACACACTACACGTGTCGCTTCTGATAATGTTGCAGGTACATCCTCAAGGCGTAGACCAAGAAAAAGCAAAGACACACCAGTCACTCTAGACAAAATATATGTTGAAACGCTACGACGGAGCAAATTAGACGCTCAACGAGATCAGAGGATTTAGAGCATCAAAGCCCAACAGGCTAAGATGATGCAGATTCTCATACAGATGCAAAGCGAACAACACAGCATGTCAGGATTGATCACAGAGATGGCAGACTTATCAGTATGTGAGGCAGATCCAGAAGATCCACCTGACCACCCTGGAAATGGCATGCGGAAACGAACTCGCAGCAGAGGCCGCAGATAGAGAATTTCCAGGTTCCACCTTCTTTTCTTACCTTAATTCGTTGCATTGGGGACAATGCTCGATTTAAGTGTGGGAGAGGAAGCTTTACCGCTTTTATTTATTGTTTTCCCTTTTATTTACTGTTTTCTAGGTAGATTTTAAAATTTTGATTTTCTGCTTAATTTTGTCGTTTTTAGTGCTAATAAAATAAATTCATGTGTTGTCGAGTCACTTTAGATAGTTTCCGTCACTTGTCGGATGCTCCCAAATTCTTGAGCCATAATAGAAATTTTTTTATTGTTGGATTAAAGCATGACACTGGCCTAGAAAGTATATTACTTGATTTAGACTGAGTTCGAGAGATTTGGGAAAGTATTGATAATATCGGTACCGTCTTGACACCCTGAACCCCTTTAAGTCGCTGATGAGTTTGAGTACTTATTATGCCAAAGCCTAAAATTTTAAAGTAACCTCTTGATTAGTTAATATTAGCAGTCAGCACCATCCTGAAGCACAACCTAAGTAATAAACCGATGCAAATACGTGTTTGATCTCAAAAATAAAAGAATAGAATAGAATGATTAAAGTGAATGAAGGATATGCTCTTACTAAGTTAGGTGGTCCTTACCCGACCATTTAGCCCAACAGATCGGAATCTTGAAATTCAAAAATACACAAGAAAAGGAATGTGAAAAAAGTTTTGAAAAAAGAGATCAATAAACACTAACAGGTTTACTTACCATGGGCGTGCGGGGATAACGGGCTTAATGTGATTGCACGAGAATGAAAAAAGAGGTGAAAATGAAAAGGCTGAGTTATAATAACATGATTCGGATTTGTCTGCACAGAGAGGGAGTTTTTATTACACTTAGTAAATTCGTGTCATTACGGTATCCTTAGTATGTTTAACCAGTACTTGTCTTTCGTGCGAAAGTCTCGCAACGATGTATGATCTGAGTTATGTCGTGTTAAATTCCACGCATATGTTTTATTTGCTTGAGGACAAGCAAAGGTTCAAGTGTGGGAGAGTTTGATAGAGAAAAATTATATCGGATATTTGACTTGACTTGCATGAATTTTATCTGTTTTTATTACTGTTTTATTTGATTTATCTTCGATTACACCTCTGTTTTCTTATGTTTTGTAGGTTACCATAAATATGGACTAAAAGAATAAAAGGAGAAATAAATAAAGGAAATGGAAAGAAAAGACGAAGAAAAGACCATGGAAAGAAAAGAAGAATAAAGAAAGAGAAAGGAAAGAAAAAAGGTGTGGGGGTCACCACGCACCAAGTGGCACTTGCCACTTGGGTGTGACACCTACCACATGGTGAAGAGGTGGTGCCTGCCACCTATATGATGCATGAAGAGTGGCGGGTGCCACATGGATGCGGGTGGCGAGTGCCACTCCTAACTATTAGGAAAAGTGGCAACTCCCACCCCTATAAGAACGGGAAGTGGTGACTGACACTTCCTCCCCAGATTTTTCTCCATGATTCTCCCTATTTCTTCTCAACTACCTGGATAAATTCCCTCCGGATTTTTCTCCTCGTTTGAAGCCTAAAATGGATGGAACCGTCACCCATTAACAATATAAAAGGTAGGCAGTTTTAGAAGCAGATACACATTATATTTTCTGTTTTAGTTTTAGTTTTTTTTCCAGCTTTTTGTTTTTAAGTTTCTTTGCATTATTTTAGAGGGTTTTGTAAGGCAATTGCTTCTGCCATTTAATTTAGGATTGATTCAAAAAGGTTGTAACAATTGTACCGCACTGCAATTCGGCCTTCAAATATCAATCCCAAGTTCTGTTCTGCAATTTCCAAGTTTTATTTATTTGCTTTAATTTTTATCGCTATATTTTTATGCATCCTTTATGTTTTCTGGTTAGTATTAGGATTGGATTTAGTAAAAGCATGAAAGCCATGTCTGGCTAAAACCTTTAGTATCGATATGTAATTACGATTGGTCGGAGGGGGTTAAGTAAACCGTGACGTAAAATTTAATGGAATAAATGTTTCTGGTCTCTATTTCTTTTGCCAAATTAATAACTCTTGTCATGAGAGTGAGAAAGTAACGAAGGTTAAGATCAATAGAGCGAAAGTTTGAGGCCTTAACCAGATAGCTGAAACTAAACATTAGGCTTAAATACAACGAGAGCGCTTTAAGGTTAATTAGGATTTATCTGTTTTCAAAAAGTGTTTTTAAATGCAAAATGAGAGAGCGAGAGCCACATTCTGATTTGAGAGCATAGTCTAAGTCAAGAGCACGAGAGTAATTCTTTCTTTTTAAACTAAACGCCCACGAATTACTGAGCCTCCAATGATTGACAGGATTATGTACCGATGTTTCGCAATATCTTAATTTAATTTTAATTCCGCACTTATTTGATTTCTCGCATCCCAAATTTAGAAACTCATTAGCCTTAACTCTACATAGTAGCATTAGATAGCCGTAGGTCGACTCTTGGTACTTTGGGTTCGATAATCTTTTAAAACTACACGATCAGACTGTGCACTTGCAGTCACGAAGCATTTAGGCATACTAAATAGTCGATCACCATCTGCATAAGTAAGATGTGTGTAACCATTTATTACCATATCCCATAGATTATCATCACACCCTACTGAGAAACTTTTGATTCTATCTTTCTAATAGTTGAACTTTTCTTCATAAAAAAATAAGAGGTTTTGCAGAATAATGATATTTACCATTGTTTGCATGTGCTATTCTGTGTTAAAAAAATATGGAACTTTATCTGACACGATTAAGTGTTTGACATAAAGTAGTTAAAACTAAAACCGGCTCTCTGATGCCAATTGAAGGTTCAAGAAACACAAGAAGGGGGGTTGAATTAGGTTTCTAGATTTAAAACTTTTTGCAACCAAAGAGCTCAAACAACAAAGATAAGACAAAGATAAATAACACAAGTATTTTTATCCTGGTTTGCTGTTAACGAAGCTACGTCCAACCCACATGCTTGAGTGATTTCGCCATCACAATAAGTACTTAATCCAATAATCAAACTGATTACAAAACTCAAAGGCAACTTATCTAAGACTTATTGAGAATTCTAACTATATTTGCAAAAGTGTCATAAACGAATAGCCTTTTATGCTTTAGATGCAATATTAAAATGGAATCCCTAGATCACTACTTTATGCAATGCACTTGGTATACTCAAGTTTGGTTTTGATCAACCTGATGACACTCTGTTATTGCATATTTTAGATAGAAGAAATAGATCAAAACAAGTTAAAGATGAGCAAAAACAAAGAATAAGGGCCAAAGAAAGATGCAAAAATGACTAAGAATGGATAAATTAGGACTTAGTGAAAATCAGGCGAAAAAAGAGGCAAAAAGCATGCAATTACTAGAATAATCACACAGGTGTTGGCTGAAAAAGCCAACTCAAATTATCGATAGGTGAAAAGGTCGAGGTTGACAGGAAAATAGAGGAAGAAGGAAAGGTGTTCTGAGTCGACAGCGCATGAGAAGACGTAAGGGTCGACTTAGACATATGACAATCGACCAGGTCGACGAATGGGGCAGCTGACGAAGAGGTTTTGCTTGGCGAGAAATGGATTTGAAAAAAGGAGAACATGGGGAAGTTACAAAAGTAATGGCCAGACACGTGGCGGTACAAGAAATAACCTGACGGTTATTTCACTTATCTATATAAAGCAAAGTCTGGCTCCAAGAGGAGGGCGTTTTTTGGACAGCATTGTAAGAAAAACGCTCCGAGTACCGCACATTAAGAGAAAAGAGTTTTTCATTCCTTACAAAATGTACGAGCACATCCACTTGTATTTACCAGTTTGAATTAAATTTACCAAGTCTTTTTATGTTACAAAAGTGATACCTTTACTTTCATGTCATTTCCCTTTTCTTCGTTTTTATTTGAGTAGAAGCATCATCATATTTACTTAACTTCATCATACACACGTCCAGGTAACCACCAAGCCTACCATAAATTCACACACCTAGAACCAAGTGTCCCGGGACTAGTTTGGCCAGTTCTGCAAGTAAACCTGCGTCGGGAGGTGAGAGGTTGTCTGTGCAAAAAACACGTGCGAACAAATTGGCATGCCCGATGGGACCCAAAGGACTGGGTATATGCATTTGCACAGTGGTAAGATGGTAACATCACGACAAAATGAAGAACCGTCTTCGCTGGAAAATTCGGTCGTATCACCGGTAACGGTCGTGAACACTGATTCCACATCAGTGGCTTCGACCGCTCATAACGGACCACTCACGACTCTGCGTCGACCTGAAGTAAGGCCAGCAACACCAGGAGTCGGAGGGCAATACTTGCCCAGTTTCACCATACCGGCACCCCAGTACTTGGGAATGCCAACAAAGTTCATGTCGACGCTACACTATAGTGGGCCAGTTGAAGGTGAGAAAATACTGAGAAGGGGGGTTGAATAAGGATTTAGAAAATATTATGGCAATAAAAACACAAAGATTTTTATCCTGGTTCGTTGAACTCAACTACTCCAGTCCACCCTATCAATAGTAATTTGCCTTTTTCCACAAGGACTTAATCCATTATAATCAAACTGATTACAATATTAACCACTAAGAACAATTGTTCTTAGTCTTCTCAAGAACTACTGACCACAACTTGGTCTTCTCAAGGAACTTTTACAATCAAATGTAAACTAAACAAGTGTTTGAATGCTTCTACGAAAGCTATATCACAACTGTGATTTACACTTAGGTTTAAGAACGTATGAAATGAAATTCAGCAAAGAGAATAATATTTTGTATGAGAGCTTTTCAATGAATTACTTTCAATAATCGTCAACTGAAGAAAGATGTTGAAGTCTTGCTTTTATAGACTTAGAAGTCCAAGACGTTGCATCCTTGAAGACCGTGTACTGCAAAGTATCTGTAACCTTTTGTCTTCACATCACTTGACCTTTTCTAGAAGTAGAACTTTCAGAGAAATCCTTTTTTCCTGAGTTCTTATGTCTAGCATAAAAGAGGAAAGAGTCGTTTGGCATAACCAACGGATATAACTTCAAATAGTCTTCTTCAACAAGTTTCTAATTCACAACAATTAACATCAGAGCCTTGAGTGATCAGAGTCTTGATGTCTTCAGAGTTTGCTGTATCAGAGTATTGCAGCAAGTGTGCTTCAACGTGTAATTAATCAAAGCCGAGTTTAGAGATCAGATCCTCAGTACTTGCAGCGAACAGTACTATCAAAGTCTTCTGAAAAATAGTGCTTGAAACTCTTCATACAAAGTCTTCAGTCTACGCTTCAGATGCTTCTGTAGCTTCTGCTTCAGATCCTTCTGTAGGCAGCGCTCAGAGTCTTCTGTAGGCAGCGCTCAGAGTCTTCTAAGAGATGCTTCTGACGCTTCAGAGCCTTGCGTAGATCAACGTTCAGATCCATTTTTGCTTTCAGAAGAATATTCAATTTAATATCTGCAGCAAAAATACTTGAACAAATTTAGAGTATATAATTTTTTAATACAAAATTTCATAAGTGTTCTCATCAAAACATAGAGATATAACTAAGAACCAATTTGTGTTCTAACAATCTCCCCCTTTTTGATGATGACAAAAACATAAGAAATTTTGTTCAATAAAGAGATAAATATAACTCCCCCTGAGATTATGAATCTCCCTATGAGATTATGAATCTCCCCCTGAATTGAATACTAAGAAAGAATAGAAACTTCCCTTTTTGCATGAGTATTCTTTTCAGAATCAGAGCTTGAGTGTTTAAGATTAGAGCTTGATTTGGATGAACGTTTCAGAATCAGAGCCTGATTGGTTAAACCTTGATCTGGGGATCTCAGAGTTACTTTAAAGAATTTTTTCAGATTTATCATTAAGTTCTGAAAGACTAAAAGATCATGTTAGTTATAATTTGATATGTCTGAATTCCATTCAGGTAAAGTTTATTTGAACAGTCAGAATTTCATTTTCTCCCCCTTTTTGTCATAATCAAAAAGAAAAAAATTTAAAGACAAGTAAAAGGAAACAGAGAGAAAAGATACATTCATATAGAGAAAATATTCAGATTCATTCAATCATTCAAATAAGTACTCAGACAGAACAAGCAAAACAACAGATGAGAAATATAAAACAAGTGCTCAAACATCAGATAAAGAAAACATAAATCTAGGATTGTTTGGAAAGAAGCATCTTCAGAAGGTGGGTAATCTCAGATGAAGATTGTTCTTGTTTAGACATCCATTTCTCAATATCCTCAATCTTCTGATCTTGCCTTGCCATCCAGGACTTGATCTCAGATTGCCCAGCTTCCAGCACAACAATTTTATCTTCTAAGTCTGGGTTTTCTTTCTTGATCTCAGAAGAAGTAGATGGAGTAGATTCTGATGCAGGAGTAGGAGCAGAGTCAATTTCCATTGGAGTTGCAGAGTCTGGAGCCACAGGTTCAGCGGGTTTGTCCACAGTTGTTAGAGCTAAAGGATTGTGTTCCAGATTGACTTCAGAAGCAGATCCTTCAAGAGCAGCAGACACTCCAGAAGTTGAAGGTACATCTTCAAGAAGCAAAGTTGGAGATCTTTTCATATTCCATAGCATGGTTCTTGCAGTCTCAGCAAATCTGATCTTCGCATCATCAGAGCAAACACTCTTCAGATTTGAAGCAACAGTATTGAATCTGGAGATGAAGTTATTCCAAATAGCATCAGATTCATCTGAGTTCATGGTTGAAAGGCATCTTTTCTTCAGAGAGTCTAAATCCATCCTTATCTCTTTCATAAAATTAGCAAATAAAATATCAACATTTAGCCTTGGTTTAGGTTTAAGAAAGGCTTCCAGAGTTAATGGTTTGATTTGTTTTGGTGGAGGTGCTATGGTAAATTTTGGGATGATGAACAGAGGAAGAGGATAAGGTGGTGTCTTCTGAGCAGGTATGAGATGAAAGAATGGTTTGATTCTACGAATGGATGGGATGACAACTCTTGGATTAACAGAGTATGGAACAAAAGCTGATGATCTTGGTTTAGGTTCTAGAGAGGGTTCAGGAATGATAGCATCAGATGAAATAGATGTATCTGGTTGTTTAGGTTCAAATCCTCTGAGAGAGGGGGGTGAGCTGACTTCTGGATGAACATCAGATTCAGATGAATCAGATGAGGTAGATGAGGGACAGGATGTTGAAGATACATCAAACATCACTTTGAGTGGTTGGACATCCAGAATCTCAGAATCAGATATGTATGATTCAGTAGGTTTGGGTTGCTCAGGTTGAGGATCAGGTTGTGGATTAGAAGGTATAGATTTTGGTGGTTCAGATATAATGGGTTCAGATTGTTGTGGTTCAGGTTGTTGTGGTATTGGAGTTGGTTCTGCTGGTTTTGTTGTTTCTGGTTCTGATGAAGGAATGTCAGATGATTGTTGTGGGGCATATTTTGTTTGAATGGATTCTGGGAGCGTAGGGGATATAGGTTTAGTGGGAACAGAATCAGTTGGAATTTGTGATTCTGAAACTTTTGGTTGTTCAGGTTGATCAGATGTAAGTGGTTCAGAATTTGTTGGTGGTTCAGAGGATTTTGGTTGTTCAGATTTTTGAGATGGTGCAGATGTTGTTTGAGTTTGAGAAGGAGGGGGTTCAGGAATAAAGCTAATTGTTGATAATTCTACTGCAATTTCAGAAATAGTATGTAAGGATTTTTTAGTACCTTTTATCTTGATGCGTTTGATAGGTGCAGAAGGAGCTTCTCCAGAAGCTTTTCTCTTCATTATATTCTGTGGTTTTTCAGCAGTTTTCTGTTTCTTCTGATCAGTAGCTTCTTCCACCTCTAACTGTCTTCTCTTCCTCATATTTTCCTCATAAACATCTGGAACTGGTTCTCTTGCACGTAGCAGAATATCAGCAGGTACAGGTGTTCCATCTACCTTGCACATCTGAATGTACATGAGAATTGCGTCTCTAGGTTCCTCAGCACCAAAAATAGGAAAGTCTTTTATTAGAATCCTCCTCTGACTGACTTCAACAATATTCAGCTTTTTAGGAGCAATTGTGAGTTCATCCACAACTCTTAGCCTTTGGAGACTCTTCCCATTCAAAGGTTTTCCAATAATTGAAGCAATTTCTTCCTTCACTCCAGCTTCATGCAGAGAAGCTGCCAGACCATTCTCCATTAGAATGTCTGAGATTAATCTTCCAAAAGGGATCCAAGTTCTGATCTTCTGACCCTTAGTCTTGACAGATTCTCTGGATGCATTAATGTGATTCCATAGATGCATGAATAGAATGTGTGGCAGATCCACTTTAGTACTCTGGCTCAAGCAGTACATGAAGTAAATCTGTTCATTGTTAACATAGTCTGGAGAGTTTGTGGATTTTCTATGGTTGATACAGCCCAGAAAGATCTTGGCCCAGATCTTGTAATCAGGTTTCAGATCCTTGAACTTATTGGGAGCTTGTCCAGATGAAATTACTTCAGCATAAACTTCATCCATTTCAACACGCCCAGCTGGCAGATGAGAAACTCCATCAGTTTCTTCATACCCAATGAGTTTTCTGATCAAATCTTCAGTGATTATAATCTCTTTTCCCAGAACTGAAGAGATTATGAACTTTAGGTAGACAGATGCATAAATCCAGAATTCTTTCACTAAGTGTGGATAAACTGGTCCAAATAATCTATCAAAGTACTTCACCCAGCCTTGAGCATCAATGATTGGACGCAAATCAAAACCATTATCAGCCAAGGAATCAAACTCCACAATTGATTCACATAGAACTTCAAGCTTATCAACTGGTGTTAAAAGAGTTCTCTCAGGTTCCTTAAAAGGGACATCACCCATGTTTGATGAAGAAACTGCAGCCATAGACGATTGGAACTGAGCTGAGGTTGAAGACGAAGTAGCCATTGTTGAAGATGATGAAGGTTTAGGGTTTAGGTGAAGACTAAAGAGCAAGCAGAAATGCATAAACGTGTTTGTGAGAGTGAAAAGTGTGAAATGTTGAGATTTGTGGAATTTATAGAGAAAATTAGGGCACACAAAGGGTCACACATTCAGCACGTTCTCATTTAACATTTAATGGCATTTAATGAAAAGAATATAATCATTTCAAAGCAATAAGTGATTCTGACAATTGGGGAGAAAACGAGAAATCAACTATTCAAACGTTACCTCAAATGTC
Organism: Lathyrus sativus; assembly: GCA_963859935.3. Taxonomy (NCBI): domain Eukaryota; kingdom Viridiplantae; phylum Streptophyta; class Magnoliopsida; order Fabales; family Fabaceae; genus Lathyrus; species Lathyrus sativus. The sequence continues at coordinate 687,571,150 of OZ012741.1, read as the reverse complement.
TCTTCAATATTGTGCACGCCATCCTTTCAGATTCAGAGTGACACATGTTTGCTTGCATGTGCTTATAAAATCTCTTTGAGAAATGAAATGTTAGCCAACGTTCAGATCCTCTGAGACTTGTTAGTTCAGATACACACAAAAATAATAATTCAAGAAATTAAATGAATTGACAGATGATACACTTCAGAGTTTTAAACATTTTGCATCTGAGAAATTTGCTTCTGATAAATATTATTCTGGACAAAATTCCATACCAATATTTTACAGAATAAACTTAAACCTATCTTTAGCAAGGGGTTTTGTGAAAATATCAGCCCATTGATGATCTGTATCAACAAAGTCTAATTTTATAATACCCTTCTGAACATAGTCTCTGATGAAGTGATGTTTAATTTCTATATGCTTAGCTTTAGAGTGTAAAATTGGATTTTTGGATAAGCATATAGCAGAAGTATTATCATAGAATATAGAAATATTACTCTCAAAGATATGATAGTCTTCTAGCTGACTTTTCATCCAGAGCATCTGCGTGCTACATCCAGCAGCAGCAATATATTCTACTTCTGTAGTTGATAGAGCAATTGTAGGTTGTTTCTTGCTGTACCAGGAGATTAAATTTCTTCCCAGAAATTGACAACTCCCAGAAGTACTTTTTATTTCAACTCTGTCTCCAGCGTAATCAGCGTCACAGAATCCAACTAGTTTAACTTTATCAGATCTTCTATAACACAAACCCACATTAGAAGTACCTTTCAGATACCTTAGAATCCTCTTAACAGCTGTTAAGTGTGATTCTCTAGGATCTGATTGGAATCTTGCACACAAGCATACACTAAATAAAATGTCAGGTCTAGAAGCAGTTAAGTAGAGAAGAGATCCAATCATACCTCTGTAGAGTTTCTGATCTACTTTCTTACTTACCTCTTCCTTACCAAGAGTGCTTGTTGGATGCATAGGAGTCTTTGCCATCTTACTATCAGTCATGTTGAACTTCTTCAGAAGCTCTTTTACATATTTAGTCTGATGAATGTAAGTGCAATCTGGAGTCTGGTTAACTTGAATTCCCAGAAAGAATCTCAATTCTCCCATCATGCTCATCTCAAATTCAGCCTGCATACATTGAGCAAACTCCTTTCCCAACATAACATTGGTAGATCCAAATATAATATCATCTACATATATTTGACAAATTAACAAATCTTTCTTAAATTTTTTACAGAAGAGAGTTGTGTCCACTTTGCCTCTGATGAAATTTTTCTCCAGAAGAAAATTACTTAATCTCTCGTACCAAGCTCTGGGAGCTTATTTTAAACCATAAAGATATTTCTTAAGTTTAAAAACATGTTCTGGAAATTTATCACTTTCAAAACCAGGAGGTTGGTGAACATAAACTTCTTAATCTATAATCCCATTTAAGAAGGCACTCTTAACATCCATCTGATATAGAGTGATGTTGTTTTGTGCAGCAAAAGAAATGAGTAAACGAATAGACTCTAACCTGGCCACAGGAGCATAAGTCTTTGTGTAGTCAATTCCTTCTTGCTGGCCTAACCTTGAGCAACAAGCCTTGCTTTGTTTCTTTCAACTTCTCCTTTTTCATTCAACTTGTTTCTGAAGACCCATTTAGTTCCAATTATGTTGAATCCTTTTGGTCTTGGAACCAAATCCTAAACGTCATTTCTTGTGAACTGATTGAGCTCTTCTTGCATGGCAATTATTCAGTCATTGTCTTGCAGAGCTTCATCCATAGAAGTTGGTTCAATAACTGACACCAAACCAAATAATGACGCTTCAAATGATCTGAGGTAGGATCTTATTCTTATAGGGTCATCCTTCTTTCCAATGATCACATCCTCTGGGTGAGAGGCCTTGATTCTGGAAGATGATCCTCTAACATTTGATTCTTCAGAAATATTCAAGTTGTCCATTTGAGAAGCTAAAGGAATTGCATCTGGCGTTGCTTTTAGCTCTTTCACTTGAACCTTTTCTGCCTCTGAGCCTTCAGAGTCTGTGAGAATTACTTCTCTATCTACAGAACTTTCAAACTGCTTTGGCTTTTGAATGCCAAGCTTATCATCAAATCTAACATGTATAGATTCCTCCACAAACTGTGTTTCAGTATTGTATACTCTGTAACCATTAGAGAGTTCAGAATAGCCAAGCATGAAACACTTATGTGCTTTAGAATTAAACTTGTTTAGATTCTCTTTAGTGTTCAGCATATAACAAATACATCCAAAAGGATGAAAATAAGAAATGTTGGGTTTTTTGTTCCTCCACAATTCATAGGGAGTCTTTTCTAGAAGAGGTCTTACAGACACTCTGTTTGAATATAACAAGTTGTGTTTATTGCTTCTGCCCAAAAATGCTTTTCCAGATTAGTCTCGTTGATCATGGTTCTGGCCATTTCTTGCAAAGTTCTATTTTTCCTCTCTACAACTCCATTCTGTTGTGGAGTTCTAGGGCAGGAGAAATCATGAGCAATGCCATTTTCATTAAAATATTTTTCAAAATATTTTTTTTCAAATTCGCCACCATGATCACTTCTGACTTTAATAATTTTAAAATCTTTTTCATTCTGGACTTGTTTGCAGAAGTCAAAGAACACATAATGTGACTCATCCTTGTGTTTTAGGAATTTCACCCATGTCCATCTGCTATAGTCATCAACAATGACTAATCCATACTTCTTGCCTCTGATGGATGCAGTTTTCACTGGTCCAAACAGATCAATGTGAAGTAACTCTAATAGTCTTGAAGTTGAAACAACATTTTTAGTTTTAAAAGAAGATTTTGAAAATTTTCCTTTTTGACATGCTTCACAAAGAGCATCTGAGTTGAACTTCAACTTAGGAAGTCCTCTGACCAGATTGAGTTTATTAATCTGAGATATACGTCTCATATTAATATGCCCCAATCTTCTGTGCCAGACCCATTGCTCATCATTAACAGACATAAGGCATTTTACATTTTGAACCTTAAGTTCTGAAAGATTGATTTTATAAATGTTGTTCTTCCTCTTTCCATTAAATAGGATTGAGTCATCCTTCTGACTAACAGCTTTGCAACATTTTTAATTAAAGATTATGTCATAACCATTGTCACTTAATTGACTTATGGACAATAGATTATGCTTTAATCCTTCTACAAGTAAAACATTAGATATAGAGGGAAGGTTACCATTGCCAATAGTACCAGAGCCAATTATCTTGCCCTTCTGATTCCCTCCAAACTTGACGCCTTCTCCAGATTTAAGCTCCAGGCTTTGGAACATAAATCTTTCTCCCGTCATGTGACGTGAGCAGCCAGAGTCCAGGTACCATGACTGGCGTCTTGACTTTGCTGCTAAATACATCTGCAACAGGTATTATCTTATCCTTAGGTACCCAGATCTTTTTGGGTCCTTTTGGGTTAGTTGCCTTAAAAGTTTGTCTGAACTTCTGTCTTTTTACAACAGGTTTATTCTGACTAGCTTTTGGTTTAAACACAGGAACGTTCTGATCAGAACGTGTGTGTTTAATATCATTCAGATGACCAAACTTAAAATGAGAATATAAGGGAGTCTTCTTAATGATAAGTTTATCAACAACCATTGGATTTAAATCCTTTCCAAAGGAAGATTCATATCCAATTCCTTTCCTGTTGTTTCTGCTAACTCCATAGATAATTGAAGCCATCTTGCTTCTATCTACGCTTTTAGCCATAAACTTCTGAAAACTAAAGTCATATTCTTCTAAAATATTTTTGCATTTTGACTTAGTTTCAGATTCAGAGTCTTGTTGAGCTTTTTCAAAATTGTTTTTCATTTTCAAATTATTTTCTTCGAGCTCAGCAACTTCTGACTTTAACAGACTATTCTCAGATTCAAGATTGCATTTAAGCTTCTTGCATTTGAGCTTAATCTGGTTATAGTTATTCAGAACTTCTGATAAAACTTTAATAAGTTCTTCCCTAGAGAGATCAGAAAGTACCTCTTCTGAGTCAGATTCAGAATCAGATTCAGATCCAGATGATCCTTCATCATGATCTTCCACGCCTGCCATCAGAGCCATGTTGACGCATTCTTCTTCAGATTCTGATGAAGATTCAAATTCATCTGAATCATCTCAGGTTGCCGTTAGAACCTTCTTCTTTTTGTCAAACTTCCTCTTTGGCTTTTCCTTTAGAAGCTTTGGACATTCGTTCTTGTAATGACCAGGTTCCTTGCATTCGTAGCAAACAACCTCCTTCTTTCTAGATCTTTTGTGTCCAGAGGACTCTTTGCGTTGATCTGGCTTTTTGAAGTTCTTGAACTTCCTCTGTTTGTGCTTCTAGAGTTTGTTGATCCTTCTGGACAGCAAGGACAATTCATCTTCTTCTTCAGAAGAAGACTCTTCAGAACTTTCTTCTAACACCTGCAATGCTCTAACAGATTTGTTAGATTTTAAAGCAATTGACTTACCTTTCTTTTGAGGCTCGCCTTCTTCAAGTTCAATTTCATGGCTCCTCAGTGAGCTGATTAGTTCCTCTAATGTGATCTTGTTCAGATCTTTAGCTAGCTTCAGAGCAGTGACCATTGGTCTCCATCTGATGGGCAGGCTTTTGATGATCTTTTTCACATGATCAGCAGTTGAATAACCTTTGTCCAGCACTTTTAATCCAGCTGTGAGGATCTGGAATCTAGAGAACATAGCTTCTATAGATTCAGATTCTTCCATTTTAAAGGCTTCATATTTTTGGATCAGCGCCAGAGCCTTAGTCTCTTTAAATTGTGAGTTCTCTTCATGTGTCATCTTCAAAGACTCAAAAAAATCAAATGCAGTTTCTCTGTTGGTAATCTTCTCATACTCAGTATGATATATATAACATTTAATAAGATTGTTCTAGCTTTGTGATGATTTTTGAACTCCTTCTTCTGGGCTTCAGTCATAGATTTTCTATCAATTTTCTTGCCATCCCCATCAGTGGGGTGAACATAACCATCAATGACTAAGTCCCATAGATCAGCATCATAACCAAGGAAGAAACTCTCTATTTTGTCCTTACAATAGTCAAACTTCTCCCCATCAAACATAGGGGGTTTTGCGCTGATTCTATCCCTTTCTTCATATCTGTTGTTGTTGTTGGATGTTGAAGCTTCAGCCATAATATCAACCAAGAATATATATCAAGAGTTTTTCTCACTGGATCTTTTCTGTTCACGGTGAAGTGATAGTACACACAAAACCGGAGCTCTAATGCCAACTGAAGGTGAGAAAATACTTAGAAGGGGGGGGGGGGGGGTTTGAATAAGGATTTAGAAAATATTATGGCAATAAAAACACAAAGATTTTTATCCTGGTTCGTTGAACTCAACTACTCTAGTCCACCCTATCAAGAGTGATTTGCCTTTCTCCACAAGGACTTAATCCACTATAATCAAACTGATTATAATATCAACCACTAAGAACAATTGTTCTTAGTCTTCTCAAGAACTACTGACCACAACTTAGTCTTCTCAAGGAACTTTTTACAATCAAATGTAAACTAAACAAGTGTTTGAATGCTTCTACGAAAGCTATATCACAACTGTGATTTACACTTAAGTTTAAGAACGTATGAAATAAAATTCAGCAAAGAGAATAATATTTTGTATGAGAGATTTTCAATGAATTACTTTCAATAATCGTCAACTGAAGAAAGATGTTGAAGTCTTGCTTTTATAGACTTAGAAGTCCAAGACATTGCATGCTTGAAGACCGTGTACTGCAAAGTAGTTGTAACCTTTTGTCTTCACATCACTTGACCTTTCCTAGAAGTAGAACGTTCAGAGAAATCCTTTTTGCCTGAGTTCTTGTGTCTAGCATAAAAGAGGAAAGAGTCGTTTGGCATAACCAACAGATATAACTTCAAATAGTCTTCTTCAACAAGTTTCTAATTCACATCAATTAACATCAGAGCCTTGAGTGATCGGAGTCTTGATGTCCTCAGTACTTGCAGTGAACAGTACTATCAGAGTCTTCTGAAAAACAGTGCTTGAAACTCTTCATACAAAGTCTCCAGTCTACGCTTCAGATGCTTCTGTAGCTTCTGCTTCAGATCCTTCTGTAGGCAGCGCTCAGAGTCTTCTAAGAGATGCTTCTGACGCTTCAGAGCCTTGTGTAGATCAACGTTCAGATCCATTTTTTCTTTCAGAAGAATATTCAATTTAATATCTGCAGCAAAAATACTTGAACAAATTTAGAATATATAATTTCTTAATATAAAATTTCATTCGTGTTATCATCAAAACATAGAGATATAACTAAGAACCAATCTGTGTTCTAACACCAGTCACGGGAGAGAGTTCTTCATCGGCATTTTCTCCATATCGGAGCCTAGGGCCTTTGACCAATCAAGGGGTGAGGCCTCCAGGGTTCGGTTCATTTTCCCCCGCAGTACCAACTTTCACCACCAGTTCTGTCGCTGTTATGCGACAAAAGATGGACGAAAGCAATCACGAGATGGTACATCTACTGACCCAACAAATGAGCACCATCTTAAGACCATTGATACAAGATTCGACTCAGAGTTACCAATAATTGGCATTTCAAATGACATGAATAGGAGATTCCTTAGGGGGCTCTAGGGCTCTAGGGAGACGAACACCTCTCAATCATCCTGATACGCCTGTCTGGCAAAACGACATTGTCGAAGAGACAAACGACCTACATGCCCCTGAGTACGAACACATACCTAGGATGGCCCAAGAGCCTCCCAGTGTGATGGTTCATAAGAACCAAGACCCAGACTATGTGGTCAGACAAGTTAGCAATGAAGTTTTAGGGGGTGAAGCTAATTTAGAGGCCATGGTAGAATGCATTATGGTTTACAACAGGGCAAATCCAAGTCTTCGACGACCCACCTACACGTCCCCACTACAATATTTCGTTCTGCAAACTCAGTTACCAAGGGGATGGAAGGTGCCAAAATTCACCAAATTTGCGGGAGACACGGAAGAATCCATCGTCGAACATGTCGCCAGGTATAAAATCGAGGCTGGGGACATAACGAATAACGAAGACCTAAAAATGAAATATTTCCCTAGTTCCCTAACCAAGAATGCGTTCACGTGGTTCACCTCGCTGCCCCCACAATCTGTCCATATGTGGATGCAGCTAGAAAGATTGTTTCACGAGCAGTTTTACATGAGGCAATCAAAGATTAGTTTGAAAGAGCTAGCCAGTGTTAAGCGAAAGGCAGCAGAGTCCATAGACCAGTATCTCAACAGGTTCAAACTATTGAAAGCGCGATGCTTTACACAAGTCCCTGAACACGAATTTGTCGAAATGGCCGCAGGAGGTTTAGATTATTCTATTAGGAAAAAGTTAAACACACAATATCTTAGGGCTATGGCATAATTGGTCGTCCGCATCCGACAAGTCGAACGTTTAAGGAGTGAAAAGTCTCAGGTTAATCGATACATAAGAAAGAAAAAGTCACGTTTGTGGCCTTCGACAGATATTCCTCTGATGATGAAGAACCCATCAAAGAGAATGTCGTCAATGTGGCCAACCTAAAGCCAAGACCCCCATACACGTGCAAATTCCTAAAGCCGTCGAACGGGAAAAACCCAGTCGACACGGAAAAGTCAGACAAATACGTCGCAAAAACGTACTCTTTTGATGTATCCAAATGCCTTGGGATATTTGATTTTCTAGTCAAAGATGGTCAAATTTTCGTCCTTGTTGGGACAAAAGATCCCCCTCTAGAACAAAAGAAAAAGAGGGGATTTTGTAAGCTTCATAATTTCCTTGTTCATAAAACATCTCAATATGTTATTTTCAAGGATTTGGTGTAGAAAGCTTTGAAAGAAGGACGACTTCAGTTTGGTGAAAGACCGAAAATGCAGGTGAACACAGATCCTCTGAAGATGGAAGAGGCACTGTACGCTGAAGTGGAAGAGTATCTGATGATCGAGGCTACTGAGGGCCCTAAAGAACAGGTGACAACCCCGACGTTCGGATGCATGATGATCGAGGCTACTGAAGGCCCTAACAGGAAAGTGGAGAAGGATTTTGAAGGAATCTACCCTCAAGCTAGAGAAAGTTTAATTGAGTTTCAGGAAAAATGCAGGATCAACGACTCTAAAGCCGCCATATGTCATAGATGCAATGTCGTATTCGATGAGAAAGCAACAGAAAAATTCGAGTCGAGCATAAAGGTGATGCCACAAGTCAACAGGTCGCCGGTCCCAAGGTTCGTGTTTGATAGAAATGGGGCTCCTCGATGAAACGAGGAGTACAGGAAGTTGTTCCAATAGGCATGGCCCAAGACCTTTGTGCCCCCATCGGATACCCCACAGGATAAGTGGATGGCACCCGTGACCCAAAAAGGGAGCAAGAGACCAAAGTGGAGAGTGCTGGATCTGGAAAGAGAGGTAAAAGCCTCTGACAAGAATGTTGAGCCTAAGGGATATGTGGTGTCCCCAACTACAAGGGCAAGAACCTGATGACAAGAACCCAGTGGAGGCGCCATCAGCGGAACAAAAAGGCTGTCAGGGAAGCGTCGACTTTGCAGCTACGACCTGTTGGGAATCCCGGGCTGAAAAGGCAACCCCTTAAGACCAGATGGGTCGAAAAAGAGAAGATCGTGGCAAACCAAACCACATTAGTCACCATTGGAGGATCTAGCGAAAAGGCGGTGGTTTCGACCCAGAATTCGAAGTATACTTCTGGAGCGGAAAGCAAGAAGGAGCCAAAATACACCCCCCAGTCAGATGAGGACGAATCGGAGTATACGCCTCAATCAGACGAGGAAAATACTCCATTTCCAGAAGATGATTTTGATGAAGACATGTACGATGAGACAAATGACGACACCTACCGTGAGGACTTTGTGGTAAATTGTGGAATCGTGTCAATACTGTTGACGGAGTACGATATGGTATCAGAGGTCTCAGAGGCGGAACATGATTTTCTGCTGGACGAAGCTGCAGAAGATAAGCTGTTGTGTTATTATGCGATGAACAATGGTGTGGTAGAAGAGAAAACTTCCATGTTTGAAAGACCCATCCCATGGATGATGTATCATTTGAAGCCATTATTTATAAAGGCAGAGGTCGACGGTGTGGCAATTAATAAGGTATTCATGGATGGAGGGGCAACGGTCAATTTAATGCCCCGTACATCATTTAGGAGGATCAGGAAGACTGAAGCTGATCTTAAGCAATACAACATGGTTTTATCCAACTACGAAGGGAAAACCAGCAATATTCTAGGAGTGGTCCAAGTGGACTTAGCAGTGGGAACCATCACCAGGTCGACACTCTTCATGGTCATAAAATCAAAGGCGAATTTTAAACTTTTACTAGGACGACAGTGGATCCATGGAGTCGGGGCGGTTCCTTCAACTCTACAACAAAGACTGAGTATTTGGAGGAAGGACGGTGTCGTTGAGAATGTTGAGGTCGACCAGAGTTATTACAAGATTGATGAAACTAAGGGGATGACGAGATCTTTTGACCAACACTTGGCACACGTAGTACCATGTGACGACAAGTCAGGATCTTATACCTACGTCAACACCGATTGTATCCTAAACTTGGACTCAGATTATGGTTTCGTATGGGATTTAGCCGACACCCCAACAGAGTCATCACAAAGTTGCCCACCCACGGGGTGACCCCTATAGATAAAGATGGCTGCTAAGTCAGAGAGTCTAACTCGAACTTCGGCCTATTTGGTTGGAAAAAAATGAAAGGTGGTTCTCGAAAAGGAAAAGAACAGTGAGACCGCCAACAATATATGTGCGATTGGTCGATAAGGCCAGAAAACAACTTCAGAAAGCCGGAGGCTCGACTACATTTACAACGACGAGCCTTTGGGGTTTGAGAAAAACCCATCCTGCGAGTTGCAGAGGATACAAGCGCAAGACCCGCTTGAAGATATTGATTTAGGGGATGGAACCATAAAAAGCCTACATATGTGAGTACCAAGATTGGTTTGAGATGAGAGCTAAACTAATTGAGGTATTGAAAGGGTACAAGGATTTTTTTGCTTGGGACTATGGCGAGATGCCAAGGCTAAGTCGTAAGGTTGTAGAACACCAATGGCCCATCCAATCAGGGAGGAGACCAGTGAAGCAACAACCACGTAAATTCGCCCCAGAAGTCACGCTGAAAATCAAGAACGAGATAGAAAGGTTGCTACAAAGTCGGTTCATCCGCACAACAAGGTATGTCGAGTGGTTGGCAAACATAGTCCCGACCGTCAAGAAAAATGGCACCTTGAGAGTCTGCATAGATTTTAGAGATTTGAATAGTGTCACCCCTAAAGATGAGTATTCAATTCCCGTGGCAGAAATGCTGGTCGTTTCAATCGCTAGTTTTGAATATCTAAGCATGCTCGACGAATATTCTGGATATAACCAGATCTTCATAGCTGAGGAAGATGTTCCCAAAACAGCGTTCCGATGCCCAGGGGCGTTGGGAACTTATGAATGGGTGGTAATGCCATTCGGTTTAAAAAATGCTAGAGCAACCTATCAAAGGGCTATGAACGCTATTTTTCATGATTTTATTGAAAAGTTCATGTAGGAGATTTCCTGGGGCTTGTGGCCCACAAAAAAGGCATTATGATCAATCAGAACAAAACAAAGGCAATTATGGACCTCAAGTCTCCTTCAACAAAAAAGCAACTCCAGTCATTGTTGGGGAAGATTAACTTCTTGAGAATATTCATATCAAATCTAAGTGGCAAGACGAAGGTACTCTCGCCATTGGTGAAAGCCAAGAAGGAAAGCGAGTTCTACTGGGGACGAGAGAAACAAGAGGCTTTTGACACCATTAAAGAATATCTCACAAGGCCTCCTGTTTTGTTGCCACATAGTACAAATAAAAACATGAAGTTGTACATTGTAGCGTCCGATATAACTATAGGGGCATGTTAGCTCAGAAGGATGATAGTGGTGTCGAAAGACAAATTTATTACCTTAGTCGAATGTTAATTGATGTTGAAACTAGGTATTCCATGATTGAGAAATTGTGCCTATGCTTGTATTTTTCATGTACGAAATTAAAATAATATATTAAACCAGTTGAAGTTTACGTTTCCTCGCATTTTGATGTTATCAAACATATGTTGTCTAAACCCATTTTTCACAGTCGAATTGGAAAGTGGGCCTTGGCACTAACTGAATTCTCCCTCACATATGTCCCTCTAAGGGCTATGAAAGGGCAGGTGGTGGCAGACTTCATGGTCGACCATGCAGTGGTCGAACAACCGCTTTGCACGGTCAACAGCGACCCTTAGAAGTTGTACTTCGATGGGCCGAGCCACAAAAATGGAACCGGAATAGGTGTCATAATAATTTCCCCTCGGGGTCATCCAACCAAGTTTAAGTGTAAGGTCAAAGAAAGATGCTCCAATAACGAGGCGGAGTATGAAGTCTTGATCGCCGGATTGAGGATTCTCAAAAGACTGGGCGCCAAGAGCATCGAAATTAAGGGAGACTCCAAACTAGTCATCAGACAACTCACCAGAGAATATAAATGCGTCAAGGAACATCTAGTGATGTACCTCACGATGGAGAAACGACTTTTGGAGTGCTTTGAGGTTATCAATATTACGCACGTGCCTAGGTTAGATAACCAAGAAGCTAACGAACTGCCACAAATTGCCTCTGGGTACAAAGTCTCGGAAGGCAGGCTGCAAGAATTCATTGAAGTTAAGGAAAAAGTGATACCCAAATCATTTTGTCTGTGTAAAGATGGAGCAATGGGTGCCCCGACAGAAATTTGGAGCGACAATTAGGAAAGTTGCGCAGTCTATATGGTTGACGACTTATCCTCGACGGATTAACGAAGGCCACTGGTCGAATATCTAAGAGAACCAACGACGACCACTGATAGAAAGACCAAGTATCAAGCGTTGAGTTACGTTATAATAGGAAACAATTTGTTCAAAAAGACGCTAGAAGGGGTGTAGCTTAAGTGTCTGGTAGAAGCAGACACATACTTGGCAATATCAGAGGTACATAGTGGGGCATGCAGAGCCCACCAAGCTGGACACAAAATGAAGTGGGTACTATTTCGACAGGGAATCTATTGGCCAAGCATGTTCAAAGACTGTATAGACTTTGCAAAAGGCTGCCAAGATTTCCAAAAGCACGCAGGCATACAGTGGGTGCCAGCCGATGAACTACACGTTGTAGTCAAGCCATGGCCTTTTCGAGGATGGGTGTTGGATGTGATAGGCGATATTCAACCTGCCTCTACAAGACAACACAAGTTCATCCTCGTAGGAATAGATTATTTCATAAAATGGATAGAAGTAGTGGCATTGTTAAAGGTAGACCAAGAGGTTGTCATCAACTTCGTCTAGAAACATATTCTATATAGGTTTGGCACCCCTGAGACGATCACTACGGATCTTGGCTCAATATTCGTTAGCCATAACATGCAAGAATTTGCAGCAGAGGAAGGATTTAAACTAATCACTTCCACACCCTATTATCCCCAGGCAAACGGCCAAGTCGAGGAAGCTAACCAGATAGTGATTGGGCTCATTATAAAGCACATTTCCCAAAAACCCAAGAACTGGCACAAGACGTTGGGCTAGATTTTGTGGGCGTGTTGAACGTCTCCTAAGGAATCGACTGGTTTGTCTCCTTTTCGGTTAGCATTTGGTCACAACGTCGTTTTGCCAGTAGAGGTTTGTCTACAATCAATATGCATCCAACGTCAACATGACATCCTGTCAGAGCAATATTGGAGCATGATGATGGACGAAATGATGGACATAGACGAAGAAAGGATGGCAGCACTTGACATGTTGTTCCACCAGAAGGTTCGAGTAGCCTAAGCATACAACAAGAAGGTAAAAAAATAAGGCCTTCATAGTCAACGACTATGTCTGGAAGGCCATACATCCGATGGATCGAAAGGACCAAAAGTTAGGGAAGTGGTCCCCGAATTAGGAGGGACCATTCCAAGTAATCCAAGCATTTAGAAACAATGCTTATGAGGTCCAAGAAATTGGAGGAAACCGGTGTAACACCCCACTTCCCAAAACAAATAAAATATAAACATTATAATTGAACATCAGAGTTTTCATCATTTACAGTGGGATATCACATCACCAATAAGTCATCAAAATACTTTATTGATTATTTTCAAAATAATACAGCGGAAATTGTCATTTCAACATTCTTGGCCATCTGTCAAATTTCATAAAATCTCTATTATTATAATTCACCAAAATGTGATACGTCACAGGATTTACAACAAGTTTGACACAAAACAATTAAAACACCCATATCCCGTGTTACGTATCAGAGCACCCTAAGACTCGACCTGTACACCGCTATCCAAGCTATCTATGTACCTGGATTATCTGTACTTCTGAGGAAGCACAGACCACAACAACAACAACAAAGGGGTGAGAATCACGATCAAATAATAATGGTATAATAGTACATGAAATAAAAGGAAGAATCTATATAAATCATTTCACATGCATATCAATCGGGCTAACTGTCCCACCATTAATCACAACATACGATCACGCAACACGTGCGCACACACAGACCCCGAAACATACGGTATCGACTCATTCGTCTGTCAGATTCTCTTAGGAATCAAATATAACCATCGCATCAAGCGAGGTTCTGCAAATCCTCCAAGGGATCAATTATAATCATCGCTCACACCCCACAAGGGCACACGAGGTTCTGCAGATCCTACACGGGATCAAATATAACCATCGCTCACACCTCACAAGGACACACGAGGTTCTACAGATCCTACACGGGATCAAATATAACCATCACTCACACCCCACAAGGGCACACGAGGTTCTGCAGATCCTACACGGGATCAATTATAACCATCGCATCAAGCGAGGTTCTACAGATCCTATACGAGATCAATTATAACCATCGCATCAAGCGAGGTTCTGTAGATCCTACACGGGATCAATTATAACCATCGCATCAAGCGAGGTTCTGCAGATCCTACACGGGATCAAATATAACCATCGCATCAAGCGAGGTTCTTCAGATCCTACACGGGATCAATTATAACCATCGCTCACACCCCACAAGGGCACACGAGGTTCTGCAGATCCTACACGGGATCAATTATAACCATCGCATCAAGCGAGGTTCTGCAGATCCTACACGGGATCAATTATAACCATCGCATCAAGCGAGGTTCTGCAGATCCTACACGGGATCAATTATAACCATCGCATCAAGCGAGGTTCTGCAGATCCTACACGGGATCAATTATAACCATCGCATCAAGCTAGGTTCTGCAGATCCTACACGGGATCAATTATAACCATCGCATCAAGCGAGGTTCTGCAGATCCTACACGGGATCAAATATAACCATCGCATCAAGCGAGGTTCTGCAGATCCTACATGGGATCAATTATAACCATCGCTCACACCCCACAAGGGCACACGAGGTTCTGCAGATCCTATACGGGATCAATTATAACCATCGCATCAAGCGAGGTTCTGCAGATCCTACACGGGATCAAATATCTCTAGATTGTCCATCATAATGCCTTTTATGCAAAATGACTCACGACATTTCTCTACGCGCATACATATTCGTAATTACATTACTATGCATATTCACCTCACATAGGTACCTACAATCTATGTGTTTTCATGTAATATATCATGCATTTCCATTCAATTCGGACAAACGCTTAAAATTTCCAAACGACCACTAATTCCCGATAAAAATCGATTTCTAGGATTCACGCCATTCGGCTACCCACAGCATATCACAAACCAGCACACCAACTTTTAAATCAGAGAAGGGTCGATCGCAACCGGAACCCCAAGCCACAACAGCACACAATCAGCAGAGAAAAATCACTCTGCTACGTTCGCTACACGCTCGCCTAGCGAGCTGCTAGCGAGCGTTCGCTACCTCCTCGCCTAGCGAACTGCTAGCGAGCACAAACAGAAGCTACAGACCTCGTTCGCTACCTCGTTCGCCACAGCGAACCCCCAGTGAACTCTTTGCTACTCCCTTCGCGGCTAGCGAAGGAGACCAAAACACCACTGTCCCAAGTTTGGGACCGTTCGCTATACGCTCGCCTAGCGAGATGCTAGCGAACATTCGTTGCGTGCTCGCCTAGCGAACTGCTAGCGAGTCGCCTGCGAACAACAATATTCAGTTCTGCTCCAACTCTTCCAAACTCACCGAAATCACCCAATTAAATCCAATGTTATTCCAATAGCCTTAGCCTAACATATATCAACTAATATACGGTATCTAAACACGATTCTAACCGTTAAATAACGATTTCTATCGATTAATCCAACTTCGACCTAAAAATGGAAAGTATGGAAAACTACCAAACGATTCCAATCTAGCACATATATGACCTTATACATTATTAAGATGATAAACATTCTCACCCTTACCTGATTAATTGCAAGCTTTGGTTGATCTTGATGATTTTCGAAGTTTCCTCTTCTTTCTCCTCTTTTTCTCTTCTCCTTCTTTCTTTCTCTTTTCTTTCCTTCCTTTCTTACTATCCCCCTCTTTCTCTTCTATTTTCCTCTTTTATATCTTTTCCAAACTATTTCCAAAACATCTACTAATTTAATATCTCATAAAATATCCCACTTATCATTAAATAGGAAATGTCTAAAATACCCTCCAAAACTATTCTCTCCGAAAACTCCCAAACTCGGTTAAAATAGGATAATATGTAAACATAACATATTTCCACGCAAATTCCACCTCAAAATAATTATTCTCCCAATTAAACCAAAAGGACTCAACGAAAAAGGAATAATCGAAATCGGGGCGTTACAATTCTCCCCCACTTAGGAATTTTCGTCCTCGAAAATATCTCCTGGTTCAAATCATATCGGACACGACTTTCGCGCCCTCTCTCCGTTTCCCAAGTCACACATGATCGCCCACATGCATACTTCCACACCGCAATTATAGTTATGCCACGTGACTCATATAAACCCATCAATCCTCATCAATCTCCATTGGAGATTGTGGGTACACCGCTTGCACCTCACCAGGAACGACATCTCGGTCATTCTACCCTGGTGATCATCTCACTAGGGACGAAGCATAGTCATAACACTTATACCTCATCAGGAATGTCACTTAGTAATGTCCAATACACAAAGCTAAGCCCCACAAGAAGTCTCCCCATAACCAACTCATATCGCAAAATTGCTTAGCCAGTTCCAACTCTCTCTATCATCCTTTTCATCATATACAAGGATCTTCAAATTACAGCATAAGCTACCACATTATCCTTTCCCGGATGATAATCTCAGTCTAAAACCATAATCCTTCTAGAGTTCCCAATTACTTTCTCTGTCTCACATACTACGCTTCCAAATTAAGCAGATACCTCAAGCTCTGGCGGTCACCATCATTCTAAAGCTCAAACTAACCAATTGAAGCCCCCAACTCGGGAACAACCACAACAGTAACCAACTCCAAATTACTTGTCAGACAATTACTCTTATGCACTCCAAGTTGTCGTAAGGCATGACTACAACTTACTAATGTTGCACTGAACACATCTTCCAATCATATCAACAGAGCTTCTCACAATACAACAATTAATTCTGTCGAGCCCGGCACAACCCATACACGAGTTGTTGACAGCTCTCCAGAAACCCTTTGAAACTCTCCTCACCACAGCATAAAACTGCTTCTTCTCCCGTACTGATAACTTAAGTTCCTTATGCTCAATATGATCCTCTATTCTCTTCTTTGAATATACCAAAATATCATCGGTGAACACAATCATTGCTTCAATCAATCAAGTATGGAGAATCCTCATGCCAAATGGTTACTCGGTTCGCAAATTGTGGCAAAAACACGCACCACAGACTCTGCATCCACTACTAAATCCAAAATAGTCCATAAATAATTAACTTAATTCCATGCCAATACTTCACCATCATCTAGATCATTGGACTAGCTTTCCAACGCTTCGAACCGTGCGTCATTCCAAGTTACGGTCCTTCCGTTACGACAAAAATACTAAAACAACTTTCTCTGCCCAGGACTTCCTCGCTAGGCGAACATAGTAGCGAGCGTGGAGTCGTTCGCTAGCATGCTCGCTAGGCGAAGACCTGGCGAACATGACAGTCCAAAATCTTAATTTCGACCGTTACCTGACTTCCGAGTGTCCGATTTCGATTCCGTAAAAAGCTGTGATCTCAGAATTTGACGTACTGCAACAATTTCACACTTAGAAGACCATATAGCACATCTTCGACTCTTGGAATACTTAAAGGCCTTGCTAAACCAATTTGCACTCCATGTTTATGCTTTCTTTAACATCCACCGGATGTCACTATCCACCCTTTGCATACTTAACCTCGCAATGACAGTGTTTTCACACGTGTCGCATACAAGGGGACAAACGACACAAGACAACCTGGCCGGATGGACCGACCTGCTCTGATACCACTTGTAACATCCCACTTCCCAAAACAAATAAAATATAAACATTATAATTGAACATCAGAGTTTTCATCATTTACAGTGGGATATCACATCACCAATAAGTCATCAAAATACTTTATTGATTATTTTCAAAATAATACAGCGGAAATTGTCATTTCAACATTCTTGGCCATCTGTCAGATTTCATAAAATCTCTATTATTATAATTCACCAAAATGTGATACGTCACAGGATTTACAACAAGTTTGACACAAAACAATTAAAACACCCATATCCCGTGTTACGTATCAGAGCACCCTAAGACTCGACCTGTACACCGCTATCCAAGCTATCTATGTACCTGGATTATCTGTACTTCTGAGGAAGCACAGACCACAACAACAACAACAAAGGGGTGAGAATCACGATCAAATAATAATGGTATAATAGTACATGAAATAAAAGGAAGAATCTATATAAATCATTTCACATGCATATCAATCGGGCTAACTGTCCCACCATTAATCACAACATACGATCACGCAACACGTGCGCACACACAGACCCCGAAACATACGGTATCGACTCATTCGTCCGTCAGATTCTCTTAGGAATCAAATATAACCATCGCATCAAGCGAGGTTCTGCAAATCCTCCAAGGGATCAATTATAACCATCGCTTACACCCCACAAGGGCACACGAGGTTCTGCAGATCCTACACGGGATCAAATATAACCATCGCTCACACCTCACAAGGATACACGAGGTTCTACAGATCCTACACGGGATCAAATATAACCATCGCTCACACCCCACAAGGGCACACGAGGCTCTGCAGATCCTACACGGGATCAATTATAACCATCGCATCAAGCGAGGTTCTACAGATCCTACACGGGATCAATTATAACCATCGCATCAAGCGAGGTTCTGCAGATCCTACACGGGATCAATTATAACCATCGCATCAAGCGAGGTTCTGCAGATCCTACACGGGATCAATATCCTACACGGGATCAATTATAACCATCGCTCACACCCCACAAGGGCATACGAGGTTCTGCAGATCCTACACGGGATCAATTATAACCATCGCATCAAGCGAGGTTCTGCAGATCCTACACGGGATCAATTATAACCATCGCATCAAGCGAGGTTCTGCAGATCCTACACGGGATCAATTATAACCATCGCATCAAGCTAGGTTCTGCAGATCCTACACGGGATCAATTATAACCATCGCATCAAGCTAGGTTCTGCAGATCCTACACGGGATCAATTATAACCATCGCATCAAGCGAGGTTCTGCAGATCCTACACGGGATCAAATATAACCATCGCATCAAGCGAGGTTCTGCAGATCCTACACGGGATCAATTATAACCATCGTTCACACCCCACAAGGTCACACGAGGTTCTGCAGATCCTACACGGGATCAATTATAACCATCGCATCAAGCGATGTTCTGCAGATCCTACACGGGATCAAATATCTCTAGATTGTCCATCATAATGCCTTTTATGCAAAATGACTCACGACATTTCTCTACGCGCATACATATTCGTAATTACATTACTATGCGTATTCACCTCACATAGGTACCTACAATCTATGTGCTCTCATGCTAATATATCATGCATTTCCATTCAATTCGGACAAACGCTTAAAATTGCCAAACGACCATTAATTCCCGATAAAAATCGATTTCTAGGATTCATGCCATTCGGCTACCCACAGCATATCACAAACCAGCACACCAACTTTTAAATCAGAGAAGGGTCGATCGCAACCGGAACCCCAAGCCACAACAGCACACAATCAACAGAGAAAAATCACTCTGCTACGTTCGCTACACGCTCGCCTAGCAAGCTGCTAGCGAGCGTTCGCTACCTCCTCGCCTAGCGAACTACTAGCGAGCATAAACAGAAGCTACAGACCTCGTTCGCTACCTCGTTCGCCACAGCGAACCCCCAGTGAACTCTTCGCTACTCCCTTCGCGACTAGCGAAGGAGACCAAAACACCACTGTCCCAAGTTTGGGACTGTTGCACCCCAAAATTTGCCCTCACAATACAAGACTTTGTGCTTCTTGAAGGTTCGCAAGGTTCACAAACTTCTCAACATCTACAAGACCTTTCATGAGGTTCATGAAGTCCATAGGTTGCTTCTTGAAGGTTCACAAGGTTCACAAGATTCACAATGTTTACAAAGCTTTCCTAAGGGTCATGAGGTCTACAAAGCCACTTCGTGATGTTCACAAGGTTCACAAAGTTCACAATTGGTCAGAAGAGTTGACAATTCCCTCAGACAATGCACCTCCTAAGCAGTGCATCCGAAACTAGGGTTTTGACTTTAATCAGGCTAAATGGACTTCCAAGACTTCAAGTGAGCTTCATAACATCTTATATGTGTATAAGAACCCCCATGTCAAGTTTCAAGACTTTTCTCAAAAGTTTGCTCAGTCAGATGATCAGATAAGTCAAAAGCAGTCAATGCAGTTAAAAAGTCAAACTGAGGTCAACTGTGGTCAAACCAAAGTCAAACTTCATGATTTTTTGCCAACATCAAGTATATGAAGTAAAATTCATCATTTGATCAAGGGTTGATCATGATTCATCAAGGAGATTCCAGATCATCAATAATCAGGAGTTTCTAAATTAGGGTTTCCTTAGTAAAAGTCAACTGAACTTTGACCAGGCATAACTTTCACATACTTCATCACCAAGTCTCCATCCAAAGCTCATTTTGAAGGAAATTGAATTCTCTACAACTTTGATGTTGAAGGTTAAGCCCAAAAATGCTTTATTTGAAAGATATGATCTAAGACATTATGGGTCATTTCAAAAGTCAACAAAAAGTCGACAACTTCAAAAGGGCATAACTTGAGATTGGTAAATGATATGGACCTGAAACCAATGGGGTTGTTTAGAGGACTCTTCAAGCTTTCCAAAAAGTCCAAGAACACCATCATACCTTTAAAATTGAGAGAAATGTGCCCTTGCAAAGTTGGGCAATTTTGTGATGGTTTATGTTGAAAATGGAGGCTTAGAAGTATTTCTTTCCAAATGGGCTGCCTAATTTATGACCCAATCCATCTCATAACATGGTGCACGACCCAATTGACCAAAATTCATCATTTTTATTATTTTTTATTTATTTATTATTGATTTAATTCATAAAAATCATTTTAAATAAATAAAAAATATAAAAAATCTATTTTTGGGTGAAGATTTTGTTTCTAGAAATTCATAATCATTGATTGAATTAGAATGAGAAGGAAATCATGTGATCTCTCCCAAATTATTATTTTTTATTTATTTATTATTGATTTAATTCATAAAAATCATTTTAAATAAATAAAAAATATAAAAATCTATTTTTGGGTGAAGATTTTGTTTCTAGAAATTCATAATCATTGATTGAATTAGAATGAGAAGGAAATCATGTGATCTCTCCCAAATTATTATTTTTTATTTATTTATTATTGATTTAATTCATAAAAATCATTTTAAATAAATAAAAAATATAAAAATCTATTTTTGGGTGAAGATTTTGTTTCTAGAAATTCATAATCATTGATTGAATTAGAATGAGAAGGAAATCATGTGATCTCTCCCAAATTATTATTTTTTATTTATTTATTATTGATTTAATTCATAAAAATCATTTTAAATAAATAAAAAATATAAAAATCTATTTTTGGGTGAAGATTTTGTTTCTAGAAATTCATAATCATTGATTGAATTAGAATGAGAAGGAAATCATGTGATCTCTCCCAAAATAGCAAGCACTCATGATCAAATATTTGAAATTTATACAATGATCTTTTTGAATATTTTTTGGATCAAATATCCACACAACACATCAATGTTTCTGACCTAAATCCATCACACATATATACTAAGCACAAACCCTAGCCTCATTCACGAATTTGCGGCAGCCTAAAGGTAAGATCAAAAGCATAAAAATCTTTCAAAAAGTCATATTCGGGTTCTCAAATTCAGAGCATTGCAAGGTATTTGAAAGACATAGCAAGCTTCCTTGGACTCTTCTGATCATAAATCATCATCCATATGCATCGTATACACACCCAATTGCTCAACCCGAGTTCATCTTGACCTTGAATATTTTGTTTTCGAATCCATTGATTTATCATGTTTAAACTGTTTTTGATTGTTGTAGGATGTTTAGAATGAACTCTAGAACGATTCTGGGTGGTTCAATTGGATTTTCATTGCAGGAACAAGAATTCACCATGATTAGGGTTTTCGGCCCTCTTTAGGGTTTCACGATTTTCAAATGATAAATGGATTTGAAAAACATAGGACGATTGAAAAACTCAGTAGCAATACAATGGTGCAATCAATTTTGTGAAATTTTGCCGTTTGGATGAAGTTTGTGTTTCGCAGGGTGGAAGAACTTGTAACAATATTCGTAGGAGAAAACGTTGCAAAATCCGCAGGTAATGGGAGGAAGAAGAAGGCCAGTTCGCGCCTGTTTTCAAATTCAAATGTTATTAAAAAAAAAAATATGAATTGTTCCTGGATATATTTCACAATTGTATGCTTAGCCTGATGGTTGTTGTGCTTCCTGGAAATCAAGCTGGCCTGGGTTCAAACCCCAGCCAGGTAAGTTTCCGCTTTTTTTTCTTTCCTTTTATTTGATTTAAATATTATAATATTAAAAATTAAATATATTATGTATATTTCTCAATAATAAATAAATAATAATAAAATATGTCTGTTTTCTTTAATTTTAAAAAATATGTTTTTTTTCACAAATTTTGTTTCTATATTTTATGTCTAAATTGTAATATGTATAAATTAGAAAATTTTTGTATATAACTAAATCCTATTTTTTTTATATAAACCCTAAAAAATTATTTCTCATATAAACCCTAATTTCATAAAACTCTAAAAATATTTTTTAATACAAATCTAATCCTATTTTTTTTAATGTTATTTTCTAATATAATTATTATGTATGTATGTTTACTATAATTCTTACAAATTTTTGTAAATATACTTATAAATATTTTTTTACATAACTTTAGTTTATAAATAATTGTGCTTATAATAATTAGATTTTTTGTAGTAACTTCATGATTAAAATATAATTTAATAATTTGTAAATTAAAACAATTGTTTATTCATATTTGTTTTTTTTAGTTGATTATATTAAAAAATTGTTAATTTCTTATTATTATAATATTTGGATTAATTTTGTTTATTCTTATTTACTAACCCATTTATATTCTAATCATGCTTATTATTTTGTCAAATATTGCTTACTAACCCCCTTTATTATTTATTATTGCTTATTTATATTTTATTTATCTTTGCTATTTAATTATTTTGCTTATTATTTTGTAATTGTTTCTTGGATGTAAAGTTGTTTAATTATTTAATTATTATTATGGTTAGTAATTAGGGAGTGTAACAACATGTATGTAATATTAAAATAAATTTAGATCACTTTTAAATAAAGATAATTAAAATAAACACGTCACACACGTAAATCGATTTTAATCGCCGTCTCACTTCCTAAGGATATCCCTCAAGTTGCCTACGAATAATGGTTAAGTGGGGTGTATAAAGCAAGTCCCTCAAATAGAAAAAAATCATCAAAGTCCCTTATGGTTGCCTTTACGAATCGAGTCCCTTTCGAAAAATGATGATGGTCCCTTATATGTGCTTATTACATCCCACAATGGTCTTCAAAGTCAAATTGTCCCTCACATATCCCTTAACATCCAAAGTAAGGACTACCTACTCCATTATAGTAGGGATAGTCTTACTAAGGAAAGGATAAAGAATAAGAAAGACCTTTAAACATTAGGGTAGGTTACTCCTAGGTGCTTGCTCACTTCAAAACTGTTTCACACTTAAACAAATTTTCAACAAGTTTTCAAACAAGTTCTTAACACATCCTTACATGGATTATTTATTAACTATTTTGAAAATTTTCTATTCACACACTACACTTTCAAAACAATTCAAAAGTGAGCTTAAGTACCTAAGAGCCCATGGATAACCATGGATGAAAAGGGTGCTAACACCTTCCCTTTTCATAACCTACCCCCCGGACCCAAAATATTCTCTAAGGTCTTTCCTGTTCTTTTATAACCTTTCCTTATGGATAAAATAAAAGTCGGTGGCGACTCTTGCTATCCGCAACATTGTTTAAAGTCAGTTCTCCCACCGTGTTACAGAACTGGCGACTCTGCTGGGGATCTATTTAAGAGGGGTACCCTTAGGAATTAAGATCACTTTAAATTGTTTGCCTTGTTTGCTTTATTATTATATTGTTGGGGTGCTCTTATGTGTGAAAGGTCCTAACCCGGATCTAGTGTACCTTAGGTAAATGGCAATAGACCAAGGAAACTGTACGACGTATATCGATACGGTTGATCTGGTGGCCATAGTTAGTGCGACTTCTTGGTTGGTGCTTATATTCCTTAAGTCAAGTTGAGGATAATATTGAGGCTGCCATATGTTGTCAATGCACTAACTGACTTTTAGAACCCTAGTTAACTCATCTTGGCCTTTAGAAAGTAGTGAGGTAACCGGCTTTGGTGCAGACTGAAGTTGGTTGACACTCGATGCTACGCTCATTGAGATCTTAAACTTGGAGGGTTTTGGTTGGCAAGTAAGTTGCCTTCTGAACAACCACCCTTGTGAAGGATCAATGATATTGAGATCCCTTAGAACCTGGTTACTTTTGTAGGACAGGATGAACCATCTAACTTCAGGGGAGGGTACTTACCTTTAAACCTCATGCAAGCCTTTAAACCTAGGGCAATTGTGTGACTTGTTTGTGTGTGCCACATGTTTGTGATTGAACATAACATCATGACATCATCATGCATCATGAGCATATCATTTTCCCTAACCATTTCAAGGACCAAAGGATTTATCTTTGTTCTTTGTTGCAGGTCATGGCTTCTGCTCGTAGAAACACCATCAGGATCAACTTTGTAGGGATACCTGCTAAGCTCAAGGAGTTGGTTTCCCTAGTGCCTGATCATTCCCAGTTCAACAAGAGACATGGTCACTTATTGGATCTAGTTACTTCAGGGTTCAGTGAAGACATGATGAGTGTGCTGTTTCAGTTCTTTGACCCTAAGCACCATTGCTTTAGATTTCCTGATTATCAGCTGATTCCAACCATGGAGGAGTTCTCTAAACTTCTGGGTATACCTGTTCTTGATCAGAAGCCATTCACAGGCTTAGAGAAGGAGCTTAAACCAGAAAGTTATTGCTGCAGCCCTACATCTGAAGAAGTCTGACATTGTTCTAGAAACGAGAAGTGGAGTTAAAGGTATTCTTGCCAAGGTATTAGTGGATAAAGCTCAGATGTTCTTGAAGGCTATGAGCTACGATGCTTTTGAGGAGATCTTAGCCTTATTGATTTATGGCTTAGTGTTGTTCCCCAATCCTGATCAGTTCATAGACGTTCATGCCATCAACATATTCCGGAGTCACAATCCAGTGCCTACCTTACTTGGAGACATCCTACATTCTCTTCACACCCGTACCACAAGGGCAAGAGGAACTTTGATGTGCTGCATACCTTTACTTTCTAGGTGGTTTATTTCTCACCTTCCTCGCTCAGCAATGAAGAATGAGCAAGGGTTCAGATGGTCCAAGAGGATCATGCCACTTTCTCACTCAGACATCCATTGGTGCTCCAGATCTATGGAGAATGTCACCATCATTGACCGTTGTGGGGAGTTTCCTAATGTGCCACTTCTAGGCATAAGAGGAGGCATCACCTACAACCCATCTCTAGCTTTACGACAGTTTGGTTACGCCCGGAGCGATGGTCCACATGACATGTTGATTCAGGGCATTGTGTTTGATTACGACAACGATCTTCAGGGTTACCGTCAGAGATTCATCCGAGCTTGGGGAAAGGTAAACAGGATTGACAGCAAGACACTGGAGCCTAAGTACACCATTCCTATGGAGGCTTATCTCAGATGGGTACGATTTCGTGCTCAGACACTCATGATGCCATATCCTGCCATCCTACCAGTTACCATGGAACCTGTTGCTGAAGGAGACACAGCTTATACCATCCTTCACCCAGACATGCCTACTAATATGGAAGACTTGCAGAGATCATGGATCCAACTGAAAGAGCAAAGGGATACTTTCGAGGCTCATTACAAAGCAAGCCAAGCAAGGATCCTAGAGCTAACAAAGCTACTTCATGAGGAACGAAACCTCAACTCATACCTCAACACAAAGAGGAAACGTCCATGGGAGACTTAAAACCCCATCTTTTGTACTTATTTCGTTTTCATTTTTTGTAAGCCTAAAAGGCAAAACAAGTTATTACTAATAAAAAGTTACTTTCTTGATTGTTTAAGCAAATTTAAATCCTGCGGTCCTTGAAAACATTGCATATGCATTCCCATATCATTGCATCACAGGTTTATAATTGTGCACAGGTTTCTCATCTTCTCGCTGTTTATTTCAGCAATGGCTCTTGAACAATCAGTTAAGGATCTCCAGGCACAGAATGCACAGTTCCAAGAGCTGATCCTGAACCTATCCAAAGGGCAGGATGAATTGAAGACACTGCTGGCCAAGAAGACTAAGAAGGCTAGAAGGTCTGCTGGGTTGCTCAACATGGGAAGAAGGTTCAAAGGTCCTGTCAAGACCAAGGAACATGTTGAAGACTATGAATCTGAAGAATCTGAGCAGGAGAGAGGCAGTCTCCACAACACTATGGGGGACTCTGATTCTGAGGCTAACTACTACCATGAGCCTAACGAAGACAAATTCAAGATGCTGGTGGATAGAATGGATGCTATGGAATTACAGAAATCATCTGGGCTGGATTTTGAGGATTTGAGCTTGATATCTGGGGTGGTCATACCCATTGGGTTCAAAGTTCCTACATTTGTTGTCTATGATGGGGTCTCTTGTCCCAAATTGCATCTGAGGTCTTATGTCAGAAGAATTCAACCCCACACTGCTGATAAGAAGTTGTGGATCCATTTCTTTCAAGAGAGTTTATCTGGAGCTCAGCTAGAGTGGTATTATCAGTTGGAGAGTGTCAACATCAGAGATTGGAATGACCTTGCTGAAGCTTTCTACAAGCAGTATCAATACAATGCTGACTTAGCCCCCACTCGCATGCAGCTTCAAAGCATGTCTATGGGTGCCAAAGAAAGCTTTAAGGAGTATGCTCAGAAATGGAGAGACTTAGCTGGAAGAGTTCAACCCCCTTTGACTGATAGGGAGTTGGTTGATATGTTCATGTGTACGCTGAATGGTCCGTTTTACAGTCATCTCATTGGAAGCTCATCATCTGGCTTCACTGAGTTGATCATGACAGGAGAGCGAGTAGAGAATGGTATCAAGAGTGGTAAGATCCAAGTGGGCACTTCTTCATCAGGTGCTGCAAAGAAGCCTCCCACTGGGAAGAAAGAATCTAATGCTGTGTATGGTCAGCTTGATCGTAACAGAAGGCATCAGTCTGTTAGTGCAGTTCATATTTCAAATCCAACTCCTGCAACAACAGAGCAGCCTCAAGGCAACCAACAGAGGGCTAGAAGACAGTTCACGAAGATCAACATGTCAATGGCTCAGGCATTGCAACACTTGTTGAAAGCTGAACTTATTACCCTGAGGGAGGCCCCTCAGAATCCCAATGTTACCTCTCCCAAGTACAATCCCAATGCACGATGTGCATATCATTCAAACTGTCCAGGACATGATACTAATAACTGCTGGGTCTTGAAGAACAAAATTCAGGATATGATTGATGCTGGAGAAATTGAGTTTGATCCACCAGGTACTCCAAATGTGATTACAGCTCCAATGCCAAATCACGAGAAGACTGTCAACGCCATTGATGAAGATATTGATGAAGATCTGCATGTCTATTCAGTTATGGAGTTGAGCACACCATTGTCTGTTATCAAAAAGAGGTTAGTACAAGCTGGGATCTTTCCAGGTTGTCATGAAGATTGTCTATATTGTACCTATAAGCCGGATAGTTGCTTCATTTTGAGAGATGGGATTCAACGTCTCATGGATAAATATACTATAGTGTTTGAAAGAAGACCAGCATCTGTAGAAAGTATGGTGGATCATCTGACTCAGGGTAAGAAGATTGAAGAGGTTGACATGGTTGACAAAGTACCACTAAGAATCACTTCAAAGGGTCCCATTAAAATCACTCATCAGGGCCCAATCAAGATTACTGCTGAAGGTCCTGTGAAAGTTGTTGCTGAAGCCAGAGTAGCTCCTCTGATCATTACCACTCCTGGTCTTATTCCTTATACATCTGACAAAGCTGTGCCTTGGCACTATGGGTCTGATGTTTACATCCATGGTGTCAAGCAGGAGCCTTTACCTGATATGCCTGTTGACATTGATAATATTGCTGGATCTAGCAAGATCACTCGTAGTGGAAGAGTCTTCTCTCCTCCAGTTGCTTCTAAGAGTGCAGTTACCCCTGCTGTTACTTCCACCACTGATGCTCGGGGCAAGGGTCCTGTTATTGAGCCTGTATCTACTGATGTGCCAGCTGCTGATGACCTCTCTAAGCAGATGGAAGAAGTATTGAAAATCATTCGCAAGAGTGATTATGATATTGTTGATCAGCTGGGGCATACTCCCTCAAAGATTTCTATGCTCTCTCTGTTATTATGTTCTGAGGCTCATGCCAAGTCATTGATCAAGTTTCTAAAGATGGCTCATGTACCCAGTGCAATTTCTGTGGACCAGTTTGAGAATTGTGTTGCTCACCTGACCTATGACAACGGGTTAGGATTTTCTGATGCTGACTTGACCCCTGCCAAGAGGGATCATAACAGGGCCTTGCATATTTCAATTGAATGCAGGGGCACTACCCTGTCTCATGTGCTGATAGACAATGGTTCCTCTCTGAATGTGTTGCCTAAGGAAGTCCTGAACAAGCTGAGTCCTGAAGATACGGTATTGAAGCCCAGTAATATTGTGGTAAAGGCTTTTGATGGTTCTAGAAGAGTAGTGCATGGGGAAATTGATCTTCCAATCAAGGTTGGCTCTCAGGTGTTTACTGCTACATTCTATGTGATGGATATTCGTCCTTCGTACTCATGTCTGCTTGGTCGTCCCTGGATCCATGGGGCAGGTGCTGTGACCTCCACATTACATCAAAAGTTGAGATATCCGGTGAATGGAAAAGTTGTTACTGTCTTTGGAGAGGAAGAATACTTTGTCAGCCATGTAAACACTTTCAAGTATCTGGAAGTAGAAGGTGAATACATTGAAACTCCGTGTCAGTCATTTGAAGTGGTTCCCTGGGCTGTTAAGGATTGTGTGACTCCTCCTGCTGTGAAGAAGGTTCCTGTGGTCATCAGAAACCCTCCAACAATGGCAATGGCCTCCCTCAATGATGCAAAAGCTATGGTGGAAGAAGAGTCCCAGAAGGCTGTTCGTCGTGCTCGTGCTGTTCGTATCACCAATCAAGGGGTTATCAATGCTGTGGGAGATCAAGATGAAGACTACAACTTGGAGGCATGGATTTTTCCTACTGTGGGTGCTGGACTCAATAATTGAAAAGCTGAAGATGTTATCCCTATCTCCTTTAGTCAGGAGTAAATATTATTACTGTGTTATGTTTTTAAATTTATAATTTCTGGAACAATTAAAACTTTCAAGCCATGTGCCTTACCCGGGGCACAATGGTGTGCTTGTTACGGGTTGTCATCTCATTTGCATACTTCATTCGATAAAATCAGTGGACGTTTCGTTTTCGTAAATATTGTGTTCCTTGTCTTTCTTTTTCTTTTATTTTTGCTTTATCAGCTATGTGTTCTTACACACACCCACGTCACTAAAAGGCAGATCCTCATCCACTCTGGATCCAGTTGATAACAGTTCTACTATTGCCAATTACAATTTCGAGAATCCGATCTATCAAACTGAAGACGGAAACGAGGACGATTGTGAAATACCTGTGGAGCTTGCTAGGTTGTTACAACAAGAAGAGAAAGCTATACAGCCACATGAAGAGCCAGTCGAAGTTGTGAATCTGGGAACTGAAGAAAACAGAAAAGAGGTCAAAATAGGGGCTGATTTAGAGGACAGTGTCAAAAGCAGGTTGATTCAGATGCTACGTGACTATGTGGAGATCTTTGCTTGGTCTTATGAAGATATGCCAGGGTTGGATACAGACATTGTGGTTCACCGTTTGCCAGTGAAAGAAGATTGTCGTCCAAAGAAGCAGAAGGTTCGTCGTATGCGTCCTGAAATGTCAGAAAAGATCAAAGCAGAGGTAATGAAACAGTTCAATGCAGGGTTCTTGGCCGTAACTTCTTATCCTCAGTGGGTTGCAAATGTGGTACCAGTTCCTAAGAAAGATGGTAAGGTACGTATGTGTGTAGACTACAGAGATCTGAACAAGGCTAGCCCTAAAGACGACTTTCCACTTCCTCATATCGATATTCTGGTAGACAACACTACTCAGCATAAGGTATTCTCTTTTATGGATGGTTTCTCTGGTTACAATCAAATCAAGATGGCACCTGAAGATATGGAGAAGACAACATTTGTGACACAGTGGGGCACCTTTTGCTATAAGGTAATGCCATTTGGTTTGAAGAATGCAGGGGCAACATATCAGCGTGCTATGGTGGCTTTGTTTCATGATATGATTCATCATGAGATAGAGGTATATGTGGATGATATGATAGCCAGGTCTCAGAATGAAGAACAACATCTTGATCATCTGCACAAGTTGTTTGAGAGGTTGAAGAAATACAGGTTGAGATTAAATCCAAACAAGTGTACTTTTGGAGTTAGATCTGGAAAGCTCTTGGGTTTCATTGTCAGTGGAAAAGGTATTGAAGTGGATCCTGCAAAAGTGAAAGCTATACGAGAGATGCCAGCTCCCCGTACTGAGAAGGAGGTTAGAGGTTTCTTGGGACGATTGAACTACATTGCAAGATTTATTTCCCAATTAACTACCATCTGTGAGCCAATCTTCAAGTTGTTGAGGAAAGATCAGGTGATGGAATGGAATGATGAGTGCCAGACTGCCTTTGATGAAATCAAGAGATATTTGCTAGAACCTCCAATTTTAATGCCACCAGTTGATGGAAGACCCTTGATTATGTATTTAACAGTATTAGACAACTCAATGGGGTGTGTATTGGGGCAACATGACGAGTCTGGTCGAAAAGAGCAGGCAATATACTACCTTAGCAAAAAGTTTACCGACTGTGAAACAAGATACTCACTGCTCGAGAAAACTTGCTGCGCTTTGGCATGGGCTGCTCGCCGACTAAGACAGTATATGTTGACCCATACTACCTTGTTGATTTCGAAGATGGATCCAATCAAGTACATATTTGAGAAACCTGCTCTCTCTGGAAGAATTGCAAGATGGCAAATGATCTTGACGGAATATGATATACAGTATACTACTCAGAAGGCCATTAAGGGGAGTGTTGTTGCTGATCATTTGGCTCATCAAGCAGTAGGTGATTACCAGTCAATGAATTTTGAGTTCCCTGATGAAGACATTATGTCTGTTACCAAAGAACCTGGACAATATGACGGACCTGAACAAGGATCCCGATGGACTATGGTTTTTGATGGTGCCTCCAATGCACATGGTAATGGTGTTGGTGTTGTGATTAGTTCCCCTGAAGGTTGTCATACCCCGATTACTGCCAGACTTTGTTTCTATTGTACCAATAACATGGCTGAGTATGAGGCATGTATCATGGGTATGCAAGTTGCTATTGATATGAAGATTCAGTTCCTTGAGGTATATGGAGATTCAGCTCTGGTAGTAAGTCAGATTAAAGGAGATTGGGATACAAAGCATGATAATCTCATTCCTTACAGAGAACATGTGTTGTCTTTGATCCCACATTTCAAAGAGATTACTTTTGGACATATTCCACGAAGAGAGAATCAGTTGGCAGACGCATTGGCCACCATGGCATCTATGTGTGAGATCAGCTGGGATGGTGAAGACTTCCCACAACCTGTAAACGCAGACATAGTTAAAAAATACTACGCATAAAAAGAGACCCGCTAGGTTGACAGGCCTAGGCAAAAATAAGGGCATCCCGGCAAACCAAAAGGGTTTGGGCAAAAATTAGGGATATATATATATAAAAAGATGTACACCCGGCAAGTCGAAAACCTGAAAAGGCGGCTTGGGCAAAAAAGGGTATCCCGGTGGATTGAAAACCTGAAAGGGCAATCCAGGCAAAAGTTAGGGATTAAAGCGTATGACTATGTCTCGTTTGGATCACTCATGAAACTGCAACCAGTTGTACTACTTACTCAAGCTCAAACAGATAAAGCTCAATCCAATCGTTTCCGTCTCAACAGCAAGAAGATGAGATACTTGAGTGGCAATAGTAGAATTGAAACTCAATAGGATTATTTCCCACATAGCTGATTCTTTTTGTAAAGCTTCATGACAAAATTCTCTTACTAGGGTTTATGTCTCCTTGTACAAACCTACTCGTGTATGGGTCACTTTTGATATAAATAAATTCCATCTTTTGAATCCAGATTCACTTTTACCCTATTTACATAAGCGAAACGTCCATTGGTTGTGTTTGAATGTATGTATGCCTTTGAATATGATTGATGTTTACCAGAAATGCATGTATGCTTTTAATATGATTGATGTTTACCAGAAATGCATGAAAATGCAGTAATAGTATTTACTAAGGACGAACGAGGGAAGGATTTCAACGAAGCTTCGCCGGTTCATCTTTACAAGACAGTTACAAACCATCAGTAGGACTAATCCATTTTCACAAAGTCTAATCTCCCCTGGAATTTATATCCATCTCTTTTATCCTCATACGGATATACAGGAAATTACTTTCCAATAAGGGCACGATGAACGAAGACGGGATGTTATACTTATCCTACTATCAAATGAAAACGAAGGTTATCTATACCCTACTATCCCCAACAACGGGAGGTTATCTATACCTTGTTATCCCCAACAACGGGAGGTTATCTATACCTTGTTATCCCCAGCAGACGGAGGGTTATATATTCTTCAACAACGAATCGGGATTTATTTTCCTTGGCCAGCAGTTGTTATACAAGGATATCCAGACACTTCCAGCAGTATCATATCATACATACATCATTTACATCATACCATAACATATATGTCTATAGTACATTACCTAAGTGTATCATGTCATACATGCATACATAAAGCATAAACTAATGTTGTTATACAGAATGCTACCTTGTTTTCAGGTTAATTATCCAACAAACAAGCTTATGATCTTTGGGACTGCTTTATTGTAACCTCGGGGTTACTTTATCCTCCTGATGAGCTTCTTATTACTTTGGGACTGCTTTATTGTAACCTCAGGGTTATTTTATCCTCCTGATAGCCTCTCATGACTTCAAGACTGCTTTAGAGCTACTGATTGCTCTATCCTCCTGAAATCATCCTATTACTTCAAGACTGCTTTAGAGCTATTCATTGCTCTATCCTCATGAGGTCATATTACTACTTCAAGACTGCTTTAGAGCTATTGATTGCTCTATCCTCCTGAAGCCATCTAATTATTTCAAGACTGCTTTAGAGTTATCCATTGCTCTATCCTCCTGAAATTACATTATTATTTCAAGACTGCTTTAGAGCTATCCATTGCTCTATCCTCCTGAAATCATTACTTCAAGACTGCTTTAGAGCTATTGATTGATCTATCCTCCTGAAGACATATCACATTATTATTTCAAGACTGCTTTAGAGCCATTCATTGTTCTATCCTCCTGAAATCATATCATTGCTTCAAGATTGCTTTAGGGTTATCACTATTGATTGCTCTATCCTCATGAAGACATGCTGCTACATCATTATTATTCCAGACTCCTGACAGCTTTCATCATACACCCATATTTTGAACTGCTCCCCCCCTAGTGGCATCTTTAAGCCCACTCAATCATATTCGACTAGCCATCTGTACCACTCTAGTGCACTGGTGAGTGCAAATTTTTGGGCTTTTGTGTTCAATCCCCTTCAACCTTCCAGGTTACGACTGGCAAATATACCAATCTAACCCCTCAGGTTTCAGAAAATTGAACAGGGGCAGCTGTTGCACCCCAAAATTTGCCCTCACAATACAAGACTTTGTGCTTCTTGAAGGTTCGCAAGGTTCACAAACTTCTCAACATCTACAAGACCTTTCATGAGGTTCATGAAGTCCATAGGTTGCTTCTTGAAGGTTCACAAGGTTCACAAGATTCACAATGTTTACAAAGCTTTCCTAAGGGTCATGAGGTCTACAAAGCCACTTCGTGATGTTCACAAGGTTCACAAAGTTCACAATTGGTCAGAAGAGTTGACAATTCCCTCAGACAATGCACCTCCTAAGCAGTGCATCCGAAACTAGGGTTTTGACTTTAATCAGGCTAAATGGACTTCCAAGACTTCAAGTGAGCTTCATAACATCTTATATGTGTATAAGAACCCCCATGTCAAGTTTCAAGACTTTTCTCAAAAGTTTGCTCAGTCAGATGATCAGATAAGTCAAAAGCAGTCAATGCAGTTAAAAAGTCAAACTGAGGTCAACTGTGGTCAAACCAAAGTCAAACTTCATGATTTTTTGCCAACATCAAGTATATGAAGTAAAATTCATCATTTGATCAAGGGTTGATCATGATTCATCAAGGAGATTCCAGATCATCAATAATCAGGAGTTTCTAAATTAGGGTTTCCTCAGTAAAAGTCAACTGAACTTTGACCAGGCATAACTTTCACATACTTCATCACCAAGTCTCCATCCAAAGCTCATTTTGAAGGAAATTGAATTCTCTACAACTTTGATGTTGAAGGTTAAGCCCAAAAATGCTTTATTTGAAAGATATGATCTAAGACATTATGGGTCATTTCAAAAGTCAACAAAAAGTCGACAACTTCAAAAGGGCATAACTTGAGATTGGTAAATGATATGGACCTGAAACCAATGGGGTTGTTTAGAGGACTCTTCAAGCTTTCCAAAAAGTCCAAGAACACCATCATACCTTTAAAATTGAGAGAAATGTGCCCTTGCAAAGTTGGGCAATTTTGTGATGGTTTATGTTGAAAATGGAGGCTTAGAAGTATTTCTTTCCAAATGGGCTGCCTAATTTATGACCCAATCCATCTCATAACATGGTGCACGACCCAATTGACCAAAATTCATCATTTTTATTATTTTTTATTTATTTATTATTGATTTAATTCATAAAAATCATTTTAAATAAATAAAAAATATAAAAAATCTATTTTTGGGTGAAGATTTTGTTTCTAGAAATTCATAATCATTGATTGAATTAGAATGAGAAGGAAATCATGTGATCTCTCCCAAATTATTATTTTTTATTTATTTATTATTGATTTAATTCATAAAAATCATTTTAAATAAATAAAAAATATAAAAATCTATTTTTGGGTGAAGATTTTGTTTCTAGAAATTCATAATCATTGATTGAATTAGAATGAGAAGGAAATCATGTGATCTCTCCCAAATTATTATTTTTTATTTATTTATTATTGATTTAATTCATAAAAATCATTTTAAATAAATAAAAAATATAAAAATCTATTTTTGGGTGAAGATTTTGTTTCTAGAAATTCATAATCATTGATTGAATTAGAATGAGAAGGAAATCATGTGATCTCTCCCAAATTATTATTTTTTATTTATTTATTATTGATTTAATTCATAAAAATCATTTTAAATAAATAAAAAATATAAAAATCTATTTTTGGGTGAAGATTTTGTTTCTAGAAATTCATAATCATTGATTGAATTAGAATGAGAAGGAAATCATGTGATCTCTCCCAAAATAGCAAGCACTCATGATCAAATATTTGAAATTTATACAATGATCTTTTTGAATATTTTTTGGATCAAATATCCACACAACACATCAATGTTTCTGACCTAAATCCATCACACATATATACTAAGCACAAACCCTAGCCTCATTCACGAATTTGCGGCAGCCTAAAGGTAAGATCAAAAGCATAAAAATCTTTCAAAAAGTCATATTCGGGTTCTCAAATTCAGAGCATTGCAAGGTATTTGAAAGACATAGCAAGCTTCCTTGGACTCTTCTGATCATAAATCATCATCCATATGCATCGTATACACACCCAATTGCTCAACCCGAGTTCATCTTGACCTTGAATATTTTGTTTTCGAATCCATTGATTTATCATGTTTAAACTGTTTTTGATTGTTGTAGGATGTTTAGAATGAACTCTAGAACGATTCTGGGTGGTTCAATTGGATTTTCATTGCAGGAACAAGAATTCACCATGATTAGGGTTTTCGGCCCTCTTTAGGGTTTCACGATTTTCAAATGATAAATGGATTTGAAAAACATAGGACGATTGAAAAACTCAGTAGCAATACAATGGTGCAATCAATTTTGTGAAATTTTGCCGTTTGGATGAAGTTTGTGTTTCGCAGGGTGGAAGAACTCGTAACAATATTCGTAGGAGAAAACGTTGCAAAATCCGCAGGTAATGGGAGGAAGAAGAAGGCTAGTTCGCGCCTGTTTTCAAATTCAAATGTTATTAAAAAAAATAATATGAATTGTTCCTGGATATATTTCACAATTGTATGCTTAGCCTGATGGTTGTTGTGCTTCCTGGAAATCAAGCTGGCTTGGGTTCAAACCCCAGCCAGGTAAGTTTCCGCTTTTTTTTCTTTCCTTTTATTTGATTTAAATATTATAATATTAAAAATTAAATATATTATGTATATTTCTCAATAATAAATAAATAATAATAAAATATGTTTGTTTTCTTTAATTTTAAAAAATATGTTTTTTTTCACAAATCTTGTTTCTATATTTTATGTCTAAATTGTAATATGTATAAATTAGAAAATTTTTGTATATAACTAAATCCTATTTTTTTTATATAAACCCTAAAAATTTATTTCTCATATAAACCCTAATTTCATAAAACTCTAAAAATATTTTTTAATACAAATCTAATCCTATTTTTTTTAATGTTATTTTCTAATATAATTATTATGTATGTATGTTTACTATAATTCTTACAAATTTTTGTAAATATACTTATAAATATTTTTTTACATAACTTTAGTTTATAAATAATTGTGCTTATAATAATTAGATTTTTTGTAGTAACTTCATGATTAAAATATAATTTAATAATTTGTAAATTAAAACAATTGTTTATTCATATTTGTTTTTTTTAGTTGATTATATTAAAAAATTGTTAATTTCTTATTATTATAATATTTGGATTAATTTTGTTTATTCTTATTTACTAACCCATTTATATTCTAATCATGCTTATTATTTTGTCAAATATTGCTTACTAACCCCCTTTATTATTTATTATTGCTTATTTATATTTTATTTATCTTTGCTATTTAATTATTTTGCTTATTATTTTGTAATTGTTTCTTGGATGTAAAGTTGTTTAATTATTTAATTATTATTATGGTTAGTAATTAGGGAGTGTAACAACATGTATGTAATATTAAAATAAATTTAGATCACTTTTAAATAAAGATAATTAAAATAAACACGTCACACACGTAAATCGATTTTAATCGCCGTCTCACTTCCTAAGGATATCCCTCAAGTTGCCTACGAATAATGGTTAAGTGGGGTGTATAAAGCAAGTCCCTCAAATAGAAAAAAAATCATCAAAGTCCCTTATGGTTGCCTTTACGAATCGAGTCCCTTTCGAAAAATGATGATGGTCCCTTATATGTGCTTATTACATCCCACAATGGTCTTCAAAGTCAAATTGTCCCTCACATATCCCTTAACATCCAAAGTAAGGACTACCTACTCCATTATAGTAGGGATAGTCTTACTAAGGAAAGGATAAAGAATAAGAAAGACCTTTAAACATTAGGGTAGGTTACTCCTAGGTGCTTGCTCACTTCAAAACTGTTTCACACTTAAACAAATTTTCAACAAGTTTTCAAACAAGTTCTTAACACATCCTTACATGGATTATTTATTAACTATTCTGAAAATTTTCTATTCACACACTACACTTTCAAAACAATTCAAAAGTGAGCTTAAGTACCTAAGAGCCCATGGATAACCATGGATGAAAAGGGTGCTAACACCTTCCCTTTTCATAACCTACCCCCCGGACCCAAAATATTCTCTAAGGTCTTTCCTGTTCTTTTATAACCTTTCCTTATGGATAAAATAAAAGTCGGTGGCGACTCTTGCTATCCGCAACATTGTTTAAAGTCAGTTCTCCCACCGTGTTACAGGGACCGTTCGCTATACGCTCGCCTAGCGAGCTGCTAGCGAACGTTCGTTGCGTGCTCGCCTAGCGAACTGCTAGCGAGTCGCCTGCGAACAACAATATTCAGTTCTGCTCCAACTCTTCCAAACTCACCGAAATCACCCAATTAAATCCAATGTTATTCCAATAGCCTTAGCCTAACATATATCAACTAATATACGGTATCTAAACACGATTCTAACCGTTAAATAACGATTTCTATCGATTAATCCAACTTCGACCTAAAAATGGAAAGTATGGAAAACTACCAAACGATTCCAATCTAGCACATATATGACCTTATACATTATTAAGATGATAAACATTCTCACCCTTACCTGATTAATTGCAAGCTTTGGTTGATCTTGATGATTTTCGAAGTTTCCTCTTCTTTCTCCTCTTTTTCTCTTCTCCTTCTTTCTTTCTCTTTTCTTTCCTTCCTTTCTTACTATCCCCCTCTTTCTCTTCTATTTTCCTCTTTTATATCTTTTCCAAACTATTTCCAAAACATCTACTAATTTAATATCTCATAAAATATCCCACTTATCATTAAATAGGAAATGTCTAAAATACCCTCCAAAACTATTCTCTCCGAAAACTCCCAAACTCGGTTAAAATAGGATAATATGTAAACATCACATATTTCCACGCAAATTCCACCTCAAAATAATTATTCGCCCAATTAAACAAAAAGGACTCAACGAAAAAGGAATAATCGAAATCGGGGCGTTACAATTCTCCCCCACTTAGGAATTTTCGTCCTCGAAAATATCTCCTGGTTCAAATCATATCGGACACGAATTTCGCGCCCTCTCTCCGTTTCCCAAGTCACACATGATCGCCCACATGCATACTTCCATACCGCAATCATAGTTATGCCATGTGACTCATATAAACCCATCAATCCTCATCAATCTCCATTGGAGATTGTGGGTACACCGCTTGCACCTCACCAGGAACGACATCTCGGTCATTCTACCCTGGTGATCATCTCACTAGGGACGAAGCATAGTCATAACACTTATACCTCATCAGGAATGTCACTTAGTAATGTCTAATACACAAAGCTAAGCCCCACAAGAAGTCTCCCCATAACCAACTCATATCGCAAAATTGCTTAGCCAGATCCAACTCTCTCTATCATCCTTTTCATCATATGCAAGGATCTTCAAATTACAGTATAAGCTACCACATTATCCTTTCCCGGATGATAATCTCAGTCTAAAACCATAATCCTTCTAGAGTTCCCAATTACTTTCTCTGTCTCACATACTACGCTTCCAAATTAAGCAGATACCTCAAGCTCTGGCGGTCACCATCATTCTAAAGCTCAAACTAACCAATTGAAGCCCCCAACTCGGGAACAACCACAACAGTAACCAACTCCAAATTACTTGTCAGACAATTACTCTTATGCACTCCAAGTTGTCGTAAGGCATGACTACAACTTACTAATGTTGCACTGAACACATCTTCCAATCATATCAACAGAGCTTCTCACAATACAACAATTAATTCTGTCGAGCCCGGCACAACCCATACACGAGTTGTTGACAGCTCTCCAGAAACCCTTTGAAACTCTCCTCACCACAGCATAAAACTGCTTCTTCTCCCGTACTGATAACTTAAGTTCCTTATGCTCAATATGATCCTCTATTCTCTTCTTTGAATATACCAAAATATCATCGGTGAACACAATCATTGCTTCAATCAATCAAGTATGGAGAATCCTCATGCCAAATGGTTACTCGGTTCGCAAATTGTGGCAAAAACACGCACCACAGACTCTGCATCCACTACTAAATCCAAAATAGTCCATAAATAATTAACTTAATTCCATGCCAATACTTCACCATCATCTAGATCATTGGACTAGCTTTCCAACGCTTCGAACCGTGCGTCATTCCAAGTTACGGTCCTTCCGTTACGACAAAAATACTAAAACAACTTTCTCTGCCCAGGACTTCCTCGCTAGGCGAACATAGTAGCGAGCGTGGAGTCGTTCGCTAGCATGCTCGCTAGGCGAAGACCTGGCGAACATGACAGTCCAAAATCTTAATTTCGACCGTTACCTGACTTCCGAGTGTCCGATTTCGATTCCGTAAAAAGCTGTGATCTCGGAATTTGACGTACTGCAACAATTTCACACTTAGAAGACCATATAGCACATCTTCGACTCTTGGAATACTTAAAGGCCTTGCTACACCAATTTTCACTCCACGTTTATGCTTTCTTTAACATCCACCGGATGTCACTATCCACCCTTTGCATACTTAACCTCGCAATGACAGTGTTTTCACACGTGTCGCATACAAGGGGACAAACGACACAAGACAACCTGGCCGGATGGACCGACCTGCTCTGATACCACTTGTAACATCCCACTTCCCAAAACAAATAAAATATAAACATTATAATTGAACATCAGAGTTTTCATCATTTACAGTGGGATATCACATCACCAATAAGTCATCAAAATACTTTATTGATTATTTTCAAAATAATACAGCGGAAATTGTCATTTCAACATTCTTGGCCATCTGTCAGATTTCATAAAATCTCTATTATTATAATTCATCAAAATGTGATACGTCACAGGATTTACAACAAGTTTGACACAAAACAATTAAAACACCCATATTCCGTGTTACGTATCAGAGCACCCTAAGACTCAACCTGTACACCGCTATCCAAGCTATCTATGTACCTGGATTATCTGTACTTTCGAGGAAGCACAGACCACAACAACAACAACAAAGGGGTGAGAATCACGATCAAATAATAATGGTATAATAGTACATGAAATAAAAGGAAGAATCTATATAAATCATTTCACATGCATATCAATCGGGCTAACTGTCCCACCATTAATCACAACATACGATCACGCAACACGTGCGCACACACAGACCCCGAAACATACGGTATCGACTCATTCGTCCGTCAGATTCTCTTAGGAATCAAATATAACCATCGCATCAAGCGAGGTTCTGCAAATCCTCCAAGGGATCAATTATAACCATCGCTCACACCCCACAAGGGCACACGAGGTTCTGCAGATCCTACACGGGATCAAATATAACCATCGCTCACACCTCACAAGGATACACGAGGTTCTGCAGATCCTACACGGGATCAAATATAACCATCGCTCACACCCCACAAGGGCACACGAGGTTCTGCAGATCCTACACGGGATCAATTATAACCATCGCATCAAGCGAGGTTATGCAGATCCTACACGGGATCAATTATAACCATCGCATCAAGCGAGGTTCTGCAGATCCTACACGGGATCAATTATAACCATCGCATCAAGTGAGGTTCTGCAGATCCTACACGGGATCAAATATAACCATCGCATCAAGCGAGGTTCTGCAGATCCTACACGGGATCAATTATAACCATCGCTCACACCCCACAAGGGCACACGAGGTTCTGCAGATCCTACACGGGATCAATTATAACCATCACATCAAGCGAGGTTCTGCATATCCTACACGGGATCAAATATCTCTAGATTGTCCATCATAATGCCTTTTATGCAAAATGACTCACGACATTTCTCTACGCGCATACATATTCGTAATTACATTACTATGCATATTCACCTCACATAGGTACCTACAATCTATGTGCTCTCATGCTAATCTATCATGCATTTCCATTCAATTCGGACAAACGCTTAAAATTGCCAAACGACCACTAATTCCCGATAAAAATCGATTTCTAGGATTCACGCCATTCGGCTACCCACAGCATATCACAAACCAGCACACCAACTTTTAAATCAGAGAAGGGTCGATCGCAACCGGAACCCCAAGCCACAACAGCACACAATCAGCAGAGAAAAATCACTCTGCTACGTTCGCTACACGCTCGCCTAGCGAGCTGCTAGCGAGCGTTCGCTTCCTCCTCGCCTAGCGAACTGCTAGCGAGCACAAACAGAAGCTACAGACCTCGTTCGCTACCTCGTTCGCCACAGCGAACCCCCAGTGAACTCTTCGCTACTCCCTTCGCGGCTAGCGAAGGAGACCAAAACACCACTGGCCCAAGTTTGGGACCGTTCGCTATACGCTCGCCTAGCGAGCTGCTAGCGAACGTTCGCTGCGTGCTCGCCTAGCGAACGTTCGCTGCGTGCTCGCCTAGCGAACTGCTAGCGAGTCGCCTGCGAACAACAATATTCAGTTCTGCTCCAACTCTTCCAAACTCACCGAAATCACCCAATTAAATCCAATGTTATTCCAATAGCCTTAGCCTAACATATATCAACTAATATACGGTATCTAAACACGATTCTAACCGTTAAATAACGATTTCTATCGATTAATCCAACTTCGACCTAAAAATGGAAAGTATGGAAAACTACCAAACGATTCCAATCTAGCACATATATGACCTTATACATTATTAAGATGATAAACATTCTCACCCTTACCTGATTAATTGCAAGCTTTGGTTGATCTTGATGATTTTCGAAGTTTCCTCTTCTTTCTCCTCTTTTTCTCTTCTCCTTCTTTCTTTCTCTTTTCTTTCCTTCCTTTCTTACTATCCCCCTCTTTCTCTTCTATTTTCCTCTTTTATATCTTTTCCAAACTATTTCCAAAACATCTACTAATTTAATATCTCATAAAATATCCCACTTATCATTAAATAGGAAATGTCTAAAATACCCTCCAAAACTATTCTCTCCGAAAACTCCCAAACTCGGTTAAAATAGGATAATATGTAAACATAACATATTTCCATGCAAATTCCACCTCAAAATAATTATTTGCCCAATTAAACCAAAAGGACTCAACGAAAAAAGAATAATCAAAATCGGGGCGTTACAACCGGCGTGCCGTCAGGATAAATGGGAAATATTTTAAAAAATACAAACCCATGCTACAAGAGATTCAAGTTCAAAAATAAAATTTCATTAATAAAAGCGGCATACGGTTGTGGAAGGCCAACACAAGATACACAGAAACATAAGAAAATTACAACTTTGACAAAAGAAAAATATGGATATTCTGGAAACCTCGCCTTAAAACCCTCAAGCAAGGTTCTCTCGTGGTCCACCCTACTCTCCAAAACAAATTTCCTCTGCTGCATTTTGTCAATGGTTTTCTTAATCACCAAGGCGGCTTAGACATGAGCAATCTCTTTTGCCACATCCTGGTTGATAACCTCCCTAGCCGGTAAGGGTGACTCAGCATCCAAAGAAGCTTTTTACTTTCGACATCAACAATTTTCCGTTCAAGCTCTGCTATCTGAGATTGATAGTCAGCTATTTGCTGGTCGAGGGCATGATGTTTGTCAGAATGCATTTGCTGAGAGGTCTCAAAATCTTCTAAATTTTTCTCACAGACAGAGCTGAGTTACCACTCCCGTTTCATCTCATTGATCTTAACTCGAATCTGGGCATCATCTTGCTTGTATAATGACACGTCTTTCGCCAGTTGGGTGAAGAAAGCCTCAAACTCGATAAAATATTTGGTTGTGGGGGCAGGCACGTCGAACATAGAGAGCGCATCCAGAATTTTGAAGACATCACGAGCCACAGGGTCTTTAGCGGCTGCTTCCATAAATTCATCCTCAAACAAGTATGACCTTAATTCCTATAGCTTGAGGGTAAAAGTGCCATTCGCTGCTGGGTCAACAGTGTTTTTTGATCTGGCGGGAGTAATAGCCTCGACAGAGTCACGAAGTTTGAGGAGGGCCTTTAATGTCTCTGCTAGTTTCGATAACATTCCTCTGAGGCGAAGTAGTGTCAGCAGCATGAGGAGTGACCACAGAGTCTTCTCTATGGATAAGAGCATTGCTCTCTTTATTGGCTTCAAGATCAATAGAAACAACATGGTTTGGGTTAAGCGTAAGAGCTTTTTCTGTTGACGTCCCTGGGAACTCATCAATTTTTTGAGGGCTTAAGAGAGGTACAGTCTCAGCATGCTGGCCAGCAGTGTTGGCGATGATGTCGGCCAGTGTTGGCGAAGCCGGTCTTCTACATCCTGTGAAACAACCAAGGGAGATGTTAATGAGAAGATGTAGGGAGAATGTCAACAAGAGGATGAAAAGGTGAATACCTCAACAATTTTGGGTGATGGAGGGGTTTTAGTAACAACTGTCTGGAAAACCTCAGTCAAGTCTTTAGGGACAACAGGCTTGGGGGTGGAAGTAGCCCCTTTGAGAGGCATCCCTCTAGCTGTAACCTTCTTATTCCTCCTCAAAGGTGTAGCCGGAAGAGAATCTGACGCCTCAGAGGGAAAAACCCAAGACTGGGTACTCTCATCTGACAAAACAACTTCAGGAACTAGTGGTTGCTCAGGAGCCTAACCAGAACAGATAGCATGAGTGGGCAAGCAGGGATAAATGAACAGAAGCAATAAAAAACATGTAATACCTGAGCACTGGAGGTTTCTTGCTTTTTAGGTGGCCTGGTTGAAGTCGACACCGCAGGTGGGTCTCTTTTTTGACCCTAAAGAAATGGGCGACAATCAGCAAAAAGAATGTCAAAGCACAAATACAAGAAGATAAAGGCAAGAAAGGAGGTGTTACCTTCTTCGACGCATCCCCAAGAACACCAGTTGGTCTCTCGTCCGCCAAAGGCACCAACGAAACAGGGGCTTCGCTCGATAAGGCCGCGAAGGCATCGACCTCATTCTCCAAAAAAGGTCATGGTTACAATTTTGAGTTTGGTACTCCGGCCACCTGTTGCACCCCAAAATTCGACCAACATTTATTTACCCATCAAGAGTTGTATGAGACTTTGAAGCTAGCCAAGAAGTTTATTCAAGTGTTCAAAGGTTGATATCTTTGTCAGAAAACTCAAGAGATCCTCAGAGAGATTGGTTGAAACCAAGGTTGTGTGTCTCATAACTTGAGAGTTGTGGGTGCTCCTCAGATGATTCTGAGACTATGAGGGTAGACTGGAAGCTTTGAGAAAGCTTATG
Organism: Lathyrus sativus; assembly: GCA_963859935.3. Classification (NCBI taxonomy): domain Eukaryota; kingdom Viridiplantae; phylum Streptophyta; class Magnoliopsida; order Fabales; family Fabaceae; genus Lathyrus; species Lathyrus sativus. Next base: position 687,526,546 of record OZ012741.1, on the reverse strand, counting down.
AGATGTCTTGAAAGCCATCATGAAGCCTAGAGAGGTCATTGTACAAGGATTCAAAAGATTCAGCCATGAGTGGTGGAATTAGGGTTTGACTGGGTCAACATCTAGGTCAACTGATGATTTGGAGAGGGTTGAGACCTAATACAAGAGCCATGTGATCATGGAATGATGCATGGAGATGCTATAAGGATGATTCCTAGACCAACTCATCATGATTGAGGAGTTTGAGAAGTTTTAAGCTAGGGTTTCTAAGGATTGAAAGTGTAAAATCCCCTAGTTTGATCCCTATCTTCAAGGCAGTTTAGCTCAAGATGTGATTGTCATATCATCTTCCCCATAACATGAACGTTGTATATCTTGTTCTTAGCTTTAATTTGAGTACTAAAAGTCCTTGATAGGATTTGTAGAGCTCAAGTTATGACTTTGACAAATTACAGGTCATCTGAGGTTTGTGAATCTGGGTCCTTGAAAGTCACCCAACTTGCATCCAACGTTTGCCCTAGTAGGATGATTCCTATGGACTCTTGGTCAACATGAATGTTGTATATAATCTTCTTAGATTTCTAGAGAGTACTAGAAGTCCTTGATAGGATTTGTAGAACTCAACTTATGGCTTTGACAAGTCAAGGGCATTTTGGTCATTTGGAGGTTATAGGTCATTTCAAGCATAAGGCCATATCTCCTATTTCCTAGCTTCAAATGGAAAAATCTTCAACATAAAACTTGATTAGAATGATGTTTTAAGGCTAGTAGGGAGGTCATGAGATGTTGAAAAGGCTTGTATCAAAAAGTGATGAAAATGGCCTAAAATGGAGGCATAAGTTAAATAAGTTGAAATTGAAAATTGGAAATCACAAGTTATACATCCAAACCATGTCATATAATAGGTCATTTTGACTCCAAAAGACATTTTAAAAACAATGGTTCAGCCACAATTTTGATTTGAGGCCTAGATCATAGGGCTGCTTTGGAAATGGTTTACTTGCATCTTAAGGCACCAAAGCAAAACTCAACAAAACTCAATGTACAAGTTAGTTATGCATTGTAACACATCATATATCTCATGTGGGGAGAATTTCAAGTCAGAATTGGTTATCACAAGGGTTATGGCATGAGATAGCACATAAGGAGAATTGAAATCAAAATGTCATGACATGAGATTTCCAATTTCTCATTGGATGGTCCTAGATGGTTCTAGATGATTCTAAACCACTCTATATAACATGTATAACTTGCTCAGATGCAAGTTTGGTGTAAGATTTGAGATAAGAGAGAGTTGGTTGTTTCAATTGCTTCCATTGCAAGTTGAAAGTGAATTCCCTATTCTGAACCATTTCCATTCATTCTTTCCATTCATACACATTCCATAGATCATAGTGAAGCTGTGCAGATTGATTTGAGAGCAAATCCATGGTGAATTGAAGAGTTGGTGATTGAACCTTCAAGGTAGCAAGTCAGAATCGAATTCTGAGATTGAAGCTTCCTCCATCAAAATTGTTGCAAACAGTAGCAAGATTAGCATCTAAGGAAACTTTCTGAAGAGTTTCAAGGCTTGAAGTGAAGGATTTCATCATTTGTTCATCAAGATTTACCAGGTTTGTAAAATTCACTCTACACCATGTTTTATGCATAATTAGGTAGATTGGTTAGGTTAGAAAGGTTAGAGACACATAGGTGATGGATTTTGGAAAGTTAGAGATCAATTGGTGAAGATTGAATTATGGACACCATTTCTTTATGGACCAAGAACTCCTTGAATCTTGAGTAATAATCTTAGTTCTTTAGTGGAAGTTGACCAGTGATAGGAGGTGAACATTTTAGTGTAAACAATTTCAAGAATCTTGAGTTTTGATTTTCAAGCATAATTTGAAGTTGCTATCGGGTTTCAAGTTTGAGTGAGATTCAATGGAATTTGAGATCATGGTTGGATTCAGTGTGGAAAATGGAGCATGTTAGGGTTTTAAACTTTGAGTTTTGATGGAGATATGAGGATTCACGATTGGAGAGAATTGGTGTATGGAGCTCTGTTTCCATGGAGGGGTTGCAGCAAACCCTAGCTGAAGGTTGAAGACAACCTCCCAGCCATCAGATCCAGCTTGACCCCTTGACCCTCGTTTGATCCAACGGCCCGTGCTTAATTTTAGTTTGAGAGGGAATTCAGAAACGAGTGAAACACACCGTTTCATTAAACAGTGGCTTCTTGGGCTTTAGTGAAGAACACTATCCACACCCCCCAGTCATGACCCACTTGGATTTTACACTGCATTTGGTTTCTATTCGCATCGTGGATTTTTCTTTTTCTTTATGTTTTTTGATTAAATTTCTGATGATGATTGGGCCTGGCGCGTATTGTTACCTGCACCCCCCATTCTGGGCCCATGCGCGTATTGAACTGCATTGCATTACTATCCGCACCACATCCTTTCATATTTCATTTTATTTTCTTCCATTTTTTTGTTAAACTTTGAAAATTCATAATAAATGGAAAAATAATGATTTTTAAATGGGAATTTTTGCTCCTATTTCATATTAATGTCTAGAAAATTATCAAATAAAAACATTTTCATTTCATGCATTTTTAGTATTTTTTGTGCATTTTCTATTTTAATTGCTTTTATATTCTTTTATGTTGATACATGAATTTGTAGAATTTTGTTTAGGTAGTTCCCTTTACATTTTTAGGCCATTATTTTTAGGATTGTTAGATATAAGCTTTAGCTTCCCCCTGGATTTATTCCATAATTTTGTGATGAATTTTAGGATAGTTTTGATTAGATGGCATCAGGTTGTGTAGAATTAGGTTAATACTTAACATAGGTCCACAATAGCATTAGAATTTTGGGTTTCTAGGTCAAGTTAGACATTGGGGCATATAAGGGTATTAAGGGTAGGTATGTAGGATCCCTTAGAAATTATATTAGGTTTTAATATAGTGGTATACTATTTTTAGATGATTTTTGTAGTTGATGATTGTTTGTGTTGCCCTTGTGGGCTTGTATTTTTGTTGCTTTGCTTTGTGGGCTTGGAGAGCTTGGCTTTGTTCTAAGGAGCATTGAGGAGCATAGTAGGAGCATTGAGGATCTTGATAGCTTGATCTTATTTGTTTTGTTGATTGTTTTAGGGTTAGGGATTAGGGAGAGTTTAGACTTAGTTAACTTCTTTCTTAAACATGGATGGTATCTTTCACCTCCATTCCTCCCTATGATTCAAAGTCCTTCCATGGTATACACCTCTCTCCTTTGGAGGGATAAGTGATGTACCTAGGGAGTAGAACTTTTGAGGGAACCATTCCTTTGATGTTGAACCCTTATAGGTCACCTTTGGTGGTCAATAAGCAGTTCAATATCCCCAGCTTATCCAGTAAGTGATTTCCCCTGGTTTGATTTTCTTGAGAGATGTTGAGCTTGAGCTTGAAGATGAAGACTTCAATGAAGAGTATAGAAGAGGATGAATCCTTGAGTATTGCCATTCCAGTTGAAGCTTGAAGAGCAACAAGATCAAGTTGATACTTGAAGACCCCTGAAGATAAAGTAAAGACTGAAGGATGAAGTTGACACTTCTAAGTGATTGAAGATTATTCTGAAGAGCTGAAGAACAAAGGAAGTTGATACTTACTTTGATGCTTGGAGACCCTGAAGGAGATCAAGTTGATACTTGTGGTTAATAGTGAAGCCTGAAGGTGGAGCTGGTCAAGAAGCTGAAGCTCAGAGAAGATAAGTTGGAACTTATGTTGAATGGTTGAAACCTGGAAAAGCAAATTGATATTTGTCAAGAGTGATTGAAGTCTGAAGACTGAATTGCTATTGGAAGAGCTGAAGCTTGAGGTTGAGAGAGGAGAGGATCTGCTTTCTTTTCTTTTTCTTCTCTGTATTGACATGTTTTGTTTGACTTGCTTGATGCATTAGAATAAGTCCATATCTAGAATAAGTAGAATCTAGGAGCATGATTGCACTAGAGGTTGAGTTGCTCCCTCTGCTTATACTGTTATTGTGTGGCTTTGCTTGCGGGTATTCGGTAGAGCCCAGCTCCCTTGCCCATGTGGTTTGTTTGCCTGATGGCATTTTATTTCATTTTTATCTGTATGATTGCAGTTTACTGTATTTTGCTTGATAACATGTTGTTTTATATTTCAGTATGATTGCTGTTATCCATTCTGGCTTGAGGTTGAGATGAGCTTGTGGAGGCTGAAGCCCCACACACATTTCCTCCCTCACTTGCATTGCATGCATTTTTACTGTTAAGCTGGTGCTTTGTCTGTTTTGGTGTATCATTGACATGATCCCTTAGGACTCTCATTTCCTTTGATAAGGAATTGATGATAGAACTTTAGGTTGAAACCTATGCATGACAACTTCTAGGAGTTCCCTGTTCAAACCTCAACCATAGGATGAATCCATGGCATGACAACAATAGGACTTGATAGTCTCCCTCCTAGTTGGGCCTGTTCTCTTCTCATCTCAAAACAGTTTAAGATACAGTAATCATGAATGATTTCTTTCATACGTTACGAGCCTTAAGCTATCTGAGAAAGGATTGTGGGAGAGTTTCTTTTCCACAGTCTGGATGTTTAGTATGGTACCCTTTGGGTGACATGCGACGCATTCACTCTCAGGTCATAGTCTCTAGTGCGATTGAAATCGCAAACACAATAAAAAAACACTTCTTTCGTAAAAGACAGGAAATAAACCGTAGTTTCCCGAACTACGTGAGCTCTGATCTCTCATACCTGTTGAGAGTACGTAGGCACAATACTGATGTATTGGCGAGCTACCTTCCCCCGTAACCCGTCGTAGGCCGAACTACGTTGACTCTGATTTCTCGTTCTTTGATGAGAATACGTAGGCATAGAGTGCGATGCTTTACCGAGACATTTTTCTTTTCTGTTTAAGCCAGCCTTGATAGGTAGATAGATAAAGCCAACCCGTCCAGTAAACATAACAAGCGTGGATCCCGTCGAGTACGATGGACGTGAGGGGTGCTAATACCTTCCCCTTGCGTAACCGACTCCCGAACCCAGACAATGGTTGCGACGACCTTGTCTTACCTTTTTCGTCAGGTTTTTCCGATTATTTCCTTTCCCGCTTTGAGGGATAAATAACGAAAGGTGACGACTCTTCTGTTTTGCCGGCACCTTATTTTCGCGGAAGCGACAGCTGGCGACTCTGCTGGGGATCGAACCCAGAATCTCTGGTTCTCTGGTTCCCTATGCGAGTCAATTCTAACGCTTGTATGTTTACTTGTTGGGTTGCGTTTATTTATCGCATTTTACTTCTCGCACTTTATTTCCCGCATTTTATTTTCAGTATGATATGATTATCTGTGTTGTTGTGGGATGGGAGTTCTGATGAGTGAGAAGCCAGACCCAGGCTTGAGTGCACCATAGACTTAGAGTGGAAATTAGTGGGCGCGTGCTTGCTTTGCAGGCACTAGTATCTCATGAAATCCACGCTCAGACGAGGTTCATCCGGTTGGCTTCTCTTTCAACCCTTTGGGTTGAGACAGTTGCTGGTTTGGTGGATTGTCGACTCTGGGGACCGATCATTTGTGATTCAGTCGAGTGAGGCTGCTTCATGAGCTGGTGATGCCACACCTTCTGGGTATCGTATCACCCCTCTTGAATGTCTATGACGCTGATGAACGCATAGGATGCCGAACTTGAGTCAGTTTAGGTCCATACCTATAAGCAGGGTTGGGTTTATTGCAGGAAACCTTGACCTTCAGACTACCTGGTTTTCTTGACAGTGAATCAGTTTTGTTGGTACCGGGATTTCTCAGTTGCAGATTTGTCTGTTCTTGATAGAGCAGGTTTTGATCAGAGGATCTTATCAGCGGATGTATGTTTGTTCTAGATAGAGCAGAGTCTTCATCATCAGTTGTTTGTTCTTGATAGAGCATATTTTTGAGTGGGGTCTGAAGATCTCATCAGCAGCTGTATGTTTGTTCTTGATAGAGCAGATTTTTGATTGGGGTCTGAAGACCTCATCAACAGATATTTCTTGATCCTACATCCGAGGTCCTTATTATCAGACATTTGTTCTTGACAGAGCGGAATTATGATCCTGTGTATGTGGTCCTATCAGATGGTTGTTCTTGGCAGATCAGATTTGTGGTCTGATACTAGGGTTTTCTTCTTATCAGATGCAGTGGTTGTTCTTGATAGAGCAAGATTATGGTTTTGTTGATACAGAATCTCCGCAGCACAGTTGCTTTGGCCTCCTATTGCATGATCGCATTTTGCATTAGTTTGCATATTCATTTGCATTTCATTAACGTGTGTCTGTGTTACAGGTACCGTTTTCCCCGATCCAGGATTTCTTGCCTCCTATTGTATTGTTATGGGCTCTCTGAGGAAGACCGTGGCTTATAAGTTCCCTACCCCTGATATGGTTAAGCTAACTGGTTTGATAGCTCTAGAAGATGATTCTGTGAAGGATGAGTTCAGAAAATCCTACGGAAGGTTGCTCAGTTTGGTTCATAAGCCTTCTGTGTTCGAGTTGAATGGGTTGCACGCTCTGTTGCAGTTCTACGACCCTCCGCTGAGATGTTTCACCTTTCAGGATTTTGTTCTCGCACCTACGCTAGAAGAATATGCTGATTTGCTAGGTGGGCCTATCAAGAGGCAGATGCCTTTTGTTCACATGGATGCTGAGCCTGATCTGGCTGGTTTAGCTCCTTCACTTCATCTGGACGCCTCCGAGTTAGTATTGACTAGTTGGAACAAGGTTCCTGGGTTCTCCTTGCAGTTTCTAGTGGGTAAGGCTCAGCAGTGTGCCAAGGACGGATGTTGGGTCGCGTTCAATGCCATCCTCGCTCTATGCATATATGGCATCATCATGTTCCCTAATATGCCCGATTTTGTAGACTTTGATACGTTTCACATCTTTGCTTCAGGGAATCCAGTCCCCACCTTGATAGGAGATGTCTATCATTCAGTCCACTACAAAAACGAGAACAGGAGGGGGAAGAACGTCTCATGTTGTGTACCTTTGCTTTACAAATGGCTTGATAGTCATCTGCCCAAGAGGGGTCCTTTTGTTTTGTCTGCAGCCACAACTGAATGGCCTGAGCGTCTGATGAGTTTATCTGCAGAGGATATTGACTGGTTCGACAGAGATAGGTTGGGTACTGAGGTGTCTTCAGTTGCAGCGGATTTCCAAATGTGCCTTTGATAGGTAGGAAGGGCTGTATAAACTACAATCCATCATTGTTGGTTCGACAGTTCGCGTATGCTTTGAGAACTCCGCCGAAGGATGAAGAGGTACAGGAATCTCTGTACCTCACTGGTATTCTAGAGGGGGATCTGTTGTCCAAGCTTCAGCGCGCGTGGAATGGTATCAGTAAGCGAGGAAAGCCATTGCTGGGAAAAAGCAACAATCAAGCCTACCCTCCGTACGTGACTTGGATCAGAGCCAGGGCCGATGCTATAGGGATGCCGTTTCCTCATGCCAAGCCAAAAAGCCCTCCAATGATTGAAGAGCCTACTACTGTACCCATTCAGCAGCATAATTAGGTGTTAGCTGAGCGGGATGAATTGAAGCGGGCGAATGAAGAACTGGAGAAGGAATTAGCTCAGCTCCGGAGCGAGAGGAACGAAGCCGTTCATTCTTTCAAAAGGCAGGCAGAGTTGGTGAACCAGCTAGGTACAGACCTGACTAAGCAGATAGCCGAGCGTGAACGCATGGGTCGAGACTTCAAAGTTGTCAACGACGTACTAGCTACGAAGAAGCAGCACTTGGACGAGGCATATCGGAGGATATCCAAGTTCAACCAGCACTGGAAGGCTTCCCTGGCCACCAGGAAAGAGCGAGAGGATAAGCTGATGCTGCAGATCTCCAAGCTGGAAGCCCAGGTGAAGGACAGTGAAAAGAGGTTTGATGAAGAAACCGCCCGCAGATACGCCGCTGAAGGCCAGCTCAACAAAGCTCTCGCTAACCTGAAGGAGCGCGAGCTGAAGTTTGAGTCCAAGAAGCGGAAGTTAGAAGATTGCTTTGGCGAAGGAGCATGGGAAAGTTCGGTTGAAGGACTTCAGTACATCATTGTGCAGAGGGAATTACTCGTCGAGGGGTTGCTCACTCTGCCGGATCATCCAGAGACGAAGGAGTTGTTAGAAGAGTATCGCGCCCGTGGCCGTACTTGACTATTTGTATTCCTTTTGTTTTGATCATTGTTGTATGCTGACCATCACCAGGCTTGTTGGCTGAGGTCACGCTGTTGATTAATCTTGTACTCGCTGATGCTATGTACTGCCTTGATAGGCTTTCTTTATATATGAGATTGTTGTTTCCCTGATTGGACTCGGACTTCTTCTTCTTATTATTATCAGCACTGGCACTCAGGCACTAGGATCGGGGGAAATCTCCCAAACACACAGACACACGCATGCATTTGCATGAGGCATGTGCATGACGAGCATTTTGTTGTTTTTCCTAACCCTTTAGTGTTTACAGGTTTTTTCAGGTTTACAGGTCGTCCCAGGCTGTTCCCGGTGATTCCAGGATTGATCAGAGACTAATTCATCGTTATCCGACTAGAGCTAATCAGACCAGAGTCATGGATCAAGTGCAAACTGATGTTCAGGAGCTCCACGAAAGGATGGATCGCTTCATGGAGCTCATGCAAGTGGTCGCCAATGGCCAGGATCAGCTCAGAACTTTGGTCCAGCCTTTGATCTCCAGGGTTGATAGCAACGGCGTGCTCCATGGTGGGACCGTGCCTACTCCTCCACCAGTTGAAACTCCGCAGAACGGTGTCCCCGTGGCCGGGGGCAACGACAGTGCTCATGGCAATGTGATGGCCAACATCGGACTCAATACGACGGGCGTCGGTAATGGGAGTCTGGGAGCTAATGTCAACATCGGGCCGGGCAACGGCAATGCAGGCGTCGGGAATATGTTTGTGCCTCAGCCATGGCTGGAGGATCACCAAGATGATGTATTCTCTCAGAAGGGTGCTGAAGGAGAGCTGAATGCTGAAGCGCGGCTTAGATTCAAGGCACTTGAAGACAAAATGAGAGATATTGAGAATCAGAATACTTTGGGCGTTGATATGTCCAAGCTGGGATTAATTGCTGATTTCAAGGTACCTCCTAAGTTCAGGGTGCCTGACTTTGAGAAATATAAGGGCACCACTTGCCCTCGTGTCCACCTGAGGTCGTACTTCAGGAAGATGTCTGCCTATTCGGAGGACGAGAAGTTGCTGATGCACTTCTTCCAAGACAGCCTTTCCGGACCATCCCTCGAGTGGTACATGGGTCTGGAGCCCACTAGTGTGCGCACATGGAAGGATCTCGCGGAAGCGTTTGTGCACCATTACCAGTACAATAGCGACTTGGCCCCGAACCGAGTCCAGCTGCAGAACCTATCGCAGAGGAATAATGAAGGATTTAAGGAGTACGCCCAGCGGTGGCGTGAGTTGGCAGCCCGGGTTCAGCCGCCGATGGCTGAACGCGAGCTCGTGTAGATGTTTGTAGCAACCCTCCCAGGGGTTTACTATGAAAAGTTAGTCAGCGGTATGTCTGGGACGTTCTCAGCTCTCATTATCATGGGCGAGCACGTCGAGAATGGAATCAAGATCGGGAAAATTCAAGGTGAGTCATCCTCAGCTGGAGGAGGCGGAAAGAAACCTTATGCTGGCAAAAGGCGAGAAGGGGAAGCGAGCGCTGTGACCAACGCTCGAAGGAAGGGCAAAGGCCCTCAGCAGCAGATAGCCAGTATAAATATCTCAGCGGCTCCACAGCAGCTGCAGCAGTAGCAACCGAATCAACAGGGATATAGAAAGTACCAGAATCGGGCATCTTTGACAAACTATCACTTCGAGGCACCACCCATGTCGTACGCGCAGCTCTTGCAGACTTTGCTTCAGCTTCAGTTAGTCCAGAAGAGGACGATGGCTCCCTTGACAGGGGCACCTCCACCAGGGTACGACGCAAATGCCACTTGCGACTTCCACTCAGGGGCACCAGGCCACACGATCGAGAACTGCAAAGCCTTCAAGCATAAGGTGCAGGACTTGGTGGATGCCAAGATCATTAACTTCTCCGATAATGTGCCCAATGTCACGAAGAATCCTATTCCGAATCATAGGGGAGGCGGAGTGAACGCCATTATCAAAGAAGAGAGTGCAGATCTATTGACCGATGTCAGAGACCTAAAGACGCCGCTTAGCTTCGTCAAAGCTAAGTTGTTGAAAAGAGGGTTCTTTCCAGGGTGCGGAGAACTATGCATGGACTGTGCTACACATTCTGATGGATGCGAGCAGTTGGTAGAAGGAATTCAAAGTCTGATGACTGAGGGGATTCTGCAGTTTAGCCGGAGGGCTGAGAGTGGATCAGGAGAGGTAGTGCTGAAGCAGGCTGATGAAGTCGCCATCATCACCATCCCTCGCCGGCCAATAACCATTTCTGCGCCCAGACCGCCTACAATTACTATCACCAAAGCGGGGTCGATACCCTTCGAGAGCACTAACACCGTCCCGTGGCATTATGGGGTTGAAGTTTATTGCAACGGACAGAGGTTGGAGCTAGAGCCGTATGGGTCGACTGTGGAGAATCTCGCAGGAATCAGTGGTATTACTCGCAGCGGAAGAGTATTTGCACCGCCAGAGGTCGTGACGGATAAAGCAGTCAGAGCTGATGCGGCCGATAAAGGTAAAAGCAAAGCCTTCGAAGAAGTCCCGTGTGGGGTAAAGAAAGATTTGCTTGTTAAAGATGCCAAGGAGTTTATGCGGTTGATCAAAAAGAGTGACTACAAGATTGTAGATCATCTCCATCAGACGCCCTCGAAGATTTCCATTCTCAACCTGTTGCTGTGTTCTGAAGCACACCGCAACGCGCTGCTGAAGGTGTTGAACACCGCCTACGTACCGCAAGAGATATCGGTGAATCAGCTAGAAGAGGTTGTAGCCCACGTAAATGCTGGCAATGGGCTAGGTTTTACAAATTTAGAGCTGACACCAAAAGGGAGGAATCACAATAGCGCCCTGCACATCTCGGTAGAGTGTAGGGGCACAATCATGTCACACGTGCTGGTGGACACAGGTTCGTCACTTAATGTTCTTCCGAAGAAGGCATTAATGAAGTTGGATACTCGTGGAGTGATCTGCACACCCGGTGATCTGGTTGTGAAAGCATTCGACGGGACTAAACACCACGTTTTCGGGGAAGTGACCCTGCCGATCCAAGTTGGTCCGGAAACGTTCAACGCGGTCTTTTATATTATGGACATCATGCCTGCCTACAGTTGCCTCTTGGACCGGCCGTGGATCCATGCTGCTGGTGCCGTGACCTCCACGTTGCACCAAAAGCTCAAGTATGCTGTCGGAGGAAGCATCGTAACCGTGTGCGGCGAGGAGGACATAATGGTGAGCCATTTGTCGTCCTTCAAGTATGTTGAAATGGATGGCGAAATCCATGAAACTCTTTGCCAAGCGTTCGAGGCTGTCAAAGTAAAAGAAGTAGCTCATGTGGTCACTGAAAAGCCAGAGATGAATCTCTCCTTATTCAAAGAAGCTCGGGCCGTTGTCCAAGCCGGATCTACCCCAGGCTGGGGGCGAATTTTGGAGATACCCAACAAGCAGGATAAGTTTGGGTTGGGATATTCTCCTGGAGCTGAAGCTTCTTCTTCTTCGTCTAGCAGTGCGTCACGAGGTAAGGGGCCGATCCAATTTACCAGTGGCGGAGTGATTTTCGAAAGCATCAACGCGGTGTCTGAAGACAGCGGGGATAGCGATTGTGACCTCGACTCTTGGATTCAGCCAAGCAAGCCGGGCGAGGGCCTCAACAATTGGACCATCAAGGATATCATCCAGATGACAAGTGAAGAGTAATGATTTACTTTTTTCCAATCATTGTACAACCCTATGTCCTACCCGGGGCATAGCGGTTTTATTGTCAGGGCCTTGTTGGATTATGTACATACATTTTGTTAATAAATCAAAGGCGTTTTCTTCGTATTCAAATATTGTGATCTCTGTTATTCCTGTTTTATATTTGTTTTGAAAAAAACAGTAAAATGGCAATGAGGTTTGTGCTAACCTGCATATTCTTGTCTTAAACTTAACCCTTGTTATTGCAGGATCCACATAACAGATGACATCGACTCTGGACCTTCTACGGCTCACTTCGACTTCGATTGCCCGATCTATCAAGCCGAAGAAGAGATTGATGAAGACGAAGACCTTCCTGAAGAGTTGGCCCGCTTGTTGAAACAAGAGGAAAAGGTTATTCTGCCTCACGAAGAGGAGATCGAAATCGTGAACGTGGGTTCTGAAGAGCTCGTCAGAAACGTCAGGATAAGGGCCACATTGCAGAGTGATGTCAAGCAGAGATTGGTCGAGATGCTAAGAGAGTATAGTGACGTCTTTGCTTGGTCATACGAAGATATGCCTGGACTTGACACGGACATCGTGGTCCACCACTTGCCGCTGCGAGAAGATTGCCCTCCCGTTAAGCAGAAGCTTAGGAGGACGAGACCAGATATGGCCGTTAAGATCAAAGAAGAAGTGCAGAAACAACTTGATGCTGGCTTCTTAGCGGTCACCACCTACCCTCCGCGGGTCGCCAACATAGTGCCTGTACCGAAGAAGGACGGTAAGGTACGCATGTGCGTCGATTATCGGGATTTGAATAGGGCGAGCCCTAAAGATGATTTCCCGTTGCCTCATATCGATGTGTTGGTCGACAACACAACCCAGTTCTCTGTGTTTTCGTTCATAGATGGATTCTCCGGTTACAATCAGATCAAGATGGCACCGGAGGACATGGAGAAAATGACGTTTATCACTCCCTGGGGAACGTTTTGCTATAAGGTAATGCCCTTCGGTCTGAAGAACGCAGGGGCCACTTACCAACGAGCAATGGTAACTTTGTTTCATGATATGATTCATCATGAGATTGAAGTCTATGTTGATGACATGATTGCGAAGTCCCAAACGGAGGAAGAGCATCTAGTCAACTTATTGAAGCTTTTTGAGAGGCTTAGGAAGTTCAGGTTGAGGCTGAATCCTAACAAATGTACTTTCGGAGTACGGTCCGGAAAGTTGCTGGGGTTTATCGTGAGTGAACGAGGCATCGAGGTTGATCCTGCGAAGATTAAAGCCATTCAAGAAATGCCAGCGCCGAAAACAGAAAAAGAAGTTCGTGGTTTCTTGGGCAGAATAAACTACATTGCAAGGTTTATCTCTCAGCTCACGGCCACGTGTGATCCGATGTTCAAGCTTTTAAAAAAAGATCAGGCGATTACTTGGAATAAGGATTGCCAGAAGGCATTTGATAAGATAAAGCAGTATCTTCAAGAACCTCCAATCTTGATACCCCCAGTGGTTGGACGGCCATTAATCATGTACTTGACAGTTCTTGAGAATAGTATGGGGTGTGTTCTCGGTCAGCATGACGAGACAGGCAGAAAGGAGCATGCCATTTACTACTTGAGTAAAAAGTTCACTGACTGTGAATCTCGATACTCGATGCTGGAGAAGACGTGTTGTGCACTAGCCTGGGCTACCAAACGTCTACGACAGTACATGCTCAATCACACCACTATGCTAATTTCAAAGATGGATCCGATCAAGTACGTCTTCGAGAAGCAGGCTCTTTCGGGCAGGATTGCCAGATGGCAAATGGTGTTAACGGAATATGATATTCAGTACGTGTCCCAAAAGGCCATCAAGGGAAGCGTATTGTCTGATTACCTTGCCGAGCAGCCGATCGAAGATTACCAGCCGATGAAGTTTGAATTCCCTGACGAGGATATTATGTTTCTCAAAGCGAAGGATTGCGATGAGCCGTCGCCCGACGAGGGGCCAGATAGGAAATCCCAGTGGAAGTTGATATTCGACGGGGCGGTTAATTCCTATGGAAGTGGCATTGGGGCGACCATCACGACTCCCCACGGATCCCACATCCCGTTTACTGCGAGACTGACGTTTCCAGTCACCAATAATGAGGCAGAGTACGAAGCATGCATTATGGGTCTATAAGAGGCAATTGATTTGAGAATCAAGAATCTAGACGTATATGGTGACTCAGCGCTTGTGATGAACCAAATTAAAGGGGAGTGGGAGACTCATCAATCGAATTTGGTGCCGTACATGAATTATGCCAGAAGGCTACTTCCGTTCTTTGATCGAGTGGAACTCCATCATGTGCCCAGGGTCGAGAACCAGATGGCTGATGCCTTAGCCACGTTGGCTTCAATGTATAAAGTCAATTTTTGGAATGAGGCTCCAAGAATTGTCCTTTCCCGTCTTGATAGACCGACATTCGTCTTTGCAATCAAGGAAGCCGCCGACGGCAAGCCATGGTTCCATGACATCCAGACCTTCCTTATGAATAAGGAGTATCCTGCGGGTGCGTCAACTCAGGATAAGAAGACTCTGAGGAGGCTGTCTGGAAATTTTTATCTCAATCCTGATGGAGTTCTGTATAAGAGAAACCACGATCTCGTGCTACTCAGATGTGTAGATGAGAAAGAGGCGAGTATGCTCATGGAAGAAGTCCATGAAGGCACATTTGGTACGCACGCCGACGGGCATGCTATGACGAGAAAAATCCTGAGAGCAGGATACTACTGGCTGACGATGGAATCGGATTGCTTTAAATTCGCGAAGAGATGTCATAAATGCCAGATTTATGCTGATAAAGTTCATGTGCCGCCGTGCCCGTTGAATGTCATGTCCTCCCCGTGGCCGTTCTCCATGTGGGGCATCGACATGATAGGCAAGATCGAGCCCACTGCATCTAACGGTCATCGCTTCATTCTAGTAGCTATCGACTACTTCACCAAGTGGGTGAAGGAAGCCTCGTATGCTAATGTGACCAAGCAGGTGGTGGCTAAATTCATAAAGAGGGACATCATCTGTCATTACGGAATTCCCGAGCGGATCATTACTGACAATGGTTCGAATCTGAATAACAAGATGATGAAGGAGCTGTGCCAGAGTTTCAAGATTGAGCACCACAACTCATCTCCTTACCGGCCGAAGATGAATGGCGCCATTGAAGCAGCCAATAAGAACATAAAGAAGATTGTTCAGAAGATGGTTGTGACCTATAAAGATTGACACGAGATGCTGCCATTTGCATTGCACGGTTATCGTACGACGGTACGTACGTCGACCGGGGCAACTCCTTTCTCCTTGGTATACGGTATGGAAGCTGTCCTACCGTTAGAAGTGGAGATCCCTTCTTTGCGAGTTTTGGTTGATGTGAAACTCGACGAGGCAGAATGGATTACGAACCGACTGAACCAACTCAGCCTGATGGACGAGAAGAGGTTAGCATCAATTGCGTTTGGTCGTCTGTACCAAAGCCGAATGAAGAAAGCTTATGATAAAAAGGTGCGTCCTAGAAGCTTTCAGATGGGTGATCTCGTCCTGAAGAAGATTCTTCCTCCACACTCCGATCACCGGGGCAAGTGGACTCCGAATTACGAAGGTCCATACGTCGTCAGCAAGGTCTTCTCGGGAGGAGCTTTGTTGTTATCCACGATGGATGGTGAAGATTTTGCATCCCCGGTGAACACGGACGCAGTTAAAAAATACTTTGCTTGAAAGTGACCCGCTGGACAAAAAAGGAGAGTCCAGGAAAAAAAGGGGCATCCCGGCGAACCAAAAACAGAATAAAAGGTTCGGGAAAAAATTAGGGATATAAATTGAAAAAATGTACACCCGCGAAGTCGAAAACCTACACTGGGCGGCTTCGGCAAAAAAGGGTATCCCGGTGAACTGAAAACCCGCAAAGGGCGGTTCACGCAAAAGTTAGGGATTTGAAAAAGCAAATGATTGCGTTCCGCGTGTGGACTTTCTTTGTTTAGTGGTTTGGAAGACCTGAAGGCCGTTTATCTGAACCAATCTCTTCCGAAGCTGAAGCGTCGAAGAAGTATCGAAGTCGAGTGGGTCATAGAAGGATCAACTCATGGTGTTCGTCTACGCCTCGTTGCCGACATTTGTATATACTGATGTATATTTATGTTTTATTTTTGCGCAGCCTCCTCATTCCAGGAGCTTGCATCTGTTGTAAAACATTTTTACCCATTCAGGGGTTCGTCATCAATAAAATGTATACTATTCAGCAATTCTGTTTGTCTGTTTAGCATTTATCTGTTTTATTTGCGAAAAAGAACGCCGATGTTTTTGATAAAATGCGCATACATAAACTTATTGGCCTATGCCACTGATTGTTGAAACAATTAAATACTTGAACATTGTCACGAGATAATAACCTTGATAGGTCCCTTTGAGAAGGGTATCTTGTCTGTTTGTTTATGTTGTTACAGGTATAGCATGTTCCAGACAGTGCGCCGTGCGCATCCCTGAAGCAGGATGATTCCTCCTTCTCCAGCAGAGTTCAGCAGCCTCTCCCTGCAGAGTCTGAACGCGAGATAATGAGCATTAATATGTCTCCCCAGGCAGAGAAGATTCTCTCCCCAATCAGATGCGTCCTGAAGGAACGTCATCTCCCCAGCTGAGTCAGGCGCCGAAGCGCGTGTTCATCCCCCAGCACCGGGTCACAAGTGCAGGTTTCGTAGGAAACTATTCGTACGCCGAAGTATGCAGCAACTGATGGTGCCAGACTGAAGTCTCCAGCGGAATTGAAATTCCCCACCAGATTCGTACTCTCCCCCCGAAGTCGGGTGATTCCTTCTTCCCCAGCGAAATTGAAATTCCCCACCAGAGTCATACTCTCTCCAACGAAGCAGAATGATTTCTCCTTCCTCAGCCGAGTTTGCAGATCCCCAAGAGAGCCGAATCTTTGGAAGCTGCTCAGACCATGATTGGTTTTTTCCCCAGTGGAGTGTTGATCAACTGAAGTTGTCTCCCCACAGAGTCATTATCTCCAGAGAAGTAGCCATGAGGGCTATGCAGCTTATTCCTGCGATTGACATCGCCTTCCCTCAGCAGGTCCAAGTTCGTGTAGAGCTTCATTCCCCCGCAGCAGTCAATTGAAGTTGTGTCCCCTGCGGAGTCCAATTGAGATTGGCGTGACTTTGTTCTCCTCAGCGGGATGATTCCTCTATCTGAGTAGTTCTTTCTCCTTGACAGGAGAATTCCCCCCCGACATTTATTTTGCTGACAGGACCACATCATATTGCATGATTGCATAGCATTTATCATAAACGCACAACATTTCCACCGTGTGGAGCATTGCGCCATTGCCGAAGCATATACATAATAAACATGATCTAGGTTGTTACCGTTCTTGTTTTGCAGGTGTTC
The DNA here is from genome assembly GCA_963859935.3 of Lathyrus sativus. Taxonomy (NCBI): domain Eukaryota; kingdom Viridiplantae; phylum Streptophyta; class Magnoliopsida; order Fabales; family Fabaceae; genus Lathyrus; species Lathyrus sativus. The sequence continues at coordinate 687,509,338 of OZ012741.1, read as the reverse complement.
CGCCGCAGAATTGATTGCTCAAGATGATTCCTGACATTCTCCCCAACGAAGCCGCTTGCTCAAGATGATTCTTGGAGTCTCCAGCGAAGTTTTTGGTTCAAGATGATTCTTGAATTCCCCAGCAGGACCGTTTGCTTAAGATGATTCTTAAGACCCCAGCGCAATCTCCAGAGTTGGTTGCTCAAGTTAATACTTAGAGTCCCCAGTGAAGGTTGCCCAGGATGATTCCTGAAATCCCCAACAGAATGTTTGCTCAGGGTGATTCCTGAAATCTCCAGGTTGGTTATCGGTTCAAGATGATTCTTGAAGTCCCCGGTGGAGTTATTTGTCCAAGATGATTCTTGAGGTCCTCAGCAGAGTTGATTTATCCAGAATGATTTCTGGACCCCCGGAGCGGAGTTACTTGATAGTTCTCCAGAATCCCCAGCGGCGAAGCGTCATCCCCAACGGGTTTCTAACGGCGAAGTTGAAACCTCCTTTGAAGACTCCATGATTGAAGTCTGACCGTGTTAATGAAGAAGTTCTCTCAGCTGATGCGGAGTGCCTGATGGCAGAGGTTTAGATATTCCCAGTTGGCTCATGATTGACCAAGAATTCTATTCCCGACTTGCTGATGAAGTCCGGCTGATGCCTGACAGTAATGCGGAATGCCTGATGGCATGATCAACCTGATGGTTGAAGTCCGGCTGACGCCCGACAATTTCTTTGAATGCCTGATGGCATGTTCAACCTGATGATTGAAGTCCGGCTGATGCCCGACAACTTCTTTGGAATGCCTGATGGCATGATCAACCTGATAGTTGAAGTCCGACTGATGCCCGACAGTGTTCTTTGAGTGCCTGATGGCATGATCGACTACGTATTACCGGTTACCGTGTGACCAATTCCCCAGTAGGGTTGCCGTGCAACTTGACATGTTGTTCCACCAGAAGGTTCGAGTAGCCTAAGCATACAACAAGAAGGTAAAAAAATAAGGCCTTCATAGTCAGCGACTATGTCTGGAAGGCCATACATCCGATGGATCGAAAGGACCAAAAGTTAGGGAAGTGGTCCCCGAATTAGGAGGGACCATTCCAAGTAATCCAAGCATTTAGAAACAATGCTTATGAGGTCCAAGAAATTGGAGGAGACCGGCGTGCCGTCAGGATAAATGGGAAATACTTAAAAAAATACAAACCCATGCTACAAGAGATTCAAGTTCAAAAATAAAATTTCATTAATAAAAGCGGCATACGGTTGTGGAAGGCCAACACGAGATACACAGAAACATAAGAAAATTACAACTTTGACAAAAGAAAAATATGGATATTCTGGAAACCTCGCCTTAAAACCCTCAAGCAAGGTTTTCTCGTGGTCCACCCTACTCTCCAAAACAAATTTCCTCTGCTGCATTTTGTCAATGGTTTTCTTAATCACCAAGGCGGCTTCGACATGAGCAATCTCTTTTGCCACATCCTGGTTGATAACCTCCCTAGCCGGTAAGGGTGACTCAGCATCCAAAGAAGCTTTTTACTTTCGACATCAACAATTTTCCGTTCAAGCTCTGCTATCTGAGATTGATAGTCAGCTATTTGCTGGTCGAGGGCATGATGTTTGTCAGAATGCATTTGCTGAGAGGTCTCAAAATCTTCTAAATTTTTCTCACAGACAGAGCTGAGATACCACTCCCGTTTCATCTCATTGATCTTAACTCGAATCTGGGCATCATCTTGCTTGTATAATGACATGTCTTTCTCCAGTTGGGTGAAGAAAGCCTCAAACTCGATAAAATATTTGGTTGTGGGGGCAGGCACGTCGAACATAGAGAGCGCATCCAGAATTTTGAAGACATCACAAGCCACAGGGTCTTTAGCGGCTGCTTCCATAAATTCATCCTCAAACAAGTATGACCTTAATTCCTATAGCTTGAGGGTAAAAGTGCCATCCGCTGCTGGGTCAACAGTGTTTTTTGATCTGGCGGGAGTAACAGCCTCGACAGAGTCACGAAGTTTGAGAAGGGCCTTTAATGTCTCTGCTAGTTTCGATAACATTCCTCTGAGGCGAAGTAGTGTCAGCAGCATGAGGAGTGACCACAGAGTCTTCTCTATGGATAAGAGCATTGCTCTCTGTATTGGCTTCAAGATCAATAGAAACAACAGGGTTTGGGTTAAGCGTAAAAGCTTTTTCTGTTGACGTCCCTGGGAACTCATCAATTTTTTGAGGGCTTAAGAGAGGTACAGTCTCAGCATGCTGGCCAGCAGTGTTGGCGATGATGTCGACCAGTGTTGGCGAAGCCGGTCTTCTACATCCTGTGAAACAACCAAGGGAGATGTTAATGAGAAGATGCAGGGAGAATGTCAACAAGAGGGTGAAAAGGTGAATACCTCAACAATTTTGGGTGATGGAGGGGTTTTAGTAACAACTGTCTGGAAAACCTCAGTCAAGTCTTTAGGGACAACAGGCTTGGGGGTGGAAGTAGCCCCTTTGAGAGGCATCCCTCTAGCTGTAACCTTCTTATTCCTCCTCAAAGGTGTAGCCGGAAGAGAATCTGACGCCTCAGAGGGAAAAACCCAAGACTGGGTACTCTCATCTGACAAAACAACTTCAGGAACTAGTGGTTGCTCAGGAGCCTAACCAGAACAGATAGCATGAGTGGGCAAGCAGGGATAAACGAACAGAAGCAATAAAAAACATGTAATACCTGAGCACTGGAGGTTTCTTGCTTTTTAGGTGGCCTGGTTGAAGTCGACACCGCAGGTGGGTCTCTTTTTTGACCCTAAAGAAATGGGCGACAGTCAGCAAAAAGAATGTCAAAGCACAAATACAAGAAGATAAAGGCAAGAAAGGAGGTGTTACCTTCTTCGACGCATCCCCAAGAGCACCAGTTGGTCTCTCGTCTGCCAAAGGCACCGACGAAACAGGGGCTTCGCCCGATAAGGCCGCGAAGGCATCGACCACATTCTCCAAAAAAGGTCATGGTTACAATTTTGAGTTTGGTACTCCGGTCACCTGTTGCACCCCAAAATTTGACCAACATTTATTTACCCATCAAGAGTTGTATGAGACTTTGAAGCTATCCAAGAAGGTTATTCAAGTGTTCAAAGGTTGATATCTTTGTCAGAAAACTCAAGAGATCCTCAGAGAGATTGGTTGAAACCAAGGTTGTGTGTCTCAGAACTTGAGAGTTGTGGGTGCTCCTCAGATGATTCTGAGACTATGAGGGTAGACTGGAAGCTTTGAGAAAGCTTATGAGATGTATTGAAATCCATCATGAAGCCTAGAGAGGTCATTGTACAAGGATTCAGAAGATTCAGCCATGAGTGGTGGAATTAGGGTTTGACTGGGTCAACCCTAGGTCAACTGATGATTTGGAGAGGGTTGAGACCTAATCCAAGAGCCATGTGATCATGGAATGATGCATGGAGATGCTATGAGGATGATTCCTAGACCAACTCATCATGATTGAGGAGTTTGAGAAGTTTTAAGTTAGGGTTTCTAAGGATTGACAGTGTAAAATCCCCTAGTTTGATCCCTATCTTCAAGGCAATTTAGCTCAAGATGTGATTGTCATCTCATCTTCCCCACAACATGAATGTTGTAGAGATTGTTCTTAGCTTTAACTTGATTACTATAAGTCCTTGATAGGATTTGTAGAGCTCAAGTTATGACTTTGACAAATTACAGGTCATCTGAGGTATGTGAATCTGGGTCCTTGAAAGTCACCCAACTTGCATCCAACCTTTGCCCTAGTAGGATGATTCCTATGGACTATTGGTCAACATGAATGTTGTAGAGCATCTTCTTAGATTTCTAGAGAGTACTAGAAGTCCTTGATAGGATTTGTAGAACTCAACTTATGGCTTTGACAAGTCAAGGGCATTTTGGTCATTTGGAGGTTATAGGTCATTTCAAGCATAAGGCCATATCTCCTATTTCCAAGCTTCAAATGGAAAAATCTTCAACATAAAACTTGCTTATAATGATGTTTTAAGGCTAGTAGGGAGGTCATGAGATGTTTAAAAGGCTTGTATCAAAAAGTGATGAAAATGGCCTAAAATGGAGGCATAAGTTAAATAAGTTGAAATTGAAAATTGGAAATCACAAGTTATACATCCAAACCATGTCATATAATAGGTCATTTTGACTCCAAAAGACATTTTAAAAACAGTGGTTCAGCCACAATTTTGATTTGAGGTCTAGATCATAGGGCTGCTTTGGAAATGGTTTACTTGCATCTTAAGGCACCAAAGCAAAACTCAACAAAACTCAATGTACAAGTTAGTTATGCATTGTAACACATCATATATCTCATGTGGGGAGAATTTCAAGTCAGAATTGGTTATCACAAGGGTTATGGCATGAGATAACACATAAGGAGAATTGAAATCAAAATGCCATGACATGAGATTTCCAATTTCTCATTGGATGGTCCTAGATGGTTCTAGATGATTCTAAACCACTCTATATAACATGTATAACTTGCTCAGATGCAAGGTTGGTGTAAGATTTTAGAGAAGAGAGAGTTGGTTATTTCAATTGCTTCCATTGCAAGTTGAAAGTGAATTCCCTATTCTGAACCATTTCCATTCATTCTTTCCATTCATACACATTCCATAGATCATAGTGAAGCTGTGCAGATTGATTTGAGAGCAAATCCATGGTGAATTGAAGAGTTGGTGATTGAACCTTCAAGGTAGCAAGTCATAATCGAATTCTGAGATTGAAGCTTCCTCCATCAAAATTGTTGCAAACAGTAGCAAGATTAGCATCTAAGGAAACTTTCCGAAGAGTTTCAAGGCTTGAAGTGAAGGATTTCATCATCTGTTCATCAAGATTTACCAGGTTTGTAAAATTCACTCTACACCATGTTTTATGCATAATTAGGTAGATTGGTTAGGTTAGAAAGGTTAGAGACACATAGGTGATGGATTTTGGAAAGTTAGAGATCAATTGGTGAAGATTGAATTATGGACACCATTTCTTTATGGACCAAGAACTCCTTGAATCTTGAGTAATAATCTTAGTTCTTTAGTGGAAGTTGACCAGTGATAGGAGGTGAACATTTTAGTGTAAACAATTTCAAGAATCTTGAGTTTTGATTTTCAAGCATAATTTGAAGTTGCTATCGGGTTTCAAGTTTGAGTGAGATTCAATGGAATTTGAGATCATGGTTGGATTCAGTGTGGAAAATAGAGCATGTTAGGGTTTTAAACTTTGAGTTTTGATGGAGATATGAGGATTCACGATTGGAGAGAATTGGTGTATGGAGCTCTGTTTCCATGGAGGGGTTGCAGCAAACCCCAGCTGAAGGTTGAAGACAACCTCCCAGCCATCAGATCCAGCTTGACCCCTTGACCCTCGTTTGATCCAACGGCCCGTGTCTAATTTCAGTTTGAGAGGGAATTTAGAAACGAGTGAAACGCACCGTTTCATTAAACGGTGGCTTCTTGGGCTTTAGTGAAGAACACTATCCACACCCCCGAGTCATGGCCCACTTGGATTTTACACTGCATTTGGTTTCTATTCGCACCGTGGATTTTTCTTTTTCTTTATGTTTTTTGATTTAATTTCTGATGATGATTGGGCCTGGCGCGTATTGTTACCTGCACCCCCCATTCTGGGCCCATGCGCGTATTGAACTGCATTGCATTACTATCCGCACCACATCCTTTCATATTTCATTTTATTTTCTTCCATTTTTTTGTTAAACTTTGAAAATTCATAATAAATGGAAAAATAATGATTTTTAAATGGGAATTTTTGCTCCCATTTCATATTAATGTCTAGAAAATTATAAAATAATTTTTTTTTTCATTTCATGCATTTTTAGTATTTTTTGTGCATTTTCTATTTTAATTGCTTTTATATTCTTTTATGTTGATACATGAGTTTGTAGAATTTTGTTTAGGTAGTTCCCTTTACATTTTTAGGCCATTATTTTTAGGATAGTTAGATATAAGCTTTAGCTTCCCCCTGGGTTTATTCCATAATTTTGTGATGAATTTTAGGATAGTTTTGATTAGATGGCATCAGGTTGTGTAGAATTAGGTTAATCCTTAACATAGATCCACAATAACATTAGAATTTTGGGTTTCTAGGTCAAGTTAGACATTGGGGCATATAAGGGTATTAAGGGTAGGTATGTAGGATCCCTTAGAAATTATATTAGGTTTTAATATAGTGGTATACTATTTTTAGATGATTTTTGTAGTTGATGATTGTTTGTGTTGCCCTTGTGGGCTTGTATTTTTGTTGCTTTGCTTTGTGGGCTTGGAGAGCTTGGCTTTGTTCTAAGGAGCATTGAGGAGCATAGTAGGAGCATTGAGGAGCTTGATAGCTTGATCTTATTTGTTTTGTTGATTGTTTTAGGGTTAGGGATTAGGGAGAGTTTAGACTTAGTTAACTTCTTTCTTAAACATGGATGATATCTTTCACCTCCATTCCTCCCTATGATTCAAAGTCCTTCCATGGTATACACCTCTCTCCTTTGGAGGGATAAGTGATGTACCTAGGGAGTAGAACTTTTGAGGAACCATTCCTTTGATGTTGAACCCTTATAGGTCACCTTTGGTGGTCAATAAGCAGTTCAATATCCCCAGCTTATCCAGTAAGTGATTTCCCCTGGTTTGATTTTCTTGAGAGATGTTGAGCTTGAGCTTGAAGATGAAGACTTCAATGAAGAGTATAGAAGAGGATGAATCCTTGAGTATTGCCATTCCAGTTGAAGCTTGAAGAGCAACAAGATCAAGTTGATACTTGAAGACCCCTGAAGATGAAGTAAAGACTGAAGGATGAAGTTGACACTTCTAAGTGATTGAAGGTTATTCTGAAGAGCTGAAGAACAAAGGAAGTTGATACTTACTTTGATGCTTGGAGACCCTGAAGGAGATCAAGTTGATACTTGTGGTTAATAGTGAAGCCTGAAGGTGGAGTTGATCAAGAAGCTGAAGCTCAGAGAAGATAAGTTGGAACTTATGTTGAAGGGTTGAAACCTGGAAAAGCAAATTGATATTTGTCAAGAGTGATTGAAGTCTGAAGACTGAATTGCTATTGGAAGAGCTGAAGCTTGAGGTTGAGAGAGGAGAGGATCTGCTTTCTTTTCTTTTTCTTCTCTGTATTGACATGTTTTGTTTGACTTGCTTGATGCATTATAATAAGTCCATATCTAGAATAAGTAGAATCTAGGAGCATGATTGCACTAGAGGTTGAGTTGCTCCCTCTGCTTGTACTGTTACTGTGTGGCTTTGCTTGCGGGTATTCGGTAGAGCCCAACTCCCTTGCCCATGTGGTTTGTTTGCCTGATGGCATTTTATTTCATTTTTATCTGTATGATTGCAGTTTACTGTATTTTGCTTGATAGCATGTTGTTTTATATTTCAGTATGATTGCTGTTATCCATTCTGGCTTGAGGTTGAGATGAGCTTGTGGAGGCTGAAGCCCCACACACATTTCCTCCCTCACTTGCATTGCATGCATTTTTACTGTTAAGCTGATGCTTTGTCTGTTTTGGTGTATCATTGACATGATCCCTTAGGACTCTCATTTCCTTTGATAAGGAATTGATGATAGAACTTTAGGTTGAAACCTATGCATGACAACTTCTAGGAGTTCCCTGTTCAAACCTCAATCATAGAATGAATCCATGGCATGACAACAGTAGGACTTAATAGTCTCCCTCCTAGTTGGGCCTGTTCTCTTCTCATCTCAAAACAGTTTAAGATACAGTAATCATGAATGATTTCTTTCGTACGTTACGAGCCTTAAGCTATCTGAGAAAGGATTGTGGGAGAGTTTCTTTTCCACAGTCTGGATGTTTAGTATGGTACCCTTTGGGTGACATGCGACGCATTCACTCTCAGGTCATAGTCTCTAGTGCGATTGAAATCGCAAACACAATAAAAAAACACTTCTTTTTGTAAAAGACAGGAAATAAACCGTAGTTTCCCGAACTACGTGAGCTCTGATCTCTTATACCTGTTGAGAGTACGTAGGCACAATATTGATGTATTGGCGAGCTACCTTCCCCCGTAACCCGTCGTAGGCCGAACTATGTTGACTCTGATTTCTCGTTCTCTGATGAGAATACGTAGGCATAGAGTGCGATGCTTTGCCGAGTCATTTTTCTTTTCTGTTTAAGCCAGCCTTGATAGGTAGATAGATAAAGCCAACCCGTCCAGTAAACATAACAAGCGTGGATCCCGTCGAGTACGACGAATGTGAGGGGTGCTAATACCTTCCCCTTGCGTAACCGACTCCCGAACCCAGACAATGGTTGCGACGACCTTGTCTTACCTTTTTCGTCAGGTTTTTCCGATCGTTTCCTTTCCCGCTCTGAGGGATAAATAACGAAAGGTGGCGACTCTTCTGTTTTGCCGACACCTTATTTTCGCAGAAGCGACACCACCAAACATTAAAACTTTCGGTGGTAAAGAAAGATGGTTTGCAGGAGAAGACTGGCAACTCCAGATGCTGAGTCGACCTGGCGAACTTGAGACAATTCTTATGTCCCACCAAGTTGAGCCATCAACCAACCCACACAATGTCAGAGGGATTCCAAACTAGTGGTTTTAGCAGCATTTGGCTCAGTTCAAATTATCGGGCAACTAGGTTGGGCTGGTAATTCATAAACCCGTAACCAGCGTTGCTTGACTCAATTCGGAATGACAACATTGTTGGAGTCAGAAACGCTTTCCATATAGAGTTTGACAGTGCTGTCGTTCTAGGGGAAGCACCAGGAAAAGGGTTTTGGAACCAAGACGACCCAAATCTTCGGTGCACGAAGGGGGCCATTCCAGGGACAAAAGTGTTTGCCTTAGCAAGCATAGTAAGATATTTTAGAAAGAGTGTCTTGTTGGGAGTCTCCTGTGTGGTCAGAAGAGTGAGTCGAACCCCCTTCACCGGTTGCTCCTCATTTAGACGTTGCATTGTGGCCGACACAGGATAACTTAATTGATATTCAAAAGTGGCATTCAGCCAATGTTGCAGCAACCACATGGGCCTTGACATGTTCAGAGCTTTAGTGGTTTCATGAAGTCGAGAGATTTTCAAAGACGACAACCCTAGGGAATGATACAGGGAGGCCAACAGAAGTTTGCCCAGAGCCACCTGTCGACCCTCATGTATTTGAATAGCCAGACTAATGTACCTGGGCAAAAAAGATAATATGACAGCCACATGGTCAAGAAAGCGATATGCTCCTCGTCCGACACCTCGACCGAACCTTTGTCGTGGTGGTCTTCTATAAAATTCTGGAAACCGGCACGGTCGAAGTTGAAGGATGCCTCTGTCTCCAGGATGGGGTCAAAAGTTTCGTCCAGGGGAGAAAGACCAGTGATAGCTGCCACATCGAAGAAAGTAGGCATCAACATACCACAAGGTAATTGAAAGGTGTTTGTCGAGCCTTCCCAAAAGAACATCGACACCGACAACAAACATGGGTTGACCCTGTGAGCGTTCCTGGAGAGTTGAATGGCATCGAAGATGCCAGCTCTTTTCCACTAGTTCTGGCGCTTGTTCCGGACCTTGTTCAACCAGGCGAGATAGTCTTTATTGCCTGGGGTTGGCATCGATCGGAAAACCCCGGCCTTTGGCGCCATAGGTGCCACCCTTGCGAAAAGTTGGGGGAATGGCGGCCGAAAAACCAGGAAAGAAGGGTTCCATTTCCTCATGATTAGGCTTACCAGTAGGGTAAGGGCCATGGAAGGCATGTCGTTTCCCAGCCACTGCAAATGGGGTGATCATCTGACGCCTCCAGGCGGCCACTACGGCTTCATCAGCAGAAATGGGGTTGGGAAGAGGCTTGTGGGAACCCGCCTCTGAAAAGGTCGAGGTCAACAAGAAAGTAGAGGAAGAAAGAAAGGTGTTCTGAGTCGACAACGCATGAGAAGACGTATGGGTCGACTTAGACATATAAAGGTCGACCAGGTCGACGAATGGGGTAGCTGACGAAGGGGTTTTGCTTGGCGAGAAATGGATTTGAAAAAAGAAGAACATGGGGAAGTTACAAAAGTAGTGGCCAGACACGTGGTGGCACCAGAAACAACCTGACGGTTATTTCACTTATCTATATAAAGCAAAGCCTGGCTCCAAGAGGAGGGCGTTTTTTAGACAACATTGTAAGAAAAATACTCTGAGTACCGCACATTAAGAGAAAAGAGTTTTTCATTCCTTACAAAATGTACGAGCACATCCACTTGTATTTACCAGTTTGAATTAAATTTACCAAGTATTTTTTATGTTACGAAAGTGACGTCTTTACTTTCATGTCATTTCCCTTTTCTTCGTTTTTTATTTGAGTAGAAGCATCATCATATTTGCTTAACTTCATCATACGCACATCCAAGTAACCGCCAAGTCTACCACAAATTCACACACCCAGAACCAAGTGTCATGAGACTAGTTTGGCCGGTTCCGCAAGTAAACCCACATCGGGAGGTCAGAGGTTGTCCGCGCGAAAAACACGTGCGAACAACAGGCTATCGTGTAGCATCACAAGCGTGATTTAAAAGTAAAGTCAGCATCGCGCACATGATGCATGTTATAACGCACATGACAGTCCTTTTTTTGGACTTTCTCTAACGCATTGTGATCCATTCAGAAGACTTTAAAAGGGGAAATTTGGTACTTTTTCAAGGGGTTCTGAATTTTTAGACGTGAAGGAAGGGTTTACAACACCAAAGGGCATATTTGGAGAGCATTTGAAGCCATTAGAGGTCAATTTTTCAAGGGATTTCTTATGCAACAATCTGATTTGTATTTGGTATTGTAACCTTCACTATAAGTAGCTAAATATCTCTAGGTTAGGCTGTGTTTGATGAACCTATTTTTATACTATTGGGACATATGTTTGATTTGATATTGCATAAATAATTTGAGTAATAATTCTATTCAATTGCACCTCGTTCTTAATGTTTTTTTATGTGAGATACTCTTTTAATATGAATTTGGGCACATAAGGAATATTGACCATTAGTCTATGTGTTGGACCTAGGGCAATTGTTGTACTTACGTTGGTGGACTAGGGATAAGAAACTGCGAGTAGTTGTTTAGGAATTAACGTTCTATCACATTGCCTAATCTTGCTTACGCTAGTGGGCTAGGGATGGAAAACTCAGAGTATAGATTAATCAGTTATACACCAAGGGATTGGGTATATCGGTTTTGTTATTTCTCCGTGGAATTATAGTGACAATATCATTTATGTAATACATCGAACATCAACAATAGAGAAAATAAGGGATTCTATACACAATCATATGTGTCATATCATTAACACTATCATAGGAAGAGCTAACTAAGGCTTTACCAATTTCCACAATGCTATGCAACCTGGAAAAATGAAGAATAAGGAGGACAAAATGGTCACACAAAAGAAGAAAAATAGGTAGATCAACTTCAGATTTTTATAACAAAAGGACACCTGATATAAGCAGATGGAAGCAAGAATCAAAACTCTGATAGGAACTAATATTAACACATCAGAAGACAAAATAACAATTAAGCTTTTCTTCACGAGAAAGGCAAGAATAATCAACACAACATGGACAACACGAGAACTAGAAGTATAACAGGCAACTTACCGATCCAGACCCACATTCATGATAAGTATCAGAAGTACAACAATAAATTGTAGTATAAGAAATACAATAATTCTTATGAAAAAACTAGACAGAAGATAATCATCTTGATAGTAGGGGGAGGAAGATAAAACCCAACAATCCAACCAACAAATGAAAGTCACCATCCAAAGTACTGACACGAGCCATACAAATTCCGAAAGCAATATTCAATTCGATTATCAAGATGAAGCTAATAACACTAATAATTAAAGGATGAATTGGAACTCGCCTACTAAAAAAGATAAGATCCAGAAAAGCCATGAAAAACCTCAAAAGTCAAAACCTTTAAGGTATTCACAATAGCAAGAATACCAGACATACTTATGAGAAAGTAGGAAAACAACATATCATGAATACTTCCCAATACATTAAGGGGAACACTTAAAACAAAATAAATAACAAGCAAAGCGATTACCCAATGGCTAAAGAAAAATACAACGTTCCAAGTTGTAGAGTTACCATGATTATAAATCAAACAAAGAGGGGGAGAGCAAAATCCCCACATGCATCAAAGTCAAAAGGTCCAACGACTCTTTTAAAGTCTCAACAAAGCTAACATGGATAAAAAAGGATGAACATAATGCAAAAAGATTAAAAGGTAATCACAAAGATAATAAAAATCATGATCAAAAGACATCACCCATGTCAATCACATTGAAAAGCACTTGAACCTCAAACTACCTTTGAAGTCGAAATGGAAGACATCGAAAGTAGGATGAATCAAAGAGAACTTGAATGTTATTCTCAAAACTGATGGATATTGAGGCATGAATCATATTCAAAGACGAAAAATGAGAAAAATGGCTTCGATGATGAAAAGCATGAAAGGTAACATAAATCCTCTTATAAAAGAGAAGATGACTTTGAAAATAACGATTGAAGTTATCGTTAATTACGGCTTTCGAAAAGTGAAATTTGAAACTGATAGTGAACTATTGAATAAAATGATGAATAATGATTCAAAAAACCGCACAGAGAAATATTTGATATGCTAAAGCACGAAGAAGAATATGAAGGATGATTTCAACGCCGCTAAAGTTTCTCATACCAACCAGAACAATAACATAATAACTCATATTTTAACTAAACAAACTAACTAAACCGGATTTAGTTTTTGGAACCCAATCATTATTGAGGCCAATATCAAATGTTGTATGAAAAAAAAAATTTAATTGCGGACAATATTTTTGTTTTTTTATAACTTTTAGTTATTATTATTATTTATTTTTAATTTTTCTTTTTCATATTTATCAAAAAAAATTATAACATTTATTTTCCATTCAAATTTAACTAATTTTTTTATTCTGTGTATAATACATACGCTAAAGTAACATATACAGAGTAGCGGCCTTGTAAAATCTTGATCGTTGATCTTCACCAACAGTAATTAGTAACTCGTCGTGAAATTTGAATCGGATTCCGTCGTCGTAACTCAAATCGAATCTCATGAATCACAAATAACAACAAAACGAAATGCAGATTCAGTTATTGAGTTGAGAAACCGTAACCGAATTCGAAACTGAATCATCAATGAAGTGCAGATCCGTTGCGTGCATATGGTCCGGCACACCCTTCCCTTCCGCGCACAAACTAACCGCCGTTGCCGCTTTCACTCAACCACCATCGCCCGCCTTTTACACCGCCGGATCCGATGGCTCCATCATCTGGTGGTCCCTTTCCACTTCCACTTCCACTTCCGCACCGGTATTTCCCACTCTCGTCATTTTTCAAAATCTTGATATGATTTCTCATTTTCTCTTCAATTAATTGTTCATATGCTTTATAAATTATTATATAATTATCTGTAGCACAAGTTAATTATGTTATGTTGATTTTTCAGGAAGTTAAATCGGTTGGAGTGTTGTGTGGTCACGCGTCACCGGTTACTGATCTCGCTCTTTGTAGTCCAATTTCAGCTGAAGAAAACGATGTCGTTTCAGGTAGAGCTAATTTCACTGCTTTGATAAGTGCTTGTTGTGATGGTTTCTTGTGTGTTTGGAGTAAGAGCAGTGGACATTGTCGTTGTAGAAGGAAATTGCCACCTTGGGTTGGTACTCCTCTTGTAATTCGAACGCTTCCTTCGACGCCGAGATATGTATGTATAGCTTGTTCTTTTGTGGATTGTTATTCTGTTAATGATGAGTTAGGAGATAGAGAGAGTCACCACAGGAAGAATTATAAATCTACTATCCTTATTGTGGATACTTATTTGCTTTCTATTACTCAAACTGTTTTTCATGGATATTTATCCATTGGTCGTATCAAGTTTATGTCACTGGTTTTATCGGATGATGATGAAAAAAGAAATTTAGTGTTTGTGGCTGATTCTTATGGGAAAAAACAGATGGTTACGGTATTGGACGATTCTCGTGATAGTGTGGAGAGCTTGGGGACTCCGCGTAGTGATAAGTCTCTGATGGAAACTTCTTTTCCCGCCGAGGGTTTTTGTGATGTGGATCAAGTTATTTCAGTTTTAACTTTTGAAAACATTGTTGCTTTTATATTGAAAGATAGATGTATTTTTAGGTCATTGTCTAGTGATACCGTGATTGGAGAAGTTTCTTTTGTTGACAACCTCTTTTTTTTGGATGCGCATTCCACTCAAGCACATGCTATTGGCGGCGTTGTTCTTGAAAGTGATGATGTGGGGAGTACACCTGATGCCTATGAATACAGCGGTTTGATTCCAGTACATTTTGTTGTGTGGAATAATAGAGGTTATGCAGTTATCTATGAAATGGCCTATCAGAATGATGTTTTTCAATGTAAACCCTATTCTGAGATTCCTGCTGGTCATTATCAACCAGAGATAAGATTGTCTATTTTTTTCCTACAAGTAAATCAAAATCTTGTGTGCACCAAGTCAATTTGCTTTCGTCACGAGGAACCTTTACTATGGAGACCACACATCACAATTTGGTCATTGCATCAATTTGATGATAAACCTGGAAAATTATGCCGTCAATGCAAAATGATCAGTGATGGTGTATCTTCCACCAACTGGTTTGAGACGTCTACTCAGCCTCACGGATATGGCGATCTAGATATTAAATCAACCTTTGGTGGTTCTAGTCCAGGTTCTGAGGACATAGGTAACATACATGAAGATAGCCTAAGTAATTATTATCCTTACAAAGGGAAGATAGTTTCTTCTTCCATGATTATTGCTGAGAACCTTTATACACCATATGCTGTCGTATATGGATTTTTTAGTGGAGAAATAGAGGTTGTAAGATTTGATCAGTTTCAAGGGATTTTTCTGGACGATGCAAGTTCTAATCCTGTTGAAAAGCCAACTTCATGCAAACAGAATTTCATAGGACATACAGGTGCTGTACTTTGTTTGGCAGCACATCATATGACATGTAGTTCAAAATGCTGCACCTTTAATAGAGTTTTGATTTCTGGCAGTATGGATTGCACAATTCGCATATGGGATCTTGACACTGGCAGTCTTATTAAGGTAATGCACCATCATGTGGCCGCAGTGCGTCAAATTATTCTTCCCCCATCTTTGACTGGACATCCTTGGAGTGACTGTTTTCTTTCAGTTGGAGAGGATGCATGTGTTGCCCTTGTTTCTCTTGATACTCTGCAGGTGGAAAGAATGCTTCCTGGACATATGAACTATCCTTCAAAAGTTTTATGGGATGGAGCAAGAGGTTATATTGCCTGTCTCTGTCAAACACATTACGGAACTTCTGACGGTGATGTATTATACATTTGGGATGTAAAGACAGGCTCCCGTGAGAGACTCATACGTGGGACAGCTGCACATTCTATGTTTGATCATTTTTGTAAAAGTATCTGTATGAATTCTGTATCTGGCACAGTGCTGAATGGAAATACATCAGTCTCTTCGTTACTTCTTCCAATAGTTGATGATGCAAAGCTCTCTAACTCTCCCTTAAGTCATACAGGGAACTTGCTTACTTCTTCGAAGTCATCGCCAAGTATTTCAAGTACAGCCGGGCTGAATTCTTCCAAACCAAAGGCAGGTAAAGGAAATTCAGCAAAGCCAAATTCATCTTCTTTGTTTGGTCTTTTGAGTAACAACCTTCCTATCAAATGCTCTTGCCCATTCCCTGGTATTGTGTCTATGAGTTTTGATCTTGCTTCGTTGATGTTCTCTTTTCAAAAGAGTGACACCATGGAGAATGGTGATGGGAAGCCTGTGAATATCAACTTAAAGCATAAGGGCGTTCAAGAGCAAAATCCGGCCTTCCATAATCCTGAAACTTCAGAGGGGCACGATTGGGTTGGCTTTGAAGAATACTTACTGCGATACAGTTTGTCATTTTTACATTTGTGGAACGTAAACAGTCAGCTTGATAATTTGCTGATAAGTGATATGAAACTGACGAGACCAGGAAATTTTATAGTAGCTTCGGGTCTGCAGGGAGATAAAGGTTCATTGACATTGTCATTTCCTGGTCAGAGTGCTACTCTTGAGGTGATTTTAATTGTATTTTGAGATCTATTTTCTCTTGTCTCATTCCAATAGTCCTTGAGATATTAAAAAACCATTTTTCAGCTGTGGAAATCATCATCCGAGTTTTCTGCAATGAGATCACTGACTATGGTATCCCTTGCCCAACGTTTGATTAGCTTGTCTCACTCAAGTTCAGCAGCCAGCAGGTATGGTGGCAATTATACTTTTTTTTTTTAAATAAAAATTTCTAATCAGATCTTGCTTTTAGTTTTTCAATAGAGTAAACCCTTTTTTTTACTGAACTTATCTGTGAAAGATGCTTTAAAATGAGACATTTTTGAAAAACTGCGAAGTTTCAGCTCCTATTTGAGATTCTTTACACACTGGAATAACCATATTCTTTTTACTTATCTAGTTCCAGGTATTATGAATCTTGTGCTCAGTTTCTTTTATGTTTTGTTGGTGGCAAAACCTAGTTGAACCCTGAAATTTTTGTCGCAACAAATAAACATTCTTTCATAAAGTAGGAAGATTAAAAAATTAAAAGATAAAAAACACCCAACTTAGCTTGGCCACAACAACATATTTTGGGTTCTGCATGCACCTGTTTGTTCAACTGGTTAATGAATGAATAATTAAATGATTAAGTTAGACACAGGTGGAAGTCAAAATATAAAGTATTTTTCACGTCTGGTTGATTGCCGTGATGCTTCCAAAGATTATCTTTTGTTTTATGAACTTTCCGCCTTACTAATTTGATTTTTACTGCTTGAAAAATGGCATTTCAATGTGGTTTCCCCATGTGTATTCACCCATTACTCTTTAATTCAGAAATTTTGATCTTGTAAACCAATGTGCATTATCTTTGACTTTTACTTAGAAAAGATGTGCGATGATTAACAGTATCTTTATCATATGCAGTGCATTAGCAGCATTCTATACTCGAAATTTCATGGAAAATTTTCGAGATATCAAGCCACCTTCGTTACAGGTTATAATTTTTAAAAATGCTTTTGTTGTTTTGTAGTTTTAATCTGAATTGATTTTACACATCCTATGTTATTTGTTATTTCTGATATATGTTCATTAATCTTGCTATTTTTAATTCAATTCACATTTCTTGCATGACAAATTTTCTTGTGTAGTGTTACACAGGTCAGGGAATGTGTATCATTTTATTTCATTTCTCAAAGAGGAAAAGAGAAACTAGTCCAACTGTCCTAAAATATTAGTTTATAAACTTTTGAAAGGAAAAATGTTATTTGGCCAAGATGAGTGTGATAGTTTGATGCCAACAGCTACGAGGCACGATTATTCCAAAAGTAATGTCATATATGTAACCTCGTGGGAAAAGGATTCAGTTGTTGTCATATATGTACCTGGCATGGATCATGTACTGGTATAGTTATGTAGTACTTTGGTGTATACATGGGGGCACATGCTTTTATACTTTGGGGGGTTAAGATCATGATGCATGTTGAATAAAATCAATGGTCAATGTTATTAGTTTCTTGCTTTGAGACAAACTTAACTTCAAAGTAGCTTTGTTTGTGTTTCCAGAGAGTTGAAATAGCTTAAAATTTTGGCAGTCTAGTCCATACTGATTGCTTCTGCATTACATAATTAAAACATTTTTTTATTTTATTTATTATTTCATAAGATGATATTATTATTATTATTATTGTTAAACCATTTGCCAGTTGCTTGATATCAAGTGCTGAAAGCTATTCCCTTTTTTACAGCTCTTGGTTGCTTTTTGGCAAGATGAAAGTGAACATGTACGTATGGCTGCCCGTTCTATATTTCACTGTGCTGCCTCTCATGCTATTCCTCTACCTCTATGCAATTCAAAACCTGATGAGTCAAATAACACAATCTCCCAATCTGGAGGTAGAGACGAACATCTGGGAGATGTGGTAGTAGGCAGCATATCTCCTAAGGCTAAAAATCAGGAAATTTCCCAGGATGAAGAATCTAAGATACTTACTTGGCTAGAGTCATACGAAGTGCTAGATTGGATTTCTTGTGTTGGTGGAACAAGTCAAGATGCAATGACATCTCACATTATTGTTGCTGCAGCACTGGCTATTTGGTATCCCAGTCTTGTAAAACCTAAACTTTCATTGTTAGTTGTTCATCCATTACTGAAGTTGGCTATGGCCATGAATGAGAAATACAGCTCCACTGCTGCTGAACTTCTTGCAGAGGGCATGGAGAGCACATGGAAAGAATGCATGGTCTCTGAGATTCCTCGTCTAATTGGGGATATCTTTTTCCAAGTAGAGTTGAGTGGCCTGTCTTCCAAGTCAGTGACTGAAATTCCAGCCACATCTTTTTCTATTAAACAGACTTTGGTTGAGGTTCTCCTTCCAAGTTTAGCTATGGCTGATATACCAGGTTTTTTGACAGTGATCGAAAGCCAAATTTGGTCAACTGCATCTGATTCACCTGTCCACATGGTTTCTTTGTTGACTCTCATAAGGATTATGCGTGGTTCTCCAAGATATTTGGCTCAGTATCTTGACAAGGTTTGTAAAGCCACTAGTTACTAGGACTGACTGGATTTTTTATGGATGTTTCCAATAGATTCATTTTACTGCTTCTTGTTCTAGGCTGATTTTTTCCACCAAACTTCATTGTTTTCTTCAGTATATACTTCAAGATGCTTATTTATACAGACTTCCTTTCTTTTGATTTTCTTTTCAATTATCATTTCTTTTTACTTTCTTGTTCTAGAACTATTTAGTATTTATATTCTTGCAAACTGAACATTTTCTATATTTCTATCAGATTCATTTTGCATGAAAACATGTTTTTGGATGGGTTTGTGTACTTGTATCTAGAAGTTTTCATACTTGATTTTCTTTTTTACCCCTGTTAGATTCTGTTCTTGGTGGTCAGGGGCTGAGTGATTCTCTATTCTGAGTGTCTATCTTGTTTTTTTTCCCTCTCAATTGTAAGACATGTGGTTTGTTAATAGTTTTCTCACCTATTAAGTTTCAAATTACATGCTACTTAATTGCTTCCAAACATGAAACATGAATTTCTGTGACGATGGGTCAGATGTGCAGGTTGTCAACTTCATTTTACAGACTATTGATCCTAGCAACTCAGTTATGCGGAAGGCATGCTTCCAGAGTTCAATGACAACTTTCAAAGAAGTTGTGCGTGTATATCCTATGGTTGCTGTCAATGAGTCTTGGACCAGACTAGCAGTTGGAGAAGTGATTGGGGAAGTTAACAATGCAAGCATTAGGGTCTATGATATGCAAAGGTATCAGGATTAGGAAAAAAGGCTGTAATTTTAAATTACGATTTAGGCTTACAATGCGTAATTACCCTGTCAGTTTTAGTTCTGTCACACAGATGGACTTGAAAGAAGTGCACTTAATTTGACCTTGTATCATTTGTGTCATATGCAGGCTGGAAAAGCAAAAAAAAAAAAAGGATGGAACTGAGATGAAAATTTGAATGGGAAAAATAAAAAATTTCAATCGTTGATGAAAAATTCATTATTGATTTCATAGCATGAGTATTTACTTTTTTATTTTATTTTATTCAATTCCATATATTTGTAAATCAAAACTTCTTAAATTCCAATTTTCAAATCTTGTGACTAAAAAGACACACCATGGGTTGGCCTCGAATGATATAGATCAATTTCATTTAGAACTTCAGGGTTGGATGAGAATAATTAAGAATATAATATGATAATGGCATTTATAACTCGTTAAGCTCCCTGCTCCTCTCAAACTAATAAATCTTATATAGCGGTTGCATTTTTAAACTTATGAAATCTAATTCAGACTGATGTCTGCCTTTGTTTATTCCCTCTGCGATGACTAGAGATATCATAATTTCCTATAGTTGAAGCCTTTGTTTCTTATGCAGTGTGACAATGGTAAAGGTTTTGGATGCAAGTGGGCCTCCGGGACTTCCAAGTTTGCTCACAGCTACGGCTTCAGGAACCTTGTTAACTACTGCGATCTCAGCGCTAAGCTTTTCACCAGATGGAGAGGTACTGAGAATTTGTTGATAATTATCTTAACTTGGTGTTTTGTGATATGATTTAGATGGGGCAAGTTCCACGATGGCCACCTATCAAATCTACAGTGAAATGGTAGTTGAAAATGGCTCAAAACACCAAATGCTAACTGATGGCACACTCTAGAAGTAGGATCTCACGGTCCTCTTCGTTCTCACAACTGATACAGTGACCTAGTCAGTGCTGGTTTGGCAAAAACCAGAGAAAACAATTGATTTGAGTTTTGAGGCACACATCCGTTTTCTCCTGATTTTGCCAAACTGACATCGACCGAGTCGCTCTCTCAGACATTACAACAAGGTAGAGCATGAGCTTCTACTTCCAAGAGGCAATGTAAGTCGTTGTTAGAGTTTCGAACTATTTTCAAGTTCTAGTCCCCCGTGGATCACTTGTAAAATTTGCCTCTTGTAGGTAGGTTTTGGATTAGCTACTCATACAATAATGTTTGAAAATTTGGTCCTATTCAGATTATTAACACGATTACATCAACCATGTACTCTGATATACTCAGATATATCTGTATAGAAATATAAATTGTATTTCCTTGAAATGATAAGAAATGCATAGGAGGTATATATAGAATCGGGTTCTTCACAATGCTTATAGCAGCCTTGTTATCACATAATATCTTCATGGCGTTTAGTGCAAGTTCTAACCCCTTTTCTTATAGCAATAGGAATATCAATATCTGTTGTGTTCATACCAACATATTCAGGGTTAGGGAGAATATAGCCTGTGGAACTTCATTTCCTAGAGCCTGGTTGGACTCATAGCTTTGCATTGGAGCTATACTTACTCTAACTTCCTCCCTCCTCCTCCTTTCATAAGTCTTCCAGTTACCTTCGTGTGTTTCTGGGCCACAGTTCTGTTGAGATGTAGTTGAGACTTAAATTGGATCCTGATCAGTTTCAGTTTCTATCACAGCTTCTGCTGTCCTTTCAGCTAGGTTAAGTACTGGTTCACTTGGTTGTGTGTCAGAGGTTTGGTTTGGTAAGGTTTGTGCAGGTTCGGTTAGTTCAAGAACCAAAAGTTGGTATTCTGAATTTTCAATAGGATGCATGTGTCAAATTCAGAGATATTCTGAAATCTGTATCATCTCTCGGAGAATTCTCATAGAAATACACTTTGAATGACAAATTAAGGGGCTGACTCGGCCTCATAAATCTGCAACTGCCATATATACATTTATGCAATTTATTATACTAATTAATAGTATTAATCACAGCCCAGTAAATCTGCTACTGTAATATATACATTTATGCACTTTTATTAGAATAGCAATTAGGATTATTCTAATTAGCAAATATCAGTTAGAAATCTAGACATTAAACAGTAAGTATGGTTGCTCCCCTTGAAATATCAGTTTTGGTGTAATAGGACTGATTTTCAAAGGTTACATGCATAGTATGGTAAAAAGATTTTGTATGGGGAGAATAGCATTTGTATCCCTTTTGGTGAGAAGAGTTACCAAGAAAAATGCACTTGATTTTGGGTCTAATTTTCTTCTGTGAGGGTTGAGGTTATGGACAAAAGTTGAACATCCAAATATTTTTAATGGAATGGAGGAAAGGATTTTGCTGGTTGGGAGGAGGTTTTGAAATGTGGAGAGTGGAGTGTTAAAGTTAAAGATACGGGAAAGGTGTTCTGTTTATAAGGTGAGTTGCTGCTAGGACAACTTCTCCCCAAAATTGTTGTGGGACATTTGTGGCCAACTTGGTTGATCTAGTCATTTCTAGGTGTGTATTCTTCCTTTATGCTAATACATTCTTTTGGGGGGAGTGTCCACACATGAACTTTGGTGAACAATTCCAAGAAGAAGGAATTTAGAGCAAGGTTGTAATACTCACGACCATTGACATTTCCAACTACCATGTTTTGAAAATTTTCAAATATTCTTCCTACTTTTGATTTTCCCTTCATTAGAGACACTCACATAACACATGTGTGATCATCAATAAAGGTGATAAACCATCTCAAGCCCGTAATTTTTTGAACTCGTGATAGTTCCCATACATCAATATGAATTAAGGAAAAAGGTTTGGATGATTTATAGGGTTGGGGTAGGTAATGGTTTCCGTATTGTTTATATAATTGGCAAAGTTCACATTTATTATCTCCATTTAATCCTAATCAGCTGTACAACATTTGATTCTTCCATAATCTATTACTAATAAAGTGATGTTTTGGCTTCAGATTATACATTATTGATTACCAAACTGTTATAGACAATGATAACATGAGAAAAAATAGTTTTAAGAAATACTTCAACAACTAATAGTGTTACAAAGTAATAGTGAAATCCTCACAAGTACAACATACTTAGTGAATCCAGATAGTTCTGTTGCTATTAGCCATTCTTTTTCGTTATATTTTGTATGATTTGACTTGAGCTTTCCATATTGGTTCATCATACTTGATTGGAGCAATTTAAACAAAAGCTTGATTTCCTACATAATTTATTTTCCAAATCTTGGAGTGCTACGCTTATCTTTTTTCTTTCTTCCAGAACAGTTATGTGAGCAAGATGGGCTCCTCTTTCCTGTATTGTATTTACCATTCCAATAATATCATTTTTATAAAGAAGTTAGTTCAGTTTGTTGTTTGGGAAAATCAATCATTCCCTCAGCATGCTACTGTTTTTCCATTTCCATTTAATATTTTGGTTATAATTTTGATTTCTGGCTGCAGCACATTGTAAATGTATCAACAGAATTCCCTACAGTTACAGTTCTGTGCACATCCCCATTATGTGCCAAATATTTTGTTTCTTTTTACCGTGTATTTTTTCCCTGGGATTTATGCTTCTTAAAAGTATCTCAAACTGATAACTGATTCCCTCCTGCACCTTTAAACATTCTTTCCTGTAGGGGCTGGTTGCTTTTTCAGAACACGGGCTCATGATTAGATGGTGGTCACTGGGATCTTTCTGGTGGGAGAAACTGAGCCGGAACTTTGTTCCTGTCCAGTGCACAAAACTAATATTTGTTCCTCCCTGGGAGGGATTTTCACCTAATTCGTCCCGGTCAAGCATTATGGCCAGCATTTTGGATACGGAAGAGCAGCTGAATTTGCAGGTAATTTTCTCTTGTCTTCTTTCAGATATAAAACTGATTTGTTGTGAGTGAAACTAGAACTTGGCCTTTCAGCAAACGCTGATGCCTTAGGGAAGATGCAATGTGTTTAGAAGGAAATGTCAATTGCTAAGTTAAAAACCTTTTTTTTTTTTTTTAATCGTTTAAATACGCTAGCAGTACATGATGAGAGCCTAATAGAAAGTTGATTGAAAGCATAAGTGTAATTGATAAAGATCGAGTAAACAACTATTTGGATCCCTAATATGTGAAGCGTTGTCACTATAGTATTTCGATATATCAAAATTGCAAACACATTCACAAGTGTCTATTTTATAAGTCATTTTAGTCTTCAAATCAATTTTTAGGTAGTCAATTTAGTCCTCAAATGTGTTTTTGTTGGTCAATTTAGTCCATAAAATTAATAATAAAAGAGGCACTAGGGATGTGTTGGCAATTTCAATACATTTAGGGACTATAGTGACAACATCTCACATTGAGGGGGTTAAAATGGGTGTTTTATCGATAAAGATCTATTAGGATGGGTGACCTCCTAGGATTAAAATGGGTGTTGCACCTCTTTGGCTATAAATATAGTCTTAGATAGAACACTATAACGTAACTTGATCCATGTAGTCGACCCCATTTAATGGGATAAGGCTTGGTTGTTGTGGTTATCGATAAAGATCTGCCACATCATTTAAATAGCTTGAGATGAGTAATGTTACTACTTTTACCCCCCTTTCATTCTGGTCATTAAGTTATCTACTATTGTTTCCTTAGATGAGTTAGATCTATTTATCCTTTTCCATAATACCCTCAATACTTCCTTTTGTAGGACAATACGAAGGATTCAAATCATGGGGACAGCTTGAAACAATTGCTTCATAATCTGGACCTCTCTTACCGATTAGAGTGGGTTGCTGAACGGAAAGTACTCCTGACAAGGCATGGTAATGAATTGGGTACTTTTCAGTTGTAGTGATTCTCTAAAATTCATGCTGGAGATTTCAGTGGTTTTACAATTTTTGTTGAGGCTTTCCGGTGAAATGACCCTTAAGCGTGTATAGCAGTTAAAACCCACAACAGAAGATTTTTTTAATCAGCTCATACTAGAATACTGTTGGATGAGATATTCATTAGACCACTTACAATTCAACACCGCCTTTACGAGGATTGATCGGCAAAGATGGATTCAGTTACACTTAGTGACGCTCCTCAGGAAGTCCTTTTAAAAGAAACGTTTTGGACGGAACCGAAAGCCAATTGGGGTGGTCTCAGTCTAATGCGGAGTAAATTTGGCAATTATTTTGAGAAATTACCAATAAAAGGAGAAAGGGACCCTTCCCGTTTCGCAACTGTTGGCAACTTATTCATGATTATGGACCAAATAGTTCGAAATTGTTCTAAAGGAGTATTTGGTCACTACATAGAAATTAGTTAAATAATTCCTCAAGTTCCCCAGAGTATCCGTGAAATGTTAGTCACGGTAGGTAGTTTAGCAGAGAGGCTTATGCAATGTGCAGTTTTTTCTATGAAAAAATATATATTATCAGAGCAATTAGGTTGATTTCTTGTGTATATTATATAGAAGACGGAAGTCATTTGTTTTATTTATTTTTCCATAAAATTTGTACAGGCCTTCTGTTTCTCTTTAAGTTTTACCGAGTATAGTTTATTGATATTGATTGAAATAAGAAAAAATCCAGTAAGAGTATAGCAACTAAACAAGCAATGAGGTCATCACTACATGCAGTTGTTGTGTAGAAGAATTCTATCATTTATTTTTTCTCAAAAAAAAAAAATTCTATTCTTTCTTCACAGATAAAATTGAATTACTACAACAATTCTGTAAATACAACTTAGAGCAACTTTACGCTGGTTAACTAAGGTTTGGTTTCTTATAATTAGTTGTATTTATAAAGTATTAGCATTGAGAAAACTGATGTGGCAGTAACAATAGTAACTGGTGCTTTCCATAGCCAACGACAGCTACTACTATTTGAAACATTAACTGCCATTAAAAAACAATTCACCGCAATTATACTATAAAATATCTCAATTTCACATTATGTTATTAAAAAAAAAGAGGATAATTGATATCTACTCTTAGCCACCATGCGCATTTTCTTAAGTGCTCTCAGATTTCGGAGATATATCTTCTATAAAATTATGTTTTTTCTCTTTTATATTTTCTGTAACTGAGTACATATGAGGTATTTATAGAATATAAATTACACTAGAAAATAGGGTTAATTATTCTCCTTATAAATGTTAATCCTAAATAAGGTAAGAATATAATAATACAATTAATTTCTATTTAAATCCAGCCATAATGAACTGTATGACAGAATTTGTTTTGATTTTGTGCTAATATTCAACACTCCCCCTCAAGCTGGCATGAATATATCGTTCATAGCAAGCTTGCACACCATGTTATCAAACAGTTTCTTTGGAAGACTCTTTGTGAGAACATCTGCTACTTGACTTTTGATGGGTATGTAGGACATACAAATCTCACTGCTGTCAATTTTTTCTTTGATGAAATGCTTGTCCACTTCAACATGCTTCGTCCTGTCATGTAGGACAGGATTATGGGCAATAGAAATAGCAACCTTATTATCGCAGTAAACTTTAATTGGAGTTGGGCCAAAAAACTTCAATTCTTCCATGAACTTTTTGATCCATAATACTTCATAAAAACCATGGGCCACAGATCGGAATTCAACTTCTGCACTGGTCCTGGCTACAACATTTTGTTTTTTGCTCCTCCATGTAACTAGATTTCCACCTACAAAAGTACAATATCCTGAGGTAGACCTTCTATCATTTATATTACTTGCCCAATCAACATCTGTATGGCTTCAACCTGTATATGTCCTCTATTTCTGAATATCAACCCCTTTCCCGGAGTACCTTTCAAATATCTTAATATTCTGAAAATAGCTTCAAAGTGGGCTGCACCTGGTGCATGCATAAATTGACTTATTACACTCACTGCAAAGGCTATATCTGGTCTTGTATGTGAGAAATAAATTAGTCTTCCAACCAATCGTTGATAACGTTCTTTATCTACTATTTCATCTTCAGCAACTGACTTTAGTTTCACATTGGGATCCATTGGTGTTTCTACTGCTTTATACCCTGTCATCCCTGTTTCTGCAAGTAAATCGAGTATGTACTTGCGCTGGTTGAGAAAAATCCATTCTTTAGATCTTGCGAACTCCATCCCAAGAAAGTATTTTAACTTTCCAAGATCCTTGATATCGAACTCAGCCTCAAGTCTTCTCTTCAGATCACTAATTGCTTTGACGTCATCTCCTGTAATAATAATGTCATCAACATACACTATTAAGATAGGAATCTTACCTTCAGATGAGTGTTTAAAGAACATAGTGTGATCTGCTTGACTTTGGGTGAAGTCATGTCTCTTAACAACACTTCCAAATCTCTCAAACCAGGCCCTTAGCGATTGTTTCAATCCATATAAGGATTTTCTCAATCTGCATACTTTGTTTCTTCCAAGATTTTTTTCAAACCCATGAGGTAAACTCATATATACTTCTTCATGTAATTCACCATTCAAGAAGGCATTTTTAACATCATATTGATATAGTGTCTAATTGAAATTTACTGCAAGAGAAAGAAGAATTCTGATAGAATTGATCTTAGCAACCGGGGCAAAAGTCTCTTGGTAATCAATACCATGAGCTTGAGTAAATCCTTTTGCTACTAATCTCGCTTTGTATCTTTCCACACTTCCATTAGCCTTGCATTTCACTGTAAAGACCCACTTACATCCTACTGCCTTTTTATCTTGTGGTAGATTAGTGATACTCCAAGTGTTATTTTTGTTTAGAGCATCCATCTCTTCTTTCACTGCTAATTTCCAATTCGGATCACTTAATGCTTCCTGAATAGTTTTGGGCACAAACAAATTAGAAATCCTAGACACATATGCCTTGTGGGTGTGTGATAGTTTGTCATATGACAAGTAATTAGACATAAGATGTTTAGTGCACATACGAGAACCTTTCCTCTCAACAATTAGGACATCGAGGTCAGAAATATTTTTCTCACAGAAATTGGAAGATTAATATCAGGAAAAGACAAATCAGATAAATCATTGGATGAGTAAGAAGGATTACCAGATGAAGAACTAGAAGACAAATTATCTGTAGGACCTTCACTTGGTAAATCAGATTGGATTTCTATTAGAGAGACAATAGGGTTTGCACCACCTTTGTGGAATTTTTTTCGAACATACACTTTAAGTTCAGGATTATCATCCTTAATAAGTGTTTCTCCCCCTGTTTCAGATTCTATTATCTTAGCATTTGGGTGATTTGTAGTCACAATATCATCTAGAGCAGACAAAGTTTCCCAAAAATTATCTTCTTTATTATTACATTGACTCTCCCCCTGAAGAGAATTTTTTAAAAAAGGTTGATTTTCAACAAAGTGAACATCCATGCTTTCAAAAAATTTCTTTGTAACTGGATTAAAACATTTGCATCCTTTTTTATTGGAAGCATAGCCAAGAAAAGCACATTTTTCGGCTTTAGGATCCAATTTAGAATGAAAAACATTGGGGATGTGAACATAACAGAGACAACCAAAATTTTTAAGGGAAAGATCCGTAATAATACGAGATGTAGGAAAATTGTTTTGTAACACTTGTACAGGACTTTCATATTGTAACACCCGAGATGACATTCGATTGATGAGGTGACAAACAGTTAATAAAGCATTTCCCCAAAGATACTTAGGTACATTCATAGAAAACATAATAGCTCTAGTAACTTCGAGGAGATGTCTATTTTTTCTTTCAGCAATACCATTTTGTTGCGGAGTATCGCGACAAGTGGATTGATGAATTATCCCCTTAGTTACAAGGAATGTACTTAAATATTTGTTGAAATATTCAGTGCCATTGTCAGACCTTAGAATGCCAATCTTAGTTTGAAATTGATTGTTAATCATGTTAAAAAAATCTTGAAATCTTTGTTCAACTTCTGATTTTTTCTCCATGAGATAAACTCAACACAACCGTGTATGATCATCAATAAATGTTACAAACCATTTTTTTCTAGACATAATTTAAAATTTTGAAGGACCCCAAACATCACTGTGAATTAAATAAAAAGGTTTGAAAGCAGAATAGGCTTTTGATTTAAAAGACACACGATGATCTTTAGCTAAGTGACAAGCTTCACAATGAAGTTGTGAGGAATTTATTTCTTTGGAAAAAATAGGAAACAAATGCTTAAGATATGAAAAACTAGGGTGACCTAATCTTTTATGCCATAACATAATTTGATCTGAAACAGGAGATGAGTTTGTACTGTTTGAACCGAAAAACGCTTTATTGCCAAACTGAATTCCATCAAGGTAGTACAATCCATTCATCTCTCTAGCAGTTCCAATCGTCTTCCCCGAGTTCTGGTCCTGAAAAACACAAGTAGAGGGACGAAAAAGAACAGAACAATTAGTGTCCTTAGACAATTTATGAACAGATAGAAGATTACAAGCGAATTTAGGAACATGTAAAATAGATTGCAAAGTGATTTGCTCTGAAATTTTTATGCTGCCTTTGCCTGCAATACTTGAATAACTACCATCAGCTATCCTAACTTTTTCAAAACCTGAACTAGGAAAATAGGTACTGAATAGATGAGAGCAATTAGTCATGTATTCAGATGCCCCTGAATCTATTATCCAAGGGTTAGAGTGGCTGTGAGTAGATAGTGCCCAAGAATCCTTACCTGTTTGTGCCACAGTTCCAGTAGGAATATTAAGAGATGAATTGAACTTTAGAAACTTAAGAAGGTTATCCATTTGCTCTTTCGTACATGGAGACGAATCAGCCTCATTGGCCATAGGCATAGGACGATCACCAAACTTACCAGCCTTGCCATGATTTGGTCGCCCATGTAGTTTGTAGCAAGTTTCCTGAGTGTGGCGATTGCGTCCACAGTAATCGCAAAATAAATGAGTCTTGTTTTCACCTCATTGATTATGAAGTGGTTTACGATTGACATGGGGAATTGCCAAGGCAGATCCTTCAACTGGTGGAGGGACAACTGTTGTATTTTTGCCAAGCATCACTTACCGACGGCTCTCTTCGCGACGTACTTCTGAAAAGACTTCACCAATTGGAGGGATAGGATTTCAGCCTAGAATTCGGCCACAAACCTCATCAAAATCAACATTTAGACTTGCAAGGAACTTGAAAACACGACTAACATCCACCATCTTCTTGTAATGTTTGCTATCGACAGGTGATTTCCACTCATACTCATTGAAAAGGTCCAAATCTTGCCAAATACGTTTGAGACAATTGAAGTATTTGGTGACTGAATCTTCACCTTGCCGAATTTCTCCAAATTTGAGAGTTAATTCGTAGATTTGGGATTGATTTTCCAAATCAGAGTACATTTGGGAGACACCTTCCCAAAGTTCTTTTGCAGTATCATAACAGAGATAATTTGCACCTATCTCTTCATCCATGGAGTTGACTAACCATGTCATGACCATGGAGTTTTCAGCATCCCATGTATCATAATCTGCACCTGCCTTGTCTGGTTGTTTTTTGTCGCCAGTGATGTAGCCAATCTTCCCTCTCCCCCTGAGATACATACGAACGGATTGCGACCATCGAAGATAATTAGCACCGTTCAGTCGAATTGTTGTGATCTGAACAGGGTGGTTTTCATGGTACGTCCAGACTAATTTAGGTTCGGGTGAGGAATGTTTGGGTGAAAGTGAGGACTCGGTATCAGACATTGTGGGATGTAAAAAAAGATAAACAGAGCGGAAGCAAAAACAAAAGAAACCCTAAAGGATTCTTGTTGCTACTGATACCATATAGAAATATGCTTTTTCTCTTTTGTATTTTCTGTAACACAGTACATATGAGGTATTTATAGAATATAAATTACACTAGGAAATAAGGGTAATTATTCTCCCTATAAATGCTAATCCTAAATAAGGTAAGAATATAATAATACATTTAATTTCTATTTAATCACAATTCTAATCCAGCCATAATGAGCTGTATGACAAAATCTGTTTTGATTTTGTGCTAATATTCAACATCTCCGGACACACATTTTTTTAATCAATTTTAGATTTTTCCGGAGATACATCTCCAAAATCACCATAAAACACGTATTTTATTTGTTTTTGAGTCAGACTCCCCAAATTTACAAATAAATTGTTTCCGGAGATATCTCATAAAACAATTTATTAGTAAAATTGGGGGGTCTGACTCAAACGAATAAAATATGTGTTTTATGGTTATTTCGGAGATGTATCTCCGAAAAATCTAAAATTAAGTAAAAAAAAGGTGCGTCCAGAGATATATATCGGAACCTTGGGGCATTTAAGGAAACGTGCATGATGGTTAAGAGACCCAGAAATGTAAATTACTAACAGTTAATAATATTAAGTGTGTTTCAAAATGACAAAAAAATATTTAAGTGAATATTAATTTTTGAATTCGAATAGAATCAATATTTCGTGAATTGTTGCTGCGGAATGAAAATAGATAATGATTGAAAACAATGCAACTTTTGGTTAAAAGGTGTTGTTACATCAAGGATCGTAACCTTGTGAAACAACACATATATGACCTATAAATACATCATTCTGAAATTCAGAAAATAGATCACAATTTGTACAAAATTCCAGACAATCTTCGCTACATAATTGAGTTTTCGTCGGTCTTGCGCAAATTTGATATAAAGCTAAATTATCCTGGGTATTTCTGCGTTCCAACTCTAAGATATTTGAGAGTGTTTGAAATACTTTTAAGAAAAGTGATTTTGTTCACGATTCAAGTCTCGATCCATTCGATTAATATTAATTTTTTAACAATCTTAAAAGTATTTTAAATAATGACAACCAAAACTTTATTAAAAATCAGTATTTCAAATCTGGATACATATTTATTGTTTGTCATAGAAATTAAAACATCATTAAAAATTATAATATCAAGATTTTAAATGAAACTAATATAACCGTTAGTATCAAACTTTTTACTAATATTATAATTTTGAATAATGATTAATTAATACGAACAATAATTTAAATTAAATATCATCGATACATATTCGTCATACTTAAAATAGTAATTCCCTATAGCAATTGTGAATTGCAGTGTATTTTGTTATTTTCTTTTCTTGTATTGGATTCATTTTGTCTCATTTACAATAGCACTATTATTATTAATTACTGTTTATTAATAGATTCATTTGATTCCATATAAATGTTTATATTAAAAATTAGGGTAATGCTAACTTGTGTCCTAGGGGCACATGTTAAGAACTAAATGTAGAAATGTTTTTTTTGAAACTTGTGTATTGTTTTTATCAAAAGTTTATAATTAATTCTTTTATTACTTTTTCCAATACAAATATTCTATTTACGGATTTCTTAACATGTGCCCTTAGAGCATCTTTAATGGGAGTAAACTAAATGGGTAAACTAAGATACTTTTTGTGGGCTCAAAGTGATTTGTAGGATTTAAAATATTTATAGTTGATTTGAGTTGTTTTTACTTTAATGATAGTTGCTCGTAAAAAAATCAAAACTTGACCCCATATTTTATATTTTTATAATTGTTATTATTCTGGCCTGGGCCCCCGGCTTGACCGGGAAGGCCCAGCCTAATGATATTCTGTCATGCCCAATCCGGAAGTACATCGAAAGGTTCACGCGGGAGGCAGTGCAGGTAACGACGTCGGACGAGATGAAACGTTACCTAATGGAGCAAGGCTTGCAACGAGACTCCAAATTCTACGAAGTTGTGGCCATACACCGACCAGCCTCTCTGCAAGACTTCCTCGACAGGGCCGCGCGTTACATCTGGTTCGAGGAGACTCAAGCGGCCAACTCCTCCCGCGAAACTCGAGACCGAGAGACCCCCCGCGGGTCCCGAGAGTACGGAGCCTCGAGCCACCGGCGCGGAGGAGAGCGACGACGAGAGGATCTCCCTCGCAAGCCCCGTGAGCAACGCGGTCCTGCCGACCGATTCACAAAGTATATAGCTCTGGTCGCTTCCCACGAGCGCATATTGGCCGAGTGCGCCAAAACGGAGTTTGTCCAGGCAGGTGTCCGCTTCCCCAGGCCGACACCCCCAAGCCCAACATGGACAAATCGAAGTTCTGCCGCTTCCACAAAAGTCACGGGCACGTTACAGAAGACTGCATCCACCTCAAGGACGCGATCGAAATCTTGATCAAGGATGGGTACCTGAAAAGATACACCCGGGGAGGAGAAGCTTCGCAGCAAGATGCTCCCGAGGCCAAGAGAGTTGAAGACCTCCCCTCTCCTGACGGTGACAACGGTCTATAGGTTGCCATCAGTGCCAACCGGCCCGAGGATTGGTTCGCGCTCAGAGAATTCGGCCTCCCCGTCGAGCCTGATCTGCCCAACGAGCCTTTACGCCCCACCAGCCGATGGGAGTATTTTCCGAAGGCCATGGTCATCTCCGGCGGATCCCCGAGGAACCTATCCATGGGATCGGTAAAAAGGAAGTTCGAGGAGCTCATCACCAACAACTCCGGCAAAATGAGCACCCTCGACAAGTTTCACGACCGATCCAACTCGATCACTTTCTACCTCGAGGAGCTTCCCGGGGGCTCCCTCAACTCAAACATCCCCCTCCTGATACGGGCACAGATGGAAAACTTCGACTTCAGACGCATCCTGGTCGACGGAGGAAGCTCGGTGGACATCATGTACACCCACCTTTTCACAACCCTCCAACTCGACGAGTCCAACCTCTCCCCCTACGTAGGCTCTGACCTCCAGGGGTTCAACGGGACAACAACAAGGCCGTGGGGGTACGTGGAGTTAAAGGTTACTTTCGAGGAAAAAGAAACGGCCAGGGAGGTCAATGTTCGCTTCCTAGTCATTGAATGCTCGTCCCTCTACAACTGTATCCTGGGCAGGACAACGATGGCCGAGCTCACCGCGGTGCCCTCCACCGTCCATCTAAAAATGAAGTACTTCACTAGGCGAGGGGCCGTTGTCACCCTAAACAGCGACATTGAGGCTTCCTGGAGATGCTTCGAGGCCGTGCTGAAAGGCCTAAGCACGATCGCCCCAACGACCAAAAAAGCAGCGCCCACCGCTACTCCGAAGAACGAAGCCAAGGACCTCGTTGGCTCGGTATACCTCGATAGCCACTTCACCGAAGAGTCCGACCGTGAAGACGAAGCCAGCGACACTCCTCCATCCAACGGGCAGCTCGCCCACCCAGCGCGCCCCATCCCCGACGGTGATTTTGAGATCGTGGAACTCGGGGACGACAAGACTAGGACCGTGAAGATCGAAGCAGGACTGCCCGACCTGGCGAGGAAACAACTGAAGGTCTGCCTCCGCGAGAACGCGAACCTCTTCGCCTGGAGCGTCGTGGAGATGCCCAGACTCGACCCTGAGGTCGCTTGCCATCAGCTCTCCATCAACCCGACCACCAAGGCCGTAGTACAACGTAGGCGTAGACAGTCCCCCGAAAAGTCGGTGACTACTGAAAAAGCGGTAAAAGACCTCATAGAGGAAAATTTTATTTCGGAAGCCCGATATTCAACCTGGCTGTCCAATGTTGTACTTGTTAAAAAGAGTAATGGAAAATGGCGCATGTGTGTTGATTACACCATCTCAACCGGGCATGTCCTAAGAACGCCTACCCCTTCCCTAACATCGACAAGCTCATCGACAACTCGCATGCTTCAAACTCTTGTCCTTTATGGACGCGTACTCGGGATACAACTAGATCCCCATGGACGAACGCGACAAACATAACCCTACCATATGATGAAGTCAAATGAACCACACCAAAGCAATGACTAAAATGCTGCGCTTAACTTAATGTGCTGGCACGCGCGTGTTCGTTAGATAGGTAGACCAGTAATCTCATCCAAGGGCTGTGGTCATTTTCCTGGCTTTTTATTTTCTTTAATTGCTTTTTTCAATTTCTTTAATTGTTTTCTTCATTTTAAATTCATAATAAATTGAATATTGGTCAGAAAAATGTGAAAAAAAATATGTGCATGATCCTTGTTTAATTCCTGTTTTTTTGATGCTCTTGGATTTTATTTTTGTGCTGTTTGCAATTTAATGTCCATTTTTTCTATTTTCTTGAATTCATTTAATTTGGCATTTTGGACTTGTTGCTTAGTGATTTTTGTGCCATTGATTGGTATAGAATTAGGAGTTAATATTTGGCTGGCTGGTAGTAGATACATTGATGAGTGTATAGGAATTTTTATTCCATTTTTTAGATGAATCTAAGCATAGTTTTGAACTAGGTTTTTTAGAGTTTTTGCCACTTGAACCTTCATTTGATCCCATTTGGTTTAAAATTTCTTTAGTGCCCTTCAACATTGATTTAGGCTCTAATCCTTTTACCATAGGTTCTCAACACATTCAGGATCCCTTAGAAAAATTCATAGATTTTTAGAAGTTGATTTAGTATTTTAATTAGATTTAATACTTAGGCTTTTTTTAGGGTGCTTCTAACATAGTGCTTCCCCTAGTTGAACTTCAAAAGTGGCCATTAGTTCATGATAAGTTTCGAAATCTTTTTTTATGGTTTAGTAGGCATGTTGATGCTTCTGTAGATTGAATCTTAAGGCTTAACTTGGTGCATTAAGTCCCTTTAGAGAGTTGCTTTTAAAGCTTGTAGAATTAGGGTTTTTAGAGCCTTTAGGAGTTTCTTCCTTTTTTAGAATTGTGGTTTGCTTTGGTCTGCATTCCATTTCCTATCCAATGATGCAAGGTTCCTTTGTGGGAGCCTAGTCCCTCCTTTGGAAGGACTAAAGGCCTACCACAAAAGGTAAAACCTTTGAGGATACCAATCTTAGATGAGTGGTTGAGTGCCATGATGGATTCCCTTGGTTTCCATCATGCTTCCCCTCATCATGCAATATTCTCTGTGTTGATTCTCATCATCTCTTGATGGAGCAAGTTGAAGCTTGAAGATGAATTCCTTATTCCCTTCTCTCTGGATGGATAGCTTGGACAACAAACTGGATTACTAGAAGACAGACTGTCAGACTGCTGGAGTGTTGTTGTGCTGCTATGCTGTGTTTGATGTTTGACTGTTGTTGTGTGACTGTTTGTTTGGGTGTGTTGCATTAGAATAGGCTCTCATATAGTTGGTTTTAGGCCTAAGTGCATTGAAAGGTCGAGCTTGGCTCCCTTTGCTTGCTTGCATCAGAGGTTGAGTCTGTCTCTCTCTGCTTGTCTGTTACTGTTTGGCTTTGCTTGTTGGCTGAAGGTTGAGTTTGTCTCCCTTGCCTGTGTGTTGTGTTTCTTTTGTTTGTTTGCTCTAGAAGTTGAGTTTGGCTCCTTCTGCTTGTCTTGCTGCATTGCATGCATTTTACTTATAGTTTTATTCTTTCAGATTATTTCTTTTGCTGTTGCTTTCCTTTGCCATGTTCCCCTAGGGACTCTAACTTCTCTTGTTCAAGAGAAGTTACGACAGACATTAGGGTTCTAACCATGCATGATAACATTAGGTAGCTCCCTCCTAACCTCAATCATAGGATCAACTTTGCATGACAACTTTAGGATTGGATTAGTTCCCTTTTAGTGCGTCCTTTCTCTTCTCAGCTTCAAACAACTTTAAAACACGTAATAAAGATTAACGCGTGTTGTACGCTACGAGCCTTAAGCACTTGAGAAAGGGTTGTTGGAAAGTTTCTCTTCAATAGCTTGAATGTTTAGTGTGGTACCCTTTGGGTGACATGCGACGCATTCGCTCTTAAGTCCAAGTCTTTAGTGCAACATGAGTTACAAACAAAACTCAAAACACTTCTTCTTTAAAAGACTTCAAAAACAAAGATCAAACTTCTTTTTGTCCTCTGGGACCTTTAATCCTTGGAAACCATTTTCATATGGAGAGTTTTGTTAACTCTCGGTTCTACCGCAAACGGTAAACGCCTAAGTCTCCAATGGTCGAGCTGCATATACCAACTGCTAGAACCGTCTGTTAACCCTACTCGGGTAAAACATTTCGAACCAACCTGTGGTCCTGTTAGCCCGAACTATGTTTGCTCTGATCTTTCACGCCATGTGAAAGTACGTAGGCACGAGATGCGATATCTCGGCGAGCAACCTCCCCCACTTTTCACCCGTAGTTAGGCGAACTACGTTGACTCTGATTTCTCGTTCCAGACGGGAATACGTAGGCATAGAACTGCTGTGTTCTGCCGAGTCATTTTCTTTTCCTTTCAGACCAACCTTTCAGCGTAGATAGATAATCAACCCGTCAGATAAACACAACAAGCGTGGATCCTGTTGAGTACAATAGACGTGAGGGGTGCTAATACCTTCCCCTTGCGTAACCGACTCCCGAACCCAGACATGGTTGCGATTACCTTGTCTTATACCTTTTCGTCAGGTTTTTCCGATCGTTTCCTTTCCCGTTTCGAGGGATAAATAACGAAAGGTGGCGACTCTTCTGTTTTGCCGACACCTTATTTTCGCGGTAGCGACAGCTGATGACTCTGCTGGGGAATCTTATAGCTGCTGGGGAATTTTCCCATCCCTTATGCTGGGACCGTTTCCCATCCCGTGTGTGAGTCAATCCTAGCGCTTGCGTGTTTATCTGTTGGGTTTGCATTTATTTATCGCATTTTACTTTCCGCATTTTATTTTCAGTATGATATCATTATTGTGTTGTTGTGGGAGGGAGGCTCTGATGAGTGATAAGCCAGACCCAGGCTTGAGTGTATACCTAGCATTAGTTGTGGAAAGTAGTGGGCGCGTGGATGCTTTGCATGTACTAGTGTCTCGCAAAATCCACGCTCAGACGAGATTCTCTCGGTTGACTTCTTTTCCGACCCTTTGGGCTTGAGGGGTTGTTAGTTTGAAGAGTTGTCGACTCTGGGGATCGATCATTTGTGACTCAGCTAAGTGAGGCCTCTTCAGGGAGTGATGATGCCAAACCAGAAATGGTGAACGTATCATCATTTCGTGAAAGTCTGTGACGCTGGGAAACACATAGGATGCCATACCTGTGTCAGTGGATTAGGATTCATACCTGTGAGCGGGGTCGGGTTATTGCAGGAAACCTTAACCTTCAGATGACCTAGTTTTCTTGATAGTGAATCAGTATTGTTGGTATCAGGGGGTTCTTATCATCAGAGATATGTTTGTTCTTGACATAGCAGAATTATGGTCCTCTTCAGGGTTTTATTGTCAGAGCAGTGTTGTGGTTATGTTGAAACAGAGCCTCGGGCTCCTCAACAGCACACTCTTGATCTTCTGTTGCATGATTGCATCTTGCATTTTTGCATATCCATGTGCATATCATTAACGTGTGTCTGTGTTACAGGTGCATATACTATCGCCCGGTTCCGGTAATCTTGCCCTCTGTTTTGCTAGCATGGGATCATTGAAGAAGAATGTGGCTTACAAGCTCCCTACCCCAAATGTTACCTTGCTGCTTAGTTTGATTGCCTTGGCAGATGATACAGTGAAAGGGGAATTCAGGAAATCTTATGGGAAGTTGCTCAGTCTGGTTCGTAAACCTTCAATCTATGAGTTGAACGGGTTGTATGCATTGCTACAGTTCTATGACCCTCCGATGAGGTGCTTCACTTTTCCAGACTTCATTCTTGCACCTACCTTAGAAGAGTATGCTGAATTGTTGGGTGTACCTGTCAAGAATCAGATGCCGTTTGTTCACATGGATGCTAAGCCTAATCTGGCTAACCTAGCTACTACCCTTCACCTGGATGCTTCAGAGCTGCTTCTGACCCCATGGAATGGAGTTCCTGGTTTTTCTCTACAGTTTCTGGTTGGGAAAGCCCAACAGTGCGCTAAAGACGGTTGTTGGATCGTATTCAACACTATTCTCGCCCTCTCCATCTATGGCATCATCTTGTTTCCCAACATGCTAGACTTTATAGATTTGGACGCCTTCCATATCTTCGTATCCGGAAATCCAGTTCCCACCTTGCTTGGTGATGTATATCATTCTTTCCATTACAAGAATGAGAACAGAAGAGGTAAAAATGTGTCTTGTTGTGCTTCCTTACTCTACAGATGGTTTGATAGCCACATACCCAAGAAGGGTCTCTTTGCTTCCTCTACAGCCACAGCTGAGTGGTCTGAACGCCTGATGGGTTTATCAGCAGAGAGCATTGTTTGGTTTGATCGGGATATGCTGGGTACTGAAGTCATCTGCAGCTGCAATGGTTTTTCTAATGTGCCCTTGATTGGAAGAAAAGGCTGTATTAACTACAATCCCTCATTACTTGTCAGACAGTTTGCGTACGCCTTAAGAGGTCCGTCGAAAGACGAAGAGGTGCAGGAATCTCTGTACCTCACGGGGCTTCTAGAGGGGGATATGTTAGCCAAGCTCAAGCATGCTTGGAACGACATCAGCAGAGGAGGGAAAGCACTGTTCGGTAAGAGCAATAGCCAGGCTTATGCTCCTTATGTGACTTGGATTCAAAGTAGGGCAACAACAATAGGGATGCCTTTTCCACCTACTAAGCAAGAGTGCCCTCCAGTAGTTGAAGAACCTACTACAGTGTCCATTCATAAATACAATCAGGTATTAGCTGAGAAGGAAGAGCTGAAGAAGACCAACGAGGAGTTGGAAAAAGAACTGGTTCAGCTTAGAAGTGAAAAGAGCAAAGATTTCTATTCCTTCAAAAAATAGACAGAGCTGGTGAACCGGTTAGGCACGGACTTGACCAAACAGAGGGCTGAACATAAACGTTTAGGTTTGGACTTCAAGGTTGTCAACAATGTGCTTGCCACCAAAAAGCAAGACCTGGATGATGCATACTGGAGAATCTCCAAATTCAACCAGTAGTGGGATGCCACTATAGCCAACAACAAAGAGCGGGAGGATAAGCTGAAGCAACAAATCTCCAAGTTGAAGGCTCAGTTGAAGGCCAGTGAGAAGAAGCTCGATGATGAAACTGCTCGTAGGTACGCCATTGAGGACATGTTGAACAAGGCTATTGCGAACCTGAAGGATCGCAAGCAGTTTTTTGAGTCTAAGAAGCGAAGGTTAGAAGACTGTTTTGGCAAAGGAGCGTGGGAAGACTCCGTTGAAGGTCTCCAGTACACCGTCATGCAGAGGGAGTTACTTGTCGAAGGGTTACTCACTCAGCCTGATCATCCCAAAACAAAGGAGTTGCTAGAAGAGTTTCGCGTCCGTTGCCGCATTTGACTACTTTATAATCCTTTGTATTTTCTGATCATGCTGACCATCACCAGACTTATTGGTCGAGGTCATGCTGTTGATTCTCCATGTATTCAGTGACATTGTATGATGCCTTGTTGGACTTTATATATATATGAGACGTTATTTCCATGACTGGATCTGGACTTCTTATTATCAACACTGGAACTATGGCACTAGAATCGGGGGAGAAACCTCCCTAAGGCACAGACACACGTTTGCATTTTGCATGAATCATTTGCATAACAGGTACCTCGAGCTGTTTTTCTAACCCTCTGTTGATGCAGGTTGTTTCAGGATTGCCTATCAACGAATTCATCGATACTCTACAAGAGGTAATTGTAAGAAAGCTATGGATCAAATGCAAGCTGAGATGCAGGAGATGCGCGACAGGATGGCGCAGTTCATGCAGGTTATGGAAACCGTGGCCAAGAGCCAAGAGCAGCTTCAGACTCTGGTACAACATCTGATTGCACGAGTTGACGGTAATAGTGTGCTACATGGTGGGGTTGCTACTAATCCTCCTCATTGCGAGACTCCTCGAGTGGGTGATGCTGTACCAGTGGTCGTTCTCAATGCTGGTGAGAACGGTAATGGAGTTGGGAATGGGAATGTAGCTGGTAATGGTAACAGACATGTGGAAACCAATGGAAATGTTGGAGCTGGAAATGTTGGTTTTGGTGTTGGTGCTGGAAACAATGGTGTAGGTATTGGTGGTGCCAATGTAGGTTATGGCAATACGGGCTTTGGCAATGCAGGTTTTGGCAACGCAAGCAACAATGGTGTTGGGATGGGTGCCTACAACGCTGGTTTTGGGCCAGGTGTTGCTAATCAGGGCTTTGGTAATGTGGGGTATGGTCCCAAGTTTAATCAGACTGTCTTTGGTCCTAATGCCGCTTACGCTGGGTATGATAATGTGGATCCCCATTGGGGCGAGGATCGTCAAGAGGATGCTTTCTCTATGCCGGGCGTGGGTCTTGAGATGCCCATAGAAAATGACCGAAGGTTCAAGCTGTTGGAAGAACAAGTGAAAGGTCTTGCCAATCAGAATTCCATGGGGTTAGACATGGCTAATATGGGGTTGGTTCCTGGCTTGAGAGTGCCGCTCAAGTTCAAAGCGCCTACCTTTGACAAGTATAAGGGGGATACCTACCCAAGAGTTCATGTACGGTCTTATTATCGGAGAATGTCTGCTTATTCGAGTGATGAAAAGATGCTGATGCATTTTTTTTAGGATAGCTTGTCTGGACCGTCACTAGAGTGGTATATGGGGTTAGAGCCCACCCAGATTGGTAGCTGGAAAGAGTTGGCGGAAGCCTTTGTAAAGCAGTATCAGTATAACAGCGACCTTGCTCCTAACAGGGTCCAACTTCAAAATCTTTCTCAAAAGAATGGGGAGAGTTTTAAAGAGTACGCCCAGAGGTGGCGTGAGCTTGCAGCTAGGGTGCAGCCACCCATGGTAGAGCGTGAATTGATGGATCTTTTTGTAGGCACTTTCTCTAGTATGTATTATGACAAGCTTCTCGGTTGTACGATGGGTAGTTTTTCTGATATGATACTCCTGGGAGAGCGTATAGAGAATGACATCAAGATCAGAAAGATTCAAGCAGGAGAATCAGCCTCAGCTGGAGGAGGGAAAAAAGTATTTGGAAATAAAAAGCAGGGAGACACTAATTCGGTATATAGTGCTCGAAAAAAAGATAGAAGTCAGAATTATCGCAGGCAGCAGATTGCCAGTGTGACAATTCCCGTACCTCAACAAAAATAACAACAGCCGCAGCAGCAACAGAGACAACAGAATTCTGCTCCGCAAAGGTTCCAAGGTCGGGATAGGGCCGTGAAAAGAGTACTTAATGTGCCTCCAATGCCGTATGCTCAGCTTTTTCAAACTTTATTACAACTGCAGCTTGTTGAGAAAAGGACGCTAGCTCCGCCGAAAGGCACACCTCCTTTTGGTTATGATTCCAACGCACATTGTGAATTCCACTCCGGGGCCCTCGGTCACAGCATAGAGAATTGTCATGCATTCAAGCACAAAGTGTAGGACCTGATAGATATTATGACTATAAACTTTGATCATGGTCCGCCCAATGTCGAGAAAAATCCGATGCCGCCTCACGGATCTGCAAGGGTTGGTGCTATCTTGGAAGATATCAGTCTGAATTTGATCATGAATGTAGAAGAACTGAAGATGCCTCTGGGCTGTGTAAAAAGCAGGTTGCTGAAAGGGGGAGTCTTCCCTGGTTGTGATGCAGATTGTGTTGACTATTTAGCCCGGCCTGAGGGATGTGATAGTTTAAGAAGAGGTATTCAAGGTCTGATTAATGAAGGAACGCTGCAATTGGACCGTTGAAGAGAAACCTGTTGAGGCAATAACTGGAAAGCAGGACAAGTTTGGCTCGGGATATCGCCCGTCGTCGTCATCTTCATCACAGAGCGCGCCACGGTTCAAGGGGCCGATTGTGTGTACTCCAGGAGGAGTCAGTCTTGAAAGGATTAATGCTGTGTCTGACAGCGGAGATGAAGATAGCGACTGTGACCTGAATTCGTGGATCAAGCCCAGCGTGCCGGGACAAAGCCTATGCAACTGGTCTATTCAGGACTTTATTCAAGTGACGACAGAACAGTAATGCCTTGTTTTTTCGATTATTGTATAACCCTACGTCCTACTCGGGGAATAGTGATTTTGTTTCAGGGCCTACTTGTTTATGTCTGTGCTTTGCTTTAATCATCAAATAAAGGCGTTTTTCTCATGCAAATTTTGTGATCCTTGTTTTTCTGTTTTTTTTTAACAATAAAATGACAACGTGGTTGTGTGCTTTGTTTGCATATCATTTGAAGCATTTAACCATTTCCCTTGCAGGATCCATATTTCAGATGACATTGATCAAGAACTCCCTATGACTCGCTTCGACTTTGAGCATCTGATATTTCAAGCCGAGGAAGAGATTGTTGAGGACGACGACTTACCAGAAGAGCTGACTCGACTTTTAAGACAAGAGGAGAAAATCATTCTGCCTCATCAGGAGGAAATTGAGGTCATTAATTTGGGTTCCGAAGAAGTTGTCAGGAATGTTCGGATAGGGGCTGCGCTGCAAAGCGATATCAAGCAAAGACTGATCGAGATGCTTCGAGAGTATAATGACATCTTTGCTTGGTCTTATGAAGATATGCCTGGGTTAGACACCGATATTGTGGTCCACCGCTTGCCATTGCGTGAAGAATGTCCGTCGGTCAAGCAAAAGCTCAGAAGAGCGAGACCAGATATGGCCGTAAAGATTAAAGAGGAAGTACAGAAACAGTGGGACGCTGGTTTTCTAGCTGTTACAACTTACCATCCTTGGGTCGCCAATATAGTACTTGTACCGAAGAAAGATGGTAAGGTACGAATGTGTGTTGACTATCGGGATTTGAACAAGGCAAGCCCTAAGGATGACTTCCCGCTTCCTCATATTGACGTATTGGTCGACAATACTGCTCAATTCTCCGTGTTTTCCTTCATGGACAGCTTTTCGGGCTATAATTAGATTAAGATGGCACCAGAAGGCATGGAGAAAACAACTTTCATTACCCCATGGGGAACGTTCTGCT
This sequence comes from Lathyrus sativus, assembly GCA_963859935.3. Lineage (NCBI taxonomy): Eukaryota > Viridiplantae > Streptophyta > Magnoliopsida > Fabales > Fabaceae > Lathyrus > Lathyrus sativus. The sequence goes on along the minus strand of OZ012741.1, from coordinate 687,466,389 downwards.
ACAAAGTGATGCCCATTGGTTTGAAGAACGCTGGGGCAACATATCAGCGTGCCATGACGACGCTCTTTCATGACATGATGCATAAAGAGATTGAGGTCTATGTTGATGATATGATTGCCAAATCTCAGACGGAGGAAGAGCATCTGGTGAATCTTCTGAAATTGTTTGAGAGGCTTAGGAAATTCAGGCTGAGGCTGAATCCTAAAAAGTGCACCTTTGGGGTGAGATCTGGTAAGCTATTGGGGTTTATTGTTAGTGAAAAAGGAATTGAGGTTGATCCTGCAAAAATAAAAGCTATACAAGAAATGCCAGCGCCAAAAACAGAGAAAGAGGTTCGTGGCTTTTTGAGGAGATTGAACTATATTGCTCGGTTCATATCTCATCTCACAGCCACGTGTGAACCAATGTTTAAATTGTTGAAAAAAGATCAGGCGATTGTCTGGGATGAAAATTGTCAAAAGGCGTTTGAAAAAATAAAAGAATACTTGCAGGAACCTCCGATATTGATACCCCCAGTAGCCGGAAGGCCACTGATCATGTACTTGACAGTTTTTTAGAACATCATGGGTTGTGTTCTCGGTCAACATGACGAGACTGGATGAAAAGAGCATGCAATCTATTATTTGAGTAAAAAGTTCACAGATTGTGAGTCCCGTTACTCAATGCTCGAAAAGACGTGTTGTGCACTTGCTTGGGCTGCCAAACGTTTGAGACAATACATGTTAAATCATACAACCATGCTGATTTCGAAGATGGATCCGATCAAATATGTCTTCGAAAAGCAGGCGCTTTCAGGAAGGATTGCTTGATGGCAGATGGTACTGACATAGTACGACATTCAGTATGTTTCGCAAAAGGCTATCAAAGGTAGCGTTCTGTCAGAGTACCTTGCCGAGCAGCCAATCGATGATTACCAGCCAATGAAGTTTGATTTTCCTGACGAGGATATTATGTACCTAAAGATGAAAGACTGCGAAGAGCCGTTGCATGGTGAAGGTCCTGAGCGGAGTTCCCAATGGCAATTAATATTTGACGGTGCTGTTAATTCATACGGAAGTGGAATTGGGGAAATCATTACTACTCCACATGGGACTCACATCCCGTTCACTTCCAGGTTGACATTTCTAGTTACCAACAATGAGGCTGAATATGAAGCGTGTATCATGGGTCTCGAGGAGGCTATTGATTTGAGAATTAAAAATCTGGATGTGTATGGAGACTCCGCACTAGTCGTGAACCAGATCAAGGGAGAATGGGAGACTTGTCATCCTAATCTGATACCTTACATGAATTATGCAAGGAGGTTGTTGCCTTTCTTTGACAAGGTAGAATTTCACCATGTGCCGCGAGCAGAAAATCAGATGGCAGACGTTCTTGCGACGTTGTCTTCGATGTACAAAGTTAACTTCTGGAACGAAGCTCCCAGAATAGTTATCTCTCGCCTTGATAGACCTGCTTTCATATTCGCCATTGAGGAAGCTTCCGATGGCAAGCCATGGTATTTTGATATCCAAAATTTCCTAAAGAACCAAGAGTATCCGACTGGGGCATCCAGCCGCGATAAGAAGACTCTTAGGAGATTGGCTGGCAACTTCTACTTGAATCCAGATGGTGTTCTGTACAGGAGAAACCATGATTTGGTGTTATTGCGATGTGTGGATGAGAAAGAAGCTATTCTGCTTATGGAAGAGGTCCACGAAGGTACTTTTGGCACACATGCCGGCGGTCATGCTATGTCTCGAAAATTATTACGAGCAGGGTATTATTGGCTGACGATGGAAACAGATTGTTTCAAGTTTGCGAAGAAATGCCAGATTTATGCAGACAAGATTCATGTACCGCCAAGCCCTTTGAATGTTATGGCGTCCTCGTGGCCTTTCTCCATGTGGGGCATTGATATGATTGGCAAGATTGAGCCCATCGCCTCCAACGGACACCATTTCATCTTGGTATCTATCGATTACTTCACCAAATGGGTCGAAGCAGCATCATACGCTAATGTTACCAAACAAGTAGTAGCCCGGTTCATCAAAAAGGACATCATCTGCAGATACGGAGTTCCCGAAAGAATCATTACTGACAATGGTTCAAACTTGAATAATAAGATGATGAAGGAATTGTGCCAGAATTTCAAGATTGAGCATCACAACTCATCTCCCTATCGGCCCAAAATGAATGGCGTTGTGGAAGCGACCAACAAGAACATCAAGAAGATAGTGCAGAAGATGGTTGTAGCATACAAATATTGACACGAGATGTTGCCCTTCGCTTTACACGGTTATCGTACGACGGTACACACATCAACCGGGGCAACTCCTTTCTCACTAGTGTATGGTATGGAAGTTGTCCTACCATTGGAGGTTGAGATTCCTTCTTTGAGAGTTTTGCTTGATGTCAAACTTAATGAGGCAGAGTGGATAAGGAATAGACTGAATCAGCTCAGCTTGATGGATGAGAAGAGACTTGCATCTATCGCATATGGTCGGTTATATCAGAGCCGGATGAAGAAAGCTTTTGACAAGAAGGTGCGCCCTCGAAGCTTTCAAACGGGTGATCTTGTGCTGAAGAAAATTCTCCCACCACAATCAGACCACAGGGGCAAATGGACTCCCAACTATGAAGGTCCATATGTCGTTCGAAAGGTCTTCTCTGGAGGAGCCTTATTGTTATCCACCATGGATGGCGAGGATTTTACATCCCCTGTGAACTCGGACGCAGTTAAAAAATACTTTGCTTAAAGAGACCCGCTGGACAGAAAAAAGAAAGTCCAGGAAAAAATGAGGCATCCCGGCGAACCAAAAAAAAGAGAAAAAGGTTCGGGCAAAAATTCGGGATAAAGATTGAAAAGATGTACACCCGTGAAGTCGAAAACCTAAAAAGGCGACTTCGGCAAAAAAGGGTATCCCGGTGAATTGAAAACCCGAAAGGGCGATTCAGGCAAAAGTTAGGGATTGAAAAAGCAAATGACTGCGGTCCGAGTTTGATACTATATCGCTCAGTGGTTTGGGAGTACCTGAGGGTCGATTATCCAAGTCAATCTCTTCCGAAGACGAAGCATCGGGAAAGCGTCGAAGTCAGGCGAGTCATAGGAGGATCAGCTCATGGTGTTTGTCTGTACCACGTTGCCGACATGTATACAAATTTATGCAATTGTTTTTGTGTAACTTCCTCTTTTTCAGGAGTTGCATCCACTATAAAAACTTTGCCTATTTACAGGCTCGTTATCAATAAACACATATTATTCAGTACTTGATGTTTGTTTCTTGTTTTGTTTGTGGAAAACACCGATGTTTTGGTAAACTTGCACTTGCATAAACCAGCAGGCCTTGACCAATAATTGTTAAAACTTTGAATTAACTAAACAATTGTCACAGATATTGACCAAGATAGTTCCTTTTGTGTAGGATGTCTTGTTTCGTTCATATTTGTAGAGTCGTTACCTTTGAAGCAAACCTCCAAGGGATCGTGTTTCCCCAGCCAGAATCCCTTCACGTAGGAGCAGGCTCTATGTGAAACTTATGCCTCCCCAAAAGATGGAGTTTGCATTTTATCCCCTGGAAGAGTTGGATGTAGGCTAGTAAGCAGTCAGGCAGGTATGTGCATTCCCAGCAGTTGGTCGTGTGCACATTTAATCCCCAGTGAAGTCCGCACAGAGTACAACCAGGTTGACGGTGGCTTGAAAGGATCTTCCCCACGCAGGATTGTTCTTTCTGTTCTCCAGTAGGTTGTCTTTCCTCCAATAGGTTGTTCATCCTCAGCAGAGTTTGTAACTCCGAATATTTTGAGATATCCCTAGCAGGGTTGTTTTTCTTCCCCCAGCGGAAGTTTGGTTTCGTTCCTTCAACATTTATTTTGCGGGAACGCCTCTTTGCATTTGCATCGTGCATAACGTCTACCCAAACGCGTAGCATTTCCATTCTGTATGGAGCATTACGCTATTTTTCAAACATATGCATTCTGAAACATAAGTCAGGTTGGTTACCTCTTTGTTTTCAGGTGTTATTCCCTGCAGGTAATTGGAATTCTTGTTCAGGATGGTTTTCGGATATTCAAATTCTTGACATGAGATGTGATGATAACGTTCGTCCTATCATATGTCCCTCATCAGAGTTGCTTGATTAAGTTTCTCTTCTTCCCCAGCGGAGTTTTCCTCAGATTGCTATTGTGTCAGCATTAAAAGACTTCATGATTTAGACCTTTGGAGTTGCTACCCATTTTTTGTTCAAGATGGATGTCTGGCAGTTGATTTCAGAACTTTCCCGCAGAGTTTCTTGTTCAAGTCTTCGGATGCCCGATCCGCACTTTTATTTAGTGCATTGCCCGTTTCTTCGGAAATGGAAGATCAAGGATAGTACATTGGTGCCGCGTTTTTATTTAGTGCGTTGCCCGTTTCTTCGGAAATGGAAGATCAAGGATAGTACATTGATGACGCGCTATACGTAGTGCTTGCCCGTTTCTTCGGAAATGGAAGATCATGGATAATACATTGATACCGCATTTTTATTTAACGCGTTGCCTGTTTCTTCGGAAATGGAAGATCAAGGATAGTATATTGATATCGCGCTTTACGTAGTGCTTGCTCGTTTCTTCGGAAAATGGAAGATCAAGGATAGTACATTGATACCGCGATTTACGTAGTGCTTGCTCGTTTCTTCGGAAATGGAAGATTAAGGATAGTACATTGATACCATGCTTTACGTAGTGCTTGCTCGTTTCTTCGGAAATGGAAGATCAAGGATAGTACATTGATGACGCGCTTTACGTAGTGCTTTGCTCGTTTCTTCGGAAATGGAAGGTCAAGGATAATATTTTGATATGGTCATATGGCTCGGTGCCCGCTTATTGTAGCGTATATTTCAAGATTGATTGTTGTTGATCTAGTATGTGGATTCAACGCCTATGGTGTCACACAGGTGGTTGATGGTAAAATCAGGTGTTCTTTATCAGATGATTGATCAATTTGTTGCCGTGACAACCAGATTCAATTTTCTGGATATTTTCCCCCCAAGCAATCGTTGTAGTTTATTTCTTTGGTTAGCAAATTTCCAGGTTCTTTGGTATTCAACCGTCTTTTATCTTGATTGTCTGAAAGCCGTTCGCTTTTCATCCAGTCAGGTCTAAGTCGCTTGAATAGGGGCAGCTGTTGTACCCCAAAATTTGCCTACCCTTTTTCTTACTTGGTTTATGTTTCCTTGCATTAGCATATCATTGTTCTAGCATTCACATTGCATAGTCATGTTGCATTTTACAGGGGATCAGGAAAGGTGTGCTCATCCAATTGAGGTTATCAAAGGTTCAAGGCCTAATCAAGAGATTATATTCAGGTCATCAAGTGGTTATCATCAGAAGAAGAAAGCCAAAGTCCTTGAAGAAAGGCAAGCAAGTGAATGTGGTTCATCTCCTGTCTAGGAGCCTATCTAAGGATCATCTGAGGATCACAAGCCCATGGTTAGGGGTGGATATTGTCATTGAAGCTCATTGGAGGCCTTGAGGGTCATGGTGGAGTTCATTCAAGTGTTCATGGCAAGTGTGGAAAGTCACAATTGAAGGTGTTGCAATTAGGGTTTTCACCTGGTCAACTTTGAGTCAACTGTAAAATTGAAGGAGATTAAGACTCATTTCTAAGTCTTTGTGATCATGGAAGGTTGTGTTGAGATACATGAGGTGTTATTCCAATATCAATTCAAGAAGAATTCAAAGTGTGAGTAGTTGTTAAACTAGGGTTCTCAGGGTAAAATCCCCTATTTAGTACCTGACTTCAAGACCACTTATCTCAATATACAAGTTTCATCTCAACTTTTGACCAACATGTAACTTGTAGAGCATGTTCTTAGATTTAATTTGAGTACTAGAAGTCCTTGATTGGATTTATAGAACTCAAGTTATGATCCTGACAAGTTACATGTCATCAGATGAATGTGAATTTTATCTGTGAAAGTCCACCAACTTCCAAGGCACTTTTGACCTAGAAGGATGTTTCTCCTCAACTTTTGGCCAACATGAAAGTTGTAGGTCTTGGTCTTAGATTTCCAAAATGTACTATAAATCTTTCATCTGATTTGTAGAACTCAAGTTATGAGGTTTACAAGTTAGGGGTATTTTGGGAAAGTGAGATTACATATCATTTTGGATTATAGGTCATTTTCACTATCTTGCATACTTCAAATGAAGTTTTGTTTAACATGAAACTTGCTCAAAATGGGATTTTAACTTCAACCAAGGATCCATGAGGTATTGATTTGGCTTAGAACAAGAGTTGGTTGGAAGGAATTTGACAAAAGGCATTTTTAAAGGCATTAAAAGTGAAAAAATCCAAAGTAATTCACAAGTGTTCAAAAAATGACAAATGAGTGTATATTTTGATTGGAAATAACATTTTGAGCACATTGGCATTGATAGAAAGTCAGTTTGATGCATATTTCATGGATTTTCCTTTTGTTACTTCATGGTGAAGCTACACATCAAAGATCCACCATGGGATGAAATTGAAGGTGCAATCTGAGCCATTCATACTCAACAGGTCATTTGCATTGAGTTTGAAGCTTGTTGAAGCTAGGAACAGAGCAAATTCGTGGATGCCATGATCACATTTTTGAAGGAAAATTGAATTTTAGATATCTTAAATTGGGCTTCCAATGGGCCTGATAACTGTCCAAACACATCATATATAAACTCAAGGTCCATTTCAGATCAAGTTTGGTGGCATTTGGTGAAGAATTCAGTTGTGGCAGTTAGAGTTGGAAGCTTCAAAACTCAAAATCGTGTTTGCATTTCCAGAGGATTTCAAGGCCAATTGAGGATTCCATTAGCATCAGTGATCATCCTTGAAAGTTTCTGCATCTCCTGGAATCAAGAATCACACTGCAACTACCTCAATTGAAAGCTTTTTTCCAAGTTTGCATTCTTCTAAAATTACTCTAGTTCTAGGCTGTTTTTAGCATGAACTAGACATGTGGTTAAGTTATAGGAGGAACCTAGATGGATTTAGGATCACAATCTTGAAGTTTAGAGATGATTTAGGTTGTGGTGATTTTTCTGTTAAGCTTCGAAACTGATCATTCATGGAGAATTAGAGGAAATTGGAAGTAGATTCGAGATCCTTGTGAAAAACTGAGAAGAACGATACTGGTTTCATTGAGTTTGGTTGTGTTTTGGTGATTAGCACTATAGAGCCTCGCCGGAGAAGACAACCGGAGGTCTTCTCCGTCCACCGTCCCTTTCCCTCCCTTTATAGCCAGGTTTGAATGAGGAAGATGAAGGAGAGCCCTTAGATCTAGGTCTTTAGTTGACTAAGTCACCAGATCTTGCGTGCCAGATTCACTCTTGGAAGTTAGGACTTTGACCAGGTGACGTGTCCACTTGGAAGCCTTAGGATCCTCATACTTTTGCAATGAATGCTTCTCATTAGACCCTACCATATGATGGAGTCAACTGAACCACACCAAAGCAATGACTAAAACGATGCGCTTCACTTAATGTGCTGGCACGCGCGTGTTCGTTAGATAGGTAGACCAGTAATCTCATCCAAGGGCTGTGGTCATTTTCCTGGCTTTTTATTTTCTTTAATTGCTTTTTTCAATTTCTTTAATTGTTTTCTTCATTTTAAATTCATAATAAATTGAATATTTGTCAGAAAAATGTGAAAAAAATATGTGCATGATCCTTGTTTAATTCCTGTTTTTTTGATGCTCTTGGATTTTATTTTTGTGCTGTTTGCAATTTAATGTCCATTTTTTCTATTTTCTTGAATTCATTTAATTTGGCATTTTGGACTTGTTGCTTGCTGATTTTTGTACCATTGACTGGTATAGAATTAGGAGTTAATATTTGGCTGGCTGGTAGTAGATTCATTGATGAGGTTATAGGAATTTTTATTCCATTTTTTAGATGATTCTAAGCATAGTTATGAACTAGGTTTTTAGAGCTTTCGCCATTTTAACCTTCATTTGACCCTTTTTGGTTTAGAATTTCTTTAGTGCCCTTCAACATTGATTTAGGCTTTGATCCTTTTACCATAGGTTCTCAACACATTTAGGATCCCTTAGAAAAATTCATAGATTTTTAGAAGTTGATTTAGTATTTTAATTAGATTTAATACTTAGGCTGTTTTTAGGGTGCTTCTAACATAGTGCTTCCCCTAGTTGAACTTCAAAAGTGGCCATTAGTTCATGATAAGTTCCCAAATATTTTTTGATGGTTTAATAGGTATGTTGATGCTTCTGTAGATTGAATTTTAAGGCTTAATTTGGTGCATTAAGTCCCTTTAGAGAGTTTCTTTTAGAGCTTGTAGAATTAGGGTTTTTAGAGCCTTTAGGAGTTTCTTCCTTTTTCAGAATTGTGGTTTGCTTTGGTTTGCATTCCATTTACTATCCAATGATGCAAGGTTCCTTTGTGGGAGCCTAGTCCCTCCTTTGGAAGGACTAAAGGCCTACCACAAAAGGTAAGACCTTTGAGGATATCAATCTTAGATGAGTGGTTGAGTGCCATGATGGATTCCCTTGGTTTCCATCATACTTCCCCTCATCATGCAATAATCTCTATGTTGATTCTCATCATCTCTTGATGGAGCAAGTTGAAGCTTGAAGATGAAGTCCTTATTCCCTTCTCTCTGGATGGATAGCTTGGACAACAAACTGGATTACTAGAAGACAGACTGTTAGACTGCTGGAGTGATGTTGTGCTGCTCTGCTGTGTTTGATGTTTGACTGTTGTTGTGTGACTGTTTGTTTGGGTGTGTTGCATTAGAATAGGCTCTCATGTAGTTGGTTTTAGGCCTAAGTGCATTGAAAGGTCGAGCTTGGCTCCCTTTGCTTGCTTGCATCAGAGGTTGAGTCTGTCTCTCTCTGCTTGTCTGTTACTGTTTGGCTTTACTTGTTGGCTGAAGGTTGAGTTTGTCTCCCCTTACCTGTGTGTTGTGTTGCTTTTGTTTGTTTGCTCTAGAAGTTGAGTTTGGCTCCTTCTGCTTGTCTTGCTGCATTGCATGCATTTTACTTACAGTTTTATTCTTTCAGATTATTTCTTTTGTTGTTGCTTTCCTTTGCCATGTTCCCCTAGGGACTCTAACTTCTCTTGTTCAAGAGAAGTTACGACAGACATTAGGGTTCTAACCATGCATGATAAAATTAGGTAGCTCCCTCCTAACCTCAATCATAGGATCAACTTTGCATGACAACTTTAGGATTGGATTAGTTCCCCTTTAGTGCGTCCTTTCTCTTCTCAGCTTCAAACATCTTTAAAACACGTAATAAAGATTAACGCGTGTTGTACGCTGCGAGCCTTAAGCACTTGAGAAAGGATTGTTGGAGAGTTTCTCTTCAATAGCTTGAATGTTTAGTGTGGAACCCTTTGGGTGACATGCGACGCATTCACTCTTAAGTCCAAGTCTTTAGTGCAACATGAGTTACAAACAAAACTCAAAACACTTCTTCTTTAAAAGATTTCAAAAACAAAGATCAAACTTCTTTTTGTCCTCTAGGACCTTTAATCCTTGGAAACCATTTTCATAAGGAGAGTTTTGTTAACTCTCGGTTCTACCGCAAACGGTAAACGCCTAAGTCTCCAATGGTCGAGCTGCATACACCAACTGCTAGAACCATCTGTTAACCCTACTCGGGGTAAAACATTTCGAACCAACCTGTGGTCCTGTTAGCCCGAACTACGTTTGCTCTGATCTTTCACGCCGTGTGAAAGTACGTAGGCACGAGATGCGATATCTCGGCGAGCAACCTCCCCTACTTTTCACCCGTAGTTAGGCGAACTACGTTGCCTCTGATTTCTCGTTCCAGACGGGAATACGTAGGCATATAACTGATGTGTTATGCTGAGTCATTTTCTTTTACTTTCAGACCAACCTTTCAGCGTAGATAGATAATCAACCCGTCAGATAAACACAACCAGCGTGGATCCCGTTGAGTACAACGGACGTGAGGGGTGCTAATACCTTCCCCTTACGTAACCGGTTCCCGAACCCAGACATGGTTGCGATGACCTTGTCTTATACCTTTTCGTCAGGTTTTTCCGATCGTTTCCTTTCCCGTTCCGAGGGATAAATAACGAAAGGTGGCTACTCTTCTGTTTTGCCGGCACCTTATTTTCGCGGTAGCGATAATTTGCTGTCACTCCGTCCCAACTCTTACTTTGGCATCGGAGTGTTTTGCAGGTACACCCCCATCTCCTTTTCAACACCGGTGAACAGGTTGTAAGTTAACGACGTATGGCAAGTCCTTGGTCCCCTTCTGATCAGGTCAGATCAGTTATAATTTTAATAATATAAAATAATAATTAGAATCATTGAAATTTGATAGTGTGCGTTGGTTATATAGTTGCCAAAGACTAATTGTTAATTCACTTAGTGCCATATTATTTTTATTCCAATATAAATTGTTTATAACTACTGTTACTATTAAAGAATTTAATACTACAGAACCTGCACTAAAGATATTTTTAGTGTACAAGTTAGCATTACCCTAAAATTTATATATGACCGCTAAATATCACTAATGATAATCAATTATATCACAAAGGATAATCATTATGAGATTCATGAAAGACTACCTGACATATATGTATATTAAATAAGCATCTTACAATATTATTAAATCAATTATATTTGTTGGTTGACTCTTGATATGCAACATTTGTCGTGAAAAAATAATTACTCTGCAGTTATATTCACATATATATTTGAATGCTGCTGTAACGATATGTTACTTTTACTTACTTATTTTGTTTGTATAGGGTAAAATTAAATAAATATACCATTTTGATTATATGTTTTGTATTTTAAGTGATATATATATACACACACACACACACGCTTTGTTCTAAATTTTGCTAATTAGTTATATATATTAGTGTATAGATTATATTTTTCAATTTATTATTATTAAAGTAGAATTTATTAATCAAAGTGATCAGATCTATTAAAATTTATGATTCTCAATTATGTTATTTAATTATGATATTAATGTTAAGTGAATAACATATTTTTATTAGAAGAAACTTGTTATTATAAGACATATAAAGATCATTCAAAGAGAAATTATAATTTATATAGACTTTTGAATTTGGAGTCTAATTTAAAATATGAAATTCTTTGAAAACCTCATCATGAAGGATAATGAATATGAGTTTTCTATAAATAAAGAATCTCGTGAGAAAGATTTTCACGAATTGTTAAAATACAAACCGAAAGTTTGTCACTAATGAATAATCTCGCGAGGAAGATTCTTTATGGATTGTTGAAATTTAAACCACAAATCGTATTTTTAGATATGATGCTCTAATCAAGAGATTCAAAAATTCTTGAGAAAGAAATGGACAAAAGAAATGAGTAAAAAAGAAGCACCAAGAAGGAAGACTACTTGCTTTGAATGTGGATAAATAGGACATGTTAAAGATGAATGTCCTACATTTAAAAAGAAGAATAAATTCAAGAGTAAGAAGAATAAAATGTATAAAAAGCTTAATTTTAAAAAGTTGTCAGCACTTTTTAAGTCAGGTCTGGTTAACCGACCTAACAAAACCTGTTGATGTTTGAAATTTGAAAAAATTATTTGAAGTTCAAAATTCGTACTGCACTTGTTAAGTCAGATGTCTGTTAAACCGACTTAACAAGTACTGAACATAATTCAAAATTATATTTTTTCATGAACCATTGTTATTCTAAACTATTGCAAACCTTCATGAAAATGTCTCAAACTTTTTGCATCAATTCTGTTCTGGACTGGGCAGGGACCTGCCCATCGGTCAGGCAGGCCCAATCCAACACTACGTTGGGGAGGCCCAATCCTCCCATGTCAGGCATAAGCCACCTACGTCGGGCAGACGACTCCCTTCGCGGAGGGACTCACACGGTTCCCCTACGTTCTCCACATGCTCCCCCATGCGGAGACACGTCATTAGACAACTACCCACCTCCAAAAGAGTTGGTCAGCCCATCTTCCGAAGATCACGGGACAATTGATCTAGGGTGAAGACCACATGCTGATCTTCACTACGCCACATAAGCCATGACAGTTACTTGGGTTGGGCCTGGTAATCTGGCCCAATGCAAGTAACTGTTGGCCCTGCGTTGGGGTCTCTATATAAATATCCTCTTTCACTAGAGGGTCAGATATTCTATTCTCTACACATACTTCTCTATATTTGCTCTCCCACTCTGATCCTTTACTCACTTAAGCATTAGAGTGCCTTGCAGGTACACCCCCTTCTTCTCCCTACCTCTGGTGAAAGCTACAATCCAATGACGAGGTGGCAGACCATTGATCCTTTCTGATCGGGTGAGATCAGTGGCACCGCCTGTGGGAAACTCAGCTTCCCCGTTCTTTCTACTGTCCGAGCACAGAAGCTCAAGAACCAAAGAGAAATCAACCTTCAACTTCCATTCCAATCATGGTCAGCCCACACAATAACAATGCTTCATGATCTGTCTTTACCCCCTTCCCCAACGGGGACGGTCACGATCCTAACACAACCATCCACAACAAGGAAGGTGACCCCAAGAACGAGCGCACCGCCTTTCCCTTCTCAGAGGACGCGACCGTCAACGCTTTCTAGTGCTCAGACATCCCCACTGTCTACCAGCCCATTCTGGCCCTCGCAGGCGCCAATCCTACAGTCACGGTCCTGTTCGCGACGATTAACCAAACCAACATGATGATATTCGGGCAGAACAAACAGATAAAGATGCTTGAGAAAGAACAACCATCACATTCTCCCCCGCGGAGACACTGTCGATAGCGCTCGATTTCTCCCAGTCAATCTCCTCCCCCGCGGAGACACAGTTGACGACACTCTGTCAGCCTCTCCCCTCCGAGAAGACACCGTCGACAACATTCTGCCAACCTCTCTCCCCCGCGGAGACACCGCCGCCAGACTTCCCTCAGTCCCTCGCCTCCTCCACGGCAGACACGACACATGGAGGACTCTAGGATCCCGTCGCCCCGACTAGCAGGGCGCTGTCCCTGTCTTGAGCGACCCCAGGCGACGTTTTCTCACAAGAGGGACAAGTCTTCTCCTTGAGAAGAGCGACACTCCTCGGGCCCAAAGAAGAACAAAGCAGCTGCAACCTCTTCTAGACCGAGGACTCAGCTGAAAAGCCCACGTCGGCGACAAAACCGCATGGATTCAGCCTCCCTGTCGTTGTCACCCGTTTGGAGCGTCGAAGACACTCGATGCTCTCCATTATGCAGAGCCATCAGGGAAGCACCGTTGCCTGCCGGGATGGAGAAGCCCCCAATTTTGGCAACCTATGATGGGACGACCGACCCAGACGACCACATTGAAAGCATATACGCGATGCTGGACTACAGAAACGTTCAAGGAGCTATCAAGTGCAGGCTGTTCCCTACTACCTTGAGGAAAGGGGCCATGGTGTGGTACAAACGCCTTGCGCTCGACTTCATCGCCTCATGGGGAAAATTGAAGCGCCAGTTCTCCAAGCACTTCACAGTGTCCCGACGCCATCTAAAGACAGTGGCGGTCCTAGAGGCCATCTTTCAGGGGAAGAACGAGCTTCTTAGAGACTACATAGAGAGGTTCAATTGCGAGGCCGTACAAGTGTCCAAGACGGACGACATGAAGAAGTTCCTGATCTAGAGGGGCATCAGGCTATACTCTGACTTCACGAAAGTCGTCGGCCTCGCATGCCCTCTTACTCTGAATGCTCTCTTCCACATGGCTCAGTCACACATTGAGTATGAGGAGATAGAGGCCGCGGACACCGCCCGGGCCGGGCTCAACCACGAAGCCCCCCAAAAGCGCGAGGCATGAGGATACCTCGTCCGCTCCTTCTCGACGAAACGAGCAAAAAAGGCGCAAAGACCGTCCCCAGGAGCAAAGGGGCCTTGCAGGCCGGTTTACCGAGTAGACACTACTCACAGCTCCCCACGAGCGCATCCTGGCCGAGTGTATTAATTCAGAGTTCCAACAAGGAGGTGTTTGGCTTCCAAAACCATCAACCCCAAAGCCTAACACAGACAAGTCCAAATACTGTCGGTTCCACCGGCGCCATGGACACATGACAGAAGATTGCATTCACCTAAATTGAGATTTTAATTAAAGAGGGGCATCTAGAACAGTACACCCGAAGAGGAGAAGCCCCCCGGCCTGAAACCCATGAGACGAAGAAGGTCGAAGAGGCGTTAATTCCCTCCGACGAAGCAGGACTGCAAGTGGTCCTATGCGTCTCTCGATCAGAGGACTTCTCTTTCAGCGAGCCCGCCAGATCACTGACCGCCCTCAACCCGTGGGAGAACTTCCCGGCCACACAGGTAATATCGGGAGGGGGACCCAGTCAGCTTTCGGTCGAGTCCGTCAAGTAAAAATCGAGGAGCTCATCGACAAGAGCTCGAAGATGAACGCTACCCTCGACCGGTTCAAAGAGCAGTCGAACCCCATCACCTTTTATTTTGAGGAGCTCACCGGAGGGGCACCCAACACCATCATTCCCCTCCTGATCAGAGTGCAAATGGTGAATTTCAACGTCCGCCGAATCCTGGCCGACCAAGGAAGTTCGGTGGACATCATGTACGCCCACCTATTCACCACCCTACAGCTGGACGAAATCCACCTGACCCCGTACATAGGCTCCGACATCCAGGGCTTCAACGACATGACCACCAAGCCTTGGAGATATGTGGAGCTGCTCGTCACCTTCGGGGCAGAGGAAACAGCCAGACTGGTGAAAGTCTGCTTTTTGGTGATTAAGTGTCCTTCGCTGTATTAGTGCATCCTGGGACGCCAAACTTTAGCCGAGCTGACCGTAGTACCATCAAAAATCCACTTGAATATGAAGTACTACACCACTAGAGGGCGTGTCGTCACCCTCCACGGAGACATCAAAGCAGCCAGAAGATGCTTCGAGGCAGCACTCGAAGGACTCAGCTCCATCAACGTCGCCCTTAAATCGGCCAACCGACCATCTTGAATGGAGGAACCGAATCCCTTCCCGAAGGTCATCTCTATCGACCTCGACAGTCGTTTCTTCGGCAAGCAGGGACAAGACAAAGACCCTGAGGACACACCTCTGGAGGACAACGGGAAACTCCCTCATCCAACACTCCCCATCCTAGACGGAGACTTCGAGCTTATCATGCTAAGAGACAACCCCGAAAGAGGTGTGAAGATCGGCAAGGGCTTGCCCGAACTAACGAGGAAACAACTTAAAGCCTGCCTCTGGGAGAATGCAGACCTCTTTGCATGGAGCGCTGCCGAGATGCCGGGGTGACTGGCTATTTAGTATGTCTAAATGCTTCATGACTGCAAGTGCATAGTCTGATCGTGTAGTTTTAAAAGATTATTGAACCCAAAGGACCAAGAGTCGATCTACCACTATCTAATGCTACTATGTAAAGCTAAGGCTAATGGATTTCTAAATTTTGGGATGCGATAAATAAAATAAGTGCGGCATTAAAATTCTAATTAAATTAAGATATTGCGAAATATCGATATATAATACTGTCAATCATCGGGGGTTCAGTAATTTGTGGCCGTTTAGTTTAAAAAGAAAGAATTGTTATTCTGTAGATAATACCCATTTAAAAGGCCTTATCTCACACTCTCGTGGTCTTGACTTAGACTATGCTCTCAAATCAGAATGCGGCTCTTGCTCTCTCATTTTGCAATTAAAAACACTTTTTAAAAACAAATAAATCCTAATTAACCTTAAAGCTCTCTCGTTGTATTTAAGCGTAATGTCCAGTTTCAGCTATCCGGTTAAGACCTCAAACTCTCGCTTTATTGATCTTAACCTTCGTTACTTTCTCACTCTTGTGACAAAAGTTATTAATTTGGCAAAAGAAACAGAGACCAGAAACATAGATCCCATTGAATTTACGTCACTGTTTACTTAACCCCCTCTGACCGATCATAATTACATACTGATACTAAGAGGTTTAGCCAGACATGGCTTTCATGCTTTTAATAAATCCAATCCTAATACTAAACAGAAAGCAGAAAGAATGCATAAAGTTATGACGATAAAAATTAAAGCAGATAAATAAAACCTGGAAATTGCAGAATATAACTTGAATTTGATTTTGAAGGCCGACTTGCAGTTTAGTACAATTATTACAACCTTTTCGAATCAATCCTAAACTAAATGGCATAAACAATTACCTTACAAAAATCCTCTAAAACAATGCAAAGAAACTAAACAAAAAGCTGACAAAAAAAACTAAAACTGAAAACAGAAAATATAATGCGTGCCTTTTCCAAAATTACCTTGTCTTATATAGATGCTAGTGGGCAACGGTTACATGGCTTTGAAGCTTCAAACGAGGAGAAAAATCTGGCGAGAATGTAGCCAGGATATTGAGGAAAAATAGGGAGAGAATGGAGAAATTCTGGGGAGGAAGTGGCAGGCGCCACTTCCCGTTTTTGTAGGAGTGGCAGTTGCCACACTTCCTAATAGTTAGGAGTGGCACTCGCCACCCCCATGCATGTGGAAACCGCCACCTCTCATGTGTTCTTTAGGTGGCAGACGCCACCTCTTCACCATGTGGCAGGCGCCACACCCAAGTGGCAAGTTCCACTTGGTGTATGGTGGCCCCCACACCTTTTTTCTTTCCTTTCTCTTTCTTTCTTCTTCTTCTTCTCTTTTCATGGTCATTTCTTCCTCTTTTCTTTGCATTTCCTTCATTTATTTCTCCTTTTATTCTTTTAGTCCATATTTATGGTAACCTACAAAATAGAGGAAAATAGGGGCGTAATCGACGATAAATCAAATAAAACAGTAATAAAAGCAGATAAAATTCATGCAAGTCAAGTCAAATATTCGATATAATTTTGCGCTATTAAACTCTCCCACACTTGAACCTTTGCTTGTCCTCAAGTAAATAAAACATATGCATGGAATTTAGCACGACATAACTCAGATTATACATCATTGCAAGACTTTCGCACGAAAGATAGGTACTGGTTAAACATACTAAGGATACCGTAATGTCACGAATTTACTAAGTGTAATCAAAAACTCCCTCTCTGTGCAGACAAGTCCGAATCATGTTATTATAACTCAGCCTATTCATTTTCACCTCTTTTTCATTCTCGCACAATCACATTATGCCTGTTATCCCCGCACGCCTATGGTAATTAAACCTGTTAGTGTTCATTGATCTTTTTTTTCCACATTCCTTTTCTTGTGTACTTTTGAATTTCAAGAGTCCGATCTGTTAGGCTAAATGGTCAGGTAAGGACCACCTGACTTAGTAAGAGCACATCCTTCATTCACTTCAATAATTCTATTTGATTCTTTTATTTTTGAGATCAAACACGTATTTGCATCGATTTATTACTTAGGTTGTGCTTCAGGATGGTGCTGACTGCTAGTATAAACTAATCAAGAGGTTACTCTAAAATTTTAGGCTTTGGCATAATAAGTACTCAAACTCATCAGCAAATTAAAGGGGTTCAGGGTGTCAAGACGGTACCAATATTATCAATACTTTCCCAAATCTCTCGAACTCAGTCTAAATCAAGCAATATACTTTATGGATCAGTGTCATGCTTTAAACCAACAATTAAATTTTTTTGTTATGGCTCAAGAATTTGGGAGAATCCGACAAATCATGGAAACTATCTAAAGTGACTCGACAACACATGAATTTATTTTATTAGCACTTAAACAATAAGATTTAACGAAAAATTTAAAAAATTTAAAATCTACCTAGAAAACAGTAAATAAAGGGGAAAATAATAAATAAAATCGGTAAAGCTTCCTCTCCCATACTTAAATCGAACATTGTCCCCAATGCAACGAATTAAGGTAAGAAAAGAAGGTGGAACCTGGAAATTCTCTATCTGCGGCCCTGCCGCGAGTTCGTGTCTGCTTGCCATTTCCAGGGTGGTCAGGTGGATCTTCCACACATACTGATAAGTCCGCCATCTTTGCGATCAATCCTGACATGCTGTGTTGTTCGCTTTGCATCTGTCTGAGGATCTGCATCATCTCGGCCTGCTGGGCCTTGATGCTCTGAGTCCTCTGATCTCGCTGGGCGTCTAATTTGCTCCGTCATAGTATTTCAGCATATATTTCGTCTAGGGTGGCTGGTGTGTATCTTTGCTTCTTCTTGGTCTGCGCCTTGAGGATGTACCTGCAACATTATCAGAAGTGACACGTGTAGTGTGTGGATGTGCGTTAGTTTCGTCCCCGCCAGCAGCAACATTCTCAGGAATGTGCGCGGGGACTGGGTCATCAATATAACAGTAGTTATCAGGGTTATGTACATCCGTGTGAGCAGGGTTTGGTAAAATAATACTCGGGAACACTTGGTTATTTATCATTAAATCAAAGTTCCCGTCTCTCCGTCTCCTAACCATTTTCATACTCCTAATCATATCTATATCTATGGTTCTTGGTGGCAGGGGTGTTAAAGATGAAAATTTATATTGTAGGCCGAGAATTCGGCCTAGCGTAGTTATCAAGCCACCAAAAACTATAGCTCCTTTTTGGGCGGTGGCTATCGCTTTCATGTGGGTGAACAGAAACGAGACAAAGTTTATTTTCTCGCCGGTTGCTAAAGCGGTAAACAGATAGAAAAATTCTGCTTCATTTACTTTATTAGAATTTGACCTCCCGAAAATGGTACAGGCCAACAGTTGTCATAAATAGCGCACCGACGGGTTTTGGATTAACGAGGCTCTATTGCCTTCGAAAATGTGGGTTACTGTCCCTGTTATCGCTCTCCAAAAATATTTATATGCGCTTAGCCATCTCTCACCATCTGGCACATCATATTTAGCATCATCTTCGTATGGACATTTAAATAAGATGACTAATCTGTCAAAAGTAAACGTATATTCAACATTAAATAGATGGAAACAGATGTTTCCATTAACATCATAAATGAGCAAGCTAAGAAATTCGAGAGTTGGTTGCACGTAGACAGGATCTTTAAATGATAAAAGGTAGGTTAAACCTAATCTTTCTAGCATATATTCTACACTGTCTTTTATTCCTAGTGCTTCTAAACAAAGTACATTAGCATACCTTGTAGACTCGATTTTTCTATTCAGTAGAGCTGCATAGAGCTCGACTTGTTTCTCGCTCGCTTTAGCTTCTCTGAAGATAATTTGGTAGTTTGCCATGATGGTAGCTTGAAAATAATATTCCTTGCTTCTTTCTGAATTTTGTGAATGAGTGTTTTTGATTGTATTTTGGTATGTTGGTGAAGATGGTATAAATAATGGATTTATGGTGGTATACGAGTAAATGTGGTAGGTTGGGT
The DNA here is from genome assembly GCA_963859935.3 of Lathyrus sativus. Lineage (NCBI taxonomy): Eukaryota > Viridiplantae > Streptophyta > Magnoliopsida > Fabales > Fabaceae > Lathyrus > Lathyrus sativus. The sequence continues at coordinate 687,447,160 of OZ012741.1, read as the reverse complement.
TGGTTTTACTTTAATGGTGGTTAATGGTGGTCAACAAAATCAGAAATGGCAAGAGATGTGTAATGCATGCAAGCAAATGAAAGGCCACGTGGGAGTGTGCATGAGATAGGCAAAATTAGGTGGCAAACATGCACCAAGTAGGCAAGTGGCGGGTGCCACTCCCTTTAGGAGGGTGTGTGGCGAGTGCCACCTCTTGCTGGGGTGTGTGGCGAGTGCCACAAGCAAGAGTGGTGACTACCACACCCTTTCCTATTGCCAAGGTGACGAGTGCCACCTCCTTATGTGAGGGAAGAGACCATTTTTTTTTTGTTTTTTTTTTTATGTTTTTGTGATATTTTGATGAAAAAATGATAATAAAAATGTTGCTAGTAATAAATGGAAAATGATATTGATAATAAAAATGAAATACTATAATTTGGAAGGGGAGTAAAATTGTTAATCACTTAAAAGAAATAAAAATAAGGTGTTACAAAAGTCCGGAAAATTGCGAAAATGGTAACAAATAACAATGTCTAAAAATAATATCTGAGAAATAAAGGTAAAGGCCCTCTCCCACACTTAAATCAAACAGTGTCCTCCCTGTTTAAAAGTGCGAAGATTGCAATGCAAAAGTATCCAAGAAATCAGCCACGAGGAGGAGGTGGAGGAGCAATAGAGAAAAGATGTTGATAGACGTGATCTAACTGCTCCGTCACCACATCCATGAATTTATGAAAATCCACCCGTAAAGTTGTAAATTCACCTCTGAGGCCAGCAACGTTCATTTCCAGCACGCGAATGGCAGCAATATGATCCACACGTTGGGCAACAGGTACAACAGGAGTGCTTGAGCCAGAATCAGAGAGATGGTCATCATACTGGTTATAATGGTCATAAATCTGTAGGGTCTCAGGGGGTGAAGGTGGAGCTTCAGGTTCATCTAAGTCATACAGCCAATTATTCAGATTGTGGACACTAGTTCGTTTATAATTCGGTAAGGTAAAGAGATGGACGACTAGGTTATCGATCAGGAGTTCAAAGGTATTCGGGCCTAGGTTTCTAATGATGCCACGGTTGAGGAAAAATTGAATATCCATAGGTCGTATAGAAACTAAGGGGTTTATGCTAAGAAATGGTTGTCTCAATCCAATGGCATCGATAATCATGGTTACTAGGCCGCCTATAATGATCGGTCCATGGTCAGCTTCTGCTATTAGTTTAAAATTGGCCATCATGAAGGCAACCCCATTAACGGGTCAAGCCTGAGAAGCACAATAAATAATGAAAAGCTCTTCTTTCGACATAAAATAAATATTTTCCTCTTTGCCAAACAGAGTGTGAGCTAGAAACTTATGTAGGTATCAGATAACAGGGTTATGGATACTCTCAGAATACGTAGTGTTAGGCTCAGGATGATTATTTCCGGATATGCTACCCCAGAAATATTCCAACTCAAGGTTGGTTACTAGTTCCTCTTGTACTGTGGTATAAGAATCAGGGCCACTGGGAAATCCTAGGAGTTCGGCCATCTCGCGGTGGGTAAAGTGGTAGTCCATGTTAAATATTCTAAAACTGATAAGGCCACTAGTAAAGCCATACCCGTGGTCGGGCTGATAAATCAGTGAGCTAAGGAAGTCCAAGGTAAGTCGGCGGTAGGAACTAAATCTCCTTTTGATATCAGAAAGCTCCCAACCAATTTGGTTGAGAAGGTACATAACACTATCCCTAATGCCTAATCTAGTCATGGTGAGTCCATCTGGATACATAGTAAGCGACGTCTCTCTCTGAGCAAGGGCTTCAAAGCGCCTCCTCTGAGCCCTGCCTATGAAAGTGATGCCCATATAGTCGACTATGTTCATCTCTAAAGTTAGTAACTAACTAATGCTAAGTTAGCCTGTATATAAATGGACAATGAACGCAAGTTAGTAATGACTAATATGATAGAGAAGATTGCATGACTATTCTTGGAACATAAAAATGAAAAGCATATAAAAGAAATTAAAAGTAAAAGATTACAAAAATAAATAGTAAAATTAAAAAGAAGCAGGTTGTCTCCCACTAAGCGCTTTGTTTTATGTCGTAAGCTCGACATAATTTTAAATTCCACTAAATATGGGGATGAGTGTGCAACTCAGCAAGTGTTAGATTGGCGGAGTAGTCTCTGTTTTCAAAGTTGTGGTAATGTTTCAGGCGCTGCCCGTTAACTATGGACGGTTCACTAGATTTTCCTTTTATTTCTACTGCGCCATTTTGAAAGACTTTCTTTATCTCAAAGGGACCAGACCACCTAGAGCGGAGTTTTCCTAGGAAGAGTTTTAGTCGAGAGTTAAATAGGAGCACTATGTCACCCTCAGTGAACTCTTTCCTCGATATACACTTATCATGCCATTTTATAGTTCGTTCTTTATAGATACATGCATTCTCGTAAGCGTCTAACCTAAGCTCTTCTAGTTCATGGATATCTAATATTCTCTTTTTGTCCGCGACAGTAAAATTTAAGTTAAGGGTCTTAATGGCCCAATATGCTTTGTGCTCTAATTCTACCGGCAGGTGACATGATTTTCTATAAACTAGTTTAAATGGTGTGGTTCCTATTGGGGTCTTATAGGTTGTCCTATACGCCCACAAAGCTTTGTGTAATTTGGAAGACCAATCTTTTCTAGAGGTCGCAACTGTTTTTTCTAAGATTTGTTTAATTTTTGCGTTTGAAACCTCTACTTGCTCGCTAGTTTACGGGTGATAGGGTGTTGCTACACGGTGTCAGACTCCATATTTCATTAGAAGTTTTTCAAAAATCCTCGAAATAAAATGAGAGCCACCATCGATGATGACTAGTCTCGGCACACCGAATCTAGGAAAAATTATGTTCCTGAAGAGTCTAATCACTACTCGTGCATCATTTGTCGGAGAGGCTATAACTTCGATCCGTTCGACACATAATCAACAGTAACGAGTATGTACTTGTTACCAAAAGACGATGGGAATGGTCCCATGAAATCAATTCCCCACACGTTAAAGACTTCTACTTCCAAAATGCCTTTCAGTGGCATTTCATCGCGTATAGAGAGATTGTCGGTGCATTGTCCCCAGTCGCAGTTTATGATCGCGATATGGACATCTTTCCATAGAGTCGGCCAAAAGAGGCCGCTTTGTAAAATCTTAGGGCAAGTCTTTGAAGTGCTCGACAGAAGATACCATCGGCACCTCTCTTGAAAAGCAGAGGTTTATCCTAATAATAATGTTCTAGATCGTGGAAGAATTTTTTCTTTTGTTGGTACGTTAAATCTGGTGGAAGAACTCCAACTACTAAGTAGTTGACAAAGTCAGCATACCATGGCAGTGTGGTTTCAGTGAAGATTGCTTCCACGACTTCTTTTATTTCAGTCTCATTATATATTAAAGATCGTTCAACCGTGTTTTCTAACTGAGCTATGAGTCTCTCATAAGGAAAATCATCATTGATAGGCACTTGCTCAAGCTTAATATCCTCCAGTATCGATAAATGATCAACTACTACATTTTCAGTATCTTTATTGTCTTTGATTTCTAAATCAAATTTTTGCAGTAGTAGTATCCATCTTAGGAGTCTTGGTTTTGCGTCCTTTTTATTCAATAGGTACCTGATTGCGGCATGATTGACATAGATAATTATCTTTGCTCTTACTAAGTAAGAATGGAATTTATCCAAAGCAAACACGACATCTAGAAGTTCCTTTTCTGTTGTGGCCTAGGTCATTTGCGCAGGGTTAGGGTTCTACTAGCGTAATAGATCGCATGTAGCTTTTTATCTTTTCTCTGTCCTAGAACTGCACCTACGACATAATCACTAGTGTCACACATTATTTCAAACGGTAACCTCCAATCAGGTGCTTGCATAATAGGTGCGGTAATGAGAGCTGTTTTTAACTGTTCAAAGGCTTTCTGGCATTTATCGTTGAAAATGAATTCGGCGTCTTTCATTAATAAGCCAGTAAGCGGTTTAGTAATTCTAGAGAAATCCTTAATGAATCATCGGTAGAAACCAGTGCGTCCTAAGAAACTTCGTATTTCTCTTACGGTTTTAGGAGGTTGAGTGTTTTCTATAATTTCTATTTTTGCTTTATCTACTTCAATCCCCTTATCAGACACTATGTGTCCAAGTACGATTCCTCGTCGGACCATGAAATGGCATTTTTCCCAATTTAACATGAGATTTACTTTTATGCATCTTTCAAGTACCATTTCTAGGTTTGATAGGCATCCTTCAAAACTCTGCGCACAAACAGAAAAATCGTCCATAAATACTTCCATGATGTCGTCTATAAAGTCAGCGAAGATTGACATCATGCATCTTTGGAATGTTGCGGGAGCGTTACATAATCCAAACGACATTCGTTGATAGGTAAATGTGCCATAAGGACAAGTGAAGGTTGTCTTTTCTTGGTCATCAGGATGAATAGGGATTTGAAAGAATCTTGAATAACCGTCTAAATAGCAGAAATATGAGTGTTTAACTAATTGTTCAAGCATTTAATCAATAAATGGTAAAGGGAAATGATCCTTTCGAGTAGCTTTGTTCAATTTCTTACAATCAATGCACATTCTACTTCTGGTCACAACTCTTTGTGCTATAGATTCGCCTTTTTCGTTCTTAACAACTGTAACACCCCATTTCTTTGGTACGACATGCACTGGGCTAACCCATTGACTGTTGGAAATTGAGTATATAATTCCTGCTTTTAACAACTTTTGTACTTCTTTCTTGACTACGTCGCTCAGAATGAGATTTATCCTTCTTTGATGTTCTCTAGAGGTCTTACAGTCTTCCTCTAGCATAATGCGATGCATACAGATAGAAGGACTTATTCCTTTCAGATCAGAAGTGTTGTAGCCTAGAGCAGATGAGTATTTTCTTAAGACACACAGTAAATTCTCAGTTTCTGTTTGTCCTAAGTCTGCATTGACTATTACTGGTCATTCGAGCTCGGTGTCTAGGAATTCATACCTTAAATTGTTGGATAGTGTTTTAAGTTCTAAAGTTGGTTTCTTTGGGCAAGGCATATGATTGGGTGTTAGTGCTAGCCATTCGCTTAGACTGTTGTCTTGGTATTCACCACGCTAATTATCATCTTAAAAAATTGGAGGTATTGGAATTTTTAGGATTTCTGAATAAGAATTTTGTTCCATCTCCATTTCTCTTATGCATTTGTCGATGACATCTAGCAGACAAACTGTATCGTCTATAGCTGGTGCTTGTAAGAATTGTGTCAAAATAAATTCGACTTTCTCTTCACCCACTTCAAAAGTTAACTTACCTTTGTTTACATCTATAATGACTCCTGCTGTAGCTAAGAATGACCTTCCTAATATGATATGAGTGTTTGCATCCTCTTTTATGTCCATGATTATGAAATTAGTAGGGATATAGAATTGACCTATACGTAACAGAACGTTTTCTAGTATTCCTATCGGGAATTTAACAGAACGATTGGCTAGTTGTACAGACGTCTTAGTTGGTCTTAATTCTCCCATATCAAGCCTTTTGCATATGGTCAATGGCATTAAGCTAATACTGGCTCCTAAGTCACATAGAGCTTTGTCTATGACAAATTTTCCAATTACGCAAGGTATGGAAAAACTACCTGGGTCTTTCAGCTTAGGAGGCATTTTATTTTAGAGTATCGCACTACACTCAGCAGTAAGCCTAACGATTTCATTATCCTTGATCTTTTTCTTATTTGTTAAGATTTCTTTAAGAAACTTAGCATATGAGGGCATTCGGGTGATAGCTTCTGTAAAAGGTATTGTGATATTCAATTGTTTCAGAAGTTCAACAAATTTCTTGAATTGCCCCACGTCTTTAGATTTAGCAAATCTTTGAGGATAAGGAATATGAGGTTTGTAAGGTGGTGGAGGCACATATGGTTCTTCTTTTTCTTCATCCTCTTGGTCACTACCTTCTTTCTCCTTTATGTTTTGGTCGATTTCCTTTTCAGTTACTTTTCCAAGATTTTGATACATAGTTGGATTCTCAAGTCTTGGGTCAGTTGGTTCGTCCAATTTTGTACCACTTCGTAGTATGATAGCATTTGCATGTCCTTTTGGATTAGGTTGCGGTTTTCCAGGAAATGTGCTTCCAGGAGCAGCAGTAGGTGCTTGTTATTGTGCCACTTGTAAAATTTGGGTTTTAAGCATTTTGTTGTGAGTGGCTAAAGCGTCTACCTTGCTTGCTAATTGCTTAATTTGCTCACTAGTGTGTATGTTTTGATTCAGGAAGTCTTTATTTGTTTGAGCCTGGATGGCTATAAAGTTTTCCATCATTAATTCAAGGTTAGACTTCCTAGGAGTATTTTGAGCAGCTACGACAGGTTTCTGATATCCTGATGGTACAACAGGTGTTTGTCCAGGTGCATACAATGCATTGTTATTTTTATACAAAAAGTTCAGATGGTTTTTCCAACTCGGGTTATAGGTATTTGAATAAGGGTTTCCTTGAGTATAATTCACTTGGTCTGTGGAAACTCTTGTTAAAAGTTGACATTCAGGGGCAGCATGCCTAGGAATTCCGCATAACTTTCAGTTTGGAGCTACGGCAGCCACGGTGGCTGTAGGGGTTATAGTCAAACTTTCAATCTTTTGCGTGAGAGCATCTACCTTTGCATTGACTTGGTCAAAACTGCTTATCTCGTACATACCACTTTTCATTGGAGGTTTCTCTACTGAGGCTCTTTCACTTCCCCACTAATAGTGGTTTTGAGCCATACTTACGATAAGTGCATAAGCCTCATTATAGGGTTTATCCATTAGCGCGCTACCCGCGACGACATCTATTGTCAATCTTGTGTTGTATAAGAGACCATTGTAAAAGGTATGGATGATCATCCATTCTTCTAGACCGTGATGTGGACAAATTCTCATCATGTCCTTGTATCTTTCCCATGCTTCGAAAAGAGATTCATTGTCCTTCTGTTTGAATCCATTTATCTGGGCTCTTAGCATAACCGTTTGCTAGGTGGAAAATATCGTGCTAAGAACACCTTTTTCAAGAAATGACAACATTTAACAATTTCATCTCAGAGTCAAATTTAGTGGATTTGCCGGTTCATGGTAGAAGATTCACATGGGCTAGAATGGGGGGTTCAGAAATGAGAAGACTAGGGAGATTTCTCTTATCAGAGGTGTGGGTTATGTCTTGGCCTGTAAGCAGTCAATGGTGCCTAGACAAGAACTTTTAAGACCATTGCCCTATAGTGCTTCATGAATCAAACATTAACTGGGGGCCAAATCCGTTTCGCATGTTAAGTTGTTAGAAAAATGTTGAGGGATACCATAGATTCGTAAAGGAAGAATGGAGACAGTTGGAAGTGGAAGGTTGGGGAATGTATGTGCTAAAAGAAAAATTAAAACATATCAAAATGAGGCTTAGGGAGTGGCATAAGACGGACACCCAAAAATTGGAAGAGAAAATTAAAGTGGCGAAAGAGGAATTCAATAGGTTTGAAATCAAAGAAGAATCAACGAGATTATCAGAAGAAGATATTCAAAGCAAGAGAAAGCATGCAACGATGATACATATGCTTTCTAATCTCAACTACAACATCTAATGGCAAAAGGAAAGAACTCGATGGCTAAAAAAGGGTGACACAAGCTCCAAATATTTTCATGGGTGTGTAAATAAACGGAGAAAAAATAATGAGATTTTATGCTTGGAAATGAACAATAAGAGACTTACATAAGGGAGGTATTCGAAAGTGCTGTTTTTGAACATTTTCAGAATCATTTTGCGGCGAGGGGAGTGAGACCAACACTTGATAATGTGAAATTTAAAAGGCTCTTAGATGCTCAAAGCTTTGATCTAGTCAAAGAATTCACAGAAGAGGAAATTCGACAGGCTTTCTGGGAATGTGACAGCTCAGAAATTCCAGGTCCAGACAGGGTAAACTTTGGTTTTATAAAAGAATTTTGGGAAGACGTAAAATCATATATTTTTAGAGTCATGGCTGAATTCCATTGGAATGGTCAAATAACAAAAGGGGTAAACAATTCATTTATAGCCTTGATTCCGAAGAAGAAATATCTGTTGAGAATATCAAACTTCAGGTCAATATCGCTTGTGGGGTGCATCTTTAAAGTGATTTCTAAATTTTTGGCTAATAGATTGAAAACAGTGGTATGTTCAATCATCTCAGAATCGTAAACAACATTCATCTCTGGAAGGTAAATATTAGACGGGATCTTAATTGCAAATGAAATAGTGGAATAGGCTAGAAAGAAGAGAAAATAGGTGATCTTATTCAAAGTCGATTTCGAGAAAGCTTACGATTCAGTAGACTGGAAGTTCCTTGAGAATATGATGTTGAAAATGGAATTCAATGTTAGATGGAGGAAATGGATGGTGAAATGTCTAAAATATGCGTCAATGTCAGTCTTGGGAAATGGTAGCCCGACAAAATAATTCAAAATGGGACGTGGGTTTAGACAAGGAGACCCACTATCACCATTTTTGTTTCTTATAGTTGCAGAAGGTCTCAATATACTAATGAAAAGAGAAATAGAGTTGGAAAAATTCAAAGGATACAAATTCGACAACGAGAATGAAAGGTTCACACATCTACAGTATGCAGGTGATACATTGATCATTGGAGAGAAAGATTGGGCGAATATTAAGATTATCAAGACAAACTTATTGTTGTTCGAGAAAATGTCAGATTGAAGGTAAACTTTCACAAGAGCATGTTCGTTGGAATAAACATTAATCGAAATTGGATTGAAGCTGCATCAGTTGCTCTTAGATGTGAAATTGGATATACACCTTTTAACTATCTTGGCTTACCGATTGGGGAAAATTCGAGGAGAAAAGGCTCTTGGCATCCCGTGATTGAAGCAGTTAGAAATCGCTTATCCAGATGGAAGAACAAACGCTTATCCATAGGGGGCCGAGTGGTTTTCTTTAAATTAGTCTTGTCGGCTTTACCAGTCTACTTCCTCTCATTTTTCAAGGCACCTTAAGATATCATTCATAAACTCGAATCTATGTTTAAAAGTTTCTTATGGAGAGGGAGTGAGGATGAAAGGAAAATTATTTGGTTTAAATGGGATATAATATGTAAACCAATTAATGAGAGGAGCCTAGGCATTAGAGCACCCACATTCATACTATTCATGTTGGTGGTATAAGTGGGTCCCATCTAATATAATATATTACTTCACACTCCTCAATTATTTAATCACTTAACTATATTTTCTAAATATCCATACTACTTACTTAAAACCAATATATTCCATAAAAGTAATAGTGTCAATTTAAACCACAATAAATAGTCTTTATTATCCATGCTACTCTGACACCAAATAGTACACATAGACTTTTACCACTCCGATAATTATGCTCTTAGAAATCTAAGATCTTTTACTCTGGCTTTAATGGAAAAATGAGGCTGAAAAATTAAAAATGAGAAGGAAGGGCTTTGGTTTCGAGCCTTGTCAAATAGATATGGGTTGAGTGAATTGGTTGAAAGAACGAGAGGAAGCGACTCTTCTGTTTGGTGGATTAATTTGTCTAAAATAGATAAAGGTGGATGGAAAATTTCGAATATATATATATATATATATATATATATATATATATATATATATATATATATATATATATATATATATATATATATATATATATATATATATATATATATATATATATATATATATATATAGTTAAAGAGGTCTACAAAGACATGATTAGTAATTTTTATAATTGTTCTAATTCAAGCTGGGCGAAAGCTAAAAGGAGGTTCCAATCAAAGTTTCGTGTTTGGTTTGGAGGGTATTCCATAATAGTGTAGCTACTAAAGACAATCTTATCAAGAGAGGGGCGTCTCGCCAAGGATTCGCCAGCTTGTGTAGGCGGATGTGGGTGTGAATCGGTATCTTATCTATTTTTCTGAGTGTATATGGTATTCAATATGCTAATGGACCGTGATTAAAACGGAACTGCAGGACACATTTGAATCAATTTTCGGGACTGATTGAACCAGATAGATCTTATTCTAAGATCGTTACAATAATTTGGTTTGTGAGCATATGAAATACTTGAAAGGCTAGAAACAGTAAAGTGTTCAACAATAAGAAAGTGGACACAGATAAGATGATTGAGAATGTAAAGCTTACATCTTGGAAGTGGCTGAAAAATAAATGGTGGCAATGTCCGACAATTAGTTTTTGACGCGAAAGGAAGAAATAATCAAGGCGTTATAGCAGTTTATACAGTGCGTTTGTAATTTGTTTTGTTTCTGTTTTGGCTAGCTCGGTTTCTTTAGCTGGTGCAGGATAGTTTAGTTGTCTAGGGAGGAGTTCGCGGTGCAATTAATACAAAGGAATTTGGGATTCCTTCTAAAACAAGTTTTTTTGGGCAGTCCTCAATAATAGAATAACTCACGTTTTGAAGTTGGTGGTGTAGTTTTTCTTTTGGATGCAATTGAATCTCCTTAAAATAGAGTTGTTATTGTTTTAACTGTCCTATTGCATTTTTAAATTTTTCTGTAATCTCAATCCTTTGGTGAATTTTTGGATTAAGTCTTGTTTGGTTTGAATGTTTTGTCTTTTACTGTGTTTTTAATTTCTGTTCTGGTTTGATGGAGATCTCATTTATGACCGTAGAGGTGTTATGCACATGAGTTCTCAACATTTTTTAATAAATAAAATACAGTAATCATTGTGAAATATGTAAAGTATTTATTAATACATTCAATCATATTCTATTGTTATTGTGATCTTATTGCCTTATTTTAAAAATTGTATAAAGTATCTATATCTTGAAACACGATTAAATTATACGAGTTTTCTCACATTTAAATAACAAACGTGGAAAAAAAGTGTATAGATATTTAGTCAAAATGGCGTTTTCTTTTACAGTTGGGAAGGGTTGGCATCTGAGCTGGGCAGTCGGTGAGTTGATGCCCCCACTTGCATGTATAACTTTCTTACACGTAAAAGGAATAAAATAATAGAAAGAAAAAGAAAACTTTATGCAGTGTTTTTTTAGAGTGCATATTTCTTTTTGAAGTGATTTTTAAGCATGCTCTTTGTGGAATTGAAGAGATCCCATTTGAAGTAGCTACAACTATATCTACATAGAGTAGGAGGACCCTAAGTAGCCAGGCTAAAATAGTTTGTATCTGTCATAGGCGTGCGAAACGAGCATATTAAGGAATATCTCTCACAAAAATCATAGATATTTCAACTATATGTGAATATATGGAGAAGAAGGAAGATGAAATAATAAATTAGTAAAATTACAAAAATATTAAATAAAGATTCTTAATTCATATTGTTTCTGGTCGACCAAAATAGTGTTACATTTTTTTTTAAAAAGTAAGACATATTTTTAAAGAGTAAAATTGTGAAAGTTCTCATAGCTAAAATAGACAATAATTCAGTTGTTGTAATGACGTGAATTTGAGGTTGACTAGAATATTGATACTGTTTGTGAGAATTCAAAATTCTTACCGTGCCTCATAGTCGCAATTGAGGAGCAACTATTATAAACTGATCGACCAAATAGTTTCTTATTACTTAAGAATCGAGATTAAGAGTAATTTATATACAATATTCATCCACCTCAATCCAACAAGGCTCATAGTCGAAGTTACATAGACTTGAGACTGACAAGAAGAAGACTGACAATGAATCTAAGTTTATATTTACAAGTGAGCACCATGAGTTCTAAATGGGATATCAAGAAGTTTTCTAGAGGCAACGATTTTGAATTTTGGGTTGTAATGATGCAATTAATATTGATTCAACAAAAATGTGTGAACATATTGAAAGGATGGACATTTATGTCGATAAGCCTAACACAAATGAAGAAGACCGAGGTGGTGGATAAATCTAGATATGTCATTATCTTTGGCCTTAGAGATAAAGTTTTTAAGGTAGTTGAAAAGGAGGAAACTGCAACAGAGAAGTGGATTAAGATTGAATCATTATATATGATCAAGACTTTGGATCATACGTTATGTATGGAACAACAACTCTACTCGTTTTGGATGGTGGAGAGAAAACTTATTATGGAGTAATTGACAAAATTTTACAAAATTATTGATGTTTGGAAAAAGTATAAGTGAAACTTAATGATGACGATAAGACTCTATTCTTATTAAGCTTATTACATGGATCTTTGAGCATTTAAGGAAGCCTTTTTTATGGTAAGGAAGATATTATCATCTTGGAGAAGGTTAAATCACCTAAAGAATCAAGGAGTTAACCAAGATGAAATAGTTGAAGGTTGGATATAATGAATGTTAGACGAGGGAAACGATTTAGAAGGGGGGGGGGGGGGGGTTTGAATCGTAAAATAAAATTTGTCTTCAATTAAAAAGTTATGGTTTCAAAAATATTTTCTATGGAAAGCGGAAGCAAATCCAGATCAACACTTATTTATCCGAACCATTATTAAAAGAATCGGATATGTGTATAAACCGTAAAAAACGTATGCTAAAGATGAGAAAAATAAACCAATAAGTTCTATACAATGTGTTTGAATATAAACCACACAATGATAAGCGATTTCCGATGAAATAGAAAAATAAACTTGGCTAAGGAAGTTTATTAAACACTTAGTGTGCAGTAAATTTATCAAACACTTGGTGTGTAATACACCAAGCTTATTTCTCTTTGTGTTAAAAGTATTAGAATCCAATTGCAATTGTGTTACAAAAACAATTTAAGATACTTCAACACAACCAAATTTTCAACTAAACAAATTGCTCGCTAAGTGTATTATCAAAATGTAAAGTGTGTGTGTGTGTGTGTGTGTGTGTGAGAGAGAGAGAGAGAGGGAGAGAGAGAGAGAGAGAGAACACTAAGATTTGTTTAGGCAGTTCCCCACTTGTCCTCACTATAGGTACGTCTGCCCCCAATTCTAAATAGAATTGAGATATTATAATTAACCTTTGCAAGAGTAGTTTACAAGAGAAACAATAGCAATTAAAACCCCCTAAATCGTATGTTTGAAGTTGATCCTAGCTTCTTCTCTTCTCTTGATCTTAGCTAGATCAAGTCACGATGATGGGAAATTTCTAAGTGTGTTGTTGGTTTCAATTTCTAGAAATGATGCATGAATGTATGTATGTGTGTGTGTGTAGAAAAAAACAAGCAAAAAGGATTTTTAGCCAAAAATGCAAGTTTTGAAAATTGAAACAAAATGTATTGACTTCAAATATGAATGAGTCAATACAAAATCCAAAGGAGTCGATATATAACACAATGGAGTCGGTACATTAAGGGCAAACAATTTATGTTTTAAAAAAAATCTTTAGAAGGAGTTGACTCTAAACACGAGGGAGTTGACCCATCAACCTGATGTATTGACCCACACCATCAATGTATGGATTAATAGGTTGAAAACCCCTTCAATTAGAGTCGACTTCAACCATGAATGAGTCAACTCATTCACAAGATGTATCGATCCATAAGACCTATGTATCGATACATTAAGGACAAAAATTTTCCTTTTAAAAACTACTTAATATGTATCGATACATACCAAGAGTGTATCCACCCATTGACTATTTTTTCCATAAAAATTCATTTTTTATTTGCATGTAATGGCCTATTTAATCTAATTTTACATGTCCTATTATGATGATGCACATTTAGACATAGACGGTAAGATCCAATATACACAAACTACTAAGCTACCTAATTTTGATATCATTCAAAACATATCTAAGAGTATAGTGCACTCATAATGGACAAGTCTCAAATGTCTCAAAATGAGGAGTGGGAGTAGGGAAAACGAAAAGAGAAAGAAATATAAGTCTAAGTCCAAGTCCAACAAATTTGACAATTTGAAATACAAGTGCTTTATTTTTCATAAGGATGACCACTTCAATAAGGATTTATTGGGGGAGAATATATGGATATAGTGGTTTAGAAGTGTGGAGGTTGAATACACCAATCCCCTTAAACCACTTTCAAAAACTTTTCTTTTACAAAATCAGGGTTTTAATAAAAATACGCAGATGACAGTCAGAAGCAAATCATAAGAAATGGTTTGAAAATAATACATTTTAATGTCCAATAAATGAACTACATGAGACAATAAAAAAAATCAATACCGCCAAGATAGATGAAGTTGTTTTGACAAACAATGCAACAGAGGTCACAAGTCAATTTTCACACTTAGTTCAAAATGATTTAGATCAAGATGGTTGTTCAATCTAAATATAAAATTTTTCACAATTATAATCATGTGATAGGATAATGAATTAAGTAGATACATCAGAGACCTAAACTTATATAATAAAGCACTATTAGCAAGGTAATTATCTAGATAACATGATATTCTAAAAGATAAAGAAATTGAAAACCATACAATAATATGCAGAAATGTAAAGGAGGTAGGGAGAACAAAAATGTATACTCGATTTATAGTGGTTCAATTATTCGTACTCACTAGAGCTTAATCCACTCTTCAATAATTTCACCATTTAAAATCATAGGGTCTTTGACTATTTGCAAAATTAATATACAAGTATTTTTTGTACAATGGATAATCAACAATCTAAATACTACAAGCCAAATGGATTAGCCAACATAAACCTAAATTGATTTTCCCTTCTATTATGGCAGAATATTGAAACTGCAAACATTCAAGATCTTCAATGATCTTGATCCAATGATTTTTCTAGACACAAAAATCCTTATCCAAGATTTCATTATGCAGCGACATTTACTCATCCCCACTGCTTCCTTGTCTAAACATTTGTTCTACCCAAGAAGTATTGGACAACTCCTAACTTCGTTTTGCAGTGACTTTTACTCAGTCTCGTCGAAGTATTTCATGGAGTACAGAGTAAAATTTCTCTTACAGTATGTCAAAACCAGATACCATAGAAAAAAGAAAATTCTTTTTCTTGATACTCACAAAAAAATTTCACAAAAAAATTAGCATTTACTTTGGATCTACCACTCACACTCAATCTTTAGAGTTGTGCACCACAACAATGGCTTCTTGGTTAAAGTTGAAGATGATGAAGGTTATCTAAATAATCTCACACAAAATAGCTTAGATATCATAATATTAACATTCTAGGAATTTTTTCAAAAGGTTGAATCAAGGAGGAAAAATGTTTGTGAAAGGAATAACTATCATGGTTTTTCTCAAACTTAAAAAAAAATATGAGTTTGATTTCACTGGATCTCTCTCTGGAAGAATCTCATTCTGAGACTTCTTTTTCATATTGACATCACCAAAGTCAATTGAAAATTTGACAGTTCTCATTTCTGGAAAAAAAAAAGACACTTAAGATTTGTTGTGAATTGATGTCGTCAATAACATAACAAAGTTATGAGAAAAAGATTGAGTTTCTTAGACAAACACAAGAAACCCTATTAGGTTTCACAAAGGAAAAAAGAAGAAGGAAGAAGAATAGAGAATTGGTTAAATCGATTTTACTATTCACTTTCTCAATAAGGGTTCAAAGATTACAAGTGAATACCAACAATTAACCTCTCCCTCCCTAATTAGGATTTTGACCACCCTTACAAAAATGACAAACTAGCATTCTATTTATATGAAAACTAACATACTAACCTAATGGGCTTTTACAAGCAGAACCATTATACAAGTTAACTTAGGGAACAAGCTAACTTAAACAATTGGACTTACAAGAAAGATCCAATCCGGCATACTAACTTAAATTAAAAGTTATGACATTTCGACAACATGCTTGAACAGACTTCGACTATAACATGAACAACTCCCGTCGAAAGATCAAGCTACCCTTGTCGACACTAGAGTTCGATCCAAAATACCACAAATCTCCACCTTAGAACAACTATACACAAACAAGGGAATAAACTAGCTTTCATCATCTCTGATCCTTTCAACGCTTCTAACAAACCTTTTTGAACAAGAAGGGCTTGCATCTTTAAGCACCACAAACCGAAATCATTCACATCGGTGAATTTCTCAATCTCATGCTTTGTTGACGCCATTTTATCATCCACGCTCACCGCACTAGTTTGTTGTGAATTGATGTATTCAATAACAGAACAAAGTCATGATAAAAAGATTGAGTTTCTTGAATAAACACAAGAAACCCTATTAGGTTTCACAAAGGAAAAGACAAGAAGGAAGAAGAATAGAGAATTGGCTAAATCTGTTTTACTATTCACTTTCTCGATAAGGGTTCAAAGATTAGAAGTGAATACCAACAATTAACCTCTCTCTCCCTAATTAGGATTTTCACCACCCTTACAAAGATGAGAGACTATCATGCTATTTATAAGAAAATTAACATACTAACCTAATGAGCTTTTACAAACAGACTCATTACACAGGCTAAATTAAATAATTGGGCTTACAAGCAAGACCCAGTTTGACATACTAACTTAAATTAAAAGTTAATATATTTCGACAACATGCTTGAATAGACTTCGACTATAGTATGCACAACTTCTGTCGAAATATCAAGCTATCCTTGTCGACGCTAGAGTTTGATCCAAAATATCACAAGATTTTTATAGGTGCTATAGGTTAGGCAAAAAAGGTGAAGAAAAGAGAAAAATGTTTCGAGTTAAATCCTGAGATTATGATTTGAATAAACAGAAAGAATGACTTGAATATAGGTATAAAATTGAGAAAATTGTCATTTTTATTTGAATCATAATTTATACTTATGATTTGAGTCAAGCTAAAGCCTGATTTGAGTCACAATGGTATTTTAAAATATTTTAGTTGTCATGATTTAGATCAATTAGGACATCAATAAGAAGAAATATATTTCAAGGATTGAAGTACCAAGGTGTTAATAAAAGCTTAAAACAAAGTATTAATCAAGTGGGGGGAATCGATTACATGGAAAAAAATCATTTATGGTAAAAACATTGTTTTACAAGGGTACTTATGGCTATTGTGAGTTAATATATTCTTGAGTTGAAACAAACGGATCTCAATATCAATATATTACATGGACACCTTAAAGAGATAATCTACACGGAACAACCTAGAGATTTTGTAGAGACAAGTCTAAAGTGTGTCTTTTGAATAAAAATTTGTATGAGTTGAATTAAAGTCCTGGGAAATTGTACAATCGGTTTGATGAATTTATTTTAAATCATATTTTCTTAATACATAGTTATGATAATTGGAATACATATTTAATAAGAATGAGGAAGACACTCTCTATGTTGATGATATCTTGTTGCAAAGCTTTAGGCAAAGAAGAGATTATATAACCCAGATATACTTTGAATGAATAATTTGATATGAAAGATCTTACCAAAAAAGAGAAAAATAGAAAATGACTAAACTTTTAGTTCTGCAATATTCTCAAACTGAAGAGGAGAAAAAGACGATGGAACTCCTTATGCAAGTGGGAGGAAGCATCATGTATGCTATGGTTTCTTGTAGAACATACTTAGTATATGAAATTAGCATAGTAAGTTGGTTCATGGAAAATTCAGATTAATTTCATTAGAAAGCTTTGAACTGGGTGTTAAGGTACTAGAATTGTTCATTGAATTGTGGTTTAAAGTACATAAAGGAAGCTCAAGAAAAAAATTTGTTTTAGGGATTTGTAAATGAAAACAATGTTGGAAATATGGACATAATAAAATATTTGTTAGGTTTTGTGTATATATTATGTGGAACAACTCTTATTTGGAAGGCAAATCAACAATTTTTTTTATGGAATTATCTACAACTCAAGCAGATCAAATTTCCCAAGTTAAATGTGTCAAGGAAGCCATATGATTAGAAATAACAACATAATTAAAACAATAAGGCTAAAACACACAGTCCGAACAAAGCCACTTCTTAAAAAAGAAACAAAAATAAAAAGATCGCCTAAAAACCACAAGTTGATGGAAGGATGAAAAAATCAAAGAGGTTAATTGACAACCCAACATACTGCTATAAGCCTAAGCATGTAAGAGGCTCTTACTTCAAATATCTTAGAGAAAGATATGTTCAGAGAATGAGAATAAACCTACTTCCTATAAAGACATACAATCAAGCTGACCTATGATTCACAAATGAGTTTTTCCTACAAAAATAGCATTATTACAGGCGTTCTATATAGTCCATTCTCAACATCCCAATTCACGTACTTACCCTGCCAAAGTCCTCAAAATCCAAAAAAAAAAATCTATAATTGATTGAGGAATACTCATTTCCCTAAGCACCCACCTAAAATAGCAGACACAAACTTACAATGAACAACAACTGATCAACCGACTCGATCTGACCCAAACATATTATGTACCCAACCCCAATGAGATATGTTAGAACTCTACACCCAAAAATATGTTTCCTATTCTGTATAATGCCCTACAACATTTTCTAGTCAAATGATATAACTTTCGAAGAATCCCAACTCCTTCAACCTCTGGCCAAAGCCTAGGTCACCCAATTTTTCCTACCCTCATGCCTTATAAAAATGTTAAAAAAGAGATCATAAACAGATCTCATAGAGAACCCTCATTTCTCATCAAACTTCCACACCTAACTCTCCTTCTGAGATGGTTTAAGAAGACTAGCCAAAGAGACATCCAATCGACCCGGAAGCTCCTTCTCCTAAACAAACAGTCTGTATCTCAACTTAAAATATCAATTCACTCTCCCTTAATCCAAGACCACATAAGCCCAAACAACTGATAATTTTGCTCAAAAATAAAAATAGAAAAACATCTCAAAAGATACATTAAATGGACACCGATCCTTCCACACGTCTGGCCAAAAGTGAGTTTTCATACCATCACCCGCCACCTTGCTAATACCCTTAAAAGACCAATTAACAACCTCACATACCTTTGAACCAAACAAGGAGATATTTCTCCTCCATAAGAAAACACCCCTAAGACACATAACCCGACCACCAAGAGGTGACTAGATAATGGGGGAGCCATACCTACTAACAATAATATCCCTCCATAGAGAAGGACCATTGATAAAAAATCTCCATTTCCACTTACTTAAAAGGGAAATGTTAACCTACCTCAGATCTCGAACTCCTAGGCCACCTAATGCCTTAGGTAGACTTCTATCTAACTCAAGCAACATTCATGAAAGAAAAAAAATGAATAACATTTAAAACCCAATTGAAAAAGAACAACCCTACCGCAAAGATAAAAGTAATGAAAGCATATAATTCCACTAGATAAATTGTCTTTCATTAGTCATAAATAAATAAATATTTCTAGATGTTTATACAAACACATTCATATTTCCTTACTAATATAGAACTGTTACCCAAAATCAAAAGTCATTTGTAGTTATATCTCATCACATAGTTGGTCATACTTTTTACATATAAGACTTACATTTAAATCAATTTTATTTATAGGTAGACTACATGTAAACTTCATCCTAAATTATTTTGAAGCTATTATTTACTTTTTAAGTATCTTTCCTAATTTAAATTTTTCATTTGGAAAATTGTTTTCCTATGTAATCTATATAATACTCGAAATAGCTACAATTTTCATACTTAACTAAATGTAGTTAATAAATTTATGAAAATATAATTAAATAAAAAACTATTAAATTTTGTAAATATACTTATATAATATAAAGTAGATATTTATTTACTTACTTATATTTAAATATGATATTAAATAAAGTGATACTCGGTACTAAAATGTTTGTAAATTATTTTTATAAGCCAGAGGGTATTCAAAATAATCAAGTACTAGAGGTACCTGAATCCACAATACAAATATCTATCCAATATCAGACGAAACCTACAATTACATGAAATTTAGTTGTTGTTTATACCAATCATAAAAATTACAAGTAAATGTATCCTTGGATAGAGTCAATGTCCACCACCATGAAAAGTATAAAATTCTCAACACAATCGACTCCGGAGCACATACATCATTTGTGAGATCATTGGATCGAACTCTAGTTCTGTTTACTGGGATGTTGTCGACATGGATAACTTTCAGGTTTCGACAAGGGACAGGCATGAAGTCGAAGATGGTTCACATGCTGATTTCTATGTGTTACATATTGTAGTTGAAGTCAGTTCTAATATGTACTGCCGAAATGTTATGTCGAATTGGGCCTTGTGTTAAGGATTCAATTGTTTAGTTAGCTAGTTAGTTTATAAATATGCTAGATCTCTCAGGTTGTTGATAGAGGGCAATTGTGTTATTCATTTGTAATCATTTGTAAACTCTAAATGAGAAAGTTAATAGAAAATAGTTGCCCAAAATCCTATTCTCCTTCTTTCTTCTTTATTCTTTCTTCTCTCTCTCTCTCTCTCTCTCTCTCTCTCTCTCTCTCTCTCTCTCTCTCTCTCTCTCTCTCTCTCTCTCTCTCTCTCTCTCTCTCTCTCTCTCTCTCTCTCTCTCTCTCTCTCTCTCTCTCTCTCTCTCTCTCTCTCTCTCTCTCTCTGTTCTAACTGTTTCGTTGTTCACCCAAGAAACTCTGTTTCTCAATCAAGAATTTATTAATTGGTATCATTTGTCACAACAAATTGGTGCAGTGAGCATGGAGAAGATGATGTCAACAAAGTTTGAAATTAAGAAGTTCACCGGAGTTAATGATTTCAGTTTATGGCGCTTGAAGATGTGAGCCCTTCTTTTTCAACAGGGTTTTCTAGAAGCGTTAAAGGGATGAGATGTCATGGATGTTGCATTAAGGGTGAAGGATAAGACAATGATAATCGATAAAGCCCATAATGCAATTGTTCTGAGTCTTGGTGATAAGGTTCTCAGGCAAGTTTTGAAGGAGATGACGACAACTGGTGTTTGGCTAAAACTCGAAAGACTGTACATGACAAAGTCCTTAGTAATCGTTTGTACTTGAAGCATGCTTTGTGTTCATTCAAGATGAATGAAGATAGAGGATTGATGGAGCAGCTGGATACATTCAAGAAGCTGATTCTTGATCTTGAAAATATTGATGTTACCATTAGTGACGAAGATCAAGCGTTGTTATTATTGTGTTCTTTACCTAATTCGCATGCTCACTTCAAAGGAACCCTCTTGCATGGAAGAGAGTCCCTGACCTTTGAAGAAGTTCAATCAACCTTGTATTCGAAAGAATTGAACGAAAGAAAGAAGCAGAAACCATCATCGTTAGTTGGTGAAGGGTTGTCTGTGAAGGGGAAATCCTCCAAGAGTGATGGTAGGTTTGAGAAGAAGAAAGGTAAACTTCAGTAAAAGTCTCATGGTGGTGATATTTATGGTATTAAGTGTTATCACCGTAAGAAAGAGGGTCACACAAGAAAGGTGTATCCTGAGTGTCTGAATAATCATGAAGGTAAGGACAATGGTAATACAACTATTGTACAAGATGATTATGAATCATTTGATGTCCTTGTGGTATCAAGCAGCAACTCTTGCAAAGAGTGGATTATGGATTCAAGATGTACTTGGCATATGACTCCAAACAAGAATGTGTTTGAAGAATTATGTGATCAAGATGGTGGACCAGTGCTGTTGGGAAACAATAAAGCTTGCAAGGTTGCAGGTATTGGATCTGTGAGATTCAAGCTCCATGATGAGTCAATAAGCCTATTGACTGGGGTTAGGTATGTACTTGACCTTAAGAGGAATTTGATTTCTCTTGGTGAATTCGACAAGAAAGGATATTCCTTCAAAGGAGAGCGAGGTATCCTGAAAGTCATGAAGGGGTCGAAGGAAGTCTTGAGAGGCGTGAAAAAATAAGGCATGTATACCCTTGAGGTTGAGGTTGTAAGTGGGTAAGCATATTTTGCATCCACGAAACTGGTGTCGAAGATAGAACTATGGCACATGAGATTGGGCCATGTCAACGAAATAGGTCTGGTCGAATTGGGGAAACAGAACCTGCTAGGTGGTGACAAAGTCGAGAAGTTTGAGTTTTGTGAACCTTGTGTATTTGAAAAATTCTATAAGGTGAAGTTTAACAAAGGTAAATAAAGAACATATGAATCCCTTGATTACATTCATGCTGATCTATGGGGACCTGCAAAGAATCCTTCACATTCAGGTGTAAGGTATTTTCTATCCATAGTTGATGGCTATTCCAGAAAATTATGGGTATTCGTTCAGAAGACTAAGGATGCAACTTTTGAGAATTTCAAAAGTTGGAAGGTTCAGGTCGAAACTCAAACTGGTAGAAAGGTTAAGAGGCTGAGAACCGACAATGGCCTTGAGTTCTACAATGAAGCTTTCGACAGTTACTGTATCAAGTCTGGGATTGCAAGGCATAATACTGTAGCAGGTACTCCTCGATAAAATGGATTAGCTGAGAGATTCAGTCGAACAATCCTTGAAAGGGTTAGACGCCTGTTGGTTAGTGTTGGATTGAAGAAGGTGTTTTGGGCGGAGGCTGTTTCGACAACAGCTTATTTGATAAATAAATGTCCTTAAACTGCCTTGGGAATGAAGACACCTGAAGAAATTTGGTCGGGTCAACCACCCGATCTCGACAAACTGAGAGTATTTGGCTGTTTAGCCTATGCTCACATTAGGCAAGATAAGGTCGAACCTAGAGATCTGAGATGCATGTTTCTTGGATATCCTGAGGGATTCAAAGGTTATAGGCTGTAGTGCTTAGAACCAGGACACATAAGATGTACCACAAGTCGTGATGTAGTTTTGAATGAAGTTGAAATGGCGTTTAAGAAAATCGGTGATGCTGGTCGAAGTGCAGAAATCTCTGAAGAGGAGCTGGAACAGGTAGAGATTCCTGTTGAGGAGGAGCCTAGTGATGCTAAAGTGAATAACCCAGATGAAGTCGAAGAAGAAGAGCAAGATGCTGAAGAGACTGAGGAAACTATCGATGACTACCTACTGGCAAGAGATAGGTCGATAAGAGTCATCAAGCCACCTCAGAGACTTGGTTATACAGATCTTATAGCTTTTGTCTTAATCTCTGCAAGTGAGGTACTTGAGGAAGAACTTAGAGACTACAAGGAAGCTATGAGGAGTCAAAATAAGAATGAATGATGAAAAGCCATGGATGACGAGATGAAATCTCTTCATGATAATAACACTTGGGAGCTGATTGAGAAACCTGCAGGGGCCAGGTTAGTCAGTTATAAATGGATTTTCAAGGTTAAGGAAGGAATCGAGAGAGTGATGTCGAAGCACTTTAAGGCAAGGTTGGTTGCTAGGGGATTCAGTCAGAAAGAATGTGACTTCAATGATGTGTTATCACCTACTATAAAGCATAAATCCATTAGAATATTGTTAGCCATGGTGGCGAAGTTTTACCTGGGACTTGAACAAATGGTTGTGAAGACAACCTTCCTGTATGGTGATCTAGATGAAACGATCCTGATGCAGAAACCTGAAGGGTATGCAAAAAAGGATAAGAAAGATTATGTTTGCAAGCTGAATAAGTCTTTGTATGGCCTAAAACAATCTCCTCATGGCACACATTGGTTTTACTAGGAGCCAGTTCGATCACTGTGTTTACTTCAGGTTTCGACCTGGAAACTCACTTGCTATTTTGTTGCTTTATGTGGATGATATCCTCATAGCTAGCAACAGTGTCGAGGATGTAATAGAGGTGAATGTTGAACTCAGTAAGGAGTTTGAAATAAAGGATCTGGGAGTTGCCACCAGGATTCTTGGGATTGACATCCGGAGAGATAAAAAGAAGTCGAAGTTATGCTTATCTCAAGAGACATACCTACGAAAGGTTCTCGACAAGTTTGGTATGTCGAATTCAAAGGCTGTTGTGACTCCGACAATCCTCAATTTAAGCTTAGTACTAATCAAAGTCCGAGTACTGAAGTTGAAAGAATCTATATGAATAACATTCCATATGCTAGTATAGTGGATTCTTTGATGTATGCTATGGTTTATACAAGGCCAGACATAACGTATAGAGTGAGCCTTGTAAGAAGGTAATGGCCAATCCTGGAAAGGCGTATTGACAAGCTTTAAAGTGGATTTTCAGGTACATAAATGAGCCTCTAAGTCAAGTCCTGATTTATGGTGGAGCTTGTGGTGATGATAGCAAAGTCGAAATTGAAGGATTTGTCGACTCTGATTATGCAGGTTGTATGGATTCCAGAAAATCTATTTCTGGATATGCGTTCACTATGTTCGGAACGACGATCAGTTGGAAAGCGACACTTCTGAAGGTTGTTGCCTTATCAACCACTGAAGCAGAATATATTTTCGTCACTGAAGTTGTGAAAGAGGCATTGTGGCTTGAAGGTTTTGCAAAGGAGTTGAAACTTCAATGTCGAGTTATCACTGTTAAATGTGATAGTCAAAGTGCAATATACTCGTCGAAGAATTCAACCTATCATGAGCGAACTAAGCACATCGATGTAAGGCTGCACTTTGTCAGAGAGATAATTGAGCGTGGAAAAGTCCAAGTGCTGAAGGTTTCGATTAGGAATGTAAATGGATATCCATGGGGACAGATACCATGATATCTGTATCTTCCCCATTAGATAAATATATATGATATCCATATCCGCCCCATATCCATGCGGATATCTGTTAAACGGGTAATCCGTGAGTTTTACAATATCCGTGGATATTTATAGATATCCATGAATAATATTCTTTTTATGAAAGTTATTTTTTTGAAAAAAATATTTTCAACTTCTTTTAAAGACACAAAATGTTACTATCACATAACATCGATACAATTCGCTCTTAATTTAATAATAAAATTTCATCGCATCAATTTTTTTCTTATTCACCAAAACATAAATAGATCCAGACATAATACCCATACATTTCATTTTTAACCAAACAAATAAAAGATATTGTGATTGTGAGTAATGATGGAAGAGCAGTGATAGAGGAGTAGGAAGGGAGACACTGGTTTGACAGAGGAACAACGACACTAGTTGGTTGGACTATAAAATTATTGAAGTGAGATATGAAGTAATGAAGAGTTTAAATATGAAATGGCTAATCGAATTTGAATGAAATGTGAAAGATTTTCTTCAAAGAAAATTTCAAAAAAAAGAAAGAAATATAAGAAGACTAAATTTTTTAAAAGATGAAAAGATTAGGTATAATAAGTTAATAACATTTAAATGATTTTTATAATTTATTAACGGATATGGATATCTACGGACACAGATATCATTAAACCCGTATCCATATCCATTAACAAACAGGTATTTAAATATCCATTTATTTTATCTGTAGATATCCATTAAACTATCTGTCTCATATCCGTGACGGATTTTACCCACGGATATCCGCAAGTACAAATTTATTTACCATCCCTAGTTTCGACGGATGACAATGCTGCTGATATAATCACCAAGACATTGCTCAGCTGCAAGTTTTTCCATTGTATGCAATTGATAAAGCTGCATGATGAAAGCTAGACTATTCCCTGTTATTGTAGAGTTTGTTCCAAGGTGGAGATTTGTAAGATTATTGGATCGAACTCTAGTTCTGTTGACTGGGATGTTGTCGACATGGTTAACTTTTAGGTTTCGACAGGGGACAAGCATGAAGGAGAAGATGGTTCACATGCTGATGTCTATGTGTTACATATTGTAGTCGAAGTCAGTTCTAATATGTATTATTGAAATGCTATGTCGAATTGGACCTTGTGTTAAGGATCCAATTGTTTAGTTAGCTTGTAATGTAAGTTAACTAGTTAGTCTATAAATAGGGTAGATCTCTAAGATTGTTGAAAGATGCCAATTGTGTTATTCGTTTTGTAAATCCTAAATGAGAAAGTGAATAGAAAACAGTTGCCCAAAATCCTATTCTCCTTCTTTCTTCTCTCTCTTTATTCTAACCGTTTCATTGTTCACCCAAGAAACTCCGTTTCTCAATCAAGAATTTGTTAATTGGTATCGTTTATCACAACATCGTCATTAAAGATAAATTGGTTTCTAATCCACCATATACACCAACAAACCACTACCCATATGCTACAAGCCATCTTATTAGAACATCTTCCTCTTAAACTTTCTATCCACACAACAGTAAGTGGTTTGGAAGAAGTGATTCATTACTCCTCCCAATCTTCAACCATTCACATGTTTTTCTCCAAACAAACATAATCTTAAGACATGAGAAAAAAATGGCTAACCTCCTCAATTGTCTTAAAGATAATTTGTAAAATGAATAATACTCTTAAACACATCATAAAAAAAAAAATAGTATACAAAAAAAACTAAATGACATTGAAATAAAAAAAACATATATATTTCCATAACATTCAAATGTTATTCCAAACTTACATATACAAAACAAGAAAATCTAATAATATATATCTTAAACTAATTAATCTCATATAGTTTAAGGAACAAAGTTTCATCAAAACCATCAAAGAAAAACTGTATTATATCTATGCATGTTATTGTTATTGGTACTTATCTACTCCAATGAAATATTCATCTAACTCTTTATTTGGAATCCAACCATCATCACATATTTGAGCACCCTCCAACCATTCAAGAAGATGATGATCTTCCTCATCTTTCACCATCATCTGCACACTTGCCATCACAGTTACCTCATCTTCAATTTTCACCAAAGGTGCTGTTGAAGAATTTGTAGCTAAGAGATTGTTCTTCCTAGTGCTTCCAGCTAGTGAATTTCTTCGAGTTGGTTGAGGATGATTGTGTTCGGCAGTGTACGTAACTAAGTAAACTCTTGGATCTAAATGATTCTTCTCAACCTGTTTCTTTGCAGAACATCCTTTGGAACTGCTGCATCTGTAGTAGCTTCGTGGATATGGCGAACCCTTTATCGGTTTTTGGCCATATTTTCTCCATGCCCATGCATCACAAAGAGTACCATCCATTGCTGTTACTTTCTTCACAGTACTCTTGTTCTTGTTTTTCTTGCTGAAAAAATCAATCAACATGCATATGTTATTCACTTTGCAACCAGAAAATTCTATGTATTATTTTCCAAGCAGAAATACTAAAAACACAACACCCACACTGATAATAGTTTAAAATTAAATAAATAAATGAAACATAATCATAAATGTCAGGATCGATTTCGAACACACATACTCACTAACACACCTTTTTCCAAAGTGTCTATGCTACATAGATTTTTTATTTTTTGTTACGAATCACAAGATCTAAGAGATAAAGATATAGAAAAAATAGGTTTGATAACTTGATAAGTGCTACTAATAAACCCTAATTAACTTTTATATTTCTATTACAAAGAAAAGACAGAGAAAAAACTTTTCAAAAAAAAAATCATAAATATAATTTAATAAATCAATGAAATAAAACTTTAACTTTGATTGAATTATATATATATGTATACCTTTTTTTACATTTAGAAACTGCAGAAACTTGCGGATCTTGAGAAGCTACTTTCTCATCTGATACTTTAAATTCTTTGACTTCTTCATGCTGTTTAGGGACAATCATAGAGTTTGTAACAACTGTTTGAGATGAAAGAGGGTAGAAAGGTTTACAAAGTTCTTGAAATTCATCAATAAGAACATTAGTAGTTTCTGAAAATTCAGGAAAATTGGCAAATAACAACTCATCATGTTGCAACTCAGAAAATAATTGAGAAAAATAAGTGTTGGTGTTGGTTGTTGGAGTTTCATTGATAGCTTCCAAATCCCAATCCATTAAGAATGCAAGCTCATCCATTATTACAACCAATGAGAAGTAAGATATTTTTATGAAGAGGGTTTTGATGAAAAATGTCAACTAATGTTTAGATATATATAATAATAATAATAACAATAAATTGTATATGGATTGCGTGGTGAATAAAATATATATAAATTTAGTTCAAGTTGTTCAAAGTTCAAAGTGACAAGCTAAGCAATAGTATTGTGTTGACTATAGATGTAAAGTCAAAGGGTGGTGCAAGTGGGAGTGGGAAATTTGTAAAAGTTTGAGCAGGAATTCGGTGGTGACTTTATTGGTTACATATATATTGTCTCTTTTGTTAGGGATTGTAGGCTACTATAACAATAAGACAGTGAATATGAAGACCATTGAATGAGTCTTGAGGTTAGGCAAATACTGTGACTGGTTGGAGGGTTTCATACGTAAGGTGTGCGACAATAATAGAGTAAGATTGTAAGCTTAGATAGAAATTAATCAAATTGTGTGTATTATGAAAAGATAAATGTTTAATATCTAGGATATGGCTCAATAAAAAGAGTTAAGTACATTACCCTCCATATTTATTACTGATTAATTGAATTTAATCACCTAAAATATTGAAAGTATATGAGGAATGTGTTAAGAAAATTTCTATTTTTATTTTCAAATAGTATGAGAGGTGCAACTTCATAAAAGGAATGTGTTAATTAGTAATTATGAATTGGTTTGTCTTTTATGTTTGAGGAAGACATTGAACATCTCTTTTCTGATTGTGAAATTAGTCATAATGTATAGTGGTTAGTTTCTTCTTGGTTGAGGTGTGACGATTCTATTGATAGTGTAAATTTGGTGGAGTATTTTAACTTCTTTGTGAATGATTGGGGGTTGAGCGGATTTGATAGGTAAGCAGATTAGTGTGGTTTTGGACGTGTTGGTATATTTGGTCTTTTAGAAATAGAATCCTTTTTGTTGGAGTGATTATGAATGTCAACGAATTGTTCTATTTGATTAAGTTTAGAATTTGGGAGGTAGGTTGGTGTAGGTTCCCGAGTATTTATTTATGATTTGTGTTTGTATTTGTTTTTGTTTGGTTGTAATTGGGTTGAGGTACTTTTAGTACCTCTCTTAATTCAATTTAGAAGAGATGCAACTTAATCAAGTCATTCTTAAAAGTAGATTCTTTTTGTGCCATTAATGATGCAAAATCACTATATTTTTATATTTCTCTGCCTCATCAAGAAACGTGAAAGATGTAGAAGAAAATAATATTTTTTTATTACTTTTTTTTATTAGAAGTAATATCTTAGTAGATCAGTGATGAACTCGCGCTCTTTTTGTGAACGACTTTAAAACATTATCATTTGCCTTAACCAATAGTGACTCGAGAGTCTATGAGTTGTTTCCGGACTTGGAAAGAAGTTTTGTTGCTTCTTTTGTATATCTTTGTTTTGTTGATGGTGGTTTGAGTTCTAGCCTGAACCTTATTAAGGGTGAGGTTTTTGTTGTCTGGGTTTTCTGTTTTCAGCTAGACTCATCTTGTGCTAATTGAAACCATGCATATTGTATTTTATTAGGTGTTTGTGTGTGTGTGTGTGTGTATATATATATATATATATTTTGTTTAATCATCTTGTTATTTGTATAAACCACATTCATCGCGAAACAAATTTTTTTTTGATACCCTTACTTCAAGGGGTCATGACACATACTTTTTCATCTCCTTTTTAGATATTATTCATCCTAGTGTTAATTAAATTATTAAAAAAGACTTAAGAAAAGATTATTCCTTGATCTAGAAAGGACCTTTTTGTTAGACGCAGGAAGTGAACTATGATCTAAAAGCAAACTCTGTTGAAGATATTAGTGTTCTTACGCTCTGGTTTGGGGACATAGGGTACCTGAAAAACACTACAACGCTCAAGTGAATGACGGACTTAAGTGAAAGATTTTAGGGTTAGAATGTTGTATGTATTTGAATATGAGACATTTGTTATTGAAATTTTGTTCTTAGACCAGATGCCTAAGACAAGGTGGTCAACATCTTAAACCAGAATTGACAAATAATATGAAACAAGATGATAAATTATAAAACAAATAAAGAACACAAGAGAATTGTTAACCTAGTCCTTGGCAAATTTTGACAAAACAACTTCTTCAAAACTTTCAAGACGTGCATGGGTAAATCTTACAAACTGAGCGACATAAGAACACAACAAACATAACAAAAAGAGCAAACAATAACAAAAAAAGTAGCACATAAGAAAAAAAAGCATAATGCTCCCATAGATAGGCACACAATTAATCATGCATGCACATAATCAAAGTCAGTAGTCAGTAAGGTTAGACAGGTTACTCAGAACTAGCACTACACATCAGACATCAGAGTTCGCACACATACAAAGATCAACTCACAAACATGCATGCTCTTAGTTAAAGGCCAGATGCTCCAACATGTGAGCACACAAGCTCATCAAATGATAGCATAAACAAAAATAAATTAGAACATCCATTGCTACACAGAAGTAGCTACACATCATTTTACTCATTTTGTTTTACCATAATTTGGAAAAGGTTATAGAAAAATGAAAACCAAAGAACTAATACCAAACAAGATAGAACTTAAAACCAAATCCAGAGAATATCATAGAAGATCTAGGATTGTTAAGGAGTTATTATAGATCCAGTAGCAAAACAAGGAACATACAAAACCAAACACACTAAAACAAAAACACCTAGAAACATCAATCTTCAAATTTATTCTCTAGACCAAACACATGATTCAATGAAAGTAACTCAGTCTTCATCAGCATCTGAATGAGAATTATGTGTTTGAACATGTCTTTTCTTCAATGAATTCATCCCTGTCACAAATTTTTCCTAGTCACGGATGTTCCAAGAGATGGCCCAACATGTGTTCCTACCTTGGTTTTATCAGCCTTCTTTGACTATGGACCCTTAGCCTTCTTCCCAGACTTGTCTTCCAGCATATTAACCTCTTTATCTTTAGCTTTTCAAGATGATTGACTCATTTTAAAAATAATGGAAAGACTTGAGAGAAGGGAAAGAGAACTTTTTAAGTACAATATAGAAAGAAAAGAAGAATATTCTTGCTTCTAACGATGGACATGTTATAAACAACTTGAAATCAGCCTTATTTCACGTGCAACATTGGTCTTAAGAGAGAGAGAGAGAGAGAGAGAGAGAGAGAGAGAGAGAGAGAGAGAGAGAGAGAGAGAGAGAGAGAGAGAGAGAGAGAGAGAGAGAGAGAGAGAGAGAGAGAGAGAGAGGGAGCGAGAGAGAGATAAAGTCTTTCTATTCATGCACGCATCCCATGTATTGATTGCTACAAATTATCACATATGCAAATACCAAGATCACTCCTTAGTTTTTCAAATTGAGTTACATCCAAGGCCTTAGGGAATATGTCATCTAACTATTTTTCAGTTGCTTTATACTAAAGATTTACAATTTTCTCTTCCACAAGTTCTCTGATGAAAAGATGATGAATGTCAATGTTCTTGATTCTATTATGTTGAACATGATTCTTTTAAATATTAATAAGACTCAAGTTATCACAAAATAATATCTTAACATTTTGCTCAACATTGTACTCCTTCAACATTTGTTTCATCCAGAGAAATTGAGTGCAGCTGCTCCCTGCATCAATAAACTTCGCTTCAGCAGTAGACAATGAGACAAAATTTTGCTTCTTGCTGAACCAAGAGATTTAATTATTTCCAAGAAAGAAACATCCACCAGAAGTACTCTTTCTATCATCAGCGCTCCTATCCCAATCAACATCATAATACTTTACTAATATTTAATTGGTACCATGAGAATAGAGAATACCATAGTCACAAGTCTCATTAATATACTTTATAATTCTCTTTACTTGAGTAAGATGACTAGCCTTGGGTTTAGCTTGATATCTTGCACAAACACCTATAGAGAAAGTAAGTGAGTTCTCCTACAAGACTCATCTCAAATTCAGATTTCATTGGTTGGACAAAATGTTCCACCATCTGCTCTGATATCCCACCAAAGACTATGTCATCAACATAAATTTATGCTTTCGTCAACTTTCCTCCATCATTCTTCACAAATAGAGTTTTATCTATTCCACCTTTTTTGTATCCAATGTTGACCAGGAACTCAATTAATCTTTCATACCAAGCTCTGGATGCTTTCTTTAAACCATAAAGATCTTTCTTTAAATTGTACACATGATCTAGAAAACTAGGATCAATAAATCCCTTTGGTTTCTCAACATAAAATTCCTCATTAAGAGAGCAACTCAAGAAGGAGATTTTAACATCCATTTGAAATAATTTGAATTTAAACATGCAATAAATTCAAAGTAGTAATCTAATGGACTCAAGTATAGCAATTAGAGAAAATGTCTCATAAAAAATCACTCTTACTATTTGAGTATGCCCTTGAGCAACTAACCTTGCCATGTTCCTTGTCACATTACCACTTTCATCAAATTTGTTCTTGTAAATTCATTTGGTACCAATGACATTCACATCTTCAAGTCTTGGAACTAGTTCCCATGCATTATTTCTTTCGATTCGAAACGGTTCCTCTTGCTTGGCATTTATCCAAAATTCGTGAGTTAGTGCTTCCTTGATATTCTTGGGCTCAATCTTGGAAATGAAGCAAGAGTTGAAAATCATATCTCTAGATCTTGTGATGAATCCTTCATTCAGATTTCCTATGACATTTTCAATTGGATGATTCTTCTGAATTATGATTGATGCTCCCTTGTTGATTTGAGGATTTTCAGAGTTTGTGCTTTCAGACTTAATGTCAGACCCTATGTGTGGAACATCAGTCGGTTGAGGAGATATGTCATCTTCATCTTCATATTCTTTCTTGTCTTCAGGAGTATCGTCAATGACAACATTTATAGACTTTATCATTTGCTTGGTACATTTATTATACACCTTATAAGTTCTGCTATTGGTGGAATAACCTAGGTGTATCCCTTCATCACTCTTTGTATCCATATTTCTTCTTTGCTCATAATCTTCTAAGATGTAACACTTGCTACCAAAGACATGAAAGTATTTAACATTTGGTTTTCTTCCTTTCCAAAACTGATATTGAGTTTCTTTAGTTCCAGATCTTATGATCACACAATTATGAATGTGACAAGTCGTGTTCATTGCTTCAGCCCAAAAATATTAAGGTAGTTCTCTCCATGCAACATAAATCTAAAGGACTCTTGTAAGGTCCTATTTTTCTTCTCAACCAATCCATTTTGATGAGGTGTGATAAATGTAGAGAATTAATGATCAATCCCTTCAGAGGAACAAAACTCATAGAATTTAGAGTTTTCAAACTCTTTGCCATGGTCACTTCTTATCCTCACTATCCCACTCCCTTTTTCTCTTTAGATATGTTGACATAGCTATTTAAAAACATCAAATGGGTCATATCTTTCTTTAATAAACTTGACCCAAGTACCTAGTGTACCTAGAGAAATCATCTACACGCACAAAGAAATATATCTTCCCACCTAGACTTTCAACTTGCATAGGCCCCATCAGATCCATATGAATTAATTCCAAAACTTTATATGTGGTAAGATGTTGGAGCTTCTTGTGAGGAATCTTGGTCTGCTTGTCCATCTGGAACTCTCCATAAATTTTTCCTTCTTCAATTTTGAGCTTTTGCAATCCCTTAAGTAAATCTTCAGATATAATCTTTTTCATACTCTTGAGGTTGAGATGACAAAGTTTTTTATGCCATAGCTCGGTCTCATCTTCTTTAGATATCAAACATATTGAAGGCTGAATTTTATTTTGAGATATCCACAAATAGGGATGGAAAAATGGGCCCATCCTGTTGCGCATGCCCGTTTTGCCCATACTTTAGTGCGGGGTGGGTCAAGGGTTTAGGCCCTCATCCTCTAATGTGTCCGCCCTGCCCCATTTTCTTTTCTTCATGGGATTTTGCGGGCAAGAGCATTTACATAAAAATTTCCATTTTTAGGTTTAGGAGGTGCAATGCACCCAAGATTTCCCTACCCCGTCCATAATATTTTGCAGGGTGGGCCTAGGTTTTATACCCGCATTCTCAACTATGTATGCCCCGCCCCACCCTATTTCAGACTTGACATTTAAAGCCATCTCAAAGGTTTGTAAAGAACCAATGAGTTCATCAATTTTGATGTCGCTTAAGTCTTGGGCTTCTTCAATAGCTGTGACTTTCATATCAAACTTCTTAGGTAGAGATCTGAGGATTCTTCTGGCCATATTTTTTTAGACATCTTCTCTCCTAAGGAAAGAAAAGTGTTGGCAATTGTGAGGACAAAGCCTCACTGTCGCTACCGCGAAAATAAGGTGCCGGCAAAACAGAAGAGTCGCCACCTTTCATTATTTATCCCTCAGAGCGGGAAAGGAAACGATCGGAAAAACCTGACGAAAAGGTATAAGACAAGGTCATCGCAACCATTGTCTGGGTTCGGGAGTCGGTTACGCAAGGGGAAGGTATTAGCACCCCTCACGTTCATCGTACTCGATGGAATCCACGCTTGTTGTGTTTATCTGACGGGTTTATTTACTATCTACCTATCAAGGCTGGTCTGAAAAGAAAAGAAAATGACTCGGCAAAGCGTCGCACTTTATGCCTACGTATTCTCATTAGAGAACGAGAAATCAGAGTCTACGTAGTTCGGCTAACTACGGGTTACGGGGAAGGTGGCTCGCCAATACGTCAGTATTGTGCCTACGTACTCTCAACAGATATGAGTGATCAGAGCTTACATAGTTCGGGAAAATACGGCTTACGAGGATTCAGATTCATCTGTTTTTCGAGTAGGGTTAACAAACAATTCCAGCAGTTTGGCGTACGCAGCTCGACCCTTAGAGACTTAGGCGTTACCGTTTGCGGTGGAACTGGGAGTTAACGACACTCTTTTCTTCAGAAAAGCTTCCTTCGAATTATGGGCCCACGGGGCAAAAAGTTTGAAGTTTGTTTTCTGTCTTTTACGGAAGAACTGTTTTTTATGGTTGTCTATAGTTTGTACAGCACTAGAGACTATGACTTAGGAGCGAATGCGTCGTATAGCGTCCAAAGGACATATACTAAACATCCTAGATGATTGAGAGGAGACCGCTCAATTATCATTTCCCAAGTAGCTTAAGGCTTGTAACGCGCTTATACTAACTTGCCTTTATTATGTTTTTTACTGTTGTTTTGAGATGAGAAGAGAACGAACTCTATGGGGAGACTATCAAGTCCTAATGTTGTCATGCCAAGGATTCATCCTATGGTTGAGGTTTGAAACATGGAACTCCTAGAAGTTATCATGCATAGGTTTCAACCTAAAGTTCTAATCATCACTTCCTTATCAAAGGAAGTGAGATTCCTAGGGGATCATGTCAATGGTACACAGGAACAGATAAAGCATCAGCTTAAACAGTAAACAGATATACAATAAAGATGCATATGCAATGTAGCAATACAAGCAGAGGGAGACCCACTCGACCTTTAAGCAATCAAGCAAGAGAAAAACAGACAAGCAGAGGGAGCTCACTCAACCTCTATTATGCAAATACGTCAAGTAGAAAAAGGAAAATAACATACAAGCAAGGGGAGCACCACCTCAACCCTTAATGCAATACAAGCAGAGGGAGTCCCACTCGACCTCTTGATGCAATCATGCACCTATTCTTATGCTACTCTAAGCATGAACTATCCTAGCACACCATACAATCATGCATGAAGAGAAGGACTTTATGACAAGTAAGGGATTCATCCCACAAGTAATCATACAAGCTTATATCCTAAGGAAAGAAATTGGGTGTTGGGAGGCCAAGGTAAGTTCCACAGGAACTTATTCTTGGAACTCAACCAACTAGGAGAGACTTTGGGGGTAATCCTAGGGGTTTGGCTCCTTCAAGAGATGAGCAACATTCCCTCCACAGGAGAGACTATGCCACCTCAAGAAGTTCCTAGAAGGAATGAATGAGAGAAGCTTTAGGAGAATGGAGGTGAGAAGCAAGGTATGTTCCACAGGAACTTACCACAGGCACTCAACCAACTCCATTTCCTTTAGAGAGAGAGGTAGCTGTCATGAATTCAACCCCTTTATGATAGGGCAATGTATTCTTCCACAGGAGAAAACATTACTCACAAGAGGGACTCCAATCAAGCAAAAACAATTGAAGAGGAAACTACCTCTATAGGAAGAATCATCCACCTATTTAAGCTTCTACAGAAACCACAAATGATACCTTATAAGGATATCTATCCTAAAGGTACAAGGGTTCTAGAAAGGGCTTCTATCTATTACCAATCTATCAAGAGAGGAAATGGGACCTAGAATCATCTAGAGGTCATTTATAAGCCTAATCTATGCATCTAACCTAGTTAGGATCACCTAATCTTAGGTTAACTTGTAAAATGGGAAATTAATGGGAAATCATTCCTAAAAATTCCAATAAAATTACTACACTATCCTACATGTATCAACATCCCATGGTATAAAAATCAGAAGTTAAACCTAAGTCAAAAAGGTTCAAACTAATCTAAAGTTCAAGGGTACATCAAAGGGATTCAATCATGAACACTCCTAAACAACTATCCTAAAAACTTATTCAAAATCATCTAAAAATCATGATAAAAATCACACAACATAATCCACATGTATATAATCAGCATGTAAAATCTCAAGATCAAACTCAGAAGCATGGATGAGAAATAAAATGGACAAAATCATCACACAATTATTCCATGATTAACAACATATTACACTAGAAAATATGAAATAAAATGGAAAATGCATGGAAAATTAAAACAAAGAGCATGATAAAATCCTAAACATCTCAATTTATATCCACAAATTTTTCCAGAATCTATTATCAACATTTACTATTTTTTAATGAATTAAATCTAACAATCAATTAAAACAAAAATAAAAGAAAAGAAATTAAGAGAAATAACTGGGAAGGGTTCAGTTAGCAATAAATCCAAGCACAATTCTCGCCTGGGCCCATGAATGAGGGTGCAGATAGCGCTGGGGAATGGGCCCATTTGAGTTTAAATTCAGTTTATTCTCCTAATGGAAAAAAAAACGCCTAGGGAGGGTCCATTAAGTAAGTATTCTGAGTGTTATTCTCATTTGGGCCCATCAGGGGGAGGTGTTGATAGCGTAAAACAGACAAGGCCCAGAACAACAAATTAATTCAGTTCAATTTTCACAAACTCAAAAAACTAACCACGCGAGGATTCGAACTCGCCCACTCTAGGTTCATGCAGCGCGTTGGAAAGAACTAGTAACACTCATTAATCAAAACGACGCGTTTTGGGGAGGGGGTATGTGGCACGCTTGGAGTCATTGGATTGATTGACTAAGTCTCACTTTCCAAACGCATGAACGGCCTTGATTTCGTCTTCTCCAATTCAAACTTCTGCACGGAGGGAAGTGCAGAATCCGGCGCGACTTGGCCGGTGCTTCGCCGGAAAACCTCGTGGCCTCCTATCTCTCTCAATACTCCACCATTCCAAATGATTTTTGAGCCAAAGTTATGTGAAATTTCACGAGGATTGCAATTATACCACTTAATCACGCTAAAAACACAAGAATAAGGAAATCTAAATTCCAACCTAAAACGGATCAATTCCTAATTTGTCACTAAACCTCAATTTTTCTGTCCAGAAATCATCTATACCTTAATTGTAACCTAACCACATGAATCTAAGCCACTAAAAACGCATGAATTGAGAGAAATTTCAAGAAGTAGAAACCTGGTTTTAAGCTTCGATTGTGGTGGTTTCAGACCTCAATTCTCCTCCAACAAGTGCAGAAAGCTTCAATGATTGATGGTGAACGATTCTTGATAATCAATTCTTGATGAAACCCTCTGATTCTTCAAAACCGAAAATTCACTTTCAAGCTTTTTCTCCAACTTGCTCCAATGGCTTCTTAACAGATTTTGACACTAGCACCTTTCCAAAATGATCCATATCCTATTTATATTCTGTTACAACACTTTGGAGGCCCAAACCAAGCCCAATTTGAGATTTACCATTTTCACTTTCCTTCCAAAAATCCAATGGTGATATGCACGTTTTTGCTTTGTTCTCCCTTCAAACTCAGTCCAAATTACTCACTTAACAGCTGAGGAGTGTAATTGAATGGTTTCCCCTCCTTGATTTCAATCCATGGGGTGTGTTTGATATGTTTCTTCATCATGAAGCAATCTTCCAAATGGCTATGTTATGAACTTCAGTTCAAAAATGTGATAATTACAATCTCTTTAGAATATCAATTCCATTCAAAATGACCACAAATTTGGCCTGAAAACATGTTATTTCCAATTGTTTTGAATTTTCTCATTTTAATTCATTAAAATGGTCTTTATGTGCATTTTCTTCAACCAATGCTTGATACAATCCATATCAATGGACTCTTGATACTTGGCTATGCTAAAAAAATCATTTTGAGCAACTTTCATGTTGAACAAAAATCCATTTGAAGCTTGCAAGATGATGAAATTGACCTATGATTCAAAATGACCTGTAATGTCCAAATACCCAAAATACCCTTGACTTGTTAAAGCCATAACTTGAGTTCTACAAATCCAATCATGGACTTCTAGTACTCTATGGAAGGCTAAGAGAATAAGGAACAACATTCATGTTGACCAAAAGTTCATAGGAATCATCCTTCTATGGAAAAAGTGTCATGAAAGTTGGGTAACTTTCAAGCTCCAAATTCACATGCCTTAGATGACCTGTAACTTGTCTGGCTCATAACTTGAGTTCTATAAACCCTATCAAGAACTTCTAGTACTCAAATTAAAGCTAAGATCATGCCCTACAACAATCATGTTGGGGTCAATATGAGATGAAGATCATATCTTGATTTAAATGGCCTGGAAGTCGAGGGTCAAACCAGGGGATTTTACACTGTCAAGTCTCAGAAACCCTAGCCTGAAACTTCTCCAACTCTCCAATCATGATGAGTTAACCATGGAATCATCCTTAGAACATCTCAATGTATCAATCCATGATCACATGGCACTTGAATTAGGTCTCAACCTCCTTCAAATCCTCAGTTGACTTAGGGTTGCCCCAGTCAAACCCTAATTGCACTACTCATGGCTGAGTCTTCTTAATCTTGCATAATGACCTGTCTAGGCCTCAAAGTGATCTTCAACACTTCTCATGAGCTCTCTCAAGATCTTAAGTCCATCCTCATGGCCTCAGAATCATCTGATGATCTTCCCACCACTCTCAAGTTAGGAGACACACCTTCTTGGCTTCAATCACTCTCTCTGAGGATCTTTTAACTTCTCTGACAAGGATATCAACCCTTGAACATCTGAATAACCTTCTTAGCTGGCTTCATAGTCTTGTATAGCTCTTAATTGGTAATCATACCTCTTGATCTTCTGCATACATGTCAATGAGATGCAAATGATAATGCTAATGTGAATGAAATGAAACATAAGCTAGGTAAAGAAATGTTGGGAAAATTTTAGGGTGCAACACTCACATACTTGATATGCATGTTTCGATGATGTCAAAATCGAGCCGCATGGATAAATAGTCATTTGGTGTTATCACCATGATGCATAAGCATACCTTATTTCTCATGTTTGTTTGCTTGTACTAAAATTCTCGAGTACTGCATTTAGAGATGTCAAAATATGTGTCATACGAGTCAATCTCATTTGGTATATCATAGCTTTCATCTAAGAGAATCAAAAATATGAATTAAAGCATTTTTTGATGTTTCGGGTCTTTGAGTCGACCTAAACTCTGCTCCGGTCGACTCATGGCAAGTGTCCTAGAAATGCATTTTTCTCGGGTCTGGTATGGTCGACCTACTGGTCGATGCATACTGTTGTCATTTGTATTTGTCAAAACTTTCAGGCTTTGCGTCGACGCATGCCTTGTTCTCAAAGATTCTCGGAATTTGGGGTTTTTTGGACGAGTCTTCTTAACATATATTCGGCCGAGTGAAGGTGATCGAGGAGCGGTGGGTTCCGTCGGTCTAGTGGCGGTAATCAACGAATTATGAAGGAGAAGTTTGGGTTCGACATGCGAGTGTTTGAGATCAGCCGGGATGGGGTTTGAAGACGGAAGGTTGTTCAAACATAGAGCTGTAATCGGAGGTTCATACAGAAGCTGTCGAAGGACTTGATTCGACTCGAATCAAGGGACAAGAGGAGATAGCTTCTACAAACAACAAAGGAGTTCGTTTGTTTGATTGCTATTTCATTCTTGTATATACTGTCGCTATTGCGAAAATCGGCGCGGGCTGAACAGAAGAGTCGCCACCGTGCGTTATTTATCCTAACGGAGGGAACAGAAACGCTCGAAGTAAACCTAACGCAAAGACGGGAAAGGAATGGTCATCGCAACCAAATCCTGGATTCGGGAGTCGGTTACGCAAGGGGAAGGTATTAGCACCCCTCACGTCCGTCGTACTCGACGGGATCCACGCTTGTTTTCTAGTACGGATTGTTATTCTATCTATTCTACAGGTCTGGGGTTAAAAGAAAATAAAATGACTCGGCAAAGTATCGCACTTTATGCCTACGTATTCCCGTCGGAAACGAGAAATCAGAGTCAACGTAGTTCGCCTACCTACGGGAAAGGAGGGGAAGGTTGCTCGGTAGGATATCGCATCCTATGCCTACGTACTTCCATACAGCATGAAAGATCAGAGCAAACGTAGTTTGGGCCACGTACGACACAAGTCTGTCTTGATTGTTTTTATCCTTCTGAAAAAGGTTTTCTCCTGATTACGCGTCCAAGCGGACAAAAATGACGTTTTTTGATTGGTTTACAGTCTTTTACGCAAGAACTGTCTTTTATTGATGTTTATCCTTTTATTGTATTTTTCTGATTGTTTTGAGAAAGAAGAGAGACAGCAACTCTAAAACCTATGGTTGAAAAGGGGAATCAAAATCTAACCTAATGTTGTCATGCATGGATGAGAGCCTAATGTCTGTCATATTTCTCTCTTGCGCAGAGAGAGGCAGAGATCCTAAGGGAATAAACGGAAAAGCAACAACATATATACAGTAAAGCAGTAAAATGCATGAATGCAGCAATACAAGCGAGGCAAGGGAGTCCCACTCAACCTCGAACCTAGAAAATAATGGGCAAAGTGAAACAACTTCACTTCAACCTCCAGGGGAAAATTAACAAACAATACAGTCAAGAAACTCAAACAATACATCACCAGCTCTACACAGCACCAGCAGCTCTAAACAGCAAAACCTGACAGCACAAGCTCCTTCTTCTATCAGTCTTCAAGGCAAGGGACTTCATCTTCAATATTCAAAGTTTCTTCAAAGCAAGCTCTCCTAGATGAGTAATAGTTCACAAGATGATTTGGGATGTTAAACAGTCAGTTAACCACCAAAGGTGGCATACAGACTGTTAACAAAATACAGACTGTTTCTCTCAAAAGTTCTATCTCCTAGATACTGTCACTAAGCCTTCCAAAGGAAGGAGGTGAGTATCAAAGAGAGACTTTGAATCATAGAGAAGAATGGAGGCAACAGAAACCATCCATGTTTATGAATCATATTTCCACTCTAAAGCTCTACCTAGCTCCTAGGTCCTATGATCTTCAATCAATCTTCAAGCAAGCCTAGCATCTTCCTCAAGCTTTAATCTTCAACTTCAACTTTGTCTTCAATATGCTTCATCATCATGCTCTTCAAGGCTAAACCCTCACCCCAAGCAAACCCAATACGCCCATACAAACAAAATAAACCCCAAAAGGGGCACACCAAACAAGCATACATTTGCAAAATATACTAAAAATACTAATATAGTAGGGAAAATTCTAATATTATTTCTAGGGGATCTACTAAACCTACCCTTAATACCCATATATTCCCCATAGCCTAACTTGTCCTAAAAAACCCAAAAGAAATTGTTATTGCACCTAAGTTGAAGTTTAACCTAATTCTACACAACCTAGAATTATCTAATCAAAACTATCCTAAATATCATCACAAAAATATGGAATTAATCCAGGGGTAACCTAGAACATATATCTAACTAACCTAAAAAGATTGACCGAAAAATACTAAGGGAGCTACCTAAACTAAAATCTACAAATTAAGGTATTAATATAAAAGAATTAAAAAGCTATTAAAAGTAAAAATATGAAAAAAATATTAAAATGCATGATAAGAAAAATGTTTTCACTTTATATTTTTCTAGACAAAAAATGGAAAGTGGAGAAAAAATTCCCATTAAAAAATATGGATTTTTCAATTTATTATGGATTTTCAAAGACTAAAAATAAAATGGAGGAAATTAAAAGTGAAAATGATGAGATGGGGTGTGACAAGTAAGAATATGCAGTTTATTACATTGATGGGCCCAGAATGGGGGGGGGGGGGTCTGAATATCAAAGCGCCTCGGCCCATATCTAAATCAGCAAAACCAATTAAAACTGAAAATAAAAAGAAAAAAAACGCGGTGCATTAAGTAATCCAAAACAGTTATAAAACTCAATTGGGCTTGATAGGGGGTGTCAATAATAAACGTGCCTGGCCCAATGTATTAATCAGAAAACAAGTAAAAAATATGAAGAAAATTGAGAAACCAGCGGTGCATTAAGTAACGAATTATAGTGTAAAATCCAATTGGGCCTCGCTTGGGGGTGGCGTTAGCAAAGATTCACTAAGCCCAGAGGAGGCGTTTAATGAAACGCAGCGTTCGCTGCTTTCAGTCTTCCCTCTCATTTCGAAATTAAATCCAGACCGTTAGATCCTTTCTCAGGTCAGCTAGTCAGCGTGTGATCCAACGGCGATGGAGTCGTCTTCAACCTCACGCCCTAGGGTTTCTGAAACACTATTGACATACAGCTTCCATGCAACAACTTCTACCCACGCGTGTGGCTTCGTTTCTTCATCAAATTCCAAGATGTAAAAACCAATCTTGATCTATTTTCTACGCTGAATAAGACTATAGCATTGGTTTTCGTTGAAACAATCTAAATCATGCAACCCGAATGTGCAACTTCATGAACCTCAAAATATCATCAAACTCCAACTTCAACCAAACTCATAATTTTTGGTATCAAAATGATCCTCATGCTATACTAATCAAAATCAGCCAATAATCTTGTCTTAACACTCAATATATCACTCATTCTTGCTCCATCAAGAATTGACCTCCATAAATAAAACTTCTCCAATTGCTCTTAAACTCATCATACATGATCACCTAATTGTCTCTAACAAGTCTACACTAATAATTTACCCTAGCCATGCCTAGATAAGGGTGTAGAAACGATTTTGCAAACCTGGTTCTTGGATATGGTAGATGATGTAGATCTTCAATTCAATCCTTGCAACTCTTCAAGAATGATCCCTAGATGATGAGAACTCTTCTGTATGCAAAAGATTTGGAGGAGAGAGCTTGTACTTCAAGATTCGAATGTAAATGCTTCTTTGCAAATTCAATGTGAAAACCTTCAATTCTCCATCAATGGAGCTTCAACTCAGCATGAACACAATCAGAAATATCAATGGAGAAGGTTTATGGAGAAAAATTGGATTGCAATAAAGAGGAATATGAAGTTTGAATGTGATTTGCAAATGAAGCTTTAGGGTTTCACTCTCTCTTCTCTACACCAATTAACACCAACCTTTCATCAATGCAAGTTGCACTTGTTCTATAGAATGGATTAGAACAGTCTAGAACCATCTAGGATCATCTAGTGAGAACTTGAAGTTTTCATGCAATGGTATTTTGAATTTTCATTTCTCATAACATGGTATCTCATGCCAAATGCCTTGCAATCTTTGTAA
Source organism: Lathyrus sativus (assembly GCA_963859935.3). Taxonomy (NCBI): domain Eukaryota; kingdom Viridiplantae; phylum Streptophyta; class Magnoliopsida; order Fabales; family Fabaceae; genus Lathyrus; species Lathyrus sativus. The sequence continues at coordinate 687,403,875 of OZ012741.1, read as the reverse complement.
CCAACTTGAATTTATCCCCACATGATATTTTGGATGAGATACAATGCATATCTTCCTTGTTTATTGAGTTATTTTGAGTTTTGCCATGGTACCTCATTATGCAAGTAATCAAATTACAAGGCAGCCCTATGATGCAAGCCTCAAATCAAAATTGTGGATGAACCATTGTTCTTAGAATGTCATTTTGAGTCAAAATGACCTATTGCATGACATGGTTTGGACTTATAACTTGGGATTTCCATTTTTCAAATTCACTTGAATTAACTTATGCCTCATTTTTAGGTCATTTTTATCACTTTTTGATATGAGCCTTTTCAAAATCTCATGACCTCCCTACTAGACTTAAAACATCATTCTAAGAAAGTTTTATGTCGAAGATTTTTCCATTTGAAGCTTGGAAGTAGGAGATATGGCCTTATGCTTGAAATGACTTATAACCTCCAAATGACCAAAATGCCCTTGGCTTGTCAAGATCATAAGTAGAGCTCCACAAATCAGATTGAGGCATACCATACCTTTCTAGAAAGCTAAGATCATGAGGAACAACTTTCATGTTGGCCAAAAATCCAATTGACAAATCTTTAAGGGGAAAAAGTTGCTTGGAAGTCAAGTAACTTTCACAGACAAATTTCAGATGCCTCTGAGGACCTGTAACTTGCAAGAACCATAACTTGAGTTCTACAAATCTACTTGATGCCTTCCACCACTCAAATTAAAGGTATTGAGATATTCTACAAGTTTCATGTTGGCCAAGGATCCATTTGAGACTTGCATTTTGAATCACTTTGCTTGGAAGTTTGACCTAAATCAGGGAATTTTACTCAGAAACCCTAATTCAGAAACTTCTCTTCTTCTTGATTTCTTTTGATTTATCCTTGGCACAACACCACATACATATCCACATATCAAATGATGAATCCCACATCCTCCAAATAGGCCTTGATGCCCTCCAATCAAGCATTTGACCTAGGGTTGACCCAGATGACACCCTAGTTGACTGTCTTCACTTGTAACTCTTGTAATCACATCAATGACTTGTCTCACTCTCAAAATGACCCTCTAGGTCTTCCATGATGTCTATATACATTCCATGCCCTCAGTTCATGCCCCACAACCTCTTTGATAGTCTTCAAACCCCCTCAGGATAGGAGAGAAACCCACTGATTGGTCCACTAACTTCTCTTTCTTTCTTGGTAACCTGGATAGTCATGAACTTGAATAAGAACCTCTTGACATGCTCTTTGAAATAAGAATGGAATTTGATCCCTTGTTGGATGGCTTGCCCATGCTATGCTATGCAGATGAATGAATTATGTACATGATCTAATATGCAAATGCTAAAGCTATGAAACATAGAATCAGGTGAAATAAGTTGGTCAAATTTTGGGGTGCAACAGCTGCCCCTATTCAAACGATTTGGACCCGACTGGGTGAAACGCCCGGAGCCTTCAGCCAATCGAGGTACGGAACGGTTGAATACAAATAAACCCGGAAATTTGCCAACTGCAAAAATAAATTGCGAAATAAACTGCACCACTATTTGGGGAACACTATCTACAAATCCGATTTTAACGCTATCTTGTCAATACCGGAATTGACTTCATTGGGAGAAGTATTTTTGTCGAATATAAAAATGCAATTCTGTACTGTGTTCCTTACGGGGAAATCCTTCGTCTAGATACTGAAGAGTTCATATGCCTATCTCTCACGGGAAACATGCATCGACTTAGTAACACTTCGTCCGCCTATCCAATACGGGAACACTATTCTGTTTATATCACGGGAAAATTTTCTTCTGCCCATCACACAGGAAAATTATTCTTCTGCCCATCACACAGGAAAATTTTCTTCTGCCCATCACACAAGAAAATTATTCTTCTGCCCATCACACAGGAAAATTATTTCGGACATAGTTTCTTTGCCTATTCTCTGCAATAACTAACTCCGCTGGGGATATTCCGAAAATAACTATCAAACACTCGTCTAGATAACAAGTAGCTACTTCTGAACTTTGATTTTATGAAAACCTGAAATGCTGCCGCAGCAACAAACTTGAAGAAACATTCCGCTGGCCGGATACGATAACGCCTCAATTGGCAACTCTGTGGGAAAATAATAAACTGAACTATGTCGTCACACGTCTCCCGGTGAGACCTCGATTGTCTGGTAATATCTGAGCTTTTAGAGCTCCATACTCCTATTGAGAACCACACCTGAAAGCAAAAATCAACCGACCTGATCTATGTTTCAAAATGCGTATGTTTGATAATGGCGTAATGCTCCATACAACATGGAAATGCTACGCGTTTTTTTTTGTTCGGTGGATGCAAATATGACACTATATGCCGATGCAAATGCAGGCTCAAACTGCTGGGATAGCTCTAACAAGCTTGCTTCATCAAATCTGCCGTCGAGGACAAATGCCACCATGCTGGGGGAGTGAACGGGTATCACAATGTACTCCGGCAAAACAAATGCCAGGATACACAACCAACTCTGTCGGGGAGAGTTTTAACCTTCGAGTTCCACTGGGAGGAAAAAGAACACTTGCTGAAAAGAGAGGACTCCGCTGGGGACGAAACGACTCTCTTGGAGAAAATCAACTGACTCCGATGAGGGGAGAATAAATGACCCTACTGGAAAGGGAATCTCTACGGGGAAGAGTAGACTGTCTGGGTACAGCTCACAAGTTTGGAAATATTAATCTTCTGAGGCTAAACCACTCTGCTCGGGATGGGGAACCCTTTCGGGGGACACCACACTGTCTGAATGCAGCCTTCGATCTTGGGATCGTCAATTCTGCCGAGGATAAACGACCTTGCTGGAGAATGTCCTTCGGATAAGCTGCGACTAGTTGGGGAATTTGATCCTTCTTCAGTAAGGGACATTGTTATCTCAGAAGCGCGACCTGCATGGGGATTCACTTCACGTAACGATCAAGCCTTTCTGTTACGAGCTTCTGGTTAGTACTGCAATCTTTTGATCGTCCACTTCGTATGGTCAAGAACCCTGCAACACCACAAACGAGACAAGACAAGTATATGCAACCAAATCTATTCAGGTTAGCGTTAGTGGCATCATTTTCAGTCAATTCAAAGTTTTAGCAATTATTGGCAAGGGCCAGCGATGTTATACACTTGCTAGTTTTATTAAACATTGGCGTTTGTCATGTACAAAACAGTAAAGAATAAGCATCAAATACTGAATAACATGTTTTATTGATTGGGCCCCTGAATGGGCAGAGTTTTGTACACGGGATGTAACTCCTGAAAAGAGGAAGCTACGCACAACAAATATACAAGTATGCACAAGAAGCATAAATACAATGACAAATCAAATTTGCACACATGTCGGCAACGTGATGCAGACGAACATCATGAGCTGATCCTCCTATGACTCGCCTGACTCTAGCGCTTTCCCGGTATTCACACTTCTGAAGAGATTGTATCTGATAATCGGCCCCTCAGGTATATTCTCCCGCACCAATGTGCACCGCAGTATCAAATCCGGACCGCAGTCATTTGCTTTTCAAATCCCTAACTTTTGCGTGAATCTCCCTTTGCGGGTTTTCAGTTCACCGGGATACCCTTTTTTGCCGAAGCCGCCCAGTGTAGGTTTTCAACTTCGCGGGTGTACATTTTTTAGTTTTATCCCTAATTTTTGCCCGAACCTTTCATTCTGTTTTTGGTTCGCCAGGATGCCCCATTTTTGCCTGGACTCTTTTTTTTTCTGTCCAGCGGGTCAATTTCAAGCAAAGTATTTTTTAACTGCGTCCGAATTCACAGGCGACGTAAAGTCCTCATCGTCCATGGTGGACAACAACAAAGCTCCTCCTGAAAAGACTTTTCTGACAACGTATGACCCTTCGTAGTTGGGGGTCCACTTGCCCCTGTGATCTGCCTGTGGCGGGAGAATCCTCTTTAGCACAAGGTCGCCCGTCTGAAAGCTCCGAGGGTGTATCTTTTTATCATACGCTTTCTTCATTCGGCTCTGGTACAACCGACCATATGCTAGAGAAGCTAACCTCTTCTCATCCATTAGACTCAGCTGGTTCAACCTGTCTTTCACCCATTCTGCCTCGTCCAGTTGGACATCTCGTAATACCCTCAGGGAAGGAATCTCAACTTCCAGTGGTAATACTGCTTCCATTCCGTATACCAACGAGAACGGGGTTGCCCCGGTTGATGTGCGTACCGTCGTACGATAACCGTGCAAAGCAAAAGGTAGCATCTCATGCCAGTCCTTATAGGTTACCACCATCTTCTGAACAATCTTCTTTATGTTCTTATTGGCCGCTTCAACAGCGCCATTCATCTTGGGTCGATAAGGAGAAGAGTTGTGATGCTCGATCTTAAAACTCTGACACAGCTCCTTCATCATTTTCTTATTTAAGTTCGAACCGTTGTCGGTAATTATCCGTTCGGGGATTCCATATCTGCAAATGATATCTCGCTTGATAAACCTGGCTACCACCTGCTTGGTCACATTTGCATAGGATGCCGCTTCCACCCATTTGGTAAAATAATCGATTGCTACCAAAATGAACCGGTGTCCGTTAGATGCCGTCGGCTCGATCTTTCCAATCATGTCGATTCCCCACATTGAGAATGGCCACGGTGACGACATCACGTTCAGAGGACTCGGAGGCACATGGGTCTTATCTGCATAGATCTGGCACTTATGACACCTCTTTGCAAACTTGAAACAATCGGTTTCCATAGTTAGCCAGTAATAACCTGCCCGCAGCAGCTTCCTCGTCATGGCATGCCCACCAGCATGCGTACCAAATGTACCCTCATGTATTTCCTCCATGAGCAACTTCGCCTCTTTCTCGTCTACACAACGTAGTAGCACCAAGTCGTGATTTCTCTTGTATAGGACACCGTCCGGATTCAGGTAGAAATTACCCGCCAATCTCCTGAGAGTCTTCTGATCGTGACTGGATGCCCCAGCCGGATATTCTTTGTTTTTCAGGAAATTATGGATATCAAAATACCAGGGTTTATCATCAGATGCTTCGTCAATGGCAAATACGAAGGCGGGTCTGTCAAGCCGAGAGATAACAATTCTGGGAGCCTCATTCCAAAAGTTGACCTTATACATGGAAGACAATGTGGCCAGGGCGTCAGCCATCTGATTCTCTGCTCGCGGTACATGATGCAACTCAACCTTGTCAAAGAAGGGCAACAATCTCCTCGCGTAATTCATGTATGGTATCAAATTAGGCTGACGTGTCTCCCATTCTCCTTTTATTTGATTCACCACCAGAGCTGAGTCACCATATACGTCCAGATTTTTGATTCGCAAATCAATGGCTTCTTCAAGCCCCATGATGCAAGCTTCGTATTCGGCTTCGTTATTGGTAACTGGAAAGGTCAATCGAGCGGTAAATGGGATGTGCGACCCATGTGGAGTAGTGATGATTGCCCCTATTCCGCTACCATAGGAGTTTACAGCTCCGTCAAAGATCAACTTCCATTTGGAACCCAATTCTGGTCCTTCGTCTGGCAACGGTTCTTCACAATCTTTCATCTTTAGGTACATGATATCCTCGTCAGGAAAATCAAACCTCATCGATTGGTAGTCCTCAATAGGCTGCTCTGCCAAGTATTCTGATAACACGCTCCCCTTTATAGCCTTCTGTGAGACATACTGGATGTCGTATTCGGTCAAAACCATCTGCCAACGGGCAATTCTCCCCGATAAAGCCTGCTTTTCGAATACGTATTTGATAGGATCCATCTTCGAGATGAGCATGGTTGTATGATTCAGCATGTATTGCCTCAAACGCTTGGCGGCCCAGGCTAGCGCGCAACAAGTTTTTTCGAGCATTGAGTATCGGGATTCACATTCAGTAAACTTCTTACTCAAGTAGTATATTGCATGCTCTTTTCTTCCTGTCTCATCGTGTTGACCGAGAACACAACCCATACTTCCCTCAAGAACTGTCAAATACATAATTAAGGGTCTCCCTACCACTGGGGGTATCAAAATAGGAGGCTCCTGCAAATACTTTTTTATTTTATCGAACACCTTTTGACAATTTTCATTCCATGTTACAGCCTGGTCTTTTTTCAACATCTTGAATAACGGCTCACACGTAGCTGTTAGGTGAGATATGAACCGAGCGATGTAGTTCAACCTCCCTAAAAACCCGCGCACCTCTTTTTCTGTTTTAGGCGTCGGCATCTCTTGTATTGCTTTTATTTTTGCAGGATCAACCTCTATTCCTTTTTCGCTCACGATAAACCCCAGTAGTTTACCCGACCTCACCCTGAAGGTGCACTTGTTAGGGTTCAGTCTCAGCCTGAACTTCCTAAGCCTCTTGAATAGCTTCAGCAGATTCACCAAATGTTCTTCCTCCGTCTGGGATTTGGCAATCATATCATCGACATAAACCTCGATCTCCTTATGCATCATGTCATGAAAAAGAGTCGTCATTGCACGCTGATACGTTTCCCCAGCATTCTTTAATCCGAAGGGTATCACTTTGTAACAAAATGTTCCCTAAGGCGTAATGAAGGTAGTCTTCTCTATGTCTTCTGGCGCCATTTTAATCTGATTGTAGCCCGAGAAGCCATCCATGAAGGAGAATACGGCGAATTGAGCAGTGTTGTCAACCAGCACATCGATGTGAGGAAGTGGGAAATCATCTTTCGGGCTCGCTTTGTTCAGATCACGGTAATCTACGCACATTCTCACTTTACCGTTTTTCTTAGGCACTGGTACAATATTAGCGACCCATGAGGGATATTTTGTGACAGCTAGGAAACCAGCATCCCACTGCTTTTGGACCTCCTCCTTAATTTTCACTGCCATATCAGACCTAGTTCTGCGAAGCTTCTGCTTAACCGGCGAGCATTCTTCTTTTAGCGGCAGACGGTGCACAACCATATCCGTATCCATCCCAGGCATGTCTTCGTATGACCAAGCGAATACATCACTGTACTCTCTGAGCATTTCAACCAATCTTCGCTTGACGTCGCTCTGCAGCGCGGCTCCTATACGGATATTCCTTTCAACCCCTTCCGACCCCAGGTTAACAATTTCAATGACCTCCTCATGAGGCAGAATGATTCGCTCTTCTTGCTTTACCAACCAAGACAATTCTTCTGGAACGTCACCATCTTCAACAATCTCTTCTTCGGCCTGAAATACCGGGTGCTCAAAGTCGAAATGAGTCATAGGCGGTTCAATGATGTCATCTGAAAATATTATCCTGCAAAAGGAATGGTTAAATGCTTCAAAATATGTATAAAGCGAATAACCACGTTGCCATTTTATTGTAAAACACAAAAACAGGAAAAACAGAGATCGCAATATTTGTACATGAAAACACGCCTTTTATTTAATGATTAAACAATGCAATGTACATAACAGTACGACCCTAGGCAAAATCACGATGCCCCGGGTAAGACACCGGATTGTTCAACAATTAAGAAAACAAAGTATTACTGTTTGGTAGTCACAGGAACAGTCTCCTGAATAGACCAATTGCATAATCCTTGTCCTGGCACGCTCGGCTGAATCCAGGCGTCCATGTCGCAGTCACTGTCTCCTTCTTCGGAATCTGAAACAGCGTTGATGGCCTCGTGATACACTCCACTAGCCGTGATTGTTATTGGTCCTTTGACACGGGGTGCCCCTGCAGTAGGCGTTGATGACGATGGTTGATATCCCAGCCCAAATCTGTCCATCTTCACAGGGATATCCAGAACCTTGCCCCAGCCTTTTGTCTCACCAGTCTTCACTAGAGCCTGACCCTCCTTATATGACGAGACTGCCACCTCTGACGCTTTACTCGGCCCTGGAACTTTGTCTTTGATGCGCAACCCTTCAAAGGCTTGACAGGGTGTTTCATGAATCTCGCCATCGACTTCTACGTACTTGAATGATGACAGATGGCTGACCAATATATCTTCTCCTCCACAGACCGTGACCACACTGTCCCCTACCATGTATTTCAGCTTTTGGTGCAAGGTAGATGTGACTGCCCCAGCACCATGGATCCATGGTCGTCCGAGAAGACAGCTGTATGCTGGCTGGATGTCCATAATATAAAATTCAGTTTCGAAAATCTCCGGCCCCACCTGCAGAGGTAACGTTATAGATCCAAAGACTGTCCTTCGTGTACCATCAAATGCCCTGACCACCAAGTCACTAGGCGTACAAATGATTCCCCTGATGTCCAATTTCATCATTGCTTTCTTTGGCAGTACGTTCAAGGAAGATCCGGTATCTACCAGTACGTGGGACATAACTGAGCCCCTACATTCAACTGAGACGTGTAACGCCATGTTATGCTCTCTCCCCCTCGGGGTCAAATCAAAATCTGTAAATCCCAAGCTATGCCCGGCGTTCACGTGCGCCATTACCCCCTCCAACTGATTCACAGAAACATCTTGGGGTACAAACGACGTGTCCAGAATTTTCAACAATGCATTCCTATGGGCTTCGGAACACAATAACAACGACAGTATGGATATCTTCGATGGCGTCTGTTGAAGGTGCTCAACAATCTTATAATCACTCTTACGAATAAGGCACATAAACTCTTCTACATCCTTCAACGGTGTTTCTTTTTCGTTCCTCAGCACGGGGACATCCTCATTCATTTTTCCTTTTCCTTTTGCCAACCGTTCGGCCTCTACCTCAGGCGATATAAAAATTCTCCCACTTCTCGTCATCCCTCCGGTCCCGACGACGTTGTCTACAACCTCAACTGGCTGTTTACTAATATCAATTTTCACCCCATCACAGTATGCTTCCAACCCATAAGTCCAGGGTACTGCCTTAGTGCTCTCATAAGGGGTTGGTTCTGCCTTGGTGATAGTGATCGGCGGTCGCCTGGCTGGCGCTGTTATAGTTATTGTTTTTCGGGGGATTTTCACGGTAGCTACATCACTTTGCTTATCTGCTAATACCTCTGCAGGTTTCTCAACTGCCGTTCTGTCGAATTGCACCGTGCCTTCATCTATCAAGGTCTGAATACCCTTCTTCAATTCAGCACAACCCCCAGCTTGGGTCCAACACTCTAGGCAAAACTCATCGCAGCCCGGATGCACACCTCCTTTCAACAACCTGCTCTTTATCTCACACAACGGTGTCCTTAGTTCATCAACATTCATGATCAAGTCCAAACCCTCCTCAGTTAAAATAGCATTTGTCCCATGGTTGGGCATGGGCTGTTGTACTATGTTTGGACCTGCTTGTCCAAAATTTATGGCCTTGCTATCCAACAGATCTTGCACCAAATGCTTGAACGCATGGCAAGTCTCTATGTCATGGCCAGGAGCCCCGGAGTGGAACTCACAGTGCTTGTTCGTATCAAAACCAAACGGAGGAGTGCCCAACATTGGCGCCATAGTCCTCTTTTCCACCAAATTTAAACCCAGTAATGTTTGGAGTAACTCCGCATACGTATAAGGAGGTACATCAAATACTCTTTTCGGCCTCGTGTTAGGAAATCTCCTCTGTCCCTGATTTGGCCTCTGCTGCTGCTGCTGCTGTGGTGGTATCTGCTGTAGTGGTATCGGTTGTTGATGAAATGGAATTGTGACACTTGCCACCTATTGCGGATGATTGTACTGATTCCGCCCTCTGCCCCGGCCTCGGCCTCGGCCCCCGAATACTGCACTTGCATCACCTTGACGGCGACCACCGAAATCTCTTTTGTTACTGCCAGCTGAAGTAGATTCCTCAGCTTGGAATCTCCCCATTTTAATATTGCTTTCAATTTTCTCACCCATCAAGATTAGGTCCGAGAAACTGCCCAAGGAAGTATGAAACAACTTATCATAAAACACACCAGTAAATGTTCCTATGAACATATCATTCATTTCTTTGTCATCCAAAGGAGGATGAACTCGTGCAGCCATGTCGCGCCACCTCTGCGCATATTCTTTGAAGCTCTCGTCTTTCTTCTGGGACAACCCCTGTAATTGGACCCGGTTGGGTGCCAAGTCACTATTGTACTTATAATGAGCCACAAACGCTTCAGCCAGCTGCTTCCAAGTTTTTATCTGAGTAGGCTCTAATCCCATGTACCATTCAAGGGAAGGACCAGACAAGCTGTCTTGAAAGAAATGCATCAGCATCCTCTCATCGTTTGAATAAGCCGACATCCTTCTATAGTATGACCACACATGCACCTTTGGACAGGTATCCCCCTTATATTTGTCTAATGTGGGAGCTTTAAACTTTAGCGGTACCCTCAGGCCAGGCACCAGACCCATTATGGTCATATCTAAACCAACAACACTTTGATTCACAACACCTTTCATTTGCTCCTCGAGCATCTTGATTCTCTGAGAGTCATTTACAGGACCTTCAAAACCTCCACCAGAGAAAGCATCTTCTTGCTGATCTTCTATCCAATTACCGTTCCCATTTCCGTATCCATCACACCCGTTGTTACGGCCAAATCTAGTATGATTCATCACAGGGCCCCGCCCCCTGTTACCATACCCTGGAGCGACTCCGGCAGGTCCAAAAGACATCATTCCGGCGCCATTCCCATTACCGAATCCGCCATAACCATGATTGGTATTACCAAATCCATCCTGTCTGAAGCCCTGAGCATTGAAGTCGTACTTCCCAGCATGATCAAACCCCTGGTCGTTATAGCCAAATCTGTTGTTACCGAAGCCATTACCTCCAATATTATCACCACCCAGATTGGCATCTCCGAACCCAACGTTGTTGACGACAGTCTCGTTACCGATTCCTGCATTATCGTTCCCGGCGCCAGTGTCGTTGTTCACATTCACCGCAGGTATGTTCACCATAGGTGGAGCTACCGGTGTAGGAGTACCATCCCCGTGAATGGTGTCAACCCGCACAGAATTGTGGTCTTCATTTCCGTGCCCAGCATTTCTCATCAGCAAAGGCTGCACCAAAGCTTGCAAGTTTTCCTGGCCTTTCACAATGGTCTCCATTGTCTGCATGAATAGCGCCAGCTTCTCACGCATGTCCTGCATTTCATTCTGCATCTGATCCATAACTCTTTTACAGTTGGTACGAGTAGAGTATCGGTGCGGGCGTTGACTTTCAATCCTGAAAAGACCTGTACGGTGCAGGAAATGAGATACAGTTCAATAATCACCTGTAATGCAATATGAATGTGAATGCAAATGCGACATGTGTCTGTGTGTTAGGGAATATCACTCCCCAATTCTAGTGCGAATGTGTCAGTGTGGTGACAGTGACAGCAATACGAAGTTCGGAGCCGAATCATAGAAAACACCTCATACATTGCAGAGAAACCCATCAAATCAGGAATACAATATCAATGAGCGTACAATAAGAAGGCATGACCTCAACCAACAATCCTGGTGATGGTCAGCACAATGCAAATAAAGCATACACATTAATACATGAAATAGTCAAGTGCTCCCATGCGCCTGGTACTCCTCTAATAACCTCTTGGTCTCTGGATGACTTGGTCGGGTGAGCAAACCCTCAACGAGTAGATCTCTTCGCTTGAGAACACGTCGTAAATCACTAGCAGATTCCTCCCGTGCCCCTTCTCCGAAGCGATCCTCTAGCTTCCGTTTCTGAGACACAGCCTCTTTCTTGCACTCGATGGCCTTGTTCAATGAGTTATGAAGTCTATATCTTGCCATCACCTCCTCTTCGTACTTTTTATTGCTAGCCTTCAACTGATCTTCGAGTTCAGAAATTTGCTGCTTCAATTTGTCTTCCCTCTTTTTGTTGTTGGTTAGCGTAGCATTCCACGTTTTGTTGCAAGAAGATATTTCCCGGTGGGCGGCATCGAGTGCCTTCTTCTTGGACTCCAACATATCATGAGAACTTCTGAATTCTTTCCCCAGGCGCTCACGCTTCTTTTTCTCTTCGGTCAGTTCAGCACCTAGCCTGTTTACTAACTCAGTCTGCTGTTGGAAAGAATGCACAGCCTTATTCTTCTCACTACGCATCTGAGCCAGTTCCTTTTCTAACTCTTCATTGATCTTTATCAAGTCCTCTTTTTCTTTCACGACCCGCTCATAGACCTCAACGGCTACAGTAGTAGATTCCTCCACTGGAATGGGAACAGGACATGATACTGTTGGAAAGGGCATCTGTACCTGTCTTACCCTCTGCTGGATCCACATCTTGTATGGCATATAGGCTTGACAATCATTCTTGCCTAGCAATGGTTTCCCTCTTCTGCAGATATGATTCCAAGCGTGCTGAAGCTTGGCCAATAATTCCCCACTCAAGTCACCGGTGAAATGCAGAGATTCTTGTATTTCTTCCTCCTTTGGCGGGCTTTTCAGAGCATAACCGAATTGCCTGATCAATAATGATGGATTGTAATTAATGCACCCTTTCCTCTCAATCAGAGGAACATTAGGATATCCGGCGCAGCTGTAGATAACCTCAGATCCCAATAAAGCTCTGTCAAACCAGCCAACATCTTCTGAAGAAAGTCCCATCAGCTGCTCAGACCAATCCACCGTGTCTGCAGTCTCAGTAAAGATACCCTTCTTGGGCAGATGACTCTCAAACCACATATACAGCAAGGGTACACAACAAGAGACGTTCTTGCCTCTCCTATTCTCATTTTTGTAATGCAACGAATGGTAGAAATCCCCGATCAATGTGGGTACTGGGTTGCCAGCAGCAAACAAATGAAATGCATCAAAGTCCACAAAATTCGGGAAGTTAGGAAACAACACTATCCCATAGATGCACAGAGCCAAAACAACATTAAAAACTATCCAGCATCCACTCTTGGCGTATTCCTGAGCTTTACCAATCAGAAACTGGAGGGAGAAGCCTAAAACCCCGCGCCAAGAAGTCACCAATAGCTCAGAAGCGTCCATGTGTAAAGCCACTGCTAAGTCCTCTAACTTGGGCTTAGCGTCAAAGTGAATGAAAGGAACCTTATTCTGTACTGGCAGCTCAATAAACTCTGCGTACTCTTCCAAGGTGGGCCCCAGAAGAAAGTCCTTAAAAGTGAAGCATCTCAATGCAGGGTCATAAAATTGCATCAAAGTATATAGCCCATTCAGCCCCACATCAGTTGGTTTGCAAACCAATCTCAACAGTCTTCTGTAACTCTTCCTGAAGCTTCTCCGGACATCCTCATCAGCGAGGGAAATCAAACCAAGCAGGGGAGTAACATCAGGGGTAGGTAACTTGTATGCAACTGTCCTTCTCAAACCAGCCATGACCAATAATCAGAAGTCCAGACACTAGAATCAGGGAGTATGCAAATGCACCTGCAGCACAGACACACGTTAATGAAATGCGATGATGATGGTTATGCAAATAATGCAATGCAAATAAAATGCAACAAAGGACCAAGTGCCCCGACTGAGAAGCCCAAATCACACCATGAGTCTCAATCAGATCATCCAGAATTCCTCAACCCTGGTCTTAGACAGACCCAATACAAAGCTCCAAGTGGGTCTCTGATAGACCCCCATACTTCTCCACTTGGTCTCTGATAGACCCTTCAACTGTCCCTAAATATCCTAAATCTCAAATCAAGAAACAAACCGGTATCTGGAGGTCTAGTTACCTGCATAGCCCCAACCCCTCTCACAGGTAGGTGTCCTAATAACTGACACAAAGTATGGCATCCTATGCGGTCGTCGGCGTCACAGACTTTCAGGGTTGATGATATGATTCCCAGAAGGAGTGGCATCATCAAATCCTGAAGAGGCCTCACTTAGCCAACTTCCAATTGATCGGTTCCCAGAGTCGACAATCCAACTAACCAGCAACCCATGCCACCCAAAGGGTGGGACAAGAAGCCAACCAGAAGAACCTCGTCTGAGTGTGGATTTTGCAGGACACTAGGACATGCAAAGCATGTGCGCGCCCGCTACTTTCCACTCTAATTCTAAGTACGCTCAAGCCCAGGTCCGGCTTATCTCTCAATAACAGAACCCCCATCACCCAATAAACAGCAATAATCAATAATATAGTGCTGAAAGTAAGTGACTGAAAAGTAAATCCATACAAAATCCTCGACGGGAAAACAAGCGCTAGGATTGACTCGCGTAGGGAACCGTTGGAGTCCCCAGCAGAGTCGCCAGTTGTCGCTACTGCGAAAATCGGCGCCAGCTGAACAGAAGAGTCGCCATCGTGCGTTATTTATCCCAACGGAGGGAACGAAAACGCTCGAAGTAAACCTAACGCAAAGACGGGAAAGGAATGGTCATCGCAACCAAATCCTGGATTCGGGAGTCGGTTACGCAAGGGGAAGGTATTAGCACCCCTCATGTCCGTCGTACTCGACGGGATCCACGCTTGTTTTCTAGTACGGATTGTTATTCTATCTATTCTACAGGTCTGGGGTTAAAAGAAAATAAAATGACTCGGCAAAGTATCGCACTTTATGCCTACGTATTCCCGTCGGAAACGAGAAATCAGAGTCAACGTAGTTCGCCTACCTACGGGAAAGGAGGGGAAGGTTTCTCACTAGGATATCGCATCCTATGCCTACGAACTTCCATACAGCATGAAAGATCAGAGCAAACGTAGTTCGGGTCACGTACGACACAAGTCTGTCTTGATTGTTTTTATCCTTCTGAAAAAGGTTTTCTCCTGATTACGCGTCCAAGCGGACAAAAATGACGTTTTTTGATTGGTTTACAGTCTTTTACGCAAGAACTGTCTTTTATTGATGTTTATCCTTTTATTGTATTTTTCTGATTGTTTTGAGAAAGAAGAGAGACAGCAACTCTAAAACCTATGGTTGAAAAGGGGAATCAAAATCTAACCTAATGTTGTCATGCATGGATGAGAGCCTAATGTCTGTCATATTTCTCTCTTGCGCAAAGAGAAACAGAGATCCTAAGGGAATAAACGGAAAAGCAACAACATATATACAGTAAAGCAGTAAAATGCATGAATGCAGCAATACAAGCGAGGCAAGGGAGTCCCACTCAACCTCGAACCTAGAAAACAATGGGCAAAGTGAAACAACTTCACTTCAACCTCCAGGGGAAAATTAACAAACAATACAGTCAAGAAACTCAAACAATACATCACCAGCTATACACAGCACCGGCAGCTCTAAACAGCAAAACCTGACAGCAGAAGCTCCTTCTTCTATCAGTCTTCAAGGCAAGGGACTTCATCTTCAATCTTCAAAGTTTCTTCAAAGCAAGCTCTCCTAGATGAGTAATAGTTCACAAGATGATTTGGGATGTTAAACAGTCAGTTAACCACCAAAGGTGGCATACAGACTGTTAACAAAATACAGACTGTTTCTCTCAAAAGTTCTATCTCCTAGATACTGTCACTAAGCCTTCCAAAGGAAGGAGGTGAGTATCAAAGAGAGACTTTGAATCATAGAGAAGAATGGAGGCAACAGAAACCATCCATGTTTATGAATCATATTTCTACTCTAAAGCTCTACCTAGCTCCTAGGTCCTATGATCTTCAATCAATCTTCAAGCAAGCCTAACATCTTCCTCAAGCTTTGATCTTCAACTTCAACTTTGTCTTCAATATGCTTCATCATCATGCTCTTCAAGGCTAAACCCTCACCCCAAGCAAACCCAATACGCCCATACAAACAAAATAAACCCCAAAAGGGGCACACCAAACAAGCATACATTTGCAAAATATACTAAAACTACTAATATAGTAGGGAAAATTCTAATATTATTTCTAGGGGATCTACTAAACCTACCCTTAATACCCATATATGCCCCATAGCCTAACTTGTCCTAAAAAACCCAAAAGAAATTGTTATTGCACCTAAGTTGAAGTTTAACCTAATTCTACACAACCTAGAACTATCTAATCAAAACTATCCTAAAAATCATCACAAAAATATGGAATTAATCCAGGGGGAACCTAGAACATATATCTAACTAACCTAAAAAAATTGACCTAAAAATACTAAGGGAGCTACCTAAACTAAAATCTACAAATTAAGGTATCAATATAAAAGAATTAAAAAGCTATTAAAAGTAAAAATATGCAAAAAATATTAAAATTCATGATAAGAAAAATGTTTTCACTTTATATTTTTCTAGACAAAAAATGGAAAGTGGAGAAAAAATTTCCATTAAAAAATATGGATTTTTCAATTTATTATGGATTTTCAAAGACTAAAAATAAAATGGAGGAAATTAAAAGTGAAAATGATGAGATGGGGTGTGACAAGTAAGAATATGCAGTTTATTACATTGATGGGCCCAGAATGGGGGGGGTCTGAATATCAAAGCGCCTGGGCCCATATCTAAATCAGCAAAACCAATTAAAACTGAAAATAAAAAGAAAAAAATGCGGTGCATTAAGTAATCCAAAACAGTTATAAAACTCAATTGGGCTTGATAGGGGGGTGTCAATAATAAACGTGCCTGGCCCAATCTATTAATCAGAAAACAAGTAAAAAAATATGAAGAAAATTGAGAAACCAGCGGTGCATTAAGTAACGAATTATAGCGTAAAATCCAATTGGGCCTCGCTTGGGGGTGGCGTTAGCAAAGATTCACTAAGCCCAGAGGAGGCGTTTAATGAAACGCAGCGTTCGCTGCTTTCAGTCTTCCCTCTCATTTCGAAATTAAATCCAGACCGTTAGATCCTTTCTCAGGTCAGCTAGTCAGCGTGTGATCCAACGGCGGTGGATTCGTCTTCAACCTCACGCCCTAGGGTTTCTGAAACACCATTGACATACAGCTTCCATGCAACAACTTCTACCCACGCGTGTGGCTTCGTTTCTTCATCAAATTCCAAGATGTAAAAACCAATCTTGATCTATTTTCTACGCTGAATAAGACTATAGCATTGGTTTTCGTTGAAACAATCTAAATCATGCAACCCGAATGTGCAACTTCATGAACCTCAAAATATCATCAAACTCCAACTTCAACCAAACTCATAATTCTTGGTATCAAAATGATCCTCATGCTATACTAATCAAAATCAGCCAATAATATTGTCTTAACACTCAATATATCACTCATTCTTGCTCCATCAAGAATTGACCTCCATGAATAAAACTTCTCCAATTGCTCTTAAACTCATCATACATGATCACCTAATTGTCTCTAACAAGTCTACACTAATAATTTACCCTAGCCATGCCTAGATAAGGGTGTAGAAACGATTTTGCAAACCTGGTTCTTGGATATGGTAGATGATGTAGATCTTCAATTCAAGCCTTGCAACTCTTCAAGAATGATCCCTAGATGATGAGAACTCTTCTGTATGCAAAAGATTTGGAGGAGAGAGCTTGTACTTCAAGATTCGAATGTAAATTCTTCTTTGCAAATTCAATGTGAAAACCTTCAATTCTCCATCAATGGAGCTTCAACTCAGCATGAACACAATCAGAAATATCAATGGAGAAGGTTTATGGAGAAAAATTGGATTGCAATGAAGAGGAATATGAAGTTTGGGCCATTTTTATCACTTTTTGATATGAGCCTTTTCAACATCTCATGACCTCCCTAATAGCCTTAAAACATCATTATAAGCAAGTTTGATGTTGAAGATTTTTCCATTTGAAGCTTGGAAGTAGGAGATATGGCCTTATGCTTGAAATGACTTATAACCTCCAAATGACCAAAATGCCCTTGGCTTGTCAAGATCATAAGTAGAGCTCCACAAATCAGATTGAGGCATACCATACCTCTCTAGAAAGCTAAGATCATGAGGAACAACTTTCATGTTGGACAAAATTCCAATTGACAACTCTTTAAGGGGAAAAAGTTGCTTGGAAGTCAAGTAACTTTCACAGACAAATTTCAGATGCCTCTGAGGACCTGTAACTTGCAAGAACCATAACTTGAGTTCTACAAATCTCCTTGATGCCTTCCACCACTCAAATTAAAGGTCTTGAGATACTATACAAGTTTAATGTTGGCCAAGGATCCATTTGAGACTTTCATTTTGAATCACTTTGCTTGGAAGTTTGACCTAAATCAGGGAATTTTACTCAGAAACCCTAATTCAGAAACTTCTCTTCTTCTTGATTTCTTTTGATTTATCCTTGGCACAACACCACATCAATATCCACATATCGAATTATGAATCCCACATCTCCCAAATAGGCCTTGATGCCCTCCAATCAAGCATTTGACCTAGGGTTGACCCAGGGTTGACCCAGATGACACCCTAGTTGACTGTCTTCACTTGTAACTCTTGTAATCATATCAATGACTTGTCTCACTCTCAAAATGACCCTCTAGGTCTTCCATGATGTCTATATACATTCCATGCCCTCAGTTCATGGCCCACAACCTCTTTGATAGTCTTTAAACCCCCTCAGGATATGAGAGAAACCCACTGATTGGTCCACTAACTTCTCTTTCTTTCTTGGTAACCTGGATAGTCATGAACTTGAATAAGAACCTCTTGACATGCTCTTTGAAATAAGAATGGCATTTGATCCCTTGTTGGATGCTTGCCCATGCTATGCTATGCAGATGAATGAATTATGTACATGATCTAATATGCAAATGCTAAAGCTATGAAACATAGAATCAGGTGAAATAAGTTGGTCAAATTTTGGGGTGCAACATATATGATTCTACAATAGGTTAAATTTATATTATAATAGTTCAATTCTATTGTTAGAATTGAGGGCAGATGTACCCCAAAGCGAGGACGGCGGTGGAACTACTTCAACAAATCCTTGTGCCTTTTACCTTTCGTTCTTACATTGCTTAATATTTTTGTGGTTTTAGTACAAGCAATTATATCAAATTTAGGACTATGTTGAGTAAGTGTTGGACTGTTTTTGACTCTAGTACAATCGTTGATTGTACAAGGAAATTAGAGCAAATTACTCAAAGTTGAACTCACTTGTAGTGCTCTGCACTCCAAGTGTTTGATAAATTGCCTGAACAAAAAGTCTTGTGTGTTATCCATTTATTGTGGTAATATTTTAAGGCATTGGAACTAGTTATACCACACTGTGAGCTAAACCAAATTGAGAGTGCGACTAGCATAGTGATTCTCATTGCTCGTTATCCGATTCCATCGGCTAAAACGCATATCCGGTTTTCTAGTAGTAACCGTTCGTTATAGACGGTAATTTTCCACGGCCGCTTCCGCAAATTAAACAAATTTTTTAAAACCATTTTATTGGTAGCGCCAACTCATTTTTTAAATAAGGGATCTATTCAACCCCCCCCCTTCTAGATCTGTGCCATCGTCTAACAGCAATGTCACACAATTTGATGTTAAAGTTAGATATGGATTCATCTTCATTCATTCTAAGATTCTAAAACTTTGTTGTGAGGAGCTCAACCTTGACATATGAACCTTGGATGTGTCTTCATGTGCAGTTTTGAGAGTCTCCCAAGCTTATATGGCTTTAGTACATGTGTTGATCAATCTAAACATGTTCTTGTTCACACCATTGAAAATAGCATTCAAGGCCTTGGAGTTTCCAAGAGCTTCATCATCTTTAGCATTTATTCAATCAACTTCAGGCTTTAGCTTGACTTTCCATCTTCAGAAGTAATCACAGGTTGTTTCCAACCTTTTATCACAACCTTCCATGTTTTGTTGTCCATGGATTTGAGAAAAGAAACCATCTTGGCTTTCTAATAATTATAGTTGATGACATCCAAGACAGGTGGTCTATTGTCTGATCTTCCATCCTTAGTGTTGTCTATTTGAACATAAAATATATTCCTCGAAAGTCACTTAAATAGAACAATATGCATGCTCTGATACAAATTGAAATTCTCTTCTTAAGGGGACAAATGTTGGACCAGATGCCTAAGCCAATGTGTTAAACATCTTAAACTAGAATCGACAGATAATATGAAACAAGATGATAAATCATAAAGAAAATAAAGAACACGAGAAAATTATTAACCAATTTTAGTGCAACAAAACCTACATTTATGGGGCTTCCAACCCAAGAAAGGAAGTTCGCTTTCAATAGAATAAGTATAAAGTGTCTTAGATGAACAACCCTTATTTAATTCCCCTCTTCTTAATTCTACCAGTGTATTTCTATTTAGTACTCCCCCTAAATATGAGACCCATCTAACTTACTCTCAATCACTAATCCTAGTGATCAATACCATAGTCACAATATTGATTGTTTAATTACAATCAACTAATAAACCAAACTCTATGGCTTTAAATATGAATGCAGGCTCTATAGTGGTACACAAACAATAACAAACAAAAGACTCAAAATATAAACCTTAACACAAAGATATTCAATACATGTACACCCTTCAAACATTATGTTTGAGTCTCCTTTAATAACAATGCAACTTCTGGGCTTTTCTACAATGGGAATTTGATTTGAGATCACATCCTGATTTGTAGAAGATTCTGTTTTGATTTGTTTTTCAAAAACCTTCACCAAAAATATTTGATTTGTTTTGATTCAAAATTAAATCTCTAATTAATTAGATTTGGTCTTATTCAATCTTCCAACAAATCTAATTAATACATTACTAAAATATAACAACAAATCTCATTGCACACATCTAGAAAATTCCCTCAGAATAATAACAACATTGGCCTGGTTACATGGGCCATATGTTGCACACATGTAGGAACGTCGTGTACCACATGTGTCCTTTCTTCACCAAATTATATTGTAGACTCCATGTTGTTTTACATAATGTTGCCAATCAAAAGTAACAACAATTATACTATTATAGAAGGGATATATGGTTTGAGTCCATATAACCTTATCTTCAGGACATTTTTTTCAAATGACATATTTCCATAGATTGCAAGTCTCTAGGATCTAACGACCCAATTTTCTCGATAAGGTGTTTAGGCATTTCATTCATTAGGGTCATCCATCTGTTAGGACTTAAAGGGTCGGGATTCAGTTTAGCCCGAATTACTTTTTCCCCAAGCTTGGGTACGCAAAATTAAGGTGTGATTTGCCATTCCAAATTGTTCTTCTAGACACGCTTTGGACTTCACGCTCTTGAAATTGAATTATTCTTTTGAGAGTCCTTTTGAATTCGCATTGACCTTTCAGTTTCTTCACTTTCTTTCTTTTTCGTATAATGATGGGACTTAATTGGTCTTTGCCTCCCTTTTCTTCAGGCACATAGAGGATTCCATTTATAGGGTGATACCCTATGAGCAGGCATGTCGTAATTACTAGATGGGAATCGTAACTATTATTATGGATAGACTTTTTAGGTGATGCAGCCTCAGATGACGTAACATCTAAGTATCAGTGAGTATGTGATCTCGTGGATCTCTTGATTCTTGAATATTAGATCCTCTTTTCTTTTAACTTTCCTAAATTAATCTAACATGAAAAATATGGAATAATAGAGCATTTTATTGGCTTAAAAGTGGTATCTTGGTATATAAATGGAAAATTTATGTTCCTTATCTGAATGATCCAAAACTCTATCATTTGTCTTAACCAATAGTGGAATGAGAGTCCTAGTTACTGACATGGAAAGAAGTTTTGCTGGTTCTCCTGAGCTTCTTTGTTCTGTTAATAATTGTTCAGGTGGTTTTACCTCTATCCTGAACCCTTTTAAGGGTGTTATTATTTTTGTAAAATAGGTGGGTGTCATACCTTAATTTTTACCCCTAAGATTACACCCATCATATCATTTTTCATCTCAACCAAGATCACAATCATGGTATCCTCCCAACATTCCCCTCTTTGGGTTTGCCTTTGTGGGAGATCACCAAGCACCCTTTTTGTTTCTTTTTGCCTCTATTGTTTGCTTACATTTTAACTTTTCTAACGTTATTCAAAATACAAAAACAAATGTGTTGTTTCCTCTTCTTATTGTACAAGGTAGGGACTTGCAATCAAAGGATCAAACTTGGTTTCTAAATTAGGGTTTTGGTTCCCCAAGTCAAGGTTTTGATCAACAAGTTACCGATAAGAGCTTTCACTTTAAGGCATGACCTATAATCTTAGGTCCCATTCATGTCAAGCTTCATTCAACATCACTTGATCAAGAGAAGTTCAAGTTTAATGCATGATTTCAAAGTTGATTCAAGTATGGTTCATGTGTTTATTTTCGTGCCATCCCCATTCAGTTTTCAAGATTATTCAAGGGATAATCAAGCTTCCTTCATTTGGTATTCAAGTGTTCCTTATTGGGCATTTGGTATACAAGAAAAGCAAGAGATCCTAAATTGGCACATGTTTAGTTGGCCTAAAGTAAAGTATGGCATGTCACTTGGTCCAAACACTATAAATCTCTCATTTCTCAATATTTTTGGAATCTACTTTGAGTCAAATGTTACATTTGAACTCCTCTACAAATTTGCTTCAAGGGTCAAACATCAATTCAACCTCTAAGTCCATCAAATCTGGAATTTGCCAAGCTACCCATGCGTGCACAAAAGTAGGCCCAAGACCCAGTTAACTTAATGCCTGACATGAAATTTCAGGCCACGACCCCAACTCTGATTCAATTCCATTTTTAACCCAAGCATCCTTTTGATCTGATTCTTTTTGCATTTGATTCTTCACCGTGAGAAGATCATTTGGAACAAAGAGAATTAAAAAAATCACGAGTAGATTTCATTTGGCCTAAGCTCAAACATGGTACCTTAAGTTATGCTTCTTGTTCAGTTTTAGGTCATGAATGTAATGCCAAATTTCAATTTGGGACCACCTGCACATGTGTGAACTTTTTTTACAACCAAAACGTGTGGAGTGTGTGAGGAAAAGGTTCCTTATTGGTTTGTTTTAATGATGTAAAAACTAGGAAAATTTTGTACTTGTGCACTTTTGACGGTATCACCTTGTCTTAGCTTGCATTCATCCTTTTAATATGTGCATAATGATCCACATACATGAATCTAGGCATATAGGATCATCTCCTATGTGTAAAATTTGCTTTACATCATTCTTGATGCATTAGGTCGACCTATACAGGGCTTAGGTCGACTCAAAATTTGATAAAAATGTGTTTGTGACATTCTGGTACCCTTGCGTCGACTCTCAGTTACTGTGGAGGTTGACGCATATTGACTTTCTATGTCTAATATAATTTAACTGCAAGTGCACAGTCTATCGCGTAGTAATAAAAGATATCGATCCCACAAGGACTCGTAATCAAACTAGTGTTCTCGGGAGTTACTATGTTTAGCTAGGTAGATAATGTTTAAGGGAATAATTTCTATCACTAAAGGGAATTAAAAACGTTACTTGAATTATAATTACGCGAATCGATATGCAATAATTATATTCTTCGGGGATTTGACAAGTTACCGGTATATAAAATATTTTTCAGAATTTATTTAAGAAGAAAATAGTGATCTAAAGACTTTCGTCTCACGATGGTTGTTGACGCTAGTCGCAACTCTAAGGCGAAACGTATGTTGTCGCTATCCCGTTCGGGGTTAAAATCGCTTTTTGGAAATCTCTAAGTTCTAATCTATTTTAAAGTGCTTTCGCTGTTATTAAAACAAATGCCTAGTGTTTACTATCTGGTCTTAGCCGCAGTTGTCGCTTGTTGGTTCGTACCTTAATTAATTTCCCACTGTCGTGGCAAAACTACTTTTAAATAAGTTCTCGCTGTCGCGACGAACGTTTATTCAGGAAATACGTTTAAACACTCAGGCCATAAACAACTTTTGAAAAAGAAAGTTTTTAACCGGTTATTATCAAATCCCGTCTGAATTATTATTACATATCGATTACTCTGGTTTAGCTAGACATGGATTTGGAATAAGTAAAACATAAATAAAAGCAGAAACTTAGAACATTCATATTACTGAGAATTAAAGTTACAATTAACGAAATAATAAAAACCTGTAACGTATCCAATTGGCTTTTGGCCAAATCCCAACGATGTCGGCAGGATTGTGTCTTCAAACCAATAGAGCGCACAAACGAATATTGTAGAAATGGAATACAGGAATAAGGAAAGGAAACAAAAACAACAAGAATGAAACTAAATTTGCTCTGGAAAATAATTTGGGCAGCACTTCGTTATCTGAATGCGGCTCTCTTTCTCAGCTCCCCTCCTTCCCCTTTTATAGAGGTAAAAATGCTAACGGTTGTAATTTGAAGAAGGTGGACTTAGAGTCAGAAAAATTAGGGAGTAGTGGTCCATTATTTGGGACTTGGAACTGGTATTTGCACGTTTAATTGAAGCTTTGCGTTTTTTCCTGCATGACGGTCGTCATGGTGTGTGACGGTCGTCACCCGTGTGACGTTCGTCATGGAGGTGTGACGGTCGTCACAGCAGCAAAATGCGCATTCTATGTTTTTCATGTTGTTTTCATCTGGTTTTCGTCCATATTTCATCTGTAATTGCTTCTTTTCTTCATATTGCTTTGTTTGGACATGATCTTCGAATACCTGCAAAATATCAGACAAATAACATGGAAAAAACCCGAAATCGGATTGAAACCAGTCAAACATTAGTTGAATTATGCGTCAATATATATATACGATTTCGCGTTATCAAACTCCCCTAATCTTGAATCTTTGCTTGTCCTCAAGTAAAACAGAAAGAATAAAAGTCGGCAAGCACGAGGCAGCTTCCTCATTCAGAAAGTTGGGGAAAACTGGGATTCTAAATAGGAACAAAACGAGTACGGTGACGACACTGGACTATAAGTCTTCGGAGGTCTCCTTTTTATGCAAATCGGTCCCAATCACGCTACTGCATCTCGGTATCAAGGTTCTCGCGTCAAGTTTACCCTGTTTGTTCTAGCGCAATCACATTAAGCCCGTTGTCCATACACTTTCATGGCAAGTCAACCTGTTAGTGAATATGATCTCATTGTTGTTTTGATCTTTTCATTGCTCATAAGCTTATACTATTGGTTTTTCAATGAGTTTTTGTACCGTTGGGCTAAATGCTCGGGTGAGGAGCACCTAACTTAGAGGGAACATGTCTCTATACTTGGACTATATGGCTTTCTTTTCATGATTTTTCATCTTTTTGGAGATCATACACTTATTTGCATTGGTCGCTCGCTTAGAAGTGTTTAGGATGGTGCTGACTGCTTGTATAAACTACTTGGGGCTGAGTTTGCATAGAAACTTGAAACTTTGGTACACGTAGGTAGTGAAACCGACTCGCATAAACCGGAGGTCTAAGGTGTCAGGACGATACTGGTTTTGTTAGAATTTTCGTCTCGGAGTTTCAAAACTTGGTTTAAACTTTGGCGCATTCTCGTGATGCTTTTGCTTTTGAGGAACGACTGAAAATTTTTGTTTATGTCGAATAAAGTGGGGATATTTGCGTAACGGAAGAAGATATATAAAAGAGCTTTTATTTGCTAAAATGGGGAAATGTTTGAATTGAAATTACTGAATTAAAAGTACAAGGGAATGGGAAATAAACGCTTCGCTCCCACACTATCTCAATCAGTGTCCCTACTGATTTGAAAGAATGCGAGAGGGAAATACAAGGGAAATGAAAATACAGGTAACGAAAAATATAGTAAACAAATAAGGAAAGAAAGAACTAATCACGGCCTCTGCCTCGGTCACGTCCTCTGTCTCGTCCTCTATCTCTGGCTTGGTCGACTCGGGCCTCAAAGTTCAGTGCTCCGGTGTGATAGACATAATCTCGGAGTCCTTCGAACTGCAAGGTAAGATTCGCCAAGTTCTTAGTGATGGTTTCCTGGCCAGTTTGGAGCTGTTGCATCGTGGTCCGATGCCAAGCTTCGAACTGCTCTGCTCGCTGATTCTGTTGCTGCATTATAGCGAGTATCTGTGCTTGCTGGTCGAGGGATCGGCGGAGGTCTTCTTCAGAGTAGTCGGGCTCTGGACGGTGTCGGCGACGACGGTAGGATGTGCCTTCAGAAGGAAGTGGTTGCGATGCCTCATGTTGTTCAGTTCTGTCCAACGCATCTTGCATTTCGTCACCAGAACTTTGGGTGTTGGTTTGAGTTGGGGCAGCGGTAGCAGCAGAGGCATTGAGGTCAAAAAGCCAGTTGGCACGATCCTGTGGGTGCATCCGGGTACGTGACGGCATGATGATACTTTTGACGGTTTTGCCACGCACGACCGGGTGGTACTTTCCATCGGCCCTGGAACGGATGAGGTGAGAAGCTCTGCAATGGTCGGTGTCGAGAAATACCGAAAGAATTGTATGGAGATTCTGGAGTTGGTTGCCGAGGTTCAGCCCGAGTGCAATGGAGGTAACAATCCCGCCAAAGTAAAATGGCTTAGACCCACGGTTGCAGTTGGCCTGAATGTGGGCTAGGAGAAATGGAGCGGCGTTGATGGGCTCGGAATTGAACACGCAGCGTAGAAAGAAGAGTTCTTTGGAGTTCACCTTATGGTTGTTATCCCTTGCAAAGATGGTGTTGCTCAGTGCTCGGTGGAAATACCGGATGGTCGGGTTGTGGATGTGTGTTGCATGCAGAGAATCCCAGCCGTCGGCATTGA
This sequence comes from Lathyrus sativus, assembly GCA_963859935.3. Classification (NCBI taxonomy): domain Eukaryota; kingdom Viridiplantae; phylum Streptophyta; class Magnoliopsida; order Fabales; family Fabaceae; genus Lathyrus; species Lathyrus sativus. Next base: position 687,377,579 of record OZ012741.1, on the reverse strand, counting down.
TTCCGGTCAACTGGTACCAAAGCGCAAAGGCTTCATGCTGAAACTGTTCGGTAATGCGGCGGTGAGCATCGTCGCCGTGAGGGAAATGTAGGATGTCGGCAATCTGATTTTGGTTCAGTTGGTAGTTTGTGCCGAACATACGGAAGCAGGCGGCGCCGAAATGTTGGCTGAGGTCGCCGCTGGAAGTGAAGTAACTGAACGAACTGAGGAACTCAAGGGTGAGTTGTTCGTAAGTCGGCTGCAGATTTGTGCACAGATGCCAAATGCCGGCTCTCTGGAGCATCCAAGTGACGCCGTCAAGGAGGCCGAGCTCCGTGAGGGATGGTATGTGCGGATAGTGGGTCGGCTGTAGCGACCATTGATGGAAAGCGATATAGTTTGCTCTCTGTTTCTCGCCGGAGTCGCCGTCGCTGAACACGATATTGCTAAGGTCTGGGGTTTCGTTGTTTCTCGCCATGGTTGGAGGATGCTGAGGAAATGGGGATTAAGTTGTTTCTGTGGAATGAAAAATGTCACAGAAGTGGATTAGAAAGATGAAATAGGAGTTGGGATTATATGTAGCAAGGAGGGAAAACGAAAGTTGGAAGTGGGGTTTGAGTGTGTGATGATTGGAAGTTGAATGGATGGGAGTGGGGGAGAAAACGTAACCTCTGTTATAGCAGATAACAGGTTTTGGACTCGTGACGGTCGTCACGCATCTGTGACGGTCGTCACCCGTGTGACGGGCGTCAGGCTTCTGTGACGGTCGTCACATCAGCAAATTCTGCAGAACGCAGAATTTTGCTACAGGGGTGCTCTTGTCATGGTTTCAAGGCTTATATTTGATATGGTAATGTATTAAATCAGCCAAGAAACATATGATAACGTAAAAACAGAATAAAGGAATAAAGAATAAAATTGAAATAACATGTAATTAAAATGATTGTTTTTAATGTAATACATAAGTGAAATGAAACAATGCGAGAATCAAAATAATTGAAAACGGACGGAAAACAGGAAAAATAAACTAAACTAAAGCTAAAATCTCAGTCCTTTTGTGCCTTCAATTCGTCAAACTTTCGGGCGTAGTAGTCGAGATGGTCGCAAACTAAGTCCATGAAAACTGCGAGTTCGCTGTGTATGCTTGTGATTTCTTCTTTTACGGTGGTCAGGGCTGCGTTGACGTTGTCTAATCGGTTCAGAACGCTATCCATTTTGTCTGTGGTTTCCTTAGGAATGGGCTCAGGATAGGTGTTGTAATGCGGAGGGGTCGCAGGGTCTACCTCAGTTTCTAATACAGCATCCTCATAGTACATATAATCATGTGCTTCAGAGATGTGATCACTGTCGTACATGTAATTCTGTGGTGTTGATTGAGGTGAAGGAGGTCCCATAGGCTCATCCAATTCATAAACCCAATTGTCCTTGTTATGGATACTTGTCATCTGATGATTTGGCAATGTGAATAGCTGGACAGGTTTGTCATTGATGAGGTACTCGTAAGGTCCAGGTCCCATGGTTCTTAAAATGCGCCTGTTAAAGCAAAACTGGATATTCATGGGTCGGATGGTGCCAAAACTAGTGCTTGCATTTAGGTGGAATCGAAGGCCAAGCTCGTGGGCAATCATTGTCACGAGGCCTCCTATTAGAATAGGTGATTGTGGTTCCTGAGTGAGGCGTTGGAAGGATCTCATCATAAAAGGTACGACATTCACTGTACGGCCCTGAGAAGCACAGAACATGATAAATAACTCTTCTTTAGATACTGTAGTAATGTTTTCTTCTTTTCCGAAAAGGGTGTGAGCTAGGATCTTATGAAAGTATCTGAAAGCGGGGTTATGAATCTCATTGTTATACATGCCATTTGGGTCAGGGTAATAGTCGCCTGTGATTCTACCCCAGAACTGGTTGAGTTCAAAATCAAGATCGTCATCTTCGGCACTGATGAACACATGTGGTCTGCTAGGAAATCCTAGGAGGTTAGCTAATGACATACGGCTATGGGTTTGGTCCATTCCAAACATCCTAAAGGTGATCAGCTCTGTGTTTGATCCAAAACCATAGTTGGGTAAGTACCTGAAGGAACTAAGGAATTCATAAGTGAGGTCCTTATAGTTAGCAAAACGGGTTTTCAAGGAGGTGTTCTCCCAGCCTAATTGATTAAACAGGAATTGGATGCTATCAGTAATTCCTAGTTTCTCCATGGTAGACTTATCATAATATAGTGTTAAGGTTATGTCTCTCTCAGTTAATGCTTCAAATCTTGCCTTTTGAGCTAATCCTCGGAAATGAACCTTTGTGAAGTCGTACGCGGCCATACTCGCAGGTTAGTCGGAGAAAAACAGGAGGAAGGTTTTGAAGGCTTTTAAAATCCTGAAAAGTTTAAAACAGAAATTTTAAGTCAGAATTTTTAGAAACAAAAGGTTGTAAAAAACAAAGTTTAAATAAAAGAGAAAAATAAAATAAAATAAAATAAAGTAAAAATAGTAGCAATTTTAAGTTTAGAATTTTTGTTAAAATTTCAAAGTAAGATTTCAAATAAAAATGAGAATGAAATACAATAAAGAGGGAAATACGGGAAAATTGGGTTGCCTCCCATTAAGCGTTGTTTTTAACGTTTAAAGCTTGACGATAGCTTGGTGACAAGCTATTCGGGTGTTTGAGCAGGAAGCTCGAGCAATGTTATGCTGCTGACTTGAGGGTTGTTTTCGTTCTTATTATAATATTTTAGACGTTGCCCGTTTACGATAAACGGTGCATTCGTCTTATCGGTAATTTCAACAACTCCACTTTGAAGTACTTTAGTCACTTCAAAAGGTCCAGACCACCTAGATTTTAGTTTACCTGAGAAGAGTTTTAATCTTGAATTAAATAGAAGTACGATGTCTCCTACACTGAATTGTTTCCTGACTGAACGTTTATCATGCCATTTTTTAGTTCGTTCTTTGTAGATACGGGCATTTTCGTAGGCGTCCAATCGAAGTTCTTCTAATTCGTGTAAGTTCAAGATTCGTTTCTCTCCTGCCTCAGTGTAGTTGAAATTAAGTGTCTTAATGGCCCAGAAGGCTTTATGCTCTAATTCTACAGGGAGATGACAGGATTTACCGTAAACTAATTTGAAAGGTGTAGTACCTATTGGTGTCTTAAAAGCGGTTCTATAAGCCCATAAAGCTTCATTTAGCTTTGATGACCAATCTTTCCTTGAGGTAGCGACAGTCTTTTCCAATATTTGTTTTATTTCCCTGTTCGAGACCTCTACTTGTCCAGTAGTTTGCGGATGATAAGGTGTAGCTACTCGGTGTCGGACTCCATATTTAGAAAGAAGTTTATCAAAGATTCGCGATATGAAGTGTGATCCGCCGTCACTAATGACGAGTCTGGGTACACCGAATCTAGGAAAGATTGTGTTTTTGAAGAGTTTGATTACTACTCGTGCGTCATTTGTTGGAGCAGCAATGGCTTCTGTCCATTTAGACACATAGTCTACAGCGACGAGTATGTAGTTATTACCAAAAGAAGACGGGAAGGGTCCCATGAAATCTATTCCCCATACGTCAAAGATTTCTACCTCTAAGATTCCTTTCTGAGGCATTTCATCGCGTCGTGAGATGTTGCCAGTTCGTTGGCATCGATCACATTTTAGCACATCGATGTGAACGTCTTTCCAGAGGTTAGGCCAGAATAGGCCGGCTTGGAGAATCTTAACGCATGTCTTGGATGTACTGGCATGACCACCATATGGCGCTGAATGGCATTGGGAAATGATATTTTCTATTTCTTCCTCTGGGACACATCGACGGTATATGTTGTCGGCCCCTCTCTTGAAGAGTAGAGGTTCGTCCCAATAATAGTGTTTCAGATCGTGGAAGAATTTCTTCTTTTGCTGATAAGTGAGATTCGGTGGAAGCACGCCTGCAGCTAGGTAATTAACGATGTCAGCATACCAAGGTAATGTGACTTGGGCATAGACGGCTTCTACGGCTTTTTCGAGTTCTGGATCTTCCGAGATTAAGTTAGGCATGTCACTTTCTAATTTGGCTATCAGATGTTCGTACGGAAAATCGTCATTTATCGGTACTGGTTCATGTTTGATGCCTTCTATTCGGGATAAGTGATCTGCAACAACGTTCTCGGTTCCTTTCTTATCTTTGATTTCTAAGTCAAACTCTTGTAATAATAGGATCCATCTCAATAATCTTGGTTTGGCATCCTTTTTGCTTATTAGGTACCTAATGGCAGCGTGGTCTGTGTATATGATAATTTTTGCTCCTACTAAGTAAGAACGGAATTTGTCAAGCGCAAATATAACTGCTAGAAGTTCCTTTTCTGTTGTAGCGTAGTTCATTTGGGCAGAATCTAAGGTTCTACTGGCATAGTAGATGGCATGAAGCTTCTTGTCCTTCCTTTGTCCTAGAACTGCGCCTACAGCATAATCACTCACATCGCACATGATTTCGAACGATAGTCGCCAATCGGGTGGTTGCATAATTGGTGCGGTGATAAGGGATGATTTTAATGTTTCGAATGCTTTTAGACAGTCGTCGTCAAAGACGAACTCAGCATCTTTCATCAACAGCCGGTCAAAGGTTTTGTGATTTTTGAAAAATCTTTTATAAATCTGCGGTAGAAACCGACATGTCCTAGAAAACTCCGTATTTCTCGTACGGATTTTGGAGGTTGGAGGTCTTTTATAATCTCTATTTTAGCTTTGTCGACCTCAATTCCTTTATTTGATATGACATGTCCTAGAACTATTCCTTGTCGGACCATAAAATGGCATTTTCCCAATTTAGGACAAGGTTCACTTTTACACAACGTTCTAATACCATTTCTAAGTTTTGTAGGCATCCTTCGAAACTTTATCCACATACTGAGAAATCGTCCATAAATACTTCCATTATGTCGTCTATGAAATCTGCGAAGATTGCCATCATGCATCTTTGGAAGGTTGATGGAGCATTACAAAGTCCGAACGACATTCGGCGGTAAGCAAAAGTACCATAAGGACATGTGAATGTAGTCTTTTCTTGGTCATTAGGATGAATGGGAATTTGGAAAAATCCTGAATAGCCATCTAGATAGCAGAAATATGAATGTTTGGCTAATCTTTCTAACATTTGATCTATGAAGGGTAAGGGGAAGTGATCTTTTCGTGTGGCTTTGTTAAGCTTTCTATAATCAATGCACATTCTGCTTCCAGTCACGACTCTTTTTGTTATTGATTCTCCTTTTTCGTTCTTAACTACTGTGACTCCTCCTTTCTTAGGTATGACATGAACTGGGCTAATCCATTCACTATCGGAGATTGGATAGATGATTCCTGCATCTAGCAATTTCTTTACTTCGTCTCTGACTACAGTGCTTAGGATGGGGTTCAGTCTCCTCTGATGCTCTCTAGAGGTTTTACAGTCTTCCTCTATTGTAATTCGATGCATACAGATCGAAGGGCTTATACCTTTTAGATCGCTTATGTTGTAGCCTAGCGCGGTGGGGTACTTCTTTAGGACTTCTAATAGCTTTACGGTTTCTAATTGTCCTAAGTCGGCGTTGACTATCACTGGTCTTTTTAGTTCATCGTCTAGGAATTCATATCTAAGGTTTTTGGGTAGTGTTTTAAGTTCTAAAGATGGGTTCTTCGGACCTGGCATATGGTTTGGGGTTAGTGCTAAACTTTCGCTTAGGCTGTCGTCTTTATACGGTTTATGCTAATCATCGTCTTCAGAAATATCGGGTATTTGAATCTTTATTATTTCTGAATACGTGGTCTCTTCATTTTCAAGTTCTCTTATGCATTCGTCAATTACGTCTACTAAATAACAGGTATCGTCTATGGCTGGTGCTTGTAAGAACTTGGTGAGAATGAACTCTATCTTTTCTTCTCCTACTTCGAATGTTAGCCTTCCTTTCTTCACGTCTATAATAGCTCCGGCTGTAGCTAGGAACGGTCTTCCTAGGATAATTGGGGTAATAGAGTCCTCTTTGATGTCCATGATTATGAAGTCGGTTGGGATGTAGAATTGTCATATGCATACTGGAACGTTTTCCAGTATTCCGACGGGGTATTTTACTGATCGGTCAGCCAATTGTACGGATATTTTGGTTGGTCTTAGGTCTCCCATATTCAGCTTTTTGCATATAGATAAAGGCATAACATTGATACTGGCTCCTAAATCGCATAGAGTTTTGTCTATTACGAACTTTCCTATGACGCAGGGTATGGAGAAACTACCCGGGTCCTTTAATTTAGGAGGCATGCAGTTTTGAATAATAGCGCTACACTCTGCAGTAAGTGTAACTGTTTCGTTATCCTCTATTTCCCTTTTATTAGACAAAATCTCTTTAAGAAATTTAGCGAATGACGTCATTTGAGTTATCGCTTCTGTAAAAGGAATAGTGATATTCAACTGCTTAAGGAGCTCTACAAATTTCTTAAATTGTCCTGAAGTTTTGGAGTTTATTAGTCTTTGAGGATAAGGGATAAGTGGTTTATATGGCGCTGAAGGTGCTTGCGTTTTTTCGCTTGCGGTATCCTCCTTCTCGTTGTCTTCTTTCTTCTCTAACTCGGATTCCTTTTCTGCTTGTTCAGTTGGTTTTTGTTGCATGGCTGAGTTTTCGGTTCTCGGATCGATCGGTTCGTCCAATTCTTTTCCGCTTCTTAATATGACAGCATTTGCTTGTCCTTTTGGATTTTGTTCGGGTTGTCCAGGAAATGTGCCAGCGGGTGCGGAAGCAGAGGCTTGTTGTTGATCCACTTGTGATATCTGTGTTTCTAACATTTTATTGTGGGTGGCTAAAGCGTCTACTTTTTCGGTCAGCTGTTTAATTTGCTCGCTAGTGTGTATGTTTTGATTCAGGAATTCTTTGTTTGTTTGAGCTTGAGTAGCTATGAATTTTTCCATCATCAACTTGAGGTTCGATTTCCTAGGTGCAGTCTGAGCAGCAGCTGGTTTCTGATATCCTGGCGGAGCAGCAGGCATCTGCAATGCATTATCGCTTTTGTAAGAAAAGTTTGGATGATTTCGCCAACCTGGGTTGTAGGTATTTGCGTAAGGATTTCCTTGAGCATAATTTACTTGGTCTGGTGGAATTCCGGCCAGCAATGGGCATTCGGGCGCATTATGAGTGGCGATTCCGCATAACTCGCAGTTTGGAGTTACGACAGCGACGATTGCAGTGGGGTTAACGGTCAGACTGTCAATTTTCTGTGCTAGAGCATCTACTTTAGCGTTGAACTTTTCAAGGTTGCTGATCTCGTACATCCCACCTTTCACTGCAGGTTTCTCTGCTGGAATGCGTTCACCTCCCCATTGGCAGTGGTTCTGAGACATGTTTTCGATTAGTTGATAGGCTTCGTCGTATGGCTTATCCATAAGTGCACCGCCCGCGGCGGCGTCTACCGTTAATCTGGTGTTGTATGAAAGCCCATTATAGAAAGTATGGATCGTCACACAGTCTTCTAGACCGTGGTGAGGACATGTTCTCATCATATCTTTGAATCGTTCCCATGCTTCGTAAAGAGATTCAGTATCTTTTTATCGAAATCTGTTGATTTGAGCTCTAAGCATATCGGTTTTGCTTGGCGGAAAATATCTTGCTAAGAAGACGTTCTTCAACTGTTCCCACGTCGTAACGGAGTTGGATGGTAAGGATTATAACCATGTCCACGCTCTATCTCTAAGAGAGAAAGGGAAAAGACGAAGTCTTATTGCGTCTGGAGTTACTCCATTTGCTTTCACTGTGTCTGCGTATTGTACAAACTTCGTTAGATGTTCGTTTGGATCCTCAGTTGCATTTCTTGAGAATTGGTTTTGTTGTACAGCTGACAGCAATGAGGGTTTCAGCTCAAAATCGTTTCGAGTAATAGCTGGGGTAGCAATGCTACTTCTAGGCTCCATCTGAGAGGGTGTAGTGTATGCCTTCAGCGGTTTGTTTTGAGGTCCTTCAGCCATCTTTGGTTCTTCTTCGGATTTGGGAATGTGAGTGAGAGGATGGGGAATGTTATGTTTTTGTTGGTACTCAATGATGCGATTTCTTAAATGTAAGAAGCGCTTTAGTTCTGCGACTGAAGGTTTTAAGATATCGCCTTGTGGGCGATTACTTGGCATACAATCGACAGAACCAGTAAAGGGAAAATAAAAATAGTTAACCTAGTCTATACGGCGTAACAGAAGGTTACACTATTGACTAAACGGGTCCCCGGCAACGACGCCAAAAACTTGATCACGACTTTCTATGTCTAATACAATTTAACTGCAAGTGCACAGTCTATCGCGTAGTAATAAAAGATATCGATCCCACAAGGACTCGTAATCAAACTAGTGTTCTCGGGAGTTACTATGTTTAGCTAGGTAGATAATGTTTAAGGGAATAATTTCTATCACTAAAGGGAATTAAAAACGTTACTTGAAATATAATTACACGAATCGATATGCAATAATTATGTTCTTCGGGGATTTGACAAGTTACCGGTATATAAAATATTTTTTAGAATTTATTTAAGAAGAAAATAGTGATCTAAAGACTTTCGTCTCACGATGGTTGTTGACGCTAGTCGCAACTCTAAGGCGGAACGTATGTTGTCGCTATCCCGTTCGGGGTTAAAATCGCTTTTTGGAAATCTCTAAGTTCTAATCTATTTTAAAGTGCTTTCGCTGTTATTAAAACAAATGCCTAGTGTTTACTATCTGGTCTTAGCCGCAGCTGTCGCTTGTTGGTTCGTACCTTAATTAATTTCCCACTGTCGTGGCAAAACTACTTTTAAATAAGTTCTCGTTGTCGCGACGAACGTTTATTCAGGAAATACGTTTAAACACTCAGGCCATAAACAACTTTTGAAAAAGAAAGTTTTTAACCGGTTATTATCAAATCCCGTCTGAATTATTATTACATATCGATTACTCTGGTTTAGCTAGACATGGATTTGGAATAAGTAAAACATAAATAAAAGCAGAAACTTAGAACATTCATATTACTGAGAATTAAAGTTACAATTAACGAAATAATAAAAACCTGTAACGTATCCAATTGGCTTTTGGCCAAATCCCAACGATGTCGGCAGGATTGTGTCTTCAAACCAATAGAGCGCACAAACGAATATTGTAGAAATGGAATACAGGAATAAGGAAAGGAAACAAAAACAACAAGAATGAAACTAAATTTGCTCTGGAAAATAATTTGGGCAGCACTTCGTTATCTGAATGCGGCTCTCTTTCTCAGCTCTCCTCCTTCCCCTTTTATAGAGGTAAAAATGCTAACGGTTGTAATTTGAAGAAGGTGGACTTGGATTCAGAAAAATTAGGGAGTAGTGGTCCATTATTTGGGACTTGGAACTGGTATTTGCACGTTTAATTGAAGCTTTGCGTTTTTGCCTGCATGACGGTCGTCATGGAGGTGTGACGGTCGTCACAGCAGCAAAATGCGCATTCTATGTTTTTCATGTTGTTTTCATCTAGTTTTCGTCCATATTTCATCTGTAATTGCTTCTTTTCTTCATATTGCTTTGTTTGGACATGATCTTCGAATACATGCAAAATATCAGACAAATAACATGGAAAAAACCCGAAATTGGATTGAAACCAGTCAAAGATTAGTTGAATTATGCGTCAATATATATATATATATATATACGATTTCGCGTTATCAATCTCCTATGTGTAAAATTTGCTTTACATCATTCTTGATGCATTAGGTCGACCTATACAGGGCTTAGGTCGACTCAAAATTTGATAAAAATGTGTTTGTGACATTCTGGTACCCTTGCGTCGACTCTCAGTTACTGTGGAGGTTGATGCATATTGAATGATACAATATTGGAGCTCTCGGGTGCTCATGTGTCGATGCATGAACAGGCTACAGGTCGACGCACAATTGAAATTTATGCGCATATTTGCTTTCTAGCATGTTCAGGTCGACTCACAAGATTGTGGAGGTCGACCTCTCGGGTATTCGAGCATATTTTTCTACATCTTTGTGATTCAAAAAACTTTTAATTCTGTTATGTTGTCATATATATATATATATATATATATATATATATATATATATATATATATATATATATATATATATATTCATATTGCATCATTTTTTGTACAACAAACAACAAGAAAAGTGAAAATATACATTGAATTGCTCTTCATCTTCATTCTCACATTTGCATTCTTCAACAATCACACATAATCATCTTTATTGATCTTTGCTGTGTCGAGGTGATAATGTTCAAACTTAGGAATTGTATATCTAATTTGGGTTGAGAATTCAGTGGGTTTTTCTTGAATAAAACCTTTGGGGTTTTGTCCTCCAAGATCTTGAGGATTTGAGGGGTTTTGCACAAATCTTTGTTTCACAGGTTTAACCGAGTGAAAGGCTTGAGGAACAGTGGGTTTGGTCAAGTAAGTAAAGGTAACCAGAGGATTATGTTGAAGGATTTGGGGTCGAACATCTTGCAATCAGAATTAACTGAGTGAAATACTTGAAGAATCAAGTGAGTAGAGGTAACTAGAGGTTTGATCGAAGAGTTTAATGTTCTTGATTCAGCTAGAAGTAAAGGGTAAGAAGTGGATAGAATCAACATCAACAATTAGATTTGAGTGTGTGGCAGCTATAACTTCTCTTGTTAAAAACTTTACAACTAGATATTATACATATCTCAATTCTAGTTTTAGAATTGGGGGCAGATGTACTCGAAGCGAGGACGAAAGGGGAAGTGCCTAAACAAATTGAGTGTCATTCTCTCTCTCTATCTCTTTACTTTGTGTCGTTAATGTTTGTGTGAAATCAACTGTTCGATACTTGTGTAGTGCTGAAAAACTATTTTGAAAATTCTTTGTAATCACTTTGATTACAATTGTGAAAAATTATTCACTTTCATTTCAAAGGAAATTGAACTTGGGTGTTTGCACACCAAGTGTTCGACATATTGATCGCACACAAATTATTCGTAAACTTGTCAATTTAATTTTACCATTTATAATTCATTGGAAACCGGTTAATTTAAAGTGATCTTCATTTGAATAATTAACTGTGAAAATTATTGATTCTGTTATCTCATCAATATTATTCCATTCAGCTTCACATATCTGATCTTACCAATAACAGTTCGTTTAGACAATTTTAAATCCAAGGTCGCTTCCGCACATTTTTTAATTAATTTTTTAAGCGCCTATTTTATTAAAAATTAGCGATCTATTTAATCCCCTTCTAGATCAGTGTCGTCGTCTAATAGAGTGGAGTGTAAAACAACCAAGTTTCATGCCTGGATCACACTTTTCATCACCCACCTCATATGGATTGTAAATCAGATAGCCAGAGAAACTCTGCAACCATTTGAACCTGATACCTCAAAAAACCAGTTAACCATTTCTTTGATTCAAGTTCTTTTAGCTTCGTTTCTTTGCCCATAATCACTCATTGGCCTCCTCTAGCTAACTGAAGGACTATCATAGCTCGAAACCTCCTAGAACCTTCAACTCAGTTCCACCATTATTAACCTCTGAAGCTTTAACTGAAAAGGTAGCTACGAGTAAAATTCTGAGCAAATAAGCTATTAGTGTGTTTGTCTTAATTCACTAATCAAAAGCCTTCAACTACCTTGAATTTATTATTTGTATTAGTCATTTAATTTTACTTTGAAGTGTCATACCCAAAATTTGTCCTACCCTTTTTATATTCTTGTCCCAAGCATTTGCATTACTTCGATTCAATTGAGTTTGACCTAATCTTAGTCAAACAAGAAGTATGCTTCATTATCAAATTATCAGGCTATGACAAGATCATTTTGTTTCATGGTTGAATATCATCAGATCAAGGCCATTTTACAATTAAGGTTTATACAGTGTATCGTAGTGCACATTGCAAGCCATGATTCTCTAATTTTGAGGTTCTTACTCAAGAAGGTCCATAGTGAAGGTTTTGGTTCCTCAAGGTGCAAGTGGCAAAGTTCAAAGATTAATTCATTGGTGGTTTCATTTATTCAAGGTTGTAATTCAACCTAGTCCATGATCGATTCATGATTGAGTTCTAAAGATCAATTCAAGTTTTACTCATTTTAAGTGAAGAATTCAAAGATGATGGAATTTGGTTTTAAATGTGATTTTTGTGAATTCGATTCGATCATCACCATTCAAGTTTAAAGGATTTTATCATGGCCAATTTGAGATATTATTTGAATAAGTAAGGGCATGTTGGATGCAATTTGGGTTCATTTGGTTTCTTTGTTCATCATCATTATTCATGAAGATCCTTAATCAAGACAATTGACAATTCAAGTGTTGTTCAAGCAAATGGAGGTGCAAATTGCAAAAAGTAATCAAGGCCTAAAACCATTTCCATTATTATAAATGAAAGATCAAAATGCATCAAAAAATCCCAATTCAACTTTTCATCACAAAAATTCAATTACAAATCCCAAGTTGCAACTTCAAGGGTATGAATCCCAAAACCATTTACCATACAAATTGCAAGACAAAACAAAAAAGGAATAAACAAGCAAAATCTACAACATGAAGAAATGAACCAAAACGCAGCAAACATTGCAAGACGACATAACCAAAGACGACCCTACAATGATACAAAACGCAAGAGCATTACATGAAAAGCTGCAATTATACATGAACATTCAAAATGCAATGAAAACGTCATCACAACACACACTAAAACGGCAATGCAGTAGCAACACAATTTCTCCTAAAAGAACTCTATAAATTGATCTTCATTCTACACATTTTTCAAGCTTTTGATAGCTAAGATAACCCTGCAGAATCACCACCAAAACAATCACAAAACAACCTTCAATAACACTCTAAAACTCAAACCGTAAAATCATCTCATACCTTTAACTACAAACCTTCATAACCAATATCATAAACTATCTTCTTTAAATTTCCAACAAATACAAACATAAAACTGAAAACGTAGAACAAATTCAACAAAACAACAAACTCAACGCGACAAACAACGAAACACATGGGAACAGAGTAGAAGGAGGAGAGGGTAGAATTTGAGCACTTTTGTACCTGAGCATTATTGTTGTAGGTAGTATCATCATTTTCCTTCACCTTCGATTTCGTCACGGATTTGTTTTTTTAAGTTTGTAGTTTCATCTTCGATTGGTGAATTAGGCTGAGTGTTAAGCTAATTGATGGTGGATTTGGGAAGAAGAGGTTGTGGCGATTAAGGTGATGGCGTTGTCGCCGCCGCTGCCGCTGCTGTGAGGCGTGCTGTTGTTTTACTGCTAGTGCGATGAAGAAGAGAACTAGAAGGTGTGTGTGTGTTGTTTGTTACTTATTTCTTTTAAGAACAATACTTATTCCTTCAAGAGATTCATGGGCTCAGCCCATGCATTTGTGTTGGATTTCTATCCACATCTCATAGTGCACACAACCCATCCTCCTCTTTTTTATTTTTTTCTTTATATTTTTCTCTCTTTCTTTTGTTTTAATTTATTTTGTTTCTATCTTTTGTCCTTATTATTTTCTTTTATTTTATACCTTAATTTCTTTTGATAAATCACTTTGTGATTCTTTCTTATTATAATTTTTTTTTGTTTTTATTTTTCACTTTTTTTTTTTTTGATGAAATCTTGATTTTAAGGTGAAATGATCCTTAGGTTGCTTAACCTTCAATATTTCAAACATGTTTATGAGTGATCATAAGATCACTTTTGACACGTTGGAGTTTTGATAGGTTGCCTTTAGTTGGTCATTTTAAATCTCTTGATAATAGATGAGACATTTTCTTCTTTTCTTTTTGTGCTGCATGGCTTTAGGAGAATGATTTACATATCATTTCTCTAGCATATTTTAACACAAACATTATTATGGACCGGCCTCCCATAGTATGATATTCATATAGATCATGCTACAATTACTTAACATAATTCTACATTGGTCCCGATTCGAGAAAGCGACCATTCGATCAATAACCATTAACCATTAACAACTAACTCCTAACATCTAACATTTACCTTTACATTCTACAATTTATTTCTCGCCATTTAATTTCTGTCATTTGCTTTCCGCTCAGTTATCATTCATGCACTTATTTTATCATTTCTTCATCTTATTAAATTTCCCTAAAAAAATACTTTTCGCTAAGTTATCATTCATGCGCTTATTAAATTTCCGTCATTTAAATTTTCGAAATTTACTTTCCGCTTAGTTATCATTTCTTCATCTTATTAAAAAAATACAAAAATATGATAAAATGGTTAAAAACCCTAAAAAAAAATTAAGCTTAGACTATGGTTACTATCCTAGCATCATGGAGTTTTGGACCTTATAGTTAAACCCTAGCAAAGGAAACTTGGATTGGACTTCTTTATTTTCATTGTCTTAGCTTATGACACCTTGCAAAATATTAATAACTTACTATTGGGTTTTCTTATAATTAATCAAGACCTACCCCCAATGTGTAAGTCGATTGTCTCGTGCATTGCCATCAACCTTAACCTAACACAATTAGGTCCTCCCTTCCAATCATTTCAAAACCTTACAACACTTCGAATGAAAATTCAAACCTCTATCAACATCGAGTATTTTCTATAAACCAAATTAAACCATTTAATCATACATATACCTTATTTCATTAAAGGTGAAAAGAGAGACGGTCTGGAGCCTTCAATTCCTCTCCTCGATTGTTTGGGTACGAGTTACCTTTCTCGTTAGTCGAACAATTGTCATCTCAAAAAAACTTATAATCTAATTCACTTCAAACCATTTCCATAACAAATTTAATCAAATCTATTTTCCTAAACACTTAGATGAAAAAGAGAGTGGTCTAGAGTCTTCTATTCTCTCTTCCGAATACTTGGATACAAGGAGCCTTCCTTGGTCATTCAAGTACTTGTCATTCGTTCAAAACACTATAATAATATTGAACCCTTTCACAATTAAGGATGAAAAGAAGATGGTCTCGAGCCTTCGATTCTTCTCTTTGATTATTTGGATACAATAAGCCTTCCTTGGCCATTCAAGTAATCGTCATCCAAAAAAAATCAACACATTAACTCAACTTCTCGCCCCCGTGTGATTAAAACTTTTTCTTAAAAGAACAATTTTTAGTCCCTTCTAATGTGCATACAAACTAAAATGCTTAAGCCTCCACCGAGAGTAGACAAGCTAACGTTTAGGCTTTAGAACGCGAACTAAACATTTTTTCGATAAAACCAACCAACCAACCGTAGTCCCACGAACTACGGACGCTCGGATTCTTCATTTTACAAAAGAAGATACGTAGACACAAGGGTCCCAATCCTTGGCGAGCACCCTAATAAAAAAACCACTCATTTCCATTTAGCAAACAAAATCCTTTTCTCTTACCTCTCTTATTATCTGCTTAGAAGAAAACAAATAGTATAAGTTAACATTCAATCACAAATTAGACTAAGAGGTTAACGTTGGGTAAAATGGACGTGAGAGGTGCTAATACCTTCCCTTTGCGTAATTGACTTCCGAACCTATAATTTGGTTGAGATGACCATTTTCTTCTTTTAAAGATTTTAATGCTATGTTAAGCAATCATAGCAAAATCTATTAAGAAGATCAAACTATGGGAGGTCGGTCAATAACAATTTATTTACCATACATGTTAGAGATACGATAGAAACCATACTCATAAAACATGTATCACAAGTAAAAATAAAGGAGGGACCAAGCACTAAGGCAAAGAGATAGGTCCATTACATCAATCATCCTTTATGATAACTTAGGACAAACTTATACATCAATCTAAAGTACCTCAAATTATTCATGATCAATTGGAAGGTAGATTTGAAATGATGAAAGCTCATCAAGCATCAATCCAAACTTCATGAACAAGATGGACTCTTAATTATCCAATTGATCAAGAGAAAAAGGAAAAAGAAAAAGAAGGAAAAGAGAGGAAGAGAAAAACCAAATTGAATCATGACTTGAGATTCATCTATCATCAATTTCAATCACATCTCTTGGTGGATTAAGGTACTAAACATATCATCAACCCAAAGCACCAAAAATGATTCAAATAATCATTTAATAGTAGATTTGAATTAACGAAGATTCATCCAACCTCATCAACACTCAAATTCCATTGAGATTGAGGAAGATTTTGATCAATCAAGCCCTAATCCAAGTTAACAGAAGTCAAACAAAATTAAAATGCAATAATAAACAATAAAAAGGCATGGAAAATGATTTTTAAAATGATTTTAAATTGAAAATAAAAGAGAAAAACCCATAAAGCACTTCAAAAAACCAAACAAATGGCTAAGAAAATTATGAAAAGTCAGAAACAATTCAAATAACATATAATAAATTTTTTAGAGTTTTTAAATGCATGAAAGTATTCTAAACCAATTAAAATGCATGAAATATGAAAAAAAATGATGAAAAATATTAAAACACAATAAAATTGTTCAAAAATTAAAAAGAGATTTTTCTGAATTTTTTGAGATTTTTTTGGATGAAAATATGATTTAAAATGAATTTTATAAAAAAATCAAATAAAAATAAAGAAAAAGAAATAAATAAGGAAAAAGTATCAGCCATTAGATCTGGTCAACTATGATGAAGTAAGCGCATCATATGGCTCAGATCTTGAGGCACATAGTGGATCTTAAGTGAAATAACACGCTGGATCAAATTTGAAATAAAACAAACTCAGGCCACTACTGTGCACTTTCGGTCATCTTCTCCAGTGAGTTGCTCACCGGAGTTTGGCATTTGGTTAGCTCAAGGCATGAAACCACCACCATTATAACCGTATCATCAGTGTGAATTCAACTATATACTTCATTTTCATTTATTGAAAGCGAACATGGAGAATTTTGGAAAAAACTCAGTGAAAAACAAAATATGAAAAGTATAATTAAATGCCATATACGATCAACCAAAGCAAGATAAGTTAAAGGAAAGAATCAGACAGTATCATGCTACTTTGTGGTAACTTGTTTAAGTAACAACGAAGCCAAAAACTACCTTGTCCAAATACGATCAGAAGTTGCTGCAAGGTTGATTTGGTTAGCACGATTCATAGGCTCTCAAGGCTTGGGAATTGTTGCAATAGCTTCAGTAGATGATGTAGGTGCTAATGGAATCAAGAAATTAAGTTGAAATTGCTTAGAATTTGAAAATGATTTCTTAAATTTTTAGTGGAAATTCTAAGTTGGAGCAGGATTTATAGAGGCTTTCTAAGCTTGAAATTGAGTGCAGAAGATTCTTCTATTTATAGCTGAAGTGAGTGAATGAAATATGTGTGAAAATTAGTTAGAATTTGTGTGATCCCATGTGCAAAGTCTGTGACGAAAATTTGATTCCGAAGCTAACCAAAATGCAACTAAAACCTTGCCAATTCAAGTTGTTTTTGCTCCGCAATTATCACTTAACATCATCATGGATAAAACACGTGCAAAGCTTGGCGCAATTTGGAATAATCTGTGATTTGCAAATTCTGATCTGAGCAATTTTCAGTTCCAATTAGCCATGTTCAAACCATTGTGAAATTGTGTAGACTTGACCATTGCCTCTCATTATTTTTGCCAAATGATCACAACATAAAATAGAGTATAATGCAAAAAGAAATGTTTCATGTGAATGGTTGAGCAAAAAGTTATGAGCTTGTAAAGTTGGCACCATAACTTATGATTAGAGGTTAAAATAATTCTAAGTCCAAAATGACCTATAATGTCTTCAAACTTTTCATGGCTTTCAAAGAATAATTAGCCATTGATCCTTGAAACAAACTTGTAGAGGGCATTAAATATGACAATTGGAAAAAAGAAACACCTACAAAAGTTAAAAATTGAGAGTGTTATGATCTTCGGAAGTTAGGAGAATAACACTTGAATTTATTTTCCAAACTTTTGATCCTTGAAACAAACTTGTAAAGGGCATCAAATATGATAATTGGAAAAAAGAGACACCCACAAAAGTTATAATATTTCCAAACTTTTGATGATCTTCCAAGCATAATTGGCTCTTGACTTTGTCATACCTCAAATTTTTCCTACTTGTATATAACCTTCATTTGTGTATCCAGCTACTTAATATTATTCAAAAATTCAAAAATATGTTGTTGCTACAAAAAGGAGATGTGTTTCAGGAAGGGCTGTCAGCTCAATTGTGTATGTAGTGTAAATTGAGGTCACCTAGTTATGACCTAATCTTAGTCAAGCAGGGGTTTGTTCATAATCAAGGTCAAGATGCATTGATTCAGGTGTTGTGTGGTTGAAGATTTAATTAGGGTTTTGTGCCTCAAGGTGAAGTTCTTGTTAATTCACAATCAAAATGGCATTGGTTTAAACTATGCTAATTATGGATTGATTCAGACAAGTTCGAATTGGCTCTGATGATTGGTCATAAGTTCAAAGATTCATGTGAAAAGTTAATTTGCAGAAGTATTGTTGAAAGGTCAGTGGAAAGGCAATTTGTAACCAAAACTCATTCATATCCATATTTTCAATACCCCATATCCAACTTTAGTTCATTATCCATTACTTCCATTTAGTCTATTTTAGTCCATTTCAAGTTGTATCCCCATAACCATTTCATATCCACATTCCATTTTTAACCAAATATCCAACTATCATTTTTATTGATATCCATTTCAAGATGATCCAATTTCCAAATCCATCTCGATTATATCCGCATTTTAATTTTTTTATGTCTCAAAATCTATTTCCTTTTACAAAAACCCAAATGTGTTCATTACAAATTGATTTCCTAAGACCATTGCAATTGTAAATTTTACAAAATGGCCAAATTAAAGTCCATTATAATTGAAAATGCTAAAAAAAAACAATGGGAGTGGGCCCATTTGGATTGTCTTGTTTGCATTAAACAAACTTACAAGAAGAGCATCTTATATGCTACACTTTGGGATGACAAGCCACCAAAACACAATAACACACCCCATGAAAAGCTGGCCCCACGCAAGCCATGTCCTCAAACGCAAGTTTTATGCAATTCTCATCCAAAGCCAAGCTATCACGCGAATAATCTTGCCAAGCAAATCACATTTCCTTCAGCCACAAATTAGAACCAAAGCTACAAAACCAATACCTCACAAAGTCATATTTATGAAATATAAAAAGTCATTCCTGCAAAAGAAAAACACACGTTGTTGTAATAACCACTACCCGAAAGCCATTTTTACGAATCTTGCAACAAACCAATTTTCAAAGCGTACAAATACCGTACCTGCACAAAACGTCATCAAATTCCAAAACGGAAAATTTGTTCTCCTTATTATACCACCCACTCTTCTATAAATAACAGAATCCTTTCACTACAAAGGGGGGGGGGGGAGCCACACATATTCATCGGAATCGTTCCTAAACCCCTACTCCTTCTTCACCCAACCTTCGAATCACCCACAACAAACCAAGCAACACTGCTACACGGCAGAACCCATAACAAAACTCAAACCAGAAATCAGATCCAGAAACGAGATGAAAGAGAAAACTTAGGTAAAAACACGAACGAATAAATCAACATATACCTGAACACAAACCGAGTGATTGAGACGGAAAGAGAAAGATAAAAGCGAGAAGGAGAAGAAGGTGAGGAACCTGATGGTTTGGTTTGACTTTCAACTTCGTCCTCGTGGCTGCAGGGAGACATTGTTGTTGTTGTTGTTGTTGAGCTACCTTTTTCTTTTTCCACCTTTTCCATACTTCCATCTTTCTCCGTCATTCCCTCCATCTTCAGCTTCCCCCTATCCTTTCTCGTAGTCGAACTACAAGAGCTCTGATTCCTCATTCTCATCAGAATGAGCATACGTAGGCACAAGGGCCCCAATCCTTGGCGAGCACCCTATTCCTATAACCACCCACTTCCCCTTAGCGTTTTTATCCTTTTATCCTACCAATTCGCATTTACCATTGAGAAGAAAACAAGAAAGCTTAGATACCGCCCACCGTAAATCACCCTAAGAAGTTCCCATTGAGTACACCGAACGTGAGGGGTGCTAATACCTGCCCCTCGCGTAACCTACTCCCGAACCTAGAACATCGGTTGCGACAGTCGTGTTCCCGTCCTTTCATTTTAAAGGGTTTTCTAGATATTTTCATTTCCCGTTTATCTGGGATAAATAAAGTTTGGTGGCAACTCTCTAGAACTGCATTCCGTGCCTTTTGTGCGAGGGTCGCGTTTCTCGATTTGAATTTTCGAGGTGCGACAGCTGGCGACTCTGCTGGGGATATTTTCTTCATGAAAGAGATAGTTGAGCCTATATTAGGGTTTTATGAAGAGCGTTATCTTCGTTCGATTTTTTTTCTTCTTGTTTATGTATTTGTTCTCTTATGGCTTTTATTTTTGCTTGTTATCTTTGCATGTTGGTTCTTGGGATGACATCATGAGTAAGGCTCTATGCCCGAGCTTTGGTAAAAGCAGAGAGAACGTCTAGTTTAGAATTGGTAGTCAAGTAGTGTTAGTCCCCAAGGACTTGCTCCTTGTGTGCCTAACATGAAAGCTCCCCTAGAGGAAACCTATTTGTAGATCTTATTGTAACACAACTAGCCTGTTGCACGACTTGATTAATGAAGGGTTTGTGATTCTGGGAACCCTTTTAGCATCAGTTTTATA
The DNA here is from genome assembly GCA_963859935.3 of Lathyrus sativus. Lineage (NCBI taxonomy): Eukaryota > Viridiplantae > Streptophyta > Magnoliopsida > Fabales > Fabaceae > Lathyrus > Lathyrus sativus. The sequence continues at coordinate 687,357,042 of OZ012741.1, read as the reverse complement.
TTGGTGGTTGCGTAGTGTTAGTCTCCAAGGACTCGCTCCTTATGTGCCTAGCATGAGGACTCTGCTCAGGATAGACCTTGTCGTCATTATCGTCGTAATACATCTAGCATGTTGCATAACACTGATGTGACTAGTGTCCGTGATCCTGGGAACCTTATCCGTCAATGAAGAAATCATCCTGTGAATGGGTTTATGGGTAAAGAATCTAGATCTTCCCGTATAGGGTTTACCTGTAAGATTTCTTTGATCAAAAACTAAGATTACTTACCGGTTACAGTGACTAGCTTCAGATTTGTTCGAACCTGTGATCCTCGATCCTAGATCTTGCATCTTGCATTGCATTTTGCATACATGTCATTGCATTGCATCTATTGTGCATCTTGCATTTCATTCCTCCAGCAGAATCTCACTTCTCCTTCCATCCTCTCCAGTGAATCAAGTTGATTCCTCGACACCAGTATGCAACTAGAGCTAATACCAGACGTATGATAGAGCAGATTCAGCAAGAGCAAGTTGCCTTCAGAGAGGAGTTGAACTCCATCAAAGGAAAGATATACCAGATTCTTGAAGCCTCCCTTACGGCCAGAAAGGAAGAAGAGCTATGTGAAGTTGTTGCCGTCAACAACAATGGTTAGGTGCAAGGGTCTACCTCAAGGCTCTCAGTTCCTATTCCTAACCCTTATGGGATGCCAATGAACTTCGCTACCACAACTGAAGGAACCACCTCTCAATGAATCCCAGCGCTTGAAGTTACTGTTGGAGCTATCCCGCAAGCCCAACCTATTATCGTTCAGATCCTTATTCCTCATATCGAAGAGAATCTGTTGGATCAATATGATGATGTTCAAAATTATCATGCTGCTATCCCTATTTCCAGTCTTGTTGCTGCTTAGGATTTAGAAGCCATCAAAATGTGTCGCGATCTAGCTAAAGAACTCTGAGTCATAGAGGGACACAATTCAAATTCTCTCAGTGCTATTGAATTGTGCTTGGTACCAGATGTTGTCATTCCTCCCAAGTTTAAAGTTCCCGAATTCTCAAAGTACAAAGGCCTCAGTTGCCCGAACATTCATCTAAAGATGTACTGTCGCAAAATGGCTGCTTATGCCAGAGATGAAAAGCTTATGATTCATTGCTTCCAAGACAATTTGTCTGAGGCATCACTTGAGTGGTATATGCAGCTAGAGCGTAACAGTGTGCACACTTGGGCTGAGCTAGCTGATGCATTTGTCAAACAGTACAAGTATAACAATGATCTCGCTCCTAACTGTACTCAACTTCAGAGTATGGCTCAAAAGGACAGCGAATCCTTCAAGGAGTACACGCAATAATGGAGAGAGCTAGTTGCAATGGTGCACCCACCTTTTGTTGACCGTGAATTGATTGATATCTTCATGGGTACCTTTCAAGGCCAATACTATAAAAAACTAATTGATAGTGTGTCTGCTGGATTCTCTAACTTAGAGATTGTCGGTGAAAGAATCGAGGAAGGTCTGAAAAGCGGAAAAATCCAAGGAGGTACTAGCGGCCAGGCCGGTGCCAAGAAGCCTTTCAATGGATACAAGAAAAAGGAGGGCAAAACAAATTCCATCTCTGCACAGAAAGGGAAAGCTCCTCAAAGAGCTCCTGCTCCTATGCCTTATCAAATCCCCTATCACCAGTATCCGTATGTTGTTGATGTTCAATACGCTCCAATGCCTTATCATCCAGCTGTTCAAGTTGTTCAGGCTCAAATGTCTCAACAAAAGGCTCCACAACAACAATCTTACAATCAGAAAGGGTATCAGTATACTCCTCAACATCAACAACAGCAAGCTGCCCGACAACACTATCAGCCTAATCAGCAGAGGACGTGGAGGTCAGATAGATTTTTTGATCGTCTACCAATGCCATATGCTAATATTTTTGCTCAGTTGCTGGAGAAAAAGGCCATCATTGTGAGAGATTTAGCTCCCCCAACCGTCATTCCTGCCGACTATGATGCAAACGCCCATTACGAGTTCCATAAGGGCGTTCCAGGTCATACAATTAAGAACTAAAGAGCTTTCAAGCATAAAGTTCAGGACATGATTGACAGGAATGCTATCAACTTCAATGGGAAGACTCCAAACATCATGAACAATCCAATGCCACCGCCAAGCTAGTGTCAGCATCAGTCAAGTCAAATCAAATCAAGTCAAGTTTATCTCCCTGAAGAAGGCAGTCATGTTGCCATTTCATCTTTTGCATTCTTGTATTTTGTCTTTGTTCGTTTAAGTATTGTACGCTTTAAACATTGCCATTTGTATTTGGTTTTTGTTAATGTATTGATTATGCATTCTTTAAATTAGTTATGTCGTATAAACTCATTCTTATCACAAATCACAGGCACATGTTTTTGTCCACTTCACTCTTTATCAATTGTTGTTTAGCATGATTGGAGGGAAGATGATGGAAAAAAAATACCCATAATTGCAAATGATATGCTTTCAAACAGAATATCTTCGCTGATGTGCAGGCATTGTTTCAATCCCTAAATACTGGAGGTACAAGGAGTTAATCCCTAGTTAAGCCGCTTCGAGCCTAGAAGTAGCAGTTTCCTTCGGATCTGTTTGCTTTTGTTTCCTTGATGTTGTGACATTGGTCGTGACATCCGGTTTGACCTCTGATTCTCAACCTTTGCTTTCTTGGACCCCAATATGGGTTTCTGTTTACCAACAAATCCCAGTTCAGACTTGTTTCCTGCTTTATGACCACTTTGTAGAATTTTTTCTAGAGTGTCAGTCCCAGTGTTTAGCATCCTTAAGGATTTTGACATCTGATATAGTTTAGATTCCAACAGGATGACCTCACTTTTGAGAGAGTCTATGGTTGCCAGATGATCCAGTTTCTCAGCCTCTAATTCCCTTATGCTTTTCTTCTGTTGCTCTCTTTGCTGATATATTTCTGCACTTCTGATGCATAGCTTCTTATATGAAGCTGCAAGTTCATCAAATCTCAGCTCATTTTCACTTGAGTCACCATCAGATATGCATACACTGTTTAGAACAGTGACATGTTTGGTAGATTCTTCACCTGATCCACTCTCCGAGTCTCCATCAGACCAAGTGACTGCTAGGCCCTTCTTTTGCTTCTTGAGATAGGTGGGACATTTTGCTCTAATGTGCCCATATCCTTCACATTCATGACACTGAACTCCTTTGCCTTGGCTGGGCCTTCCTTCATTTTTACTTCTTCTGCTAATATCAGAAGAAGTGTTTTTGTCATTAGGCCTAGACTTGTGATCTTTTCTTTTGATCAGTTTGTTAAATTGTCTTCCAAGCAAGGCTATTGCTTCTGACAGATTCTCCTCACTTTCACTATTGTCTTCCTCAGAGTCATATGCAGTATTTGAGACAAGGGCTATGCTTTTGTTCTTCTTCTCAACCTGATCACACATTCCCATCTCAAAAGTTTGGAGAGAACCAATGAGTTCATCCACTTTCATGTTGCTTATATCCTGAACTTCTTCAATAGCAGTGACTTTCATGGCAAACCTCTTAGGTAAAGATCTTAGAATCTTCCTCACAAGCTTTTCTTCAGACATCTTTTCTCCTAAAGCTCCTGAGGTATGGGCAATCTCAAGAATATTCATGTAGAATTCATGAATAGTCCCATCCCCCTTCATTCTCAGATTTTCAAGTTTAGTAGTCAGCATCTGCAATTTTGACATCTTGGCCTTTAAGGTACCTTCATGAGTTGTTTTGAGGGTATCCCAAACCTCTTTGGCTAATTCATAGTGATGCACCAGTTTGAAAATGTTCTTGTCTATTCCATTGAATAGAGCATTCAAGGCCTTAGAATTCCCAAGAGCCAAGGCCTCTTGTTCTTTGGTCCATTCTTCCTCAGGTATTAACACAGATAATCCATCTTTATCAGTCTTCACTGGGTGTTCCCATCCTGAGTTTGCAGCTCTCCATGCCTTGCTGTCTAAAGACTTCAAGAAGGCTATCATCCTAGGTTTCTAGTAGTCATAATTTGAGCCATCAAGAATTGGTGGTCTATTTGTGAATCTTATATCCTTCTCCATAGTACCAGAATTTATCTTCCCTAGATCTCACCCAGAAAATAACAGGAAGGGTGCCTGCTTTGATGCCAATTGAAATTATAGGTACCCAACAGTGGATGTTATCACAGATGTTATGACATCCACTGTAACACAGACTACAAAACAAACTGTAAATGAAAAATGTAAATAACACAAGTAATTGTTTACCCAGTTCAGTGCAAACAACACCTACATCTGGGGGCTACCAAGCCAGGGAAGAAATTCACTATTAGTAGAATTAATTCAGAGTCAAACACCCAGTTTGCACTCTTCACTTAAGACCTATCCAATGACACTTCAGCCTAACACTAGACCAGAGTTACCAACTCACTCCCCCTCAATCACAGCAGTGATATCAACCAATTCAAAGTTACAAATAAAATTGAAGACACACTTCAAACATGTCTTGATCTTGCTTCACAGCTTTGATCAAGTGACACAACACTCTTTCTTAAAAGCTTTAGAGTGACACACTTAACAGACAACTTAAGAACTCTAGACCAATGCAATCATACAGCAGATAATTGCTTGGTTTACAAGTATTCCTAAGACACACTAAAACACGTGAAGAACAGAATTCTTCACTCACAAATATACGTTCTCTAAAACCCTGTCAAGAACTCTCTTCAAATAGGATTTCTACCTCTGTATATATAGGTAACATACAGTCCTTGGGCCTTCATGCAGAAGTTAGGTTTACCCAAGGCAACCCTCTCTTCATGAAACTACGCACGTCCAATTGAGTCAGGGGCATTCCATGTTATCTTTAGCAATGCTTGATATGTCGCCTTAGATAACTAGGCTTCCTAAAATGTTTCCTGAAGTATAGCCTGAGCTAATACCAGAAACTAACACCTGCGCGCCCTGATGTTATACGCTTGATGTCATTACATTCACCATGACATCTAACTTAAGTTTCTCTTAGCTATTAAAACTTACCCTGCTGAATACTCATTATGTATGTCATAACATCACTCATGACATTCATACATCCATCAATGTTTTGCCACAAAATGCAGCCAATCAAAAGCATCTACACAATTAACCAAATAACTAGGACATCACCTAAATGACTTACAACAACTATATATCCAAAAAATTCCTTTTGGGGCATGATAATTAATTAAAATGACTTAGCCAATCAATTGGCTCATCAATTTTGCCCAAGGATTATTTCCTTTTTTTATTTTTCTAACTCCTATATAAAGGAGGCTCGCCTCCACTTCATTACATGCTACTTTCCAACGAATTACATTTTCTTTGGAATCTATATCTTTATTCTCTCTCTCTCTCTCTCTCTCTCTCTCTCTCTCTCTCTCTCTCTCTCTCTAAAAATATTTCTTTTCACTTGAGGTTGCCTTAGTGCTTTTGAGTGAAACTTTGCTTGTGTGGAAGAGCTTGTAAGTGGTCGTGTTGGTCGTTTAATTCTTAAGAGTGCGTTTATTGAGATATCGATTTTGTTTTGTGGAATAAACCAGTCATAAAATCTTTGTGGTTGGTTTCTTAAGCTTTTTCCAGAAAAGATTTGTTTTAGTTAGTGAGACAAGCCTAAATCTATAAATAGTTTGTTAGCTTAGTCTAGGGTAAAAGCTATCATTGGTTGGGATAAGCCAATAAAAATCTCAAGATCAGATTGTATTAAGGTTTGTGGCCATAAGTTGTCGAATCATAAAAGTTTATAGTCAAAATATCAAGAAGACCTCTTGAGGACGAGACTAGGTCAACATTCGCCAAACAAGGATAACTCTCTAGTGCAATATTTTTAACCCTTACTCTGTTTATTTTCTATTATTTACCGTTTTAATTAGGTTGATATTTACTCTTTAAATAATATACTAACAAAATTCTAAGCTTAATAAAAACATATAAAAGTAATTGTGAATTTTGAATAACACAATTCACCCCCCCCCCCCCCTTCTTGTGCTTGATATCACTTGTTCAATAATCTGGTATCTTTATGAAGGTAGTCACCTCCCCAAAAGAATCGTTCTTAGTGACCTAATTCAGCTTTGAAGGACACTCAGCCCAAGGAGATTGTCGTTCCTCCTCCTATACCCTCTTTTCTAAAATTGGAGGCGGGGTTAGTTCTTCCACTATCAAAATAAATGCAACATCCCCAAGCTAATCCACCTCGAGCACAGAAGCCGAAGCATCTATAGCCAGTGAAATAAAAGGGGTTGGAGCAGAAGCAGTAGCCACCAAAGGAATGGGGGGAAAAGAAGAAGTTCCAATATTCACCACATCCCGAACACCTTGAGCATCATCAAGGCTCTAGAACATGTTCAACTTGCTTATTTTATCCCTGCTATCTACAAAACACAATCATATAAGTCAAAATAAATGCATGAAGACTCTGATCTTGCCAAACATATTCCTTCTCTCTCAAGATTAACTGCACTCAAGTTATCATGAGTATCAATTCGCCTTTTCCTCACATTGGTAGAAGGCACCTCACCAGGGTCGAACCTGTCCTCAGAGCCAAGCCCTTGAAACTAGGATTTCATTTCCTCCTTCATTGTCACCTTGTTTGTAGAAAGAGAACCAGGTTGGTATAATAGAAACGAGCACTCCGGTTAAAATGGATTTTAGACCAGTATTTCATATATGAAAATCGAAAGAAAAAAAAATAAGAAGCAAGAAGAGTCAACATAGAGATAGCAGAAAACAGAATGAGCCTTGAGGGTTAGGGGATTCACTAATAAAAAATGTCACATACAGTCCCCCCGGTCTAGAGTAAAGGGTTGAACCCATGGTTGACCAGATGGAAGTAAATGAGCCCCTGATTGCGAAAGCTATCCGAGGAAGTATGCCTCAGATGGAAAAGATAAAATAATAAATGAAGAGATGGCTTTTAGGACTTGTGCTTGACGTATAGTTGGAAGACCCTTATGTATGCCCATGACCTCGACTAAAGCTAGGAAGGAGCAATTTTTAAATTTTTCCGGACGACTACCTCAAATTCAGAAAAAGGCAACCATATTCCTACTCTTGTAAACAAACACTTGTAGAACATGACCATGCAGTCATCAAAAGAACTGCATATCCTCTTCTTTCCTGAAACCAGAAGGACTGGCCACTCTGAAGAATCGTCGATTATAATGTTAACATCACTTAGGGAAGCCTCAGTGCCCAAAGCCGAAGAAGTGCCCGCTACTTTTGCATCTACCTAGTCATACTCTAACACAGTCAGTCGACGTTGAAGATTTAAGTATTCCAACACCCCAGCACCGTTAGGCTCATAACCTTCCATCTGCAGACGTACCTGGATGAAATCTTTGGCACGATCCCTGCTTTGAAAATTGGCACGTACCTCCTCTTTTAACAAGATAGGATGAGGCATAAGGACCTTGGCACAATTTACTCTTCCACCAACATTTGATATAAGAGAGTATAATAACCTATAAGAAGAAGTGTCTTCCTCCATGGAATTGTCAGATACCCTTTTATCCCAGAATCGTCAGATAAAAGTATGATTTTTTGTCCTACGTGATCACTGCTAGGAGAATGGTGAGGAGCATCAGGGGATGACCCAGGTGAAGTTTCCACTTCATAATCGCTCACTAAATCAATATTTTTATCACTCATCTTGGCTAAGAAATAGGAAATGATGAAGGAAAAGCTTGAGTTAAAAGGGTACCTAGTTATAGGAGATTGATGAAGCAGGGGGAGACAAAAAGGCAAAAACTTTAAGCGAAGCTCTAAATCACTTCTAGTGATATTCCCAAGGAAGAAAGAACATATATGTTTTTCTAGAAAGTAACTGAAAGCTGGAAAACTCAAAGGTTGTGAAAACTTTCAAATACTCAATTCATTCTATTTATAGGCAACAATAGTTGAAGGAAAAAGACCGACTGTGAACAAGAATCACAATATCAATGACAAGATTTACACTCATGGATACACACCAACTTGAGTGCACTCAAGTACTTTGTAAACTGCATCATACCCTAACTAGTCATGTCACTACACATGTCAGGAATGGGTAAAGAAGTGTTTCATCAATGGAACCGCATTAAATATGCATGTTCTTTATTACTTCTTCAAAAAAAAAAAACTAATCCCAAGTGATCTAGTTCTATTCCACATTGAATTACGACATGGAGGTCGGTCAATGATACTTAAGGCTTCCTTCGGCTCCTTCAGTTCCCGACAAAGCATTGGGGCCAACTATTCTAAACCGGCCATAGGCCTAAATTACCAAGACCTAATCCGTCTCTAACCCACTCTACTCGACCCAAATTATAAAAGCAGTTCACATGCAAAGAGCAATGTACAATCTATGATCTCCAATTTCATTATACTCATCTTGAATCTTGAAATGACTTGGGCGTTGGAGTGTTAACCATGCAAATACACCTTGTTCCACCGTAAAGGAGGTTGGTGCAAATTTACGTTGGTGCAAGTTTAAGTTGGTGATATTAGAGATGGCGCTAATAATAAGTCCTTGTTCAAGGATTTTTCTCATATGATGTTGAATGAATTTTAAATGTCTATGATGGGAAACTTTGATAGTTTCTTGTATTACAAATTCATCAATCAAAGGAATGCACATTCATCAATCAAGTTAAATATTGCAAAGAGCTATTAAAAATATTTAACATGGATAAAACAAAGTCAATCTCATCTCTAAAATAAAAAGTAGTTGAAGAGAGAAAATATTGAGATATGGTATGTTCCCCCTTTATCTTATTAGATCTTGTCTTGATATTATATTTGTTATTTGTTTGTGTGCTTGTTTTTAGGCAAACTATAAATAATATATATATATATATGATGGGAAAATACCTAATCAAATACCTAGTTAAAATTTAGTAATATAATGTTATTTGATTTGCCTAAAAATAGTATCAAAGTTTCCCATCATATATATATAATATTTTAACTAGGTATTTGATTTCATACAAACATTACATTACTAAATTTTTACTTTACACGTAATATTTTTTATCAAGTTGAGATGGGTCTCAGGCAAGGGGGTCCTATTTCTCCCTTCCACTTTCTTCTTGCAGCAGAAGGCCTTGTAAGTAGGGGTAGGAATAGGTCAGGTCAACTAATCGGGGTCTATAGCCTAGCCTACACAGGCACAGGTCAAGCCAGACTTTTTTTCAAATAGAAAATGTCTAGGCTTTTTTATAAGCCTATTTAGTTTGAAAGGTTAGGCCAGAGGCCATAAAAAAGTATTTTACGCCTATCAGGTCGGCCTATTTAAATAAATATGAAGAATTTTATCATTTTTATATTGTATTTGTATTTTGAATTAAAATAAAAATTTAAAGCTTAGTTATCTTGAAGAACTTATGAAAATAAGTTTAAAAAATAACCTTATGAACAATGTCATAAGTTGTTTTCATAAGTTCTCTCAAACAAATAGTATCGTAAAACTTATGTTAATGTGTAAACTTGAATAAATCAATGAACATAAGAATTTAGCCTCATTGATCTTTTAATTTGTTAGTCTATTTAAACATTAATTTAATTCCTCATTTACAAATGTTCAAATACAATAGGCTTTTATGTAGCCTAGTAGACCAAACAAGCCTTCAAAAAGGCCATGGCCAGGCCTAAAAATAAACATATGATAGGCCATAGGCCAGCCTTATGCTTTGAAACTTTTAGTAGGCTAGACTTAAGCTTGGCAAATCCTAGCTCGGTCCAGCTTATTTTCACCTCTACTTGCAGGTTTTATTCAAAATATAGCCTCCATCAATCAGCTTCAAGGGTTTCATGTTAGTGAAGAAATCAAGTTTAATCTATTGCAGTTCGCAGATGACACAATAATTTTTTGTGATGGAGAATGGAACAACCTTTGGAGCCTTAAATCTATTTTAAGGGGATTTGAACTTGCTTTGGGATTATGTGTTGATTTGTCCAAAAGAAAAGTTTATGGTTTGAACTTGAAAAACGATTTCATCAAAGTTACTTCTTTTTTCCTCTCTTGTGATATAGGAACCATTCCCTTCAATTTCCTTGGTATAAGTGTGGGTTCGAATCCTCGAAGAAAATCAAGTTGGAATTCAGTTCTATCCAAACTTCAAAAAATTCTCTCTTCTTGGAATAGTAAGCAAATGTCCATGGGTGGAAGGATTGTAATGTTAAATTATGTTTTAACAAACATGGACGCCCTATACAACTTTTCCTTCTACAAAGCTTCTAAAGTCATTATCAATGAATTTATTCAAACTCAGAGAAACTTTCTTTAGGGAGCCCTGATGTCGTTAAAAAACTTGCTTGGATTAGTTGGGATAATATATGTAAATCTAAAAGGCAATGAGGTATGGGAGTGAAACATATTGGAAGATTTAACGCAACTCTCTTAAGAAAATGGCTTTGGCGTATTCTTGACAAGCACAATCCAGTTTGTATTTATTTGCTTCGGTTTAGGTACGGAGATTTGACTTCAAAAACTCTTTTCCCAGGATCTAATTCTACTAGTAAACAGGCTCCATCTGGTGGAGAGATCTTTTGTCCATCACAATTTCTAATTCAAATATTAATTGGTTCTCAAATTCAATTAGCTGAAAATATGTAATGGTAGAAGAGTGGATTTCTGGAAAAAAAAATTGGCTAGGCTTTTTTACTATCAGCTTTCAGTTTCCTGATTTATTCATTATGATCACATTGCCCAATGTAAAAATCGCAGATTTCAATAAACATGGTTGCTGGAATTTGGCTATATCACATTTCCCTCTAAATCGAATAGAATAGCTTAAGCTCGACGATTTGTTCGCTATCTTTGTTGACGTTCATATATATATATATATATATATATATATATATATATATATATATATATATATATATATATATATATATATATATATATATATATATGAAAATCTCAGTGATTATTTTGTGAGGTGGAAAGGCTGCATCGGTTATTTTGTTAACAGTGCTTATATGATTCTCTCTGATTTGAAAAACCCTGGCCTTTGTTGTTTTGAGCAAACTTTATGGGTGTTGACCCTTATCTAGAAAACAAACATTCCTTCTAATGTGCAATGCTTTTGTTGAAGACTCCTTATTAATCGTCTTCCAACCAAGCTCCATCTTGAAAAGAGAGGAATTATTATAGAGAACCATAACATCTTGTGCTCGCTCTGTTTTTCTCAAGACGAAGATGCGAAAAATCTCTTCTTTTTATGTTCAGACAATACTATGTTGTGATCAAATATTTATGCTTGGCTTAGAATCCCTTTTGTTGATGCAGCAAAATCGATTAATCAACACATTGCACATTTCAGTTCTTCTTTCAAGTTCATATTTATTGATAACTTGCAATGCTTTTTTGGGTCTGCAATTTGTTGGATTATTTAGCTTTGCAAAAACAACATTCTTTTCAAAGGAAAGACTTTATCTTCTTGGAACCTTTTAAAGAGGGTTAAGCTCTTAACCTGGAAATGGTATCATGTAAAAATTAACGGTTCCTTAAGTCATAATGGGTTGATTGGTCGAAGATCCGGATAGATGCCTTGATTTGAAATCCTAAATTTTCGCTTGAGAGACTTTGTTGCTCCGTTATTTTTTTTCTTTGTATCAAGGATTGAGTATCCCTATGATTCATCAAAAATAAAAATAAAAATAAAAATAAAAACTTGTTTATTAAAAACAAAACAAAAACTAAGTTATTGATCTTAAAAAATAAACGATTTTCATTCTTGTAAAGTCACGATTAAATAATGGGTCATAACGATATTATGATTTTTCATTTTTTAAAATGGTTCATGAGTTGTTATATCATGGATGATTTGTGTGACATTTTTATTATAATATCATATTTTACTCGTTATCAAAGCACACACATTTTTATTGTCAAATGAAATCATACATTTTAAACCTCACTATCTATTATATATTTTAGGAATGCAAAAATATCATATCTTCCCCTTAAAATGTCATATTTTCTCCTTAAAACTAACATTATGCTATTGAAAACTTGTTTCTTTAATTAATCATTTTTTTTAATTCTTAAATTATTATTATTTTTTAAAAAGATATGTTGAGATCTTTTTCTTTCATTTTCTAGTTGAATTAGCAAATATATTTGTGATTTCATATTTTTTTCTAAAACCGTCAATGGTAATATCATTAGTATTACTATTATATTTGGCGTAGGAATAAAACTCTCAACGTTCTTATCACTCTTCTCCTTACCATCAACCATCCTTATATCACTTTTTAAAATTAATATTTTATATTCACTGTTTAATTACGTAGTTTTATTTGTAATCCATCAAATAATGATACTCCTGCTCCATTTTGTTGTCGATAAATATATTTTTCACACTTAAAATGAATAAATAGAATATGTCTGGTTTAAAAGTGATTTTTTTTCTAAAACTAATATTATTATTCAAAATAAAATGAAGAAATATAGTCTTCTTTGTAAAAGTTATATCTTTTTATAAAAAAGTGTTCCCTGATTAATTATTATTTTTTTTATTATTAACTTATTATTATTTTAAAATGATTATCATAAAAATATTGTTTATATTATTGATATTATTAGAAAATAAATTATAAAACTTTCAATATTAAATATATATATATATATATATATATATATATATATATATATATATATATATATATATATATATATATATATATATATATATATATATATATATATATATATATATATATATATATATATATATATATATATATATATATATATATATATATATATATATATATATATATATATATATATATATATATATATATATATATATATATATATATATATATATATATATATATATATATATATAACTAAATGTCAAATTTATAAAATTACATCCATATATATTTTAGTATTATATTTTTACTCTTTATTAACGTAAAAACTAAAAAATAAACACACAAAATTTGAATACGAAACCGACTAAATCAGGATTGAACTTATGTTTGTAAAGAAAAAATTATTATTGATTATTTTTCCATCTCATTCGTCCAAATAAATTAAATTATATAGGAATGGTTTAGATATTATAATATTTATAAAATTGATAATTTTAATTAAGATAATATCTCTTTAAAAATGTAATTTATTAAATTATTTTTATCTTTTTATAAAGGATATTTTAATAACCAGTCAAATAAATAGAAAAATTATATTAAGAAACCACATTATAAATTTTTAAATTAATAATTATTAAATTAATAATTATTGTTTACAACCTTTTAGTATGAGAATGAGTCAGGCTCGTTCCAATTATAAAAACATCATATTATTTTTCTATAAGAACTTATTAAGAAAAAAAATTATACATGGGTCTTCTTAGTCCTTTTTCATCACCTCGTTTTCTATGCAGTCTTGTTTATAACCCTAGATCTTGTGCTTGACCTTCATTTCATCCATTATATTTTTCATCTTTTACCTCAATTTGCAAACCATACCCATTATATTTCCAGGTATATTTTCTTCAGTATGATTCATCACCTCAACTAGTTACATGTTATCAGTTTCAAAAACCACTCTTTTTATCTTGGGTTCTTTAACAAAACCAATCAAAATTAATCCACAAAAATGTGAAATAAATCCAGAGGAACTTAATGTTCTAATCTAACTACCACAGAAAGAATGAAATCAAAATATGAATTTAAATGACCAAACAAAATTCACCAAATGATACTTACAAACAAAATGAAAATAAAATGCAATTAAATGTAAAATCACCAAAAATAGAAAAATGAAATGATATTTTTTTTTTCACAATTTTCTTCAGACAATTATTAAAATGTAGCAAAAATCCCTATATCAAAATGATTATTTTTGGATTTAATGCGAATTTTCAAAGATGCTAAATGAAATGAAACAAATAAAATGAAAAATGAAAAAAAAAACATGTGGCAAATAGCAATTAATCACAACGTAAAGATGCAAATGGGCCAGGGGGTGTAGAAATCATTACGCGCTAGGCCCATGTTTGTAATCAGAAAATAAAATAAAAAATAAAAAACAAGCATTCGGTGCAAATAGCACCCAAAACACGTGCAATCTGGATGGGCCTCTCAGATGGGGGTGGGAGTATCATTTTGAACCTAAGCCCATGGTTGGCGTTTTAATGAAACGCTTCGTTTCATGCTCAGAGTCTCCTCTTCACAAAATGAAATGAAATCCTGACCATCCAATTCAATTCCAGTCAACGGTCCAAGCCACATCTGATGGCTCATGTTCATCTTCCTCAAATAACTCAGACAACCCTCAATGTTACAGACGGTGGTTCACGGTGGAAACCACCGTCTTCTCCGGTGAGCCTCCGTTCTCAGGTCATCGATCAAGCCAAAAAAATACAAATCCTACTTGTTTTTCCACGTAGATTACCAATCCAACCTCGGAATTCCTTGAATCTCATTCTATCTTAAAACACGAAGGGAATTTCAGAATGCACACAATTCTTGATCAACACAAATCTTGAATCTAAAGCTATGGATCGAATCCTCATGTTACGCTGATCACTTTCCACTATCCAAACATGATTAATTCATCCAAGATCACCATAACCAACTCTCAACAGAATTTGCACTCCATGATCCAACATCATCAATTGCTACCAAACTCTCCAGAATCGTTCTCTAATTATCCTAGATCCTAACTACATGAAGATTTCTATCTAATTCAGCCTAGAATGGTGTATAATTGGAAAGTTACATACCTGCAAGGATGAGATCAACAAAAGGTCTTTGAGGCACGAAACAAGCTTCAAATTGATGCAAACACCTTCAATGAAGCACTAGGAACACTCTCCAATCTTCAATATGGCTTTAACTCTTCTCTAATTCCAAAACCGATTTTGAACTTCTCTTGCAAAATTCAGTTATGGCTCTCTCTCCACAGCACGAAATCACCAACCTCTTCTATCTGCACTCACTCTAAACCTTTTATAGAGTATACTCATGGGCTTTTGATCCATTCTAGAGGCCCACATCAGCATATCCAATTTCTGTTATGAAGGTGACAAATCCAATGGTACAGTCGTGTAAATCTTGCTTACAGCTAGCTTAAAATTCCCTCTTTCAATCATATGAACCAAGGCAAAGGTGTTTGGATGATTAACTAAGCCTGAATCAGCTTGTGTAGTGTTTTGCTCATGTGACTTGAATTTCAAGAGGTTTACAAAGCAAGTCCTATATTCCGACCTATACTCAAGAAAGTGACAATGCCATTGTCTCTAAAATCCCTTTTCCAATTGAAATGAGTATATACATGAGGTATTTTGGACCTATAACTTGGATTTTGCATTTTCCCTCCATAAGCTCATTTGAAATCCTTCCATATTTAAACCAATTTTGGGCATTCTGGACCACAAGCCATTCTATCTCACCATGACCTCCTATCTAGCCTAAAAATGCCATTCTAAGCACATCTCATGTTGAACATTTTTTCATTTGAAGAGTGGAAGATGAAGATATTGACCTATGTTGAAAAAGGACCTATAATCTTACTTTCCCAAAATACCCCTGGCTTGTACAAGCTATAACTTGAGCTCCACAAATCATATTGAGGACTTCTATAACTTTTTGGAAAGCTATGAAGATAAGGAACATCCTTCATGTTTTCCAAGAATCCATTTGAAAACTCCTTCTAGCTCAAAAGTTGCTTGGAAGTCAAGTGACTTTCACAGATAAATTCCAAAGTCCTCTGATGACCCATAACTTGCAAGAACCATAACTTGAATTCTATAAATCTCCTTGAATACTTCTAGTACTCAAATTAAAGGTATTTAGAATATATACAAATTTCATGTTGGCCAAGGATCCATTTGAAACTTGCATTTTGACTTATCTGGCTTGGAAGTTAAGCCTAAATTAAGGTTTTTTTACACTAAAACCCTAATCTAATGACCCCTCCTCTTCTTGATCCCTATTGATTTCCCCTTTGCACAAAACCACACATGTATCCCCATATCAATTCATGACTTCCACAACCTCCAAACTGACCTTGATACTCTTCAATCACCCTGTTGACCTAAGGTTGCCCTAGGGTTGACCCAGATGAAACCCTAGTTGATTGCATTCAACTGTAGCTCTTGTAATCACACCAATGACTTGAATCATCTTCAAAATGACCCTCTAAGCCCTCCATGATGCTAGTACACATTCCATACCCTCAGTTCATAGCTCATGTCTCATTGATGATCCTCAAACACCCCTAGATAGGAGATAGATCCACTGCTTGACCTTCTAACTGTTTAAGGCTTCAATTCCTCAGTTGTTAACTTAGATAATCTTGAATTTGAATAAGAACCCCTTTTGATGTGCTCCTTTAGATAAGAATGGCACTTGATCCCTTGCTGGATGACTTGCTTATGTTATGATATGCAAATGGATGAACTATGTACATGATCTATTATGCAGATAATAATGCAATTGAAAACACAAATCCAGTGAAATGCGTTGGTCAAATTTTAGGGTGCAACAGCTGCCCCTATTCAAGCGGTTTGGACCTGACTGGGTGAAGAGCGAATGACCTTCAAACAATCGAGGTACGAGACGATTGAATACCAAAGAACCCTGAAATTTGCCAACTGTAGAAATAAACTGCACCACTGCTTGGGGAACGACATTCGTCGAGTGAACCTGATTGTTATGGTAACAACGGATCATTCGTCGGATAATAAATCTGATTTTGACTATCACCACCCATGTAACAGCACGGGTACCGAACTGTCTTTGCAAAAACCTATGCCCACAACTGGACTAACTTTGTCAACACAAGAAGAGAAACAAATTCATCCACACGAGTAAAGATCCCCATCATCACAGGAAAAACTTATCCACAACTGCCCTTAAATTTCGTCAACACGAAAAAACCATAAACTTGTCATCACGAAGAAATCCTATCATCATAGGAATAAAATTTACCCTCATCAGGACCCCATATTCCGTCAACACGGAGAAATAAGACTAGTCGACTTCACTGGGGATGAGTTATCCGCATCTCGTCAACCCAAGGAGATCCTATCAGCATGGGTAATAAAATCTTATTTGCGCCTTATCAACACAGGAACTCCTATTAACATAGAAATAACTTGTCCACGTCAAGACTCACGTCCCGTCAACACGAGGAAAATAGATTCATTAACATGAATAAATCCTATCATCATAGGAATAGATTGTCCTCATCTGAACTCACATTTCGTCAACACGAAAAAATCCTATCCACATAAGCATAAGTTGTCCTCATCCGGACGCCTATTCCGTCAACACGGAGAGAGTAATTTGTCAACACAAATAAATCCTATCAGCATAGGCGTAACTTGTCCTCATCAGGACTCCCTATTCCGTCAACACAGAAAAATCCCATCAACATAGGCATCAATTGTCCTCATCAGGACCCTATATTCCGTCGGCACGGAGGGACCTCGTCCTCATCAGGACCCCATGTTCCGTTAACTCGGAGAAATCAAACTTCGTTCTCAACAGGACTCCATATTCCATCATCATGGAGAAGTAATCCGTCAACACGAATAAATCCTATCATCATAGGCCTAAATTGTCCTCATCAGGACTTCATATTCCGTCAACACGGAGAAATAATTCGTCAACACGAATTAATCCTATCATCATAGGCATAAATTGTCCTCATCAGGACTCCATATTCCGTCAACACGGAGAAATAATTCGTCAACACGAATAAATCCTATCAACATAGTTGGGGATATTCTGAAATCCAATGGCCGACACCCGTTCTGACAACAAGCGACCACTTCTGAAATTTTGATTCATGGAACCCTGAGATTCTACTGCAGCAACAAACTTGACAAAACAGTCCGCTGATCGGACACGAGGAAACCTCAACCAGTAACTCTGTGGGGATGATAATAAACTGAATCGCATCATCATATGTCTCACGTCAAGACTTTGATTATCCGAAAAGACCCCTGAGCTTTAGAACTCCATACTCCTGTCTACCTGAAAGCAAAAGGTTAACCAACCTGACTTATGTTTCAACATGCATATGTTTGACAATAGCGCAATGCTCCATACAGTATGGAAATGCTACGCGTTTTCTAGATGGATGCAAACATGATAATGCATGCAACTGCAAATGCAGGTTCAGGCTGCTGGGGAAAAGTTCTGATAAGCTCGCTTCATCACGGATGCTGAGGACAAATACCGCCCTGTTGGGGAATGAACGGGCATCACCAAGTACTCCGGCAAAATAAATGCCAGGACATACAACCAACTCTGCCGGTGAGAGCTTTAAACCTTCAATTTCCACTGGGAGGAAAGAATAACACCTGCTGGGGAGAGAAAACTCCGCTGAGGGAGAAACGGCTCTCTTGGGGAATATTAATCGACTCCTCTGGGGAGAATGAACAACCCTACTGGGGATAATAACTGTCTGAACACAGTTTACAACTCTCTGAAAGCTAAACGACTCCGCTAAGGATAAGGAGTCCTTTTGGAGAACCACCAATGTCTGAATACAGCTTACGTATTTTGGAGTTATCAAATTCTGCTGAGGGTAAACGACCCTGCTGGGAAGAGTAAACCATCTGGCCACAGTTTTCATACTCGGGACTGAGGGTAGACATCCTACGGCGAGCATTAATCTTGACCTTCTGGAGAACATCTTTTGGGATAAGCTGC
The DNA here is from genome assembly GCA_963859935.3 of Lathyrus sativus. NCBI lineage: Eukaryota > Viridiplantae > Streptophyta > Magnoliopsida > Fabales > Fabaceae > Lathyrus > Lathyrus sativus. The sequence goes on along the minus strand of OZ012741.1, from coordinate 687,338,375 downwards.
GACAACTGGGGGAAATTGACCTTCCTTCAGTAAAGAACATTGTCATCTTAGCTTCGGGAAATGAAGTGTGACCTGCGTGGGGATTCATCTCGTATAAGGATCAGGTCTTTTCGTCACGAGCCTCTGGCTAGGATTGCAATCTTCTGATCGTCCACTTCATATGGGCAAGAACCCTGCAACACCACAAACGAGACAAGACAAGTCTATACAACCAAATCTATTCAAGTTAGCGTTAGTGACATCATTTTCAGTCAATCCGAAGTTTTAGCAATTATTGGCAAGGGCCAGCAATGTTATGCACTTGCTAGTTTTATTAAAACATTGGCGTTTTTCACATACAAACCAGTAAAGAACAAGTATCAAATACTGAATAACATGTTTCATTGATTGGGCCCCTGAATGGGCAGAATTTTGTACACTGGGTGTAACTCCTGAAAAGAGGAAGTTACACATAACAAATATACAAGTATGCACAGGAAGCATAAGTACAGTGACAAATCAAATTTGCGCATATGTCGGCAATGTGATGCAGACAAACATCATGAGTGGATCCTCCTATGACTCGCCTGACTCTGGCGTTTTCCCGGTATTCATCCTTCGAAAGAGATTGTATCTGATAATCGAATCCCCAAAGTATTCTCCTAACCACCAAGCGATGCAGCATCAAATTCAGACCGCAGTCATTTGCTTTTTTAAATCCCTAACTTTTGCGTGAGCCGCCCTTTGCGGGTTTTCAGTTCACCGGGATACCCTTTTTTGCCGAAGCAGCCCAGTGTAGGTTTTCGACTTCGCGGGTGTACATCTTTTGAATTTTATCCCTAATTTTTGCCCGAACCTTTTATTCTGTTTTTGGTTCGCCAGGATGCCCCATTTTTGCCTGGACTCTCTTTTTTCTGTCCAGCGGGTCAATTTCAAGCAAAGTATTTTTTAACTGCGTCCGAATTCACAGGCGACGTAAAGTCTTCACCGTCCATGGTGGACAACAACAAAGCTCCTCCTGAAAAGACTTTTCTGACAACGTATGGCCCTTCGTAGTTAGGGGTCCACTTGCCCCTGTGATCTGCCTGCGGTGGGAGAATCCTCTTCAACACAAGGTCGCCCGTATGAAAGCTCTGAGGACGTATCTTCTTATCATACGCTTTCTTCATCCGGATTTGGTATAAACGACCGTACGCTAGAGAGGCTAGCCTCTTCTCATCCATTAAACTCAGCTGGTTCAATCTGTCTTTCACCCATTCTGCCTCGTCAAGTTGGACATCTCGTAATACCCTCAGGGAAGGAATCGCAATTTCCAGTGGTAACACTGCTTCCATTCAGTATACCAACGAGAACGGGGTTGCCCCGGTTGATGTACGTACCGTCGTACGATAACCGTGCAAAGCGAAAGGTAGCATCTTGTGCCAGTCCTTATAGGTCACCACCATCTTCTGAACAATCTTCTTTATGTTCTTATTGGCCGCTTTAACAGCGCCATTCATCTTGGGTCGGTAAGGAGAAGAGTTGTGATGTTCGATCTTAAAACTCTGACACAACTCCTTCATCATTTTGTTATTTAAGTTCGAACCGTTGTCGGTAATAATCTGCCCTGGCCACATTGTCTTCCATGTATAAAGTCAACTTCTGGAATGAGGCTCCCAGAATTGTTATCTCTCGGCTTGACAGACCTGCCTTCGTATTTGCTATTAACGAAGCATCTGATGATAAACCCTGGTACTTTGACATCCAGAATTTCCTGAAGAACAAGGAGTATCCGGCTAGGGCATCCAGTCGCACATCAGATAATATATAGTTTGAACATATGCTTACAAGTGGGAGTAATCTTCATCTTACTATAGTTGAGATGATAGTTGAATCTAATAGTTTGGCGAGTTCTTTTAATAGATTGGGGCTTGAAAATCTGAAAATGTGAAGATTAAAATTCTCAATATTCATTTTCAATTTATAATAGTATAGACCCAAAAGCAAAACTTACATGTATGAAGAATTTTCCGGAAATTACGAACCCTTGGAAAACAATGGAGGCAACGAAGCGGAAAGTAACAATGAAAATCTTCTATTCTTTTAATTTCGTTCAAAAATAAAAAATTAGTTCAGGTTTCTATTGATTTATTGTTGTTCAATATGTTTATTGAATTTTATCTTTAAATCATAACATATTTGTTTTAAAAGTACCCAATTTTATTGACTATTAGGTAGAAATTTTGTTACTGGTTTTAAAAAAAAAAATTGTATTCAGATTATTAGTTTTGTATTCAGATTATTAGTTATGACCTTTCTATCATCAACTTTGTTTTTTTACCTAGTCTATGCGAGTTATACGGAGGAAGTTCATCTTATAACAAAGTTGTGAACAAACGAAAAAAAATGTAAATCTAATTGAACCTTATTGGAAGTTCATCTTTTAACAAAGTTGTGAACCAACGAAAAAAGTGTAAATCTAATTGAACCTTATTGGTCTGCATCGAACTTTGTATTATTTAGCATTATGGTGGCTTGTGAATGTTCGTTTCCAAATAAGTTCATGTTACTAAGCAAGTGCAAAAAAAAATCTTAACACGAAACTATGAAATTTTGTTGGAACATAAAGTCAACTTAAACTAATATTTAGCATAAGAAATACAAAACTTTCCATGATATACATAAACAATAGCAATGCAATCCTTTTGACATCCGTCAGCACCAAATTTGCAGCTTAAGGACCATAATCTGCATATTGTCCAATGGTTCCTACAACAATGTTCCAACAATAAGATAAAAAATTTACTGACTAACAAAGTGCTTCGAAGACCTTCTTGTACACAACATTTGTAGTAGTCGAACACGGTGCATTCTCATTGTCATGTATTAGGATTTTTAGCCCACTTTTGCTCTTAACTCTAGAAATAGCAACATACAACTGGCCATGACTAAACATGGAAGTAGGCAAGTACAACACTATCAAGTGATTGAACTTGAGATTTATTAATTGTCATTGCATAGGAGACAATTATCAGAAATTGTCTCCTAATCAACTTGAATGGCCAAGGCGAATCGGAAGGTGACATGGACATTCAGGGAATGTAAAAAATGTTACCTATGTTCTTTCTAGACATGATATTTGCCTCTCTAACATGATTTTCTAACCTTGTAACAATTAACTTTGTACCATTGCACAATCCATCAGTCTGGTCCAAATTTCTCATTAGCATAATAGGTGTACCAATCTTCAATTTTATCTTATGATTTAGAATTCTTGATGTTCTTAATTTACTAAGAAAGCCAGGAGTTAAAACTTCATAAGCTTCATTATAACTTGTCTTTGTTTTATCAATTGAATCCAAACTCAAATATTCTTTCTTTTCTCCTAAAAACACCGCTTAAAAACAAAACATAAAAACATTAGTAAAAATATTTTCTTTAATGTATTGTTTTATGTATAAGTAGACAAAAGCTAACAGAAATTTACCTGGTATTAAATCCAATACGTAATGATTGAATTTGTCAACAACTTTAATAGTTAAGGCAAGAATGATTTTTCCTTGTAAGAATGCAACATCTTGAAAATTTTCAAACAAATTTGGATATGTGCTATCAACAATAGCCCTTATAGGATCATCAAAATTGGATATTAATAACTCTTGGAAAATTTATATATCAACCAACCCACCATTTGGTTCAGAAATCTTACCATCCTCAACTTCCAATATCCATTTTGAGAATTATGCTAGTTCATTAGAACTTATATTATCTCTTCCATGTTGAAGTATCGTATTTTCCGTTAGCTTTAGAACCTGACAATGGTCTCATACATAAGATGAGTTAATCGATGTATGGACAATATTAAAACGACCTGCTCTTGGAACAACGGGAAGAATCTGTCTGAAATCTCCTCCGAAAACAACCACCTTTCCACCAAAAATTGTATTGTGAAGACTCTTTTTGCTCATGACATCTTTAAGGGTTTTATCCAATGCCTCAAAGCAGTTCTTATGAGACATAGGTGTTTCATCACATATTATCACATCTGTTGCTTCAAATAATTGTGAATGTTCGGTGTCTTTATCAATTTTGTAAGTTGAGTTGTCTAGTGTTGGCACGGGTATTTTGAACTTTGAGTGCGATGTTCTTCCACCTTGAAATAATAATGATTTTATCCCACTTGAAGCAACATTAAGAACAATTTTTTCTGTGAACGAAGTGCACTTGATAGTGTTCTCCACATGAAAGTTTTATCGGTTTCTCCGTAATCATGTAAAAAAAACACACCTCCTCTCTTTTTGTTAACAGCTTCCATTATTGTATGAAATATTGCAAGTTGTTCATCTATAAATTATCAAGTTATAATCATAAGTGTAACAAAAAAAATACATTTCTAAATTCAGAATAAAAATAAAATATATCACATGTAAGTGCATGAAAAAGTTCATCGAAATTATTTTTTTCGGTCTCAGCATTGTAATCAAGTTCGTCATAAGTCAACCTGTTGCCAACATGCTTTGTGACATACGAATCCGGATATGGCATACATGTAAATTCATGCAAACTTCTTCTATTTGATTACAACATATTTTCAATCTCAATGAGTGTCAAATGTTTTAACTCAATGTCCGATAGCTGCAATTATGTCAACAACATATCATCAGCGCTTATATAATTACGTTGTCACTACATTCAATTCATACTATATGTATGTGTCATTCTAAGGTTAATAATTCATACATATACATCATGCAAGTGAAAATTTGATGTTGATATACAATTTGCAATGGGTAAGTTTAATAAGTATTAAAAATCTGTTATGCAATTGTAATCAGTAATTTTGCAACATATAGAAATTAAATAATAAGTATTCTATTTTTGTTGTTGCTACTTTAATGTTTAAATCAAACGTTTAAATGAAAATAGTGTTCCCATAAGTTGCCACAGAGTCACAGCATGTGTGTTATATATTTATGTTGCAGCTAAAAGTCAACAAATAATTATTATATATAAAATTGGCAAGAGTAATTTTAATGATGCGGCTGACATAAATTCAGAAAAAATGAAACAGAATGTTGCAGCTGCAAATTTACTAAATAAGTTACATACATGACAAAACATAGTTATATGGTGCAGCTTAAAATTTAGTTGAGAATCATTACATACTGAAATATCAAAATATATAAGTGTAAAATAAGTCTTATGTTATTTTACTAGAGAAAAATTAATAATTGGTATTTACCTCTTCTATTTGTATTTCGTCCACAAGTTTTTTCCTAAACATGATGTGGTCGATTCACTGTACCGGATAGTAACATTGTAATAAATAAATTTCTCAAAAAATGACCAGAACCCCAATATTTTGCTTCATTTATGGCTGCAACATATTCATTGTCATCGTTAAGAAATCTCATTTCGAATCATGCATCCCTAAAACTATCCTGAACCTTTCCATCCATAAATTTTATATCCTCATAGAAATTTGAGTCATTGACGACTATTAGCATCATTCTCAAGTAATATAACTCACATGTACTTTGAGGAACTCAAATTAGTCGGCCAATGGTATGACCCCTTTTACGTGGTGTTCATAGCCGGTATCTTTTTATCTTAAACAAACTTCGAAATAAATTGAGAGTAAGTCAAATTTTATGCCTTTGGGTATGTATTGTTTGCTTCCATTCACGCTGTAAACATAGATTATTTCACACTTGGTTTGTCAAGCACCTCATCTATCAATTCATAATCGGTATAGTAAACAGAGTTGTCGCCCTCAAGGTGGAAGTACAACCTTTCAACTGCAGGTGACCTACCATGAATAGGAAATGAAAAAAAAACCTCCAACACACTTCACTTGGTAAGGCATATCTGCAATCAAGATATTGCTTTATTTCATCAACATTTCTTATGACAGAAGATCCATCATATTCAGTTTGGACAACCGTAACAGTAATTATATCATATCCCTTGTTAATATACTTGAATAAGTATTTAACTGATGTACTCTAATTACACCATTCCATATTGATGTGTGCTTGAAATTTCTTCAACAAATATGGATTATAAGGAACTACATACTTGTTATCAAGTAGAACTTGTTTTTTCATTATTGTATTACCAGTTTCTCTTCTTCGGTACACATGATATCCATCCTGATCAACAATGGGTTGAGGTTGAAAAGTTTTGGGGAAGTATTTTGAGCACTTTCTATTTTTCATGCAAGGTGAAGACCTGTTTGCTATACCACATGGACCATGAATCATATGTGTCTTGACCAAATGATAAATTTGTTTATCATCTTCTTCTGTTGGCATCTCTGTTGAAATGATCTTTTTATATCATCTGGAGTTGGATATTGGCTTGACTGATGCAAGAATAGGATGATATGGGCATGTGGTCAACCCCGTTTTTGGAATTCAATTATGTATATATCTGCAATACCGTGAGTTTATTATAAATCTTCACACCTTACATATTTAATAAGATAAAATAAACAAAATAAGAACTTACATGCATGTACTCTCCCTAAGACGTTTTTTTGTTAGATTGCACAACAACTCATCTAACTTAATTTTGAAGACTCGTAAGATGATATATGGACGATCTTAAGAATTCAAGTTACTTTTGCTAAGCAACCTTTGAATTTTCTGCCAGTTAGGATTGCAAGTAAAGGTGATAAAAAGATCTAGAAAACCAAGGTGACTACAAATTGTCATATCATCTGTCGCGCTGAGAATTGGATATCAAGCTATTAATTAACTTGAATCGCAAATCATTATTCACCACCGATCTTTAATTTATCCGAGGGAAGGGAAAAAAAGCGAATAACCCAAAATATGCAATGTAATGCAAAGTTAGAGAATCTAAGATTCGGGGGTTGGTTATACCTAGGGAAGGTATTAGCATCCTAAGCATTTGTAGTACTCTACAGGAACCTCTTGTTATATTGTGTTATTTGTAATTTTGTCTGCTAAGGGTGAAAAGGAAAAAAGGGAGACCTAAGGTGATATTTCTAAGTATGCTCGCCAAGAAGTCGCATCTTGTGCCTACGTATCCTGATGGGAATGGAATCGGAGCATTCGTAGTTCCCCTAAAGGGATTAAGGAACTCTTGACTGTGACCGAGGTTCCAAGAGGAAAGTTTGTTGATTGATTTTAGGAGAAGAGACGCATCGTCATCTTATGGAGAAAACTTGAATTAAACCACCACAAGTATGCGGAAGACGGTCTTTGCTTCGCATTGGGAGAAGGGCTCTAACTCGGATATAGAATCGACGAGTATGCCACATACCTCTGTCACGTGGAAAAGAATCTACATATTTCTCAACTATGTCACGGGATAGGAGAATTATATCTCGACTAAGGATGACTCGTGTCTAATTCTCTCATGAGAGAAAATGGAACCTAAATGTAAGTTGTCTAGTTAATATCCGAAGGAAACTAACCTAATTCTATGAATCTAAAATAAGACTGAAGAAGAAAGCTATCTTATTGTTATCATGAAATAGAGGTCAAAGCCTAAAGCCTATATTTATTCAATTTATTGAAGATAAGGTTGACCCAATATTCTAAAGGATCATAAGAAAGAACAATTATCTATGCACGTCAAATCTTGAATTCCTATCTTAATCGTGATTCACCAGGGAATGTCACAACTTTAAACCAAGCAATCAAAGTGCTCGAGAAACTATCAAACAATCAATCACAATCCTCAAATAAAAGTCCAAATATAAAGGCATCATATATTAATTAGAAGTTAATTACCAATAAACTTTTTTAAAAAATGTCCTAATCTCCTATTAAAACTTCTAATTAGTAAGAACAAACTATTCAACAACAAACTAAAATTCTAATTAAAACATATTATAATTTCAAAATTAGAATCTAATAAAAGACTAATTAAATATAGTAATAATTAAAAGTTGAGAAAAAAATAATATAGTGTAAGATAAACAAATAAGGGTGTGTTAGAAAAGAAAAAAAGAAACATGGGTCATGGGACTAGGCCCACACGGACCCACATCAACAACCACAACGTTGCATGTCGGAAAAAAAAAAGAAATGGACAAAAGGCATTGCCCAGTACTCTCGCATGTAGTTCGTCTCGATCGAACGAACCCCCAAATTAATCACCAAACAAATACTTTCATAATATTCACACAATACCAATCAAATTGGAGCGAATAAAATAAGTTAAATAGGAATTTGAGTAATTCACAAAGAAGAAACAACAATTGAGCAACACACTAAGGTGAAGGGAACTTACCTGTCGGAGTTCGTCCGACGCGTCTTCGGAGGTAATGCAAATAAAATGAAACTTGGGCTCTATATAGGTATGACTCAAATACCCTTCATCTTTATGCAGCAATTTCTTTTGTGAGCGTGTGGTAGTTATTGTTGTCTCTGCTTTTGCAATGTATGCACTTACACTTTGTAATGCATGAAAATTATGCGTGGGAGTGATTCTCTTATTGTTTTGAATTTTGTTTGTGTATCCTTTGTTTTTTCTAATGCATATATATAGGACTAGAAAATAGACAAGAATGATAATAACAATTAACACAATGTTTTTTTGTTTTTTATAATAAGACAAGAATAAAAGGAATTAAAAATTATGTTTTTGTATTTTTTATGACAAAACAAGAATAAAAAGAATTAAAAATCATATTTTTGTGTTTTTTATGATAAGACAAGAATAAAAAGAATTAAAAATTATGTTTTTTTATGATAAGATAAGATATAAAAATTATGTTTTTGTGTTTTTTAATGATAAAACAAGAATAAAAAGAGTTAAAAATCATGTTTTTATGTTTTTTATGATAAGACAAGGATAAAAAAGAATTAAAAATTATGTTTTTGTGTTTTTTTATGATATGACAAGAATAAAAAGAATTAAAAATTATATTTTTATGTTTTTTTAAAAGAAAATATTAATAAACAAATTAAAAATAAAATTAATTAATTAAAATAAAAATTTACATTAAATATCTACTTAAATCTAAATAAATTAAACGATTATTTAAATAAAAATGATTAAAAACGAAATAAAAAGTCGGGTAGAAAAGTGCTTGAAAAAATAAAATGAACACACCAAAATAATCAGCGCGAAATAAACATATTGGAAAAATACAACGGTTGGTCAGATTTTGAAATAAATTTAGACGGGTTTGTCTGCAAATCCAACAAATTTGTTCTGACTGACATTTCAGACACTATGCAAGATGCAGTGCATGTTATGCTATGCAGATGATGCAAAACAGAATCTTAGGGTAAAAAATTAGGGTATGACAGATGCCCCTATTTAAGTTTCTTCTATCCGGAGATATGGAGATTGAAATCTTCGTCTCGACGTGATAGGAGAGACTTAAATACAAACATGAACAATTTTTTGGCCCTAAGATGCCACGAAATGCTTATGATATGATATGAAATGAATGCAAGACAGGGTCCTGTGGGGAATGATACCATAGGGGATAAATGGAAATGTTGCTAAGAGAACAACTGAAGAATGAAAGACCCGACGAGGAACAACATAGAAAAACAAAACTCCACGGGGAAATATCACACTCCACTGGGGAAGAGAGAAATAACCAGCACTGGGAAAGCTTAAACACATAGTATATCCAGCAAAATAAATGTGTATAGTACTTATTATCGAGAATTTGGTATCCTAAACAATAGGGCAATAAACTTTGAAAGGAACGGATAACCTACTGCCAACAGATGGTAGCCTAAGCAAAGGTATCTAATTGAAACAAAGAAGTGTAGATTACCTACTATCACACATATGATAGTCTAAGCAAAGGTAACCACAAAAGGAAAGATAACCTACTACCAAACATGGTAGCCTAAGCAAAGGTATTTGTCCAAAAGGTGTGGTCTATAATCGAAATAAGCTTATATGATAAAAACATGATTCAACTTCTCCTTTAACTAAATGATTCATTTAGAACAGGTAAATAAACCTCCCCTCGTCTCGAGTCATAAGCCACGAACTGGTCTCAGTGTTTTTCTTTAATCAAGTGTTCCACTCGAAAGAGGTAAAAAATAAACCTCCCCTCGTCACGGGTCATAAGCCACGGACTGGTCTTAGTTTCTTCTTTAATCAAGGTCTTTCACTTAAAAAGGTTAAAATAAACCTCCCCACGCTTCAAGGTTGTATGCCATTAACGAGTCTCAGTTTCTTTTTTGATCAAGTCTTCACTTGAAAAGGGTAAAATAAACCTCCCCTCGCTTCAAGGTTGTATGCCGTGAACGGGTCTCAGTTTCTTATTTAATCAAGTATTTCACTTGAAAAGGGTAAAATAAACCTCCCTTCGCCTCAAGGCTGTATGTCGTGAACGAGTCTCAATTTCTTCTTTAATCAAGTATTCCACTTGAAAATGGTAAAATAAACCTCCCCTCGCTTCAAGGTTGTATGCCATGAACAGGTCTCAGTTTCTTCTTTGAAAAGGGTAAAATAAACCTCCCCTCGCTTCAAGGTTGTATGCCATGAATGGGTCTCAGTTTCTTCTTTGAAAAGGGTAAAATAAACCTCCCCTCACTTCAAGATTGTATGCCATAAACGGGTCTCAGTTTCTTCTTTAATCAAGTATTCCACTTGAAAAGGGTAAAATAAACCTCCCCACGCTTCAAGGTTGTATACCGTGAACGGATCTCGGTTTCTTCTTTAATCAAGTATTCCACTTGAAAAGGGTAAAATAAACCTCCCCACACTTCAAGGTTGTATGCCATGAACGGGTCTCAGTTTCTTCCTGGAATGGTGAATACCTATGGGGGAGTATCTTCACAGGGAATTGGATTTTCACTGGTTATTGAGGACTTCAGCGAGAGTCCATAATTTACTGGAGATTAGAAAACATCGTCGGGGATCTAAAAGAGATGCAAGTCGGTTGATTTGAAAAATATGTCTTCTTAAATAAAGAGAAAGATAATATGAATCTTCATCAAACTTCTCGAGGAGATGTCATTTGATGGAAGCAAATTGAATAATTGACTCACTGGGCAAAACATCACTGGGGAGTAGTACTGTTGTAGTTTGAAGTTTCATTAAAGCAAATGGAATCCTTGTATCAGGAATTCTCAAATAAAGAGAAACACTTGTAAAGTCTTCAACAAACTTCTCTGATGGATTTCCAGAAAGATGCCATTCGATGAAGGATAAGTTTGTGATTTTGATAGAATCATTGGGGATAGGCAAACTGTCTTGAGGATACTGTCGTCTGTCATCTAAATAAAAAACCTGAGAATGAAACAAGCTGCTCAAATAAAGAGCTGCCACTTATTGTCTGGGTATAAATTGCTAAGAGAATGTTGTAACATTGTTGGAAAGATATTTTGTCTTCAATGGTGATCTTCAAACAGATTCTTCTTGGGGAGTCAAAGTGCAAAATAAATTCACGCTCAATCTAGGTTCAAAATCCTAGAGATATCCAAAATTATGATTGTCAAGGACCAAAGCTCAATTCAGGAAGTAATTGAAGATGAACGGTCAAGCAAGACTCTATACATTGAGAAATGAACTCAATTGGGGTTTATCTTTATCCAAGAATGAAAAAGAAAACTAAAGCAACCATCTTCCACGAGGATCGAACTCAATGGGGAATTTAGAAATGTTGTGCTTTTTCTGCCTAGGGCTGACGACTCTACTTGGAGGGAGAAGACAAACCCAATCACTTTGGGGATAAACACAACCAAAGTGAAAGAACAAAAAGTCAAAATGCACATATGCCATGTATATCTATATGAATGAATGTATGCCATGTTATGCTTATGCTGACAAAATAAACAAGGAGAAGTAAACCGGAGATGAAATAAACATCTCGACACAGATACTCGGCAAATATTTGCAAGATAGAAGCATCACTGGGGTGAATGGAAAGCCACACGTGGAATCACAGTCCTACTTCAAGGCTTCAAACTTCTCTGGGGAAAATAGAGTACTCCACTTGGGGATGAACATCATGACTTCGCTTAAGGGATTGTCAAGATAAATTTGGTTACTCTGTTGGGGATGAGAAAGATCCACTGGGAACGGATCAAACTCATGATTAGAGAGACTTTATGAGGGATAAAATAAATATCTACGACGAACTAAAGTAGTCTGAAAGGAAGTTGTAATTGGAGATGCCAGAGCTAAGGCCACACAGGGGATAAAATAAATATCCACTTCATTGGGGAAGCTTAGGTCAACGTTGCAAGCTGAAGATGTCAGAGTTGAGACTTCATGGGAATGAAATAAACATCCACTTCGCTGAGGAAGATTGAAGTTATACGAAATTCATTGAGGAGTGAAATAGAATTAACTTCACTAGGAAGGTTGAAGCCAAGGAAATTCACTGGTGGATGCTTAGGTTACCAGTAGGGGAAATCTTGCACCAGACATGCCATAACTGCTTGAAGTAGAGATTCATCAGGTAATTTTCATGACCACCTGAAGTAGAGACTTAATGGGGAACCATCACACCACTTGAGACATGAGCTCTTTGAGGTATGGGTGAAGAATGTTACGAGAACAAAGTAGCTCTACATTGATGAACTGCATGGTGGTCACCATTTCGAACAACATTTGTTGTGAATGGATAAAATAATCTTCAATTCTCAAATGCCCCAAAATCACATAGTTTATGAGAAGAAAGTCATTCCAAGAGGATTTTACAGAAAACTTGGAATCCAATATGTTCCAATATCTTCCGACTCTCTGAGAGATTTGTCAAATCTTGACGTTACTGCCCCAGATTGACTATATTATGTATAACTCAGTCTTCAAACTTGCTCCTTATGGATGGTCAGATTGTGAAAGCAACAACTGGGAAACAAACTTGCCCCTGGCCAGCAGAGTCTTCGGGCAACATGCCCCTGGATATGATTATTCTTGGAATGTTTCGCTCTTTTTTATCAGAGTTTTAAGTCTCAAAAGATTAAGCTCATCATTGTTGTTCGTATGCAAGCTTCTATCATGTCAAGAAATGTTAGCAAGCAAAAAAATGTTAATTCTGAAACTGCTAATGCAACACACATGCTTGTCTTGAAGTTTTATTTATTTATTTATTGAAAAGATATCACAATAACTTGTGACCAAATCACTAGTTAGGATAGGAAATTAATTAATTTTACAAAGCAAACACAACTTTTAAGCTTAGCTCATAGGAGTCAGGAAATTTTATCTCATCGAGTGCGCTTTCAAAATAAACCCTGCTTCAATTAGGTCCTTTGAGGGTTGTATCGTAGCTTGGTTTACAGCTTAAGAAACAAAGGATATAAGGCTCAAAGTTTATTTGTGCCTACCCATTCTTCGTGATGTTCTCCAATCCTACCTTCAGTTAACCTGACATGAGCATTCATCTCTCAAGAGGAGTTTTAATATGGTTGAGAAACCACTGAGGCTTTGGACATGGCAATCACTCACCTTTTTGCTTTTGGTGTTTGATCACACTACTTTGTTATTTATTGAGGATTTTTCTTGGTGATCCTTTGTTTTTACTTTTCGTGTTTCCTTTTATTATTATTTTGTTTTTATTCCCTAACTTTTTTTTGGATGGAGTCTTTGGATTTTACTTTGAAGTTCAGCAGGATGCCTCAATTTTGCCTAAGTCTCCTTCATAGGTTTTGACTTAGCGGGCTTTTTCTTTTTTCATTTTTTATTTATTTATGAACAAGTCGTGTGACTCTAAGTTATTTTGACCCTTTTGAAAGGATTGTGAATACCTCACTCTTTAGATAGTCGAGGGATAATCATTGTGGTTTTTTGACTTCCATCCTGCTAATATGTGAGGAATAGATAAAATGGATTCTCAAATATTCACTCCTCCTTTTTTAGAGTTTGGGCGCTCGATCAGTTTAACTGAAAACTACCCTGCCCCAGGTAAAAATTGAGGGTTTTTTGTATGTAAGGAAAATAAAACTCCTACTTCAAGGCTCAAAGGGGTTAACAAGGGTCTATCTCTCTTATATCTCCAGTGTTTGAGAATTTAAAACAATGTCTTACATCATCAGTCGGGTTTTATTCAAAAGCATACGACCAGAGATCTTGCGTTTTTGATTTCGTCATCCTCTCCCAATTCTCTACCAAGCAAGAGATTAGGTAAAGTTGGCATTATAAAACATGGAAAAAAAATTTTATGAGTGAATACGAATGGATTTCTTCAAGACGAACATATTTATTGCATTAATCATTCAAAACAAACAAGTTCTTACATGCAAATCATGCTTTTATAATCAAAGAAATAATAACAAATGCAAGCAAACAAACAAACAGTCTGATGATCTTGGGAATGAGTTCTCCTCCTGATTTCACAGACTTGAAAGGACTTTCTTGAGTCTTCATGTCCATCAGCATAAAGGTGTTCCATTTACAACTATGCTTCCTCCTTTGAAGGTCAGCACCTCATCGTCGATCATCCCTTGGACATTTCCTTGAAAAACCTTGCACTTTTCAATCGAGTGCCCCATTGCTTCATCATGAAATGCACAACTAATATCTGGATTGAACTAAAGAGGGCGAGATCTCATGGCTCTGGTCTTTCTGGGTGTCATTACCGAGTTTCGGGTAAAATAGGACCACAATTGATGTAAGTCATTAGGATTGGGTCAAACTTCTTTTGATCATGAATTTGATGTGTTCTCTGATGAAACTGTGATTGACAATTTGGAGTGATCTGAGCGGAAGGAGAAACATCACCATGAACTTTCTTACCACTTTCCAGCATGGTAGCATCATATCCACAAGGCACAGGAGAAGACTTTTTACTGTTGCAAGTAATCACCACTGGCTCTGGCATATTAAAATGTGGAATTATGACATTCACCCTTTCTCTAGAGATATGAAGTAGTTTCTGATCCAACATATCTTGGAGATCCCTCTTCACCACAGAACATCCACGAGGATTCTTTGAACAAATTTTGCAAGAAAAATGACTATGCTCATAAGGGGTAAGCCTACACAAATTGACTTGCATATCCACCAAAGATCCTCTTATTGAATTCACATCAGAGATACAGTATTCTATGAGATATCCTTCCACATCATTTCCTTACTTGGGTGACAGACTATTGAGACATTGGATCTAGAATCTTCAAAAGACAAAATACCTCTTTGCACTAACTTTTGTACTCCGACCTTCAAAGAAAAACAATGTTCAATATCATGATCGGGCGCCCCTTGATGAAATGGACAAAAATGATCATACTTAAACCACCATGGTAGATTCTTTGGGATGGCCGGCAGACTCTTTGTTTGCACCAGATTCTTCTATACTAAAGCAGGATATAATTCCAAATAAGCCATTAGGATCGGGTCAAACTAATCCACGTGTTGCTTACTTTTGTTACGAGATCCTCCATGTTTCTCTCGCGAAATAGCATTAGTGGCTTGTTCCTTCTCCTTGGGTAAACCTTCCACAAGCTTCTTAGAGTTGTTAGAAGCATTAATGGGAGTCATAGGAATAGATATTTACATGATTTCAGAAATAACGGTCCTTTGAAGCGGAGTCTGAGAAATATGAGGAGAAAGTTGATTTTGAGTAGCAACCAGAGTTTCAACCAAAGCAAGAGTTTTTTCATACTAGCCCTCAAAGCAGTCACTTCCTTACGGGATTCATGGTTTTCTTGCTTAATATTCTTCATTTTCTTTTTTTAACTGGCCTGAGTATCATACTGATGAATTAGCTTGCCTCCTCTTTGAGGGAAAAAGTAAGAGTGAGAACCTGATATGCAAAGAATGCAATGCTAATTACGAATGCAAATGCGCCAATGCAGACGGGTTTCAAGGAACTCAAAGGTTATGTTTGCAAACACCACAAAGTGGACAATACTTTTGATAACTGAAAATCTCATTTTATTAAAAATAGGGTATAATCTCATAATCCAATGGTAAAAACCTATGATGTTTGTAAACAAAAGCTTTGAATTCCATGAAACTTTTATGAACATGATGTATGTTCAAACACAGGTATGCACAGATCCACATATACACATATACATTCAAACAGACAAATACTTAGGTTTAAAAATCAACGAGCCTGGATAAAGGTTCTAAAAAAGTTCCCAAAGTCATCAGTCTATCTTTCAGATATTATCAATTTTCCAAATACTCGATAGTTAATAATATTCTCAAGAGAACCTCTTTCGAGTGTAGTATCGCGTATCAACTATTTTGGGACTAATCCCTCATAGTCATCGCACTACATCTTAAGAAGACCAAGTTGAGTTAAGGATAACTAAAGGTTCTCAATGTCACGGACTCCTAGGTCAAAAATAGTAAGTGTTTTCATGAATACTCTTTCAACAATACTATTCTCAAGAGGGCCTCGACTGAGTGGTGATTTCTCAAATTAGCTTGGTCGGGAATCAACTCCCTATAAGCCTTCTTGAATATATCACCTTCCTATCACAAGTGCACTCGAGCCCGGGTGTAGGACTTATCTCACCACACAAAAGTAACATCCCAAAGAAGAAATAGATATACAAGTACGCAAATATACAGCAAATAACACATATCAAACAATTTAGGGATAACCCTCGAAAAATCCCCAGTGAAGTTGTCATTTCTGTCGCTGTGAGAATTGGATATCAAGCTACTAACTAGGGAAGGTATTAGCATCCTAAGCATTTGTAGCACTCTATAGAAACCTCTTATTACATTGTGTTATTTTTTATTTTTTCTGCTAAGGGTGAAAAGGAAAAAGGGAGGCATAAGGTGTTATTTCTAAGTATGCTCGCCAAGAAGTCGCATCTTGTGTCTATGTATCCAGACGGGAATGGAATCGGAGCATTCGTAATTCCCGTAAAGGTATTGAGGAGCTCTTGATTGTGGTCGAGGTTCCAGGAGGGAAGTTTGTTGATTCATTCTAGGAGAAGAGACACGTCGTCATCTTAGGGAGAAAACTCGACTTAAACCACCACAGGTATGCGGAAGACGGTATTTGCTTCGCATTGGGAGAAGGGCTCTAACTCGGATATAGAATCGACGAGTATGCCACATACCTCTCTCAAGTGGAAAAGAATCTACATCTTACTCAACTATGTCACGGGATAGGAGAATTATATCTCGACTAAGGATGACTCATGTCTAATTCTCTCATGGGAGAAAATGAAACCTAATTGTAGGTTGTCTAGTTAACATCCGAAGGAAACTAACCTAATTCTATGAATCTAAAATAAGATTGAAGGGAAAAGTTATCTTATTGTTATCATGCAATAGAGTCAAAGCCTAAATCCTATATTGATTCAATTTATTGAAGATAAGGTTGACCTAATATTCTAAGGGATCATAAGAAAGAACAATTATCTATGCACGTCAAATCTTGAATTCCTATCTTAATCGCGATTCAGCAGGGAGTGTCACAACTTTAAACCAAGCAATTAAAGTGCTCGAGAAACTATCAAACAATCAATCATAATCCTCAAATAAAAATCCAAATATAAAGGCCTCATATATTAATTAGAAGTTAATTACCAATAAACTTTTTTAAAAAAAGACGTCCTAATCTCCTATTAAAACTCCTAATTAGTAAGAACAAACTATTCAACAACGAACTAAAATTCTAATTAAAACACATTATAATTTCAAAATTAGAATCTAATAAAAGACTAATTAAATATAGTAATAATTAAAAGTTGAGAAAAAAATAATATAGTGTAAGATAAACAAATAAGGGTGTGTTAGAAAAGAAAAAAAAGAAACATGGGCCATGGGACTAGGCCCTCACGGACCACATCAACAACAACAACAACGTTAGAGGTCAGGAAAAAAATGGACAAAAGACATTGCCCAGTACTCTCTCCCTCTCGCACGCAGTTTGTCTCGATCGGACAAACCCCAAATTAATCACCAAACAAAGACTTTCATAATATTCACACAATAGCAATCAAATTGGAGCGAATAAAACAGGCTAAATAGAAATTCGAGTAATTCGTAAAGAAGAAACAACAACTGAGCAACGCACGAAGGTGAAGGAAACTTATTTGTCGGAGTTCGTCTGACGCGTTTTCAGCAGTAATGCGAATAAGATGAAACCGGGGCTCTATATAGGTATTACTCAAATACCCTTCATCTTTATGCAGCAATTTCTTTTGTGAGCGTGTGGTAGTTGTTGTTGTCTCTGCTTTTGCAATGTATGTACTCACACTTTGTAATGCGTGAAAATTATGCGTGGGAGTGATTCTCTTGTTGTTTTAAATTTTGTTTGTGTATCTTTTGTTTTTTTCTAATGCATATATATAGGACTAGAAAATAGACAAGAATGATAATAACAATTAACATAATATTTTTTTGTTTTTTATAATAAGACAAGAATAAAATGAATTAAAAATCATGTTTTTGTGTTTTTTATGACAAAACAAGAATAAAAGAAATTAAAAATCATGTTTTTGTGTTTTTTATGATAAGACAAGAATAAAAAGAATTAAAAATTATGTTTTTTGTATTTTTTATAATAAGATAAGAATGAAAAATTATGTTTTTGAATTTTTTTATAATAAGGCAAGAATAAAAAGAGTTAAAAATCATGTTTTTATGTTTTTTTATGATAAGACAAGGATAAAAAAGAATTAAAAATTATGTTTTTGTGTTTTTTTATGATATGACAAGAATAAAAAGAATTAAAAATTATGTTTTTATTTTTTTTAAAAAAAGAAAATACTAATAAACAAATTAAAAATAAAATTAATTAATTAAAATAAAAATTTACATTAAATATCTAATTAAATCTAAATAAATTAAATAATTATTTAAATAAAAATGATTAAAAACGAAATAAAAAGTCGGGTAAAAAAGTGCTTGAAAAAATAAAATGAACACACCAAAATAATCAGCGCGAAATAAACATATTGGAAAAATATAACGTTTGATTAGATTTTGAAATAAATTTAGACCGGTCTATCTGTAAATCCAACAAATTTATTCTGACTGACATTTCGGACACTACGCAAGATGCAGTGTATGTTGTGTTATGCAGATGATGCAAAACAGAATCTTAGTGTAAAAAAATTAGGGTATGACACCATCAAAATAAAGTTGTTCCATAAACCTTCGTCTTCCAACATAAGTCGACGGTAAAACCACTCTTTTACCTTTGTTTGAACCTTGAGTGTTTTCATTCTGTTCTAATGTGCTCAAATTGCAACATTTAGAAACACGCAGCCTTTTGATGTTTTTGAATATAATTCAATCTTTGTGACTCCATCATAGTATATCCATCAACCAAAAACTTTTGAAACAACCTTCTTGACTGCAATAGTGTTTGCGCTTCATTATGTCTGGATTAAATCCTAAAAGCATGTCGTTCTCTAATGGTAAGCTTATTCCTCTTAACCCTTAGCAGAAAAAATAACTTGGATGAAACTCACTTACTTTTTTCAGCTTTCCACTCTGTCTCATGAGAAGAATATCCCTTTTATGATTTGTATTAACATCACCAACGATAAGGGTTGTCACCTCTGAAACAGTTGGATGGTTATAGATCCTTCCATTTATTAATCTATCAGATATTAACTTCAACTTAAGATTGGGTAAAGGACGATTCTTTAATCTATCTGCTGCCATCCTAAATGACTTGGCATGTGTGTTGAACTCATCCAACATAAGCTTCAATCTGTTAACTGTATTTGGAATAATATTGGAGTTGTTCCTGCATATTGTAATAAAATAGATTATTATATAAAAGCTACTAATAGTAAAGTGTGATAAATTGTAATACGAAATAAGGAAAGTTTGACGTATTGGTTGTGGATGAAGACACAGAATTATGATTCTCATTGGCAAAATAATTGAAAAGTTTGACACTCATAAATTGAATAACACTCACATTCAAGTGTTTTTAAGATTTCTGAACAAAACTACTTGGTTGTGCAGGAATGTTCATGTTTCTTTCATTAGACCATGAGGAAGTTAAATCGGAAAGTGGTGTTTCGAATTGAGTAAATGATGAAGTATTGATTCTGAAACAACCTGGACTGTTATTACTAAAGTTCTCATCAAGTTTGTAAGATTGTGACATTTTACCTTGCAAAATATTTTTTCTCCTATGTCGTGTTGAAGCTGCAAGTTGCTTTATAGAAACACTTTCAAAAATTTTCATTGATTTTGAGTTGCCTGTTGCAATTCCTGGTGATTGTGAAATCATATTTCTTTCATTAAGGGTTGCTGAAGTTATATCAGATAGTAGTGTTCTGATGTTTAGCCTGGATGGAGCATAGTACCTTTGATATTTTTTACTGTGGTTGATACAGTTCTCTACATTTTTGAGTTTTTTCAATCTTCTATCTTTAACAATTTTCTTTCTTTTACATTGTGACAATGTTGCAACTTGTTTTTTAGAATTATAAAGCGGCTCCATTTTGTTGGAGAGTTTCAGTCATTGTAGAGGTTGAAATCAGTCTATCTTAAAAGTTATTGAATTCATGTTATTAGGTAACAATATTTGCATAATCATGGCGTGGAGATCTAAAAATGTGGAGGTTAAAATTCTCAAAATTCATTTTCAATTTCTACATTTTCAATTGAAGTTCAGTGATAGTTGTTTTTTCACTCTAGTATATGTGAGTCCTATGGAGGAAGTTCGTAAGGAATTGTGGAACGATCTCAAAAATCTTTCAATTCAGATGACTTAAGTTGGATTCTTGGAGGAGATTTTAATGACATCATTAGTGTTTCTGGAAAAAAAATGGGGTCAAAGTGTCGGTCAAGAGGTGCGATTTGTTGAGGTCACGTGTGAATTACTGCAGTTTGACGGATCTAGGTTTCTCATGGTACAGTTACACCCGAAGAGGACCTGTATAGCATGGAGGGGCTAAATCTCCAAGACACTTGATAGTGCATTGTGCAATGATTATTGGAGGCTTAACTTTTCTAATGCTTTTGCGAAAGTGTTAACTAGAATGGAGTTCTCAAATTATTTCTTGATTCTAGCATGTTTATGAGAGTTTGATACCATTAAGAGAAAGAGGAGATTTCATTTTGAGAGTTCTCGGATGGTATAGGATAATTATGAGGATTGGCTCAGAATATTTGGAAGAAGAACCCCTCCATCAGTAGTAATATGGAAAATTATAGAAGTCAAATGGAGGCTTGGAAGAGTCTAATTCTTCCAACAGTTCAAAAGAAAAAGAAGCAACTGATTGGGAGAATTAGAGGGATCCAAATTGTCGTTCACGAAGGCAGGGTGTCACGATGGTCTCACAATCCTTGAGCACGAGTTGCACCAGGAGCCATCAAAAAATTTTCATCAATCGAAACTTCTTTGGTTCCAAAGATCAAGAGTTACTTGGTTAATTGATGGTAGCAGAAATACCTGTTACTACCATATCAAAGTCGTCCAACGAAGAAGGAAGAACTGAATCCAGATGATTAAAAGATGATAGAGGTACTTGGACTGAAACCTAGAGAAGGTCCAAAATTTGTTTACATTCTTTTACCATAATCTTTATACTACTGATACTGATGTGAATCAATGGCAAGATACAAACTTTTATTTTCCCAAGCTAAGCCCTTATGACAATACCAAGCTGGGAGTAAACCCTAACTATGATGATATTAGGCAGCCTACTTTCCAAATGGCCCCTTGAAAAGCTCCAGAGTCGGATGGCTTTCATGAGGGGTTTTCTAAAAGTATTAGCACATGATTGGAGATAACATAGTTAGAGACATCTCTTAAATGTGGGCGAATCCAGAGAGAAATTAAGGATATTAACAAAACTGAAATAGGTCTGATATCAAAGGTGACAAATCTATCATGTGTCCAACAGTTCAGACCTATTTCCATTTGTAATTCCATTTATAAGATTTTGAGTAAATTTGTTGTAAGCGGGTTGAAGGACATGATTGATGGCATCATTGGTCCTTATAAAACGAGCTTATCTCCATAAAAGGTATTCAAGAAATTATTGTAGTGGCTCGGGAGATGCTTAATAGTATGAATAGAATGAAGAGTAAACAAGGGTTCTCTATGGTGAAAGTGGATTTAGCTAAGGCTTACAACAATTTGAGCTAGAAATTTTTGCAAATATATTGAGGGAGGTCAGCTTCCCTGACAAATTCTTTCATGCAGTCATGGCTTCTATTACCTCAGCGAGTATGAGCATCAAGTGGGATGGGCAAGACACTAACTATTTCAAATCTAAGAAAGGTCTACGGAAGGGCGACCCTATGTCCCCTTACATTTCTGTGTAACGTATGGATAAATAATCCCATATGGTTGGTGATGAAGTAGACAAAGATGATTGGGTTGGCATTAAAGCAGGAAGACAAAGACCTATCATATCATATTTGATGTTCACAGATGATCTCCTCTTATTTGGGAAAGCAACAAGCAAACAGATGAGTTGTGTCAATAGTGTCCTCACAAATATGGGCGGGAATAGGTCAGGCCAACTAATAGGGGATTATGACCTAGCCTACACAGGCCAAGGTCATGCCAAGCTTTTTTTTAAGTAGAAAAGACCTAGTTTTTTTATAAGCTTATTTATTTAAATAGGCTAGGCCACAAGCCATAAAAAAGTCTTTTAAGTCTATTAGGCCACTCTATTTTATTAAATATGAATAAATTTATTATTTTTTATATTGTATTTTGTACTTTATATTAAAATACAAAAGTAAAGTTTATTTATCTCAAATGAAAAAACATTATGCATAATTTCATAAGTTGTTTTCATAAGTTCTCCCAAACAAATAATCTCACGAAACTTATGCTACTATGTAATCTCAAATAAGTCAATATAAACAAATATTTAGTCTCATTGTACTTTTGATTCTCTACTATATTTGAACATTGGTTGAATTGCTTATTTGGATATGTTCAAATAATATATGCTTATTAAGCATACTAATAAGCTAATCAGGTCTTTGAAAAGGTTAGGCTCAAGCCAAAAAATAAGCCTATGATAGACCACGGGCCAGGCTTAGACTTTGAATTTTTTAACAGGTCAGGCTTAAGTTTTGCAAAGCCTAATTCGGTGCAGCCTATTCCCACCCCTACTCACAAGTTTCTGCCATAGGTGTGGACAACGTGTCAGCGTTGTGATGATGAGAATATTGTTCTCCAAGAACACGCCCTATAATGTCAAGAAAGAGTTACTACTGATGTCGGGTTTCAAGGAAACTAAGGACTTGGGCAAGTATTCGAGTGTACCTGTAACTGAGAAAGCTCCAAGGCATAAAGACTTAAATTATATTAAGGAAAATTCAAGGCCAAGTTCTCATATTGGAAAGCAAGGAACTTGTTGTTTGTAGGTAGGATTAATATAGCCAAATCGGTCATAGAGGCCATGCATACCTATACTATGATGCCTTGTATATTGCCTAAAGAGAGCCTGAAGGAAATTCAAGCTCTGCTTAGAGATCTTGTGTGGCGAGATACTGAGGATGGTAGGCATGTTCACACTGTTAACTTAAGCATTATTACTACTCCCAAGGATGTGGTAGGGTTAGGCTTGAAGAACTTAGTGGATAACAACAAGGCATGCTTTATGAAACTTGGATGGAAATTGATGAGTGGGACTGACAACTTGTGGTGCCAGGTGCTGACAGGGAGATATAGCAGAGGCAGTGATGACCCTAGACAGATACTTACCAAGCCTAATGACTCCAACCTTTGGAAAAACCTTAGTAAGAACTGGTTTAAGCTGCAGACTCTTACATATTAGGACATTGGAAATGAAAAGAAAACGAATCCCTGGACTGACTCGTGGGTTCCTTTAGGAATTTCAAATGTGTTAATTGTTGAAATCCAACAAAATCACCAAGGTATTAAAGTTGTTGATTTGGTTCAAGATGATGGGGAATGGAACTTGAATATACTCTCTCTAATGTTTCCCACCAACATTGTTGAAGAGATTATGGTCATTCATAAGGGTGTTCGCGGTTCGGTTTCGATTGGTTTTAAAGAAAAATATCATCCGATCCAAAGATAAATTTACTTACGGTTCGGTTCAATTTTGGATGATTGGTTTAAAAAATCCGATCTAATCCAATTTCTTACGGTTTAATTTGGATCGATTTTTTGGATATCCAAAATACAAATTCTAATTTTATTAATATTATAAAAACACTAATAAATAATAAATTTGATATAATATATAACATATACTATATTAAAAGTTAATATTACAAAATGATAATGATTGGTTATTGATCTTACCGGATCAGAAAAGGATCAGTAGCCAGCAACACGTCGTAAGCTCCTTAGTTCGTATGTGGTGGAGAAGATGAGGGGGTGTACCTGCAAGGTACTCCAATACCAAAGTAAGAGACGGAGTAGAAAGAGCAAGTACAGAGAAAGTGTGTAGAGAATTGAACACCTGACCCTCTAGTGAAAGAGGATATTTATATTATGCCCCCAGCGTTGGGTCAACGATTACTTTGCACTGGGTTGAATTGCAAGGCCCAATACAAGAAACTGTCAAGGCTTACATGGCATAGGGAAGACCAGCATGTGGTCTTCGCCCTGGGTTAATTTCCCCGTGACCTTCGAGAGGTGAGTAGTTTACTAATGACGTGTCCCCGTGTGGGGAGCACGTGGAGTCCGTGCGGAAGATGTGTGAGAGCTCTTCGTGTGCACTGATGGGTTGAGCCTTCATTGGGCCTCCCCGAAGAGGAGTTGGGTTGGATTATGGCCGACATTGAGCCAGCATCTGGCTTAGTCCAGAACAGGAGCCCCCTATGTCGTTGCTCTGAAGCAGAAGAGTAATAACTTAGGAGTCAGTTCACACGTCGAGGACCTGTTTTGACGGATGTTGTGCGTGTCTGCAACACTGAACTCGGGGACAAAGTCTACCCATTAGATGTAGTCCTTTCTCTTTTCCCGTTCTCCCAAGGATATGTCCCCGGTGGGTGATGTGGCCGACAACATGGCAAAAGCGAAAGGGAACTGGAAGCTTTTGTCTCGAGTAAGAGAGGAAGTCGGAAAGACCCGCGCGCGGTGTGCCCTAGGGCCGCGTGTCAAGAGAAATAAATGCCTAGGATGGCTACAAGTATGGGCACTTGAGTTCCTAGTAATGCTTAGTTTTCCGTGCTAGGGTTATAAATAGGGGAAGTCTGCTTCATTTATATGCTCCCTTTTGTTTTGCTCAGAAATTCTCCCAAGTCCATCCAAGCTATCTCTGCTCTCTGAAGAACGCTCGCCCCGCCGCCACCGTCAATCTTTCTTCGTCGTCCAGAATCTTCATTCATCAAGTAAGTCTCTGGTCTTTTCTTCAGAATTTATGAATTTTCCGGCAATTTTATGCATTTTCCGGCAGTTCCTTTGGGGAGGTCATGAAGTTCCCGGGAAACGCATGAAGATTTCGGAAGCATTCATAAAGTTTCTGACGAACTCATGAAGTTTCCGGTGCTCCTATGAACTTTATGATGAATTCGTCAGGAAGCTCATGAGGATTCTGGGAAACTCCATGAAGTTTCTGATGAAGGTCTCGGGGACCTACGATGGAGGTCTCGAGGAGCCTTGCTTCCCTTGATTGTGTGAACATCACGAGGAAGCCTCTTATCGGGGAGGTCCGAGGAGGCTCCCTGCATTCCACTAGAGAGATCTCACACGTCGAGAAGCCTTTCCGTCGGGATGAGAGCCTCATTTTCTCGCGTCAAGGAGATGCACCTTGTAGACGAGCCTTTTTGTCGAGAAGGGAGGCTCGTTGTCTCGTGTTGGGGAGGTTCTCCTCGCAGATGAGCCTTTCTGTCGAGAAGGGAGGCTTGTTATTTTGCTTCGGGGAGAGTTTGTCAAGTGGATCCTCGCCCTTCTCTTTACCCTTTCACTTGATTTACGGTGGAGGGGTGGATTTGATCTTAGATGTCAAATTCACTGTTTTCCTCTACTTTTTAGGTAAAATGGCCACGAGGATTGAGGGTGTTATTGTGATCGATGATGGATCCGAGTCTGACACCCCAATCGAGCAAGTTGGAGTTGAGCGAGCTCGCACACCCAAAGATTGGGTTAGGCAGGAACCCATCGGCATCTTGTTGCACTTCATCGTCGATGACACTGACGCGTTCGCCACTTTCGAGGACCGCACTGAGGGCTCTCCACCAAATTGGATGGTCTATAAGCCTAAAGAAAAGCATCGCATATGCTCGAATTTCAAGGGGATAAGGTTCCCTGTGTACGAATTTGTATTTCAGGAAGCGGGATTCGTCTTCCCTTCAGTGACTTTCAAAAAGGGGTGTTTCAGTGGCTGCATCTGTCGCCTTCACAGTTGTTGCACCCCAAAATTTGCTCCACCTATTTCACTTAGTTTATGTTTCAATTGCATTGTCATTTGCATACTAAGTCATGTACATAGTCTAATCATTTGCATAACATAGTATAACAAGGCATCTAACAAGGGATCAAGTGCCATTTTCATCAGAAAGAGGCCCATCAAGGGGTTTTATTCAAGATCAAGACCATCCAAGTAATCAAGAAATGAGTTGAAGATTGAAGAAGATTGAAGACCAATAAGGATGCTTGGAGCTTGGGGATTCTTTTGCTTAAAGATGGTTTTTGAAGACATAGGAAATAGGAGACATAGGTAGAGCTTTAGATTAGAATGATTTCTTCTTACAAACATAGAAAGCATCTTGTGCTTCTATTCCTCCCTATGACAAAAAGCCCTTCTAAGATATTCACATCCCTCCTTTGGAGGGATAAGTGGCTTATTTTAGAAGTAGAACTTTGAGGGAACCTGTCTCTCATAATGTTAAACACTTATAGGCTTCCTTTGGTTGTCAATAAGCTGTTTAGCATTCAACTTATTCTGTTAGGTGATTCTCTTCTGGAGTGCTTGCCTTGAAGATGGAGCTTATCTAAAGCTTGGAGGCCATTGAAGTTTGATTTTGGGACTCAGTTGAAGGTTGTTGTTTTTGCTGTTTATCAACTGTCAGAGTTGGATGTTCTTTCAGAGCTGCTGCTGTAGGAGCTGGTGGGCTGTCAGAGCTGGTTTTGGGGTTTTATTTTCTTTGTTGTATTGTTTGTTAATTTTCTCATAGGTTTGAAGTGAAGCTGTTTCACTTTGCCTATTGTTTTCCCAGGTTCGAGGTTGAGTGGGACTCCCTTGCCTCGCTTGTATTGTTGCATCTCATGCATTTTACTACTTTACTGTATATTTGTTGTTTCTTTTCCGTTTATCCCCTAGGATCTCTGTTTCTCTCTGCGCAAGAGAGAAATATGACAGACATTAGGTGTTAACCCATGCATGACAACATTAGGGTAGTTTTGATTCCCATTTCAAACCCTAGGATTTCAGAGCGTCGTTCTCTTCTCATCTCAAAACAATCAAAAATACAATAAGAGGTCAAACATCAGTAAAAGACAGTTCTTGCGTAAAAGACTGAAAACCAATCAAAGTGTCATTTTTGTCCGCTTGGACCCGTAATCAGGAGAAAACCTTTTTCAGAAGGATCTAAAAGATAAACAGACAAATTTGTGTCTTCTGTAGCCCGAACTACGTTTGCTCTGATCTTTCATGCTGTATGAAAGTACGTAGGCATAGGATGTTGTATCCTAGCGAGCAACCTTCCCCTCCTTTCCCGTAGGTAGGCGAACTACGTTGACTCTGATTTCTCGTTCCAGACGGGAATACGTAGGCATAAAGTGCGATACTTTGCTGAGTCATTTTATTTTCTTTTAACCCCAGACCTGTAGAATAGATAGAATAACAATCCGTACTAGAAAACAAGCGTGGATCCCGTCGAGTACGACGGACGTGAGGGGTGCTAATACCTTCCCCTTGCGTAACCGACTCCCGAATCCAGGATTTGGTTGCGATGACCATTCCTTTCCCGTCTTTGCGGTAGGTTTACTTCGAGCGTTTCCTTTCCCTCCTTTGGGATAAATAACGCACGGTGGCGACTCTTCTGTTCAGCCGGCGCCGATTTTTGCAGTAGCGACAGCTGGCGACTCTGCTGGGGACTCCAACGGTTCCCTACGCGAGTCAATCCTAGCGCTTGTTTTCCCGTCGTGGATTTTGTATGGATTTACGTTTTCTG
The DNA here is from genome assembly GCA_963859935.3 of Lathyrus sativus. NCBI lineage: Eukaryota > Viridiplantae > Streptophyta > Magnoliopsida > Fabales > Fabaceae > Lathyrus > Lathyrus sativus. The sequence continues at coordinate 687,310,466 of OZ012741.1, read as the reverse complement.
TATTTTACATTCAGCATTATATTATTGTGATTATTGCTGTGGGTATGAGGGGGTTCTATGATTAAGAGATAAGCCGGACCTGGGCTTGAGTGCACCTAGAATTAGAGTGGAAATTAGTGGGCGCGTGCTTGCTTTGCAGGCACTAGTGTCTCATGAAATCCACGCTCGGACGAGGTTCTTCTGGTTGGCTTCTTTTTCAACCCTTTGGGTTGAAGGGGTTGTTGGTTAGTTGGATTGTCGACTCTAGGGACCGATCATTTGGAAGTTGGCTAAGTGAGGCCTCTTCAGGACATGATGATGCCACACCTTCTGGGTATCGTATCATTCGTCTTGAAAGTCTGTGACGCCAACGACCGCATAGGATGCCGTACCTTGTGTCAGTTATTAGGACACCTACCTGTGAGAGGGGTTGGGACATGCAGGTAACTTGACCTCCAGATTACCGGTTTTCTTGATTGAGATTCAGTGGTGTGATATTTGAGGACAGTGTTATTGGGTCTGTCAGAGACCAGGTGGGAGCATTGTGGATGGTCTCGAACAGTTTATGGGTCTATTTGAGGCCAATATTGTGGATTGGGCTTCTCAGCCAGGGGCACTTGGTCCTTTGTTGCATTGTTGCATACTCATCCTGCATATCATTAACGTGTGTCTGTGCTGCAGGTGCATTTTCATACTTCCCGATTCTAGTGCTCCGGACTTCTATTTGTTATTATGAGTACTTTGAGGAAGACTGTTGCGTATAAGTTGCCTACTCCTTATGTGACTTCTCTGTTGGGTCTGATTTCCCTAGCTGATGATGATGTGAAGAGAAGCTTTAGGAAGAGCTATGGGAAGCTGCTGAATTTGGTTTGCAGACCAACCACATATGAGCTGAATGGGTTATACACATTGATGCAGTTATATGATCCCTCCTTGAGGTGTTTTATGTTCCAGGACTTCATTTTGGCTCCGACCATGGAGGAGTACGCTGAGTTTCTAGAGTTGCCAGTTCAGAACAGAGTGCCCTTCATTCACTTTGATGCTAAGCCTAAGCTGGAAGACTTAGTTGTTCCCTTGCATATGGATCCTGCAGAGTTGTTGTTGACTTCCTGGCATGGAGTTTCAGGGTTTTCTCTCAAATTTTTGGTTGGCAAAGCCCAAGAATATGCCAAAAGTGGTTGTTGGATTGTGTTTAACGTTGTTCTTTCTTTGTGCATCTATGGGATTATATTGTTCCCTAATCTGCCTGAATTCGTTGATTTGGATGCATTCCACTTGTTTGCTGCAGGCAACCCGGTGCCTACCTTGATTGGAGATTTCTATCATTCCCTGCACTACAAGAACGAAAACAGAAGGGGGAAAAATTTCCATTGTTGTGTACCATTGCTGAATATGTGGTTTGAGAGCCATCTGCCCAAGAAGGGTCCTTTTGTTGAGTCTGCAGATACAGCTGAATAGTCCGAGCGTCTAATGGGACTTTCTTCAGAAGATATTGTCTGGTTCGATAGAGATTTATTGGGGTCAGATATTATCTTCAGTTGTGCCGGGTTTCCCAACGTTCCTTTGATTGGAAGGAAGGGATGTATCAATTACAACCCTTCATTGTTGGTTCGACAGTTTGGGTATGCTTTGAAGAGTCCGCCGAAGGAAGAAGAAATACAGGAATCTCTGTATTTCACTGGTGACCTGAGTGGGGAATTATTGTCCAAGCTTCAGCATGCTTGGAACCAAATTTGCAGAAGGGGAAAGCCATTACTAGGCAAGAATGATTATCAAGCTTATATGACTTACAAGGTGTGGATTCAAGAGAGGGTAAGACAGGTGCAGATGCCTTTTCCAGCAGTATCACGTCCTGGTCCCATTCCAGTTGAGGAACCGACTACTGTGGCTATTGAGGCATACGAGCAGGTCGTGAAAGAAAAAGAAGACTTGATAAAGATCAATGAAGAGTTAGAGAAGGAATTGGCTCAAATCCGGAGGGAGAAAAACGAGGTTGTGTATTCCTTCCAACAGCAGACTGAGTTGGTAAGCAGGTTAGGTGTTGAACTGGCAGAAGAAAAAAAGAAGCGTGAACGCCTTGGAAAAGACTTCAAAATCTCTCATGACATGTTAGAGTCCAAGAAGAAGTCACTCGATATCGCCTACCGGGAGATCTCTACGTTCAACAAAACCTGGAACGCCACGCTGACCGGCAATAAGGAAAGAGAAGACAAACTGAGGCTGCAGATCTCTGAGCTGGAGGGTCAGTTGAAAGCCAGCCAGAAGAGGTTGGAAGAAGAGGTTACGTGGAGGTATGATGTCCAGAATTCCTTGAACAAAGTTATCAAGTGCAAGAAGGAGTCTGCATCTCAGAAACGGAAGTTAGATGATTGCTTTGGAGAAGGGGCATGGGAGGAATCTATTGGTGATTTACGACGTGTTCTCAAGCGAAGAGATCTACTTGTCGAGGGTTTGCTTACTCAACCAAATCATCCCAAGACTAAGAGATTATTAGATGAGTACCAGGCGTATGGTCGCACTTGACTATCTCATGTATTGATGTGTATGCTTTATTTGCATTGTGTTGGCCATCACCAGGATTGTTGGTTGAGGTCATGCCTTCTTATTGTACGCTCATTAATATTGTATTCCTGACTTGATGGGATTTTTTGCAATGTATGAGATGTTTTTTTATGATTGATTTTCGAGCTTTTTATTGCTATCACCGTCACCGCACTGGCACATTGGCACTAGAATTGGGGAGTGATATTCCCTAATGCACAGACACGTGTTGCATTTGCATACACATTCATATTGCATTTACCAGGTAATTATTGAACTGTATCTCATTTCCTGCATCTCGTCAGTTTTTTCCAGGATTGAAAGTCAACGTCCTCACCGATACTCTACTCGTACCAACTGCAAAAGAGTCATGGACCAGATGCAAAACGAGATGCAGGAGATGCGTGAAAAGCTGGCGCTGTTCATGCAGACGATGGAGACAATTATGAAGGGGCAGGAAAACCTGCAGACTTTGGTGCAGCCATTGCTGGCGAGAAGTGTCGGGAATGGAAACGAAGACCACGATTCTGTACGTGTTGAAACCATTCATGGGGATGGTACTCCTACGCCTGTAGCTCCACCTGTGGTGAATATACCTGTTGTGAATGTGAACAATGGCGCTGGTGCCGGGAATGGTAATACAGGAATTGGTAATGAGACTGTCATTAACAATGTTAGATTCGGAGACGCCAATCTGGGCGGTGATAACAATGGAGGTAATGGCTTTGGTAACAACGAATTCGTCTATAACGATCAGGGGTTTGATCATGGCAATCAGGATGGGAAGTTCGGCTTCAACACCCAGGGTTTCGGATATGATGGCTTTGGTAATGCTAATCAGGGTTATGGTGGATTCGGTAACGGAAATGGTGCTGGACTGATGCACATCAACGCTAGGTTTGGACCCGCCAGGGTCAATCAAGGGTATGGTAACAGAGGACGAGGTCCTACGAGGAATCAGCCAGGATTCGGTCGTAATTTTGGTTATGACGGGTACGGAAATGAAAATATCAATTGGGGTGAAGACCAACAAGAAGATGCCTTTTCGGGTAGAGGTATTGAAGGGACTGTGGATCCTGTGCAGAGAATCAAAATGTTAGAAGAACAGATGAAGGGGGTTGTTAATCAGAATACTACTGGGCTAGACATGACTACAATGGGCTTAGTGTCTGGGCTGAAGGTACCGATGAAGTTCAAAGCGCCCACATTTGATAAATATAAGGGGGGACACTTGCCCAAAGGTGCACGTCCGCTCTTATTACAGAAGAATGTCCGCGTACTCAGATGATGAAAGAATGTTGATGCATTTCTTTCAAGACAGCTTATCCGGACCGTCACTTGAGTGGTATATGGGGCTGGAACCCACTCAGATCAAAACCTGGAAGCAACTGGCTAATGCGTTTGTGACACATTACAAATATAACAGTGACTTGGCACCGAACAGAGTCCAATTGCAAGGCTTGTCTCAGAAAAGTGGGGAGAGTTTTAAAGAGTACGCGCAAAGGTGGCGCGATATGGCAGCAAGAGTGCATCCTCCCTTAACTGAGAGGGAGATGAATGACATGTTCATTGGGACATTTACGGGGATATTCTACGAAAAATGTTTTGCTGTGGCACTGGGCAGTTTCTCAGATTTTATTCTTATGGGGGAGATGATCGAGAACGGGATCAGAGTTGGAAGGTTCCAAGCAAGTGAGTCTACCTCGGCTGGAGGAACGAAGAAAGCCTTCGGTGGCAGAAAATGAGAAGGGGAAACGAGCTCCGTGTCCAGCTCCCATGGAAGAAGGAGGAATCAACGCTGGGGCAACCAGCAGCAACAGGTCACTAATGTCACCATTCCCGTGGCTCCACAGCAGCCGCAGAATCAGCAGGGGTATAAGAAGTATCCAGTCCGGCCAGCAAACAGACATTTTGACACACCAAGCTCCTCCTATGCTGAGCTACTCCAAACCTTGTTGAGATTACAGCTTGTTCAGAAGAGAACCTTGGCACCCTTGACAGGGACGCCACCACCTGGTTATGATGAGAATGTGCAATGTGAGTTTCACTCAGGGGCACCTGGTCATTCGATTGAGCAATGCAAGGCCTTTAAGCACAAGGTGCAAGACTTGATCGACAGCAAGGCAATCAACTTCTCCGATGATGTCCCCAATGCGGCGCAGGGTCACGGACAAGCCAGAGTCTGAATGACAAAAAGGGGTTCTTTGGTTTGGCAGGGCCGTTGAAAGAAGGTCAAGACAGCAGCAGGATACCTCTAACATTGGTCTAAGGATGGTTGACTCGCCAATAAGTCAAAGTGCAAGAAGTCCGGTTCTGAGACACTGGCATTGTTCATGTTATCTTGTTCATGTCTTTGCATTTGTAGTTGCCTTTCTGTTTAATTGCAAATTTCGTTTGTAAAACTTGTTGTTTTCTCAACTGATATTGATAAATGAAATAAATATGCATGTTTGAATTAATCCAGTCGTGGTCACTCTTTGTGTTTTCATTTATTTCAAACGCTTGTTAAGTGGAATCCGGGGAGGATGACGAAAACAGATGACGGAAAAAACTTATGATCGTATGCTTTTGGATAAAAAAACTTGTTGATGATGTACAGGCATTATTTCAATCCATAAACACCGGAGATATAAGGAAGCTAATCCCTTGTTAACCCCTTTGAGCCTAGTTGTAGGAGTTTCTTTCTAAAAGCGATAAAACCTAAATCTCAACCTGGGGCAGGGTAGGTGTCAGTTAGTTTGGCCAAGCGTTCAAATCGCGAAAGGAGTGTCCGTTCAAGGATAAATTACATCCATATAGGTCATACCTAAATACCACAATGGTTAAGGCTCGCCAACCCAAGAGTGAAACAGTCACATTATTCCACAAAGAATCAGACAACCGGTGTCACATGATTTGTTTAAAAAGAAAAAATCAAAAGAAAAAGCCCGTTAAGTCGAATCTTGAGAACAAGCGACTTAGGCAAAAAAAAATTAGGGCATCCCGCTGGACTTCAAAGGCAAAAGATACTCAAAAGAGTCGGTCCAGGCAAAAGTTAGGGAACGAAAAAAAATGAAAGACGAAAAGGACTATCAAAGAAAAATCCCCGAAAAGGACAAAGTCGTATGACTCTAGGCACCCAAAGACGAAAAAGTAAGTGATTGTCCCTCCGAAAAATGTGTGGTATCCTGAACCATCACTCCTGTCTTTCCACCTTTAGTAGGTGAATGCTGAAGTTAAATTAGCTGAACATAGGATTCGAGAACATCATGGAGAATAGGTGGGTTAAAATAAAACTTTGAGCCTATATCCTTCCTTGTTAACCGTGAACCTGACCACGTTACAACCCGAAAAAGTCCTAATTGAAACAGGTTTAGTTCGAGAGCATACTTCGGTAAAAGATCGCATCGAAACTGACTCCTAAAGGGGTTCCTCTTATCAGCATTAATATTGACATTTTGATTCATTATATGTCACAAAAAAATTTCCAGTGAACAGACTTGGATTTTTGAAACTGTCATATGCATTGCATTTAATATATTTTTTATGCAGAACAACTTGTGTTACTTGCGAGTAAGCGCATGCCGGCAGGAAAGGTTCCTACAGTGGAAGGCCTGACCAGGACAGAATGCAGAAGGCCCGAATGTTTCATGAGTTGGGGCAAGATATGTCGATTAATCCAGTAAAGTCAGCTATCCAAGAATCAGCCAATCTGGGGCAATCAGGTCGAGATTTGGCAAATCTCTCGCAGTTATGGGCGTTGCTCCACGAATCAGTCAATCAGGGGCAAAAGATTATTGCAAGACTGGGGCAGGTCACCCTAAGAGCATGAAAGTTGTTTTGTTGGAACACCTCTTCGAGGTTTGAGATGCAGAAGCAGTTCATGTCTGGCCGTCAGGGTACAAAGACTGTAAGGTCTGTTTCAAAATTGTCGCAGATTCAGGGGCAAGCTATTTCAAGATAGTGTCCTGACCAGGATTCCTTTCGAGGAGAAGTATTCCAGAATTCAGACTGGGGCATGTTAGTATCCTTGGGGCAAAGTTCCAAGAAGGGGAATGGAATTCATGTTGCCCTAACCAGAGGCTTTTGATGAAAAACTTGACTTTATGCGATGCTAATCCCCATGTAGGTCGTACTTCGTCCCCGAAGTTGAGATAATGATAGCCTTTACCGAAGGAAGGGATAATCCCCCAGAAGAGTATCCTCATGAAAGCAGTCTACAGGATGTCTCCAGCAAGTCGAATCAGTATCCCCTGCAGGGTGGACGCTCCCCAGAGAGAGTATGTGCAGGTGCAATCCCCAGCTGAGAGGATTCCAGCGGTGTTTAACCAAGTCAGGGTTGGTTCAGAAGGATTTTTTTTACCGTCGAAGATGGTTTCCTTTCTCCCCACAGGTTGTCAGGCCGGTGATCAGGATGTTTATCCTCAGCAGACTAATAACTCCAAAGTGGTAGACCGTGCTCACACAGTATTATTTCCTCCAAAAGGATGCCCTATCCCTAGTAGGGTTGTTTATTCTCCCCAGCGGAGTCGGTTAATATTCCCCAAGAGAGCCGTTTCTCCCCCAACGGAGTTTTCTCTCCCCAACAGATGTTATTCTTTCCTCCCAGTGGAAATCGAAGGTTTAAAGATCTCCCCGGTAGAGTTGGTTGTATGTCCTGGCATTTATTTTTCCGGAATACTTGGTGGTACCCGTTCATTCCCCAGCAAGGTGGTATTTGTCCTCAGCATCCGTGTTGATGAAGCAAGCTTATCAGAGTTTCCCCGGCACCCTGAACCTGCATCTTCATTTTCATATAATCATATTTGCATCTACTCAAAACGCGTAGCATTTCCATACTATATGGAGCATTACGCCATTGTCAAACATACGCATTTGGAAACATAAATCAGGTTAGTTAACCTTTTGCTTTCAGGTGTGTTTCTCAACAGGAGTGTGGAGTTCTAAAGCTCAAACATGTTTCCAGATATTCGAGGTCTCGCTGTGAGACACGGGATGATATAGTTCATCTTCTTATATTCCCCACAGAGATTCTTGGTTAAGTTTCTCTTGCCCTCAGCGGAGTTGGGCTCATATCTTCCAAAGTTTTTCAGAGGTATTATCCCCAGCATGGAGTTGTGATATTCAGATGTTGTTCGTTGAGTGTTCTGGCTCCGATGATTGTGGTTCGTTGAGTGTTCTGACTCCGATGATTGTTGTTCGTTGAGTGTTCTGGCTCCGATGATTATTGTTCGTTGAGTGTTTTGGCTCTGATGATTGTTGTTCGTTGAGTGTTCTAGCTCCGATGATTGTTGTTCATTGAGTGTTCTGGCTCCGATGATTGTTGTTCGTTGAGTGTTCTGGATCCGATGATTGTTGTTCGTTGAGTGTTCGGGCTCCGATGATTGTTGTTCATTGAGTGTTCTGGCTCCGATGATTGTTGTTCGTTGAGTGTTCTGGCTCCGATGATTGATGACGTTGAGCGTGCTGGCTCCGGTTGTTCGTTGAGTGTTCTGGCTCCGATGATTGTTGTTCGTTGAGTGTTCTGGCTCCGATGATTGTTGTTCATTGAGTGTTCTGGCTCCGATGATTGATGACGTTGAGCGTGCTGGCTCCGGTTGTTCGTTGAGTGTTCTGGCTCCGATGATTGTTGTTCGTTGAGTGTTCTGGCTCCGATGATTGATGACGTTGAGTGTGCTGGCTTCGGTTGTTCGTTGAGTGTTCTGGCTCCGATGATTGTTGTTCATTGAGTGTTCTGGCTCCGATGATTGATGACGTTGAGTGTGCTGGCTCTGGTTGTTCGTTGAGTGTTCTGGCTCCGATGATCGTTGTTTGTTGAGTGTTCTAGCTCCGATGATTGTTGTTTGTTGAGTGTTCTGGCTCCGATGATTGTTGTTCGTTGAGTGTTCTGGCTCCGATGATTGTTGTTCGTTGAGCGTGCTGGCTCCGGTTGTTCGTTGAGTGTTCTGGCTCCGATGATTGTTGTTCGTTGAGTGTTCTGGCTCCGATGATTGTTGTTCGTTGACTGTTCTGGCTCCGATGATTGTTGTTCGTTGAGTGTTCTGGATCCGATGATTGTTGAGTGTTCTGGCTCCGATGATTGTTGTTCGTTGAGTGTTCTGGCTCCGATGATTGGTGATGTTGAGCGTGCTGGCTCCGGTTGTTCGTTGAGCGTTCTGGCTCCGATTATTGTTGTTTGTTGAGTGTTCTGGTTCCGATGATTGTGGTTCGTTGAGTGTTCTGGCTACGATGATTGATGATGTTGAGCGTTCTGGCTCCGATTGCTGCGTTGAATGTTCAGACTCCGGCGAAATCAAGCAAGGGTTCAGACCCCTATTTGGTATTCGTGGCTATTTCGGCGAGTACCCAAGCTCCGGTAATTTCCACTTTGTATTGATTCGTTCTCTCGTCGAGTATCCTGACTCCGGTAAAGCTCGTGTGATGTGATATTGATAAGCAGTTGTAGTATTCTCTTTTCGTCGGACTTGCTTCGTTGAGTAGCCAGGCTCCGATGCATTATTGTTTCGTTGAAGTTTTCTGGATCCGATAGTTGTTACATTGAGCGGTATGGCTCTGGTTGTTGTTTACGTAGAGTATGCGGGCTCCGATGGTTCGTCGAGCATGCTGGTCCCAGTTATTACGTTGAGTATCCCGACTCCGATAGATATTCATTTCGTGACGTGATCATGCTATTACGTTGAGTGCTCAGACTTCGGCTAATTGCTTAGAAAGATTCAAACTTTGTGCTCGTTGAACATTCAGGTTCCGACCTTTCCTAGTTACCCCAACAGAGGTGGTCGGTTAAGATTTGTGGTTTTACCAGACGATTGATCAGTTGTTGCCGTAACAACCAAGATTCAGTTCTTTGATTATTCTTCCCCAAGCGAGTATGCAGTTTATTTCTGCAGTTGGAAAATTTTCGGGTTTATTTTGTATTCAACCGTCTTCCACCTTTGAATGTTTGAAGGTTGTTCACTCTTCAACCCTTCAGGTCCAAGCCGCTTGAATAGGGGCAGCTGTTGCACCCCAAAATTTGCTCCACCTATTTCACTTAGTTTATGTTTCAATTGCATTGTCATTTGCATACTAAGTCATGTACATAGTCTAATCATTTGCATAACATAGCATAACAAGGCATCTAACAAGGGATAAAGTGCCATTTTCATCAGAAAGAGGCCTATCAAGGGGTTTTATTCAAGATCAAGACCATCCAAGTAATCAAGAAATGAGTTGAAGATTGAAGAAGATTGAAGACCAATAAGGATGCTTGGAGCTTGGGGATTCTTTTGCTTGAAGATGGTTTTTGAAGACATAGGAAATAGGAGACATAGGCAGAGCTTTAGATTAGAATGATTTCTTCTTACAAACATAGAAAGCATCTTGTGCTTCTATTCCTCCCTATGACAAAAAGTCCTTCTAAGATATTCACATCCCTCCTTTGGAGGGATAAGTGGCTTATTTTAGAAGTAGAACTTTGAGGGAACCTGTCTCTCATAATGTTAAACACTTATAGGCTTCCTTTGGTTGTCAATAAGCTATTTAGCATTCAACTTATTCTGTTAGGTGATTCTCTTCTGGAGTGTTTTCCTTGAAGATGGAGCTTATCTAAAGCTTGGAGGCCATTGAAGTTTGATTTTGGGACTCAGTTGAAGGTTGATGTTTTTGCTGTTTATCAACTGTCAGAGTTTGATGTTCTTTCAGAGCTGCTGCTGTAGGAGCTGGTGGGCTGTCAGAGTTGGTTTTGGGGTTTTATTTTCTTTGCTGTATTGTTTGTTAATTTTCTCATAGGTTTGAAGTGAAGCTGTTTCACTTTGCCTATTGTTTTCTCAGGTTCGAGGTTGAGTGGGACTCCCTTGCCTCGCTTGTATTACTGCATCTCATGCATTTTACTGCTTTACTGTATATTTGTTGTTTCTTTTCCGTTTATCCCCTAGGATCTCTGTTTCTCTCTGCGCAAGAGAGAAATATGACAGACATTAGGTGTTAACCCATGCATGACAACATTAGGGTAGTTTTGATTCCCATTTCAAACCCTAGGATTTCAGAGCGTCGTTCTCTTCTCATCTCAAAACAATCAAAAATACAATAAGAGGTCAAACATCAGTAAAAGACAGTTCTTGCATAAAAGACTGAAAACCAATCAAAGTGTCATTTTTGTCCGCTTGGACCCGTAATCAGGAGAAAACCTTTTTTTAGAAGGATCTAAAAGATAAACAGACAAATATGTGTCTTCCGTAGCCCGAACTATGTTTGCTCTGATCTTTCATGCTGTATGAAAGTACGTAGGCATAGGATGTTGTATCCTAGCGAGCAACCTTCCCCTCCTTACCCGTAGGTAGGCGAACTACGTTGACTCTGATTTCTCGTTCCAGACGGGAATACGTAGGCATAAAGTGCGATACTTTGCCGAGTCATTTTATTTTCTTTTAACCCCAGACCTATAGAATAGATAGAATAACAATCCATACTAGAAAACAAGCGTGGATCCCGTCGAGTACGACGGACGTGAGGGGTGCTAATACCTTCCCCTTGCGTAACCGACTCTCGAATCCAGGATTTGGTTGCGATGACCATTCCTTTCCCGTCTTTGCGGTAGGTTTACTTCGAGCATTTCCTTTCCCTCCTTTGGGATAAATAATGCACGGTGGCGACTCTTCTATTCAGCCGGCGCCGATTTTCGCAGTAGTGACAACAGCTCAACCCCAACATGATCGTGTTCGTTCGAGCATTCGAACTTATGTGTCGACGCCTCCGTATTAGAGTCATGCTCCCCTTATTTTTTTCGTACTTTTCATCTTTAACGACAAACTTTCCAAGGCCAGTATAGTCGGTGACCCTGAAGCAGTCGAGGAAGTTGTTTCGAGCATATATGGATTCTGTCAGTTCCTTTAAGGACAGGTACTTCGTCGTGAAGCCCGTGTTGCACGTGGTTGTCGACTCCATATATGAGCTTGTGGTCAAAGAGGAAGAGGGGCAGCGAGAGGAGTCGTTTGAGTCAAAGTTTCCCCTTGAGTAGGAGGAGGACCACTTCAAGCAGGGCACAGATAGCTACATCATCAAGCATGCCGACCAGGACGCCGATGATCAGTTTTCTTACAAGAAGATAGTTGAGTTTGTCTCTAGTTTTGTTCCCATCAAATGCATGAACAAGGACGAATGTTTTATTCTGGATGAACGTAGGGAGGTTCGTCGTGAGCCTCTATTGATTAACACCAAGGCCCTCCTCGAGTGCGGGTCCGACAAGGCGGCCTTGAGGTTCTTAGGTAGGGGGCATTTTCTTCTCTTTCTCTCGTTCGTTTTCCTTCGTCATATTGACTAGTTTTCCTTTTTCTCTATTGCAAGTCAAATGTCAAACATCTAGGAGCGCGTGCTGAAGCTCGCCGCAACCAAGGGCGCGAAGAAGGCTGCTAAGGACATAGTCTCTAAGGTCCAGCAGATGTTGAAGCCCAACCAACCAGCTGGCGATTCCTCATCCCTATAATGCAGCCAGTCTCCTCCCTCGTAGGAGACTTCTTCCAAAAGCCCACGTACTGAAGACCTCGTACCTGTTGGCCCTTCTAAAGGCGTGTCTGGAGAGAAGTTCGTGTTGCCTCCCTGCTACCTCAATCGGGCTTACTTTCATGGGGACAATTCTGCTATTGTGGCCGAGGCGGAGAGAAAGGAGATCATGGGGCTCGACAGGGTATCCAGGAGGTTATCTTTTTTAGAGGACATGGCTACTACGATAAGGATCTTCGAGATGGTCTTGGTCCTCAATGATGAAACCTGCCCGAACTCCAAGCTCAAAAAGCTGCAGGTCAAGAACTCTACCCTTTGGACGGAAAGAAATCATGCGGAGAACGACCTCCTAGAAGCACAAACGAGGTATAAAAATCATGTGTGTCTTCTCCAAGAAATGGCTGAGCTGCAAAAAAGGCTGAAGGAAATCAAGGAGGAAATAGATCGACTCCGAACAAGGATCGTCGAGCTGGAGGATGCTACCAAGCCCGTCGAGGACGAAATGGACGAGAAGAAGGGCCTCGTCTCCTAAATTTGAGAGCCCGAGCAAGATTGCTTGGGAGCTCTCGAGGTTGGGTTTAGTGGTGCCTTGGAGCAGCTCCAGGTTGTGAACCTTGAGGTCCCGCTTGTCCTCGAGGGGATTGGCCCGTACCACCGAGTGATGGATGGTCAGGTGGTTGCTCCGAAGATGCCCGGGGATGAAAATGACAAGGGAGACGGGGAGGGTCGACCCGATGAGGAAGCTTCTTTATAGTTATTTTAGTTGTTCGACCTGTGCACCATTTGAATTTTTGTTTAGTTCGGCCTATGTGCCGCAGTTTTGATTTGACTTTTCTCGGCCTGTATGGCATGGGCTTTGATTTGGAATATTTGAGCAAGGGGCTTTGCCCGTCCTAATGCATGGTGCCTTATCATTTGATATATTTGTATTATGTGTGTGTAGTTGTATGTTAAATATATGTTTTCTTTGTATTTGTGTATTTTCACTAAGTGATTAGGGCTTTGCTCGACGTAGTTGATCCTCGGTCGTGCAGGGAACTGGCCGAGCGGTCGGAGCTGGGTTTCGACCGTCGACGAAGCTAAGAGCTCGATCGAGGTTTTCGCTTCATGGCATGAACTTTCCATCGCGAGCTTGGTGTTCTGCCTATTTGGTACGGCAATGGTGGAGCTCGATTGAGGTGTCCCCATCGGATCAAGATTTTGCTCACACATACAAGAGCGGGCTCTCGTCTTTTTGTATCGAGTTTAGAAGTTGCGCTTGTACCCTAGCATGCCCCTGTGGTCGCGACGTGAGTATGTCGCTGGCAATGTTTAACTCTAATATTGTTTAAACTTTTCAGCATTCCATTATCGAGAAAGTTCTTCCCCGTGTAGGTTTTCGAGGTAGTATGCCCTGTTTTCTGTTCTTGCGTGGACACGATAGGGGACCTCCCAACTCGCGGCGAGCTTGCCTTCGCGCGAGTCTTTGTGGATCATTCGTAGGACTAGGCTGCCTACCTCGAATTCGCGTTTGATGACTTTGTTGTCATGCCGCAGAGTTATTTTTTGCTTGAGTGAGGCTTCGTGGAGAGATGCCCTTGACCGTATTTCTTCGACCAGGTCGAGCTCCTCCCTTAGGACCTCATCATTTGTCTCCTCGTTGAGGGGAGATTCGGTCCTTCTGGAGGGTTCCTTTATTTCCACAGGGATTAGTGCTCAGTCCCGTAGGTTAGTCGGAATGGCGTCTCCCTGTGGTAGAATGTGACATCATCCTGTAGGTCCAGAGCATGCTGTGCAATTCCTCGACCCATCTCTTTTTGGTTCGCCTATTCTTTGTTTTATGCCTCGCAGGATCACTCTGTTTGCGGCATCAGCCTGCCCATCTGCGGGTAGTTCTCATGTCCTAAGGTACGTATACACCGGGGTCATCCAGCAGTTGTTGTCGTCGATGGCGTTCACGCCGATGGTCGAAGTGGGATTCTTGATACTCGGTCTAAAGAGCACTTCTTGGATGACAAATTTGTTCTCGCCTTTCTTCTTCATGCTTGCCAGCTTCGAGAGGATGTCTCTAGTGTTGTGCTCTCGAGAAGCGGGTTTCACTTCTGCAGAGTCAAATTTTTTCATCCTCTCTTTGACCAGGGTGAGGTACTCGGCGAGTTTGTCGTTCTTGGCCCGGTATTCTCCCCGTAATTGAGAGGCTACAAGTTGGGAGTCGATAAATATCTTTATCTCCTTCGCACCCAGATCCTCCGCCAGGCGGAACCCTATGAGGAAGGCCTCGTACTCAGCTTGGTTTTTCGATGTCGAGAAGTCTAGGGCGAGAAATACCTCTTTTAGGAGACCCTCTTCGTTCTCCAGGATGATGCCTGCTCCGCTTTATGTCGAGTTAGAGGCCCCGTCGACGAAGATGGTCCACTTGTGACCTACTAGTGTTGGAGAAAACACGGCAGTCATCTCTACGACGAAATCGGCCAGAGCTTGAGCTTTAAGGGCCTTCCTAATCTCGTATTTAATGTCGAACTCGGAGAGTTCGACCGACCATCTGAGCATCCTTTCTGCCATGTCTGGGCGTCCGAGTAGCTATTTAATAGGCTGATTTGTTCTAACCACGATCATATAGGCTAGGAAGTAGGGTCGTAGCCTTCTGGTCGCATTGATGAGGGCCAGAGCGACCTTCTCGATCTGCTGGTACCTGAGCTCGGGGATCAACAGGTAGGGGTGGAAATAGGGTAGGTCGAGCTAGGCTTTGCCAAGCCTGAGCCTGGCCTGCTAACAAATTTAAAGACTAAGCCTGGCTTCTAGCCTATCATATGTAGAAGCAAGCTTCAAGCGCATAAAAATTTTGATAAAGACAACAAGTTTTCTAATCAACATGTGTATGCAAAAAGTAAGAGACTCAAATGACATCAAGTTTCAAGATGGTGTTCTAGCATATGTCAAATGGATCAAAGCTTCAGATACATACTAATTAAGTTTCAATTATGGAAGATAGAATATTGAACAACAACTCAAAGGTATACCAAATATCAGTTAAAATACTTATACAAGTGTTCAATTATTCATCTCTCACTTCACATATATCATAAGACCTTTTAAAACACTTTTAGTAGCTTACTCTTTTTAAAATTAATTTTGTTTTGAAAAACTGTCAGTGTTAACCAAATAACCCCTATGGTTAACCGGTTAACGATTTCTAAAATTAATTGTTTGCTAAATTATTTACAGTGTTAACCGATTAACCTATATGGTTAACCGGTTAACAGCTGTTGTTTTTGAATTTTTTTCTAACGTTAAAGGGGTGTTAACCGATTAACCTATATGGTTAACCGATTAACCCTGAAGCAATAAGCGAAAAATGACAGCTTTTCATGAAAAATATGCATTGTTTTCATTTGTTTTCTTACAGTTTTGCTGCATAAAATTATACCCTTCTGTAGAGGTATATTATACAGTATAAATTCATATCAGTTTTAAAATTTCATTTTATCTCCAAGAAACTTAATCATCAAATTCACTCATTCTCTTCATCTTTCAATTTTTCTTAAAGTGTTCATACAAACAGATTTTTGAGAGAAGCTTTTGAATAAATTTCACACAGTATCACAGCTTCATCTCATACTTTTCAAAGAACACTTGTATATTTCTTTTAAGTGATATTTGTTTTAAGGAGAAGATCGATTGTGAAGATTGATAGCATTATACTCTCAAGACATCAAATTTATATCAAGATTATTTTTTGTATTACCTTGCTGTCCAGGATTGTTGGAAACAAGTGATTGTTTGAAGAGGATTGTTCTTCCTACACTTTAGTTACCTATAGATTAGATAGTAGGCATCACCTTTGGTGTGATTAGGCTATACCATCATTCTAAACTATATTGAAATCTCTTTCGAGTCGAAAGGGGAGTGGAGTACTCTCGGAGTGTGAGGGGAACCACTATAAATTTCTTGTGTCACTTTTTCCTTTCCGCACTTTACTTTCAAGTCCTTAACATCTTAACCGAAAAAGAATCAAGAATCAGAAAAAGATTAAAGATAATTTTTTAGAACCTAATTCACCCCCCCCCCTCTTAGGCGCATTTACAAGTTACAATTGGCATCAGAGCAGGTGATAGGTAACCTGTTCCTGTTCGATCCAGATGGCTTCCGAAAATAACAATCTAGTATTCAGAGACGATGGTAGTAGAAACAAGCCTCCTTTTTTTTGTGGCGAATATTTCGACTTCTGGAAGATCCGCATGAAGGCACATTTAGAAGCACAAGGAAGTGAAATATGGGAGGTTATTCAAAATGGTCCTTTTATTCCTACAACGGTTGTCAACGAAGTTGGCTCAGCAAAACCGCAAGGATCATGGGATGATGATGATAAGAAAAAGATTTTCTATGACAAAAGGCGATAAATATCTTACAAAGTGCACTTGGAATGGATGAATTCTTCCGCATATCAACATGTACAACGGCCAAGCAAATATGGGACACTCTTGTTGAAACTCACGAAGGAACCTCCGAAGTCAAATGATCCAGATTAAATACATTAAGTCAAGAGTACGAGTTATTCAAAATGCAACCAAGAGAATCAATCCTAGACTTGCAGAAAAGATCTGTGCATTTGACATATCACTTAAATGCACTTGGTAAGACACTAACAAATGATGAACTTAATCTTAAAGTGCTTAGGTCTTTATCAATAGAATGGCAACCCAAAGTGACGGTGATTTTCAAAAAGAAAAGTCTATCAACAATGACATCCTCTACTTTATTCGGAAAGCTTCAAGAATAAGAGACAGAACTTGGACGATTGGAGAAATTTGAAATTCAAGAGAAGAAATCCAAGAGCATTGCCTTAAAAGTTGAATCCAAAGAAGTGGAGAAAGAAGACAATCCCGAAGAGGACGAAAATTTTATGCTTCTTGTAAAAAGACTAGGAAAATATTTTGGTGCAAAAAATAATATTAGAAACTCTAGTTATATGAGAAGAAAGAAGTTTTCAAAGAACAAAGAAAAAGAAACACCAACATCCAATGGAGACATTATATGCTATGAATATGGAAAGCAAGGCCACATCAAAACGGAATATCCTAAACTCACAAAAAATCATGACCACAAAGAAAGGAAGGATTACAAAAAGAAGGCCTACATTACTTGGGATGACAACGAAATAAGTTCTTCATCGGACTCCGATAGTGATCAAAGCGCAAATATAGTATTGATGGCATCACATCATTTAGGTGATGAAGACGAAGACAATAAGGTATGCTTGAAGACCTCTTCAAAGCAATGGTATCTTGATAGTAGATGTTCGAGGCACATGATGGGTGATTTAAGCAAATTTTCACATCTAACGCTTAAGGCCAAAGGATTTGTCACTTATGATGACAACAATAAAGGAAGAATCCTTGGCGTAGGCATCATTGGTTCATCTCCTTCAACAACTATAGAATATGTCCTATATGTGGAAGGTTTAAAGCATAGTCTCCTTAGCATTAGCCAATTGTGTGGCCGAGGTTTCAAAATCAACTTCACTAAAAATGAATGCTTGATTGAAAACAAAGTTACTCATGAAGATATGCTAAAAGGTAAAAGAGTTAATAACATTTTCTTAATTTCCTTAGATAACTTGTATTTGAATGTTAGGTGTCTCTTGGCAAGCAACAATGAATCATGGGTATGGCATAAGAGGTTTGCTCACATTCATATGGAGCACTTGAATAAATTTACCAAACATGACTTGGTTATTGGATTGCCGAAGATCAAATTCATCAAAGATAGGTTATGTGACGCTTGTCAAAAAGGAAAGCAAACTAAATCAACTTTCACATCCAAGAATGTGGTGTCTACAACTAGGCCGTTACAATTGTTGCACATGGATCTCTTTGGTCCATCAAGAACAAAAGCTTTGGAGGTAATGTTTATGCATTAGTAATTATAGATGATTTTTCTAGATACACTTGGACTTTCTTCTTAATGTAGAAAAGTGAAGCATTCAAAGCATTCAAGAAGTATACAAAACAAATACAAAATGAGAAGTCTCTTACAATTTCCTCCATTAGAAGCGACCACGGTGGAGAATTCTAAAACGCCTTATTTGAAGAATTTTGTGAAGAACATGGAATTTCACACAACTTCTCCGCACCAAGAACTCCACAACAAAATGGTGTCGTAGAAAGGAAAAATACGACATTGGTGGAACTTGCAAGGACAATGCTAAGTGATTCAAATCTTCCTAAGTACTTTTGGGCGAATGTGGTGAGTACGGCATGCTTTGTAAGTAACCGTGTTAATATTAGGCTTATTCTCAAGAAAACTCCTTATGAACTCTTCAAAGGGAGAAAACCAAATATTTCATTCTTTCATATTTTTGGATGTAAGTGTTTTGTCCTAAACAACGACAAAGACAACCTTGGTAAGTTTGACGAGAAATCCGATGAAGGTATATTTCTTGGTTACTCTCTTACTAGTAAAGCTTTTAGAATTTATAATAAAAGAACTTTATCTATAGAAGAATCTATGCATGTCAAATTTGATGAATCTAACTCGTCAAAGGAGGATATTGTGGTTTGTGATGATGATGATGATTTTGTAAAAATTCCCGAGGAAGATACTTCTAAAGATATTATTAAAGAACATCAAGATAGACCGGTTCAACAATATTCCAATGCCAACGATCTACCAAAAGAATGGAGGATTCATAGAGATCATCCTATTGACAAAGTGATTGGAGACATAAGTCAAGGTGTTGCTACAAGATTAAATCTCAAAGATGCATGCTTGAACGTGGCATTCGTGTCTCAAATAGAACCTTCCAAAGTTGATGAAGCTCTTGAAGATGATCAATAGATTATTGTTATGCAAGAATTAAACCAATTCGAGAGAAATCAAGTTTGGGAACTTGTTTCTAGACCAAGAGATAAACATATCATCGAAACAAGATGGGTGTTTAAGAACAAACATGATGAGAATGGAATAATTGTTCGAAACAAAGCAATATTGGTGGCTCAAGGGTACAATCAAGAGGAAGGAATTGACTTTGAAGAAACATTCGCGTCGGCTGCAAGGTTAGAAGCTATTCGTTTATTACTTGCTTATGCTTGTTCAATGAACTTTCAGCTATTTCAAATGGACGTCAAAAGCGCCTTCTTGAACGGATGCATCAAAGAAGAAGTCTATGTCAAACAATCCCCATGTTTTGAAGACTTCAAGCATCCTTCACATGTATACAAATTGAAGAAAGCCCTCTATGGACTAAAACAAGCACCAAGGACATGGTATGATCGGCTAAGTAATTTCTTATGCGAAAAAGGTTTTGAAAAAGGCAAGGTAGACAAGACTTTATTCATTAAAAGATAAAGGATAATACCTTACTTGTTCAAGTCTATATGGACAACATCATCTTCGGTTCAACAAATAAGGAACTATGTGAAGAATTTGCATCGATGATGCAAGGCGAGTTTGAAATGTCTATGATGGGTAAGATGAATTACTTCCTTGGATTGCAAATTAAGCAACTAAAAGACGGAATATTTATCAACCAATCGAAGTATTTCAAAGAGTTGTTAAAGAGATTTGATATGGATGGATGTAAAGTTATGTCAACACCAATGGGATCCGGAACCTACATCGATCAAGACGAATCAGGAACATCGGTTGACATAACAAAGTATCGAGGTATGATTGGTTATTTATTATATTTGACGGCAAGTCGTCCTAGCATAATGTTTATTGTTTGTTTATGTGCTTGTTTTCAAGCAAATCCAAAGGAGTCACATCTCACGGCGGTCAAAATAATCATGAAGTATCTCAAGGGAACGACGAACGTTGGCTTATGGTATCCTAAAGGTAGTGTTTGTACTTTAATCGGTTATTCTGACGCAGATTATACAGGCTATAAAATAGATAGAAAAAGCACGAGTGGAACATGTCACATCCTTGGAAATGCACTAGTTTCGTGGTCATGTAAGAAACAAGCATGTGTTGCTCTTAGTACGGCTGAAGCAGAATACATAGCAGCGGGAAGCTATTGTGCACCAAATCTTTGGCTAAAGCAACAATTAAGTGACTACGGAATTGATCTTGGATGCATTCCTCTCTGGTGCGACAACACAAGTGCAATCAACATTACAAAGAATCTGGTCATGCACTCAAGGACCAAACACATCGACATTCAACATCATTTTCTCCTTGATCACGCTCTTAAAGGAGATGTTGAAGTCACTTTTGTAGATACGCATAATTAACTTGCAGATATCTTCACAAAACCACTCGCGAAAGAACCGTTTTTCAAGATTCGGCGAGAACTCGGAATTCTCGATGAAGGTGATATCTAATATTTCAAAAGTTGATCATTATAGGATCTATGAGTATCAAGGTACACAAATATGAACTTGTCTCTTTTTGGAAACTTTTGATGCTATATTAAATTTATCGTGTCAGCAAAACTTTTCAATCTTTCCTATTTCCGCACATCATTAAGTTATTCTTTTTCAAAAAAAAATTGATCAAAAGTTGCCTCAAGATATGTGCTAACATGTTCTATAATTATTATATCAAGAACCTTCATGATTTTGGAGCTTTTTACTCACTGTTTTTGCATTTTCTGAAATTTTGAAGGCGTTAATCGGTTAACACTGTTCGTTTCTGTTTCCTTTATTTTAGTTTTGAAGGAGTTAATCGGTTAACCCATATGGTTAACCGATTAACATTGTTCGTGTATTTTTTTTAAGGAAAATTTATTCAGTTATGTTTTTGTGTTAGTATATGTGTTATGTTTACTCTATGTTTGTATGTATGTCAACTTTCATTATTGTGTGCTCCTCTTCCTTTTTGCTAATGCCAAAGGGGGAGAAAGATTGGTTTCTCTAATGTTTCTTTGTGCATAAAATTTATACCTCGTGTATTAAGGGGGAGCTTTAACTTAGGGGGAGAAACAAGTTTAGAGAAACAAGTCTCAAAGCAAGCTCTCAAAGATTGGTTGTCATCATCAAAAAGGGGGAGATTATAGAAGCAAGCTTCAAGCGCATAAAAGTTTTGATGAAGACAACAAGTTTTCCAATCAACATGTGTATGCAAAAAGCAAGAGACTCAAATGAAATCAAGTTTCAAGATGGTGTTCTAGCATATGTCAAATGGATCAAAGCTTCACATACATACTAATCAAGTTTCAAGTATGGAAGATAGAATATTGAACAATAACTCAAAGGTATACCAAATATCAGTTAAAATATTTATATAAGTGTTCAATTATTCATCTCTCACTTCACATATATCATAAGACCTTTTAAAACACTTTTAGTAGCTTACTCTTTTTAAAATTAATTTTTTTTTGAAAAACTGTCAGTGTTAACCGATTAACCCCTATGGTTAACTGGTTAACAATTTCTAAAATTAATTGTTTGTTGAATTATTTACAGTGTTAATTGATTAACCTATATGGTTAACCGGTTAACAGCTGTTGTTTTTGAATTTTTTTTCTAACGTTAAAGGGGTTTTAACCGATTAACCCTGAAGCAGTAAGCGAAAAATGACAGATTTTCATGAAAAATATGCATTGTTTTCATTTGTTTTCTGACAATTTTACTGCATAAAATTATACCCTTCTTTAGAGGTATATTATACAGTATAAATTCATATCAGTTTTCAAATTTCATTGTACCTCCAAGAAACTTAATCATCAAATTCACTCATTCTCTTCATCTTTCAATTTTTCTTAAAGTGTTCACACAAACAGATTTTTGAGAGAAGCTTTTGAATAAATTTCACATATTATCACAGCTTCATCTCATACTTTTCAAAGAACACTTGTATATTTCTTTTGAATGATATTTGTTTCAAGGAGAAGATCGATCGTGAAGATTGATAGCATTATACTCTCAAGACATCAAATTTATATCAAGATTATCTTTTGTATTACCTTATTGTCCAGGATTGTTGGAAACAAGTGAGTGTTTGAAAAGGATTGTTCTTCCTACACTTTAGTTACCTATAGATTAGATAGTAGGCTTCACCTTTGGTGTGATTAGGCTATACCATCATTCTAAACTATAGTGAAATCTCTTTCGAGTCGAAAGGGGAGTGGAGTACTCTCGGAGTGTGAGGGGAACCACTATAAATTTCTTGTGTCACTTTTTTCTTTCCACACTTTACTTTCAAGTCCTTAACATCTTAACCGAAAAAGAATCAAGAATCAGAAAAACATTAAAGATAATTTTTTAGAACCTAATTCACCCCCCCCCCTCTTAGGCGCATTTACAAGTTACATCATAGATGGGTCGTGTGGTCGATTTCTTCTCGTGATTTCACAATCATGTCGTCCATGTAGACCTCGAGCATGTCTCTGATCTCGCCTCAGAAGACTTTATTCATCATTCGTAGATAGGTCGCGTCCGCATTCTTCAAACCGAAGGGTATTTCATTATAGTAATAATTGCCCGACTCAGTCATAAAAGCCATGTGTTGTTTATCGGCCTTAGCCATGGGGATTTGGTTGTAGCCCAAGTAGGCGTCCATGAACGACAATAGTTTAAAACCTGCAGAATTGTCGACCAGTTTGTCGATGTTAGGCAATGGATATGCATCTTTGGGACATGCCCGGTTAAGATCGGTATAATTAACGTGCATTCTCCACTTTCCATTATATTTTTTAACCAATACAACATTGGACATCCAGGTTGTGTACCGGGCTTCCGAAATAAAATTTTCCTCTAAGAGGTCTTTTACAGCTTTTTCAGTAGCCTCGGCTTTCTCGAGAGACTGCCTACGCCTACGCTGTATTGTGGCCCTAGTGGACGGATCTATGGAGAGCTGATGTCAAGCCCGAGCATCTCTGCGGCACTCCACACAAAGAGGTCAGCATTATCCCGGAAGCATGCCTTCAGCTGCTTTCACGCTAGGTCTGGGATCCCAATTCCAATCTTCACGCTCCTGTCGAGGTCGTCACCGAGCATGATGAGCTCGAACTCGCCATCTAGAATGGGGCGCATTGGATGGAGCGTATGCCTGTTGTTTGCTGAAGGCGCATTTTCTGGTACTTCATTGTGCTCCTGCTTGTTGAGGAAGCAGTTGTCGGGGTCTACGAAGTTGATACAGGGCAGCGGCTTTTGCTCCTTAGTTCGGGTTGGCTTGTCGGTATTCTTGGGTGTGATGTTGATCGAGTTGAGTCCCTTGATGGTCGCTTTGAAACATCTTCTAGACGCTTCAATGTATCCGTGGAGGGTGACTACTCGACCCCTGGTCGTGTAGTACTTCATCTTTAGGTGCACTATCGATGACATCGCGGTTAGCTCGACCAGGGTCGGCCTCCCCAGAATGCATTAATACAAGGAGGGACATTCTATCACCTGTCTCGCAGTCTCTTCGAATTCGAAGGTGACGAGGAGCTCCGCGTACCCCCATGGCCTCGTGGTAGTACCGTTGAAGCCCTGCAAGTCAGAGCCGACATATGGTGTCAGATAGAGAGTGGTGAAAAGGTGGGCGTACATTATAGCCACCGAGCTTCCTTGGTCGACGAGAATGCGGCGGACGTCAAAGTTAGTCATCTGAGCCTTGATCAGCAGGGGAATACTGGAGTTGGGGGCGCCGCCCAGAAGCTCTTCAAGGCAGAAGGTGGCCGGGTTCGAGTTCCCCTTGAACTTTTCGAGGGTGGCGTTCTTCTTTGAACTCTTGTCGATCAGCTCCTCAAATTTCCTTTTGATCGACCCTACTGAGAGTTTGCTGGGACCCTGCCGGATATGAGCATCGTGGCTGGAAAATTCTCCCAAGAGCTGCGAGCGGACAGCATTGTGTTGGCCTCACAGGGGAGGTAGAAGTCCTCTGTTCGAGAGTTGCACAAGGCGACTTGTAGCCCAATCTCGTCGAAGAGTGGTGGCACCTCCTTGACCCTCTTCGCCTCGTGAGTTTCATGTCGAAGAGCCTTGTTCCTTCTAGTGTATTGCTTCAGGTGTCTTTCCTTGATTAGGATTTCGATGGCATCCTTGAGGTGGACGCAATCTTCCTTGACGTGTCCATGGCTCCGCTGGAACCGACAGTACTCGAACTTGTCAACGTTGGGCTAAGGGGGAGTTAGCTTTGGGAAGCGGACACCACCTCGTTGGAACTCCGAGTTTATGCACTCGGTTGGAATGCGCTCGCGGGGAGCTGTGAGGAGCGTGTATTCGGTGAATCGGCCAGCTGGCCCCTCTGTTCTCGGGAGTCCCGGGGCCGATATTCTTTCCTTCTCTCGCCGCCTCGTCGGGGTGCGGAAGTGTCTTTGTGCTTGAAATTTCTGGCACTTTCCAAGTCCTGCGATCGCGGGCGCAGTTGGCGGCCTCCTTCTCCTCGTACTAGATATATGATTGGACCTTGTGAGGAGTGTGCCTAACGTGTTAGGTCTTTCGATCCCGACGGCCTTGGTAAACTCAGTGCAAGGTCGCAGTCCTCATTCAATCAAATACATATTCATGTCGTCCGAGGTAGACACTTGCATAGCTTCTTGATTGAATCTCTCTATATAGTCCCTAAGAGATTCTTCCTTCCCCTGGATGATGGCTTTCAGGAATGCTTCCGTCTTCGGGTGTCGCCCGGAAGCAGTGAAGTGTTGGGAAAATTGCCTCTTCAGCTCTCTCCAGGAGGTGATGGACTCGGGCTCGAGACTTTTATATCACGCCATCGCCCATTTCCTCAAAGTCGTGGGAAAGAGCCTACACTTGATGGCTCCCCAGACGTTCCTGTAATCGAGCATCGCATCAATGCTTTCAATGTGGTCGTCTGGATCGGTCGTACCATCGTAGGTACCAGGATCGGGGGTTTTTCCATCCCGATGGGGAGAGGAGTCTCCTTGATAGCCCTGGACAACAGAGTGCGGGGGTCGTCCTCGTCGCTTCTAATGGGTGGTTGTGAGGGGAAAAGGTCGTACCAAGGGTTCCTGCAGCGTGGAGGGCTCCTCGGGCGACTTTTCGGCTTCCCAGCCTGCCCGTCAGCTCTGTTTCTCTTGGGAGTTGGGGAACGTCGCTCCTTCCGGGGAGAATGGTCACGCTTCTGGGCGGCCACAACCGAACGGCGTCCAGCTTGTCGCGAAGAGGGACTCTGAGACATATCATGTTGCGGCCTCTGCGGGGGAGGTGAAGGATGGGTTTCTCGTCGTCGCGGGGATGGGCTGAGAGAAATCGGGCGATGGTATCTCCGCAGGGGAGAGAATGATTGTCGATCTTTTCCAACCTTCTGATATGCTCGTTTTGTTGAAAGATCATCAAGTTTGTCTAATTGATTTTCGCGAACAAAGTCACCATGGTCGGGTCGGTGTTGGGGGCACAGGGATTGGTTGGAAGACAGTCGGGTTATGAAAGCGTCGGTCGGCGTTGACGGTCGCATCGTCGTGGGAGTGTGAGGCGGTGTGCCCTTCTCTGTTGTCGCCTTCCTCGACATGAGCGGTCACGTTGGAATCGTGATCGTCGCCGTTGGTAAACGGGGTGAAGGCGGTTTCATGGATGTTGTCGTCATTGCGTGGGCTAGCCTTGATTAACGGAGGTTGAGGTATGCTTTGGTTCTTGGATTTCTTTCAGAAGGAAGAACGGAAAAGCAAGTTTCTCACAGACGGCCCCATTGATCTTACTGAATCAGAAAAGGATCAACAGCCAGCAATACGTCGTGAGCTCCTTAGTTCGTCGGTGGTGGAGAAGAGGAATGGGTCTACCTGCAAGGTACTCTGATGCCAAAGTAAGAGACAAAGTAGAAAGAGCAAGTCCAAAGAAAGTGTGTAGAGAATTGAATATCTGACCCTCTAGTGAAAGAGGGTATTTATATTGTGCCCCCAGCGCTGGGACAACTGTTACTTTGCATTGGGTTGGATTTCAAGGCCTAATACGAGTAACTGTCAAGGCTTACGTGGCGTAGGGAGACCAACATGTGGTATTCGCCCTGGGCAACTACCATGTGACCTTCGGGAGGTGGGTAGTTGTCTGATGACGTGCTCCCGCGTGGGGAACACGTGAAGTCCGTGGAGGAGACGTATGAGAGCTCCCCATGTGTGCTGATGGAATGGGCCTTCATTAAGTGTCCCCGACGAGGAGTTGGGTTGGGTCGTGCCCGACGGTGGGTCAGCCTCTGACCCAATCCAAAATAGTTATGATTGAAACAAATAAGATAATAAAAATTAATAGATTAAATGAAACTAATAAATAGTATTTTATAAATAAAAAATTAGCATCCAATAATAAATTAACACAATATATTATACTAATAAAAAATAAATAAGTATAAAAATATATACATGCGATTCGGATTGGTTTAGATCGGTTTTAAAAAATCAATCCGAAATTTGTTCTGAACCAAGCAGTTTTTACAAAATGACATCCAAACACATTCAATAATTTTCGGTTTTTTGCAGTTTAGTTTTTTTGGATCGGCTTGTGGATATTATTTGGATCGCTTTGGATTTCAACACCCCCTAGCCATTCATCCTCCTAGGGACAATAATGGAAAAGATAATAGCATTTTGAGTGGTTCTAAGACTGGAGAATTTTCTGTCAGTAGTGCATATTGTAACACTAAAGGCCGAAGAGGGCAGAGAGTGGATGTAACACTCGAGGCTGAAGAAGGCAGAGAGTGGTCTCCAAATTTACATCAGATTGGGAGGGACCCTAAGGCTGTGTAGGGATGAGACTACATGGTTGAGGAATGCTTATAAGGATTGATTGGTACTACGTATACCAACAAGATGCATTTTCTTTTTTTAAACCTAACAAATAAGAACTTCATAATTAAGGAAGTTTGACTTGGAGAAGTATTCGGATGGATGACCTTCTAGGAAGTTTTCGGAAGCGTGTGATTGAAGACAAAGCATGCTGAAAAGACTTGTGTTGATTTGTGGGTCAGTCGATAATCTTAAAAGTAGTATGGGGCGTTACACATACCAATACATCAATTTGAATGGCATAGATTATGAGCAAAATCATATGTGAAATAGAATATGTTCCTTGAAAGTTCTAAAAAGAGAATCAAAACCTTTATTTGGTTAGTTACGCATGAAAGTATCCTCAAGGTCCAAACTATGTGGATTGTGTTGAGGAAGTGGAAACTGTGATTAAATGCATTGTGTGATCAACGCAGGTTTGCAGGATTGGCTGGAGATGAACATGCAAAGTAATCTTAGGCACGAAGATTTGGAGGATAGGAGATCTCTATCGGCAACTATATACCACTCTCCTTGGTTTTGGAAAAACAAAAAATTACATGATAGAAATTTTGTGATCCTACTGTGTTGTCTGAAGATATCAAAAACATGTTGCGATTCTACAATATAAGTCTCAAAACTCAGCCGATTTTGAGCATCAATCACGAGGCTCTAATGCACGTGTTGGACATCTCCCCGAGAAGGTTGGATATTGATCATTACTAATGAAGTGGCTAAGCATAATGGCAAAACTGGTTGCGACAGATTACTTCGAGACTCTCGAGGAAGGTGGCTTTGAGGATTCTCCAAAAATATTGGATTTTGTATTATGGGGTATTAAGGGTCTCAAATTTGCCCAGGAGAAAAGGAATAAGAAGATTGAGTTACAATCCAACAACAAAGCTACCATGGAGGCAGCTGGCAGTTACAATCCAACAACAAAGCTACCATGGAGGCAGCTGGCAGTATATCTTTACATTAGTATATCTTCACATGTCAAGGAAGGATGTGGCATCCGCATCAAATCATACACTGCTTGAATGATAGTTGGGAAGTTAGAACCAACTATATCCATGATGAGGTTAACTTGCTATGGCCAACAAAAGCCTACAACATAAGCTTGGTACTCAAATTTATCATGATTATCTAGATAATATCGCTGAGCTGTTAACTAAGGATGTAGCAAGGATTTCTGTCCCCGAGTTATAGCTTTTTAGTTTGTTTTCTTTCACAAAAAAGAAGAAAAAAAACATCGAAACTACTTTCCATTCAACTTAAATCAAAGGGACGGAATGGTGACAAAGTATAATGAAACGAAACTGAAAAGGAATTTCATTCCATTTGGGTATTTTATGGAGCCAAAAAATTTCTTGTCCAAATCGTAGAGAACTGATACCACTCAAGTTCACTTGATCAAACAAATTTGATATTGTCCTTTAAAAGGAAACTGGTGACATACTGTACTATGTTTTAGACTCAAACACAACATACACATTAGCACAACTATTATTTGTAGAGCACAGAAATGTTTCAATATCTAATCCAATGAATATCAACACACACACTTGGCACATTTTAAACTAAAAATTATAAATAATTATAAATTCAATTTAACAAAAAGCTATTGTAAATTTGTAACCATTAACAAATTATTACAACATTTTGAGGGAGAGATGAGCAATGAAATGAAATTTGCCTATACTATACTAACCCCAACCAATACAATCTAGGAACACCCTTAACCCTTTTTTCTCTCCAGCATGAAAAGAATAAGAAAAGCCGCCAAAAAAGTATCAAAATTTCAACTTCTCTTAGATGCCAATCTCACTGTTTTCCCTTCAATACAGAAATTCTTACTACCTGCCAGCTGAAATTCAAGGACCAAACCATGTGAGTGTGTGGAAAATGGAGCGCCAAATTTGTAATAACTTAACTATAGTTGTGACGCATAGTAACATTACTACAAGCTTCAAAAAGTTTTATATTGATATGTTTTAGATTTTGATTTTAGGGTTTATGCAATGCAAATTAAAAAGGAGATTCCTTTTACTTCAAAAAGGAAATTTGAAAGAAAAAAATCCACTTACATCCAAATCTAAAATAGAACAGAAAAAAGTTGATTACATGCTCTTCAAATAAGCCATACCTTTTGCTTCAAGTAAGAAATAGCTTCTTTTTTAGAATAGCCAGACAAAACTGAAGATGAATGTTCTTCAATAAGAACTTTTAGCTGTTTCAGTTTCAATGATTTTCCAGGCACCTGTACATAAAGTGATAAATCAATCATGATTTCATCATCAAGGAGAAAATTTTGCAGCAGGCGTGAGAATTAGGACTTACCTGTTTTAAAATTTGTTTACACAACTTCTTCAGCTTCAATTTGGGTTCAACAATCTTTTCTACCTCGTCATCTGTTTCATTTTCCTGAGAATCTATGTCACCTGAATCTTCATCATCACTATCACCAAATGACGTCTTTTTACCCTCAAAATAGCATCCAGCTACTTTTTTGGGCCTGTCTTTGTTGCCTAATCCTTGCTTTCCTGTTGTGGCTTTATCCTGGCATAGTAACAACGGTTCCATTAATATTTACACCCTTCAGGTTCGAACATGAAATATATATCATAATATAGCCCTAGAATTCAAGATATTAGTAGAACACCACCAGCAACCATGGTTGTCAAGATCTCAATCTAGATCTTAAAATCCCAAGATTTTACGATCTCATTCACCTCGAAGGCTCCATCGATCCAGATCTTAAGTAGAATCTTGTGTTGTAGCCAAATTGTGAAAAAAAAAATCATAAATTCATTGATTTTGTGAGATCTTTGCCAGTTTCGATTATGATTGGCCGTTTTTTGGCCACTAACATTAAAAGGTGAGAAGAATGACAAGATGCACAGGCGCAACAATTTTGGTTCAACGGGAACAAATGTGTGTCTTTTGAAATTATGAAGTTTTAGATTTAGGGTTTTGAGAATAATCATCTCATTTATAGGATTTGTTTTAACTAATTGATTTATGATAATCCTAGTCATTGATCAAATATGTCCTTAACATCTAACAAATGTTCCATGTGGTAGTAATAAAGTATAAAAACTCAATCACACATGTCTAAAGAATATGAAAAAGAGTCATTTTCTCATGAATACACTTGCCTACTAAAACATACTAACACGTACTAACACATATCATTGTAAAAATACTCTAAAAATAAACTATTATTTATTTATTTTAGTAAGATTGATTTTTGTTGCGATCTTATGTCTTACGATCTTATTACCCCCCTCGATCTTACAAAAATAACTGGGTAGGATCTTCCGATCTTAGGTACGACTTTATATTTTACGATCTTAATATTCTCTACTGATCTTATGTAAGATCTCGATTTTGACAACCTTGCCAGCAACCATCTTTCATATAAGTGAAGGTCATAGGCAAACATACTATAGTTATCATATGATAAAATAATATAGAGCATATATATCATGTTTGAAAGGAACATACTTGGACTAAGTTGTAGAGGTTTTCTTGATCTTGTTCAAAAAAAGGAGTTCTCGCCATCCCAGCTTTAGCACTTTCAGATGTAGAGGTCTTTCTCTTCTTTGATGTTGCACCAAGTAATCCACCAGAGACAAACCCAAACTTTAAGCCCCACCACTCTGGATGGATATCAGGACATTTGCTTTCTGTAACAATGCCATATAGACTGATTGAGGAAACTACATTTATGTATACCTATATATAATCTGTATCTATACATCTATATGATGGGTATAGCAAGTTTTAGTGTAGCTTTTTTCTTCCAATTTAATAATTAATTTAAACACTACTATTTCCAATTTAATCTTTCTTTACCTGGTCAAATTGTTTAATTTAATCATAACTTCAAATTTGAATCAAATCAAATTTTGATCTAATCCTATTTTTTATCATGGTGAAGGCTAACTATGGTCTTCAGTCAAGAAAAGTGGCGTGTTTGTGTGCACTCTAGTACAAAATAATATATGTGCAGAAAAATAATATCAAAAATACCAAAGTAAGAACATGGAAGTACAGGGACTCTTTTTCCTTACAGCATCCTACTAAGAGAATCTTATCAGAATTTCCATGCACAAATACATTTGTTCCAAGGAACAATACACCTCAGATGCCCATTTTCTTTTTCAATGTAAAATTAACAATGTGATTAAGCTAAATCAAGGGAAATTAGCTAGGTGAAAAAGAGTATAAAAAATATATAACAGCTACAATTCTCCTAAAACAAATATCTTTCTTTGGGTATTTCTTAGGGGCTGAGTGACCCTACAAACATGTTAATGAAGTCCAACTATCATATGTAGATATGCATGTTACATACAATACAAATAACATAAAAACTTCACTATAATTCTAGCCCATACCTTCAACTTCAATATCTTGAGTTTCAGATGTCTTTGACAAATCCAAGTCATCCTCAGCATTGTCAATATTCTCAGATATGTCACCTTTTTTAACCTATCACCAACATTATAGAAGTAAACAATCAGTGTCACCGTTCTATTTAATAGAATTGAAATATTAATATGCATTTAAGAAGCTTGATTATTGAAAATTCTAATTGTATTGAGATTTCTATTAGCCTGGCACTCTGACTCCGACAGCACGATCAGCTTGACACACTGATTCAGATATTCACATTCTAAGTAACAGCAACTTCTTTTTGAATAAAATAATCACAAGGAAAATAAAGCTTTGGTGCAACAATTAGACTTGGTAAAGTGAGAATAGAATAAGACTTTGAGACATTGAATGCTGAACTAGTAAATGTATGGCAAGGTTCACTCCAATAGTGCCACTTCTTTATAACAACGTGTAGTCCTTTTTCTAAAGGAACACAGAGAGCAGCTGATTTTCAAGCATTCTTTAACATAATGAAATTGGAGGAGATTACAATCTATGGGTATATTTTCTGCTTAAGTTTAATGAAACAACGCACAAAAGGTGTACATCCTCTAGTGTTAAACTATGCAACTGATCCTTGAGAATTGCAACACACATGTGCCCGTGTGCAGCCATTGCAAATGATAACAAAACCCATCAAATGTAAACCTGGCTTCTAAAATGAAATAATGACCATGTATGAGTTCTTGGATGTTTTCCAGATTCAATAATCTAAACACGGAATTATATTTAATGAATATGACTCTAATAACCACATATAGAATATAACTCAAATAACCACATATAGAATATAACTCAAATAACCACATATAGAATATAACTCAAATAACCACAAATTAAGACGAATTGATGAATAGAATTATAGAATCAGAAAATTTTAGTTAGAGGCTTATTTTGTCCAGGAAAATTGTCTAGTGCCGACCAACTGATTTTGGAGGCAAATAAAATGCATTCCATTTATAAAACTACATCAACCATTAGATATGATATTTATCTCAAAACAAAACTCAACATCTTTACATGGCAACAAAGCGGCCTACACAGCACTACTGCCTTTTTTAGTGCATATCAAACAAAAAAATAATTACAAGTAAATTATTCAGATTCCTTAAGATGTAACACTGAATGGTGTATCCAATGTTAGAACTTACAAGAATTCCTTCAAGGTCCTTTAAGGAATATTGAGAGACGCGCTTTCCCCTCTCTCTTTTCTGGTATCTGAAAATTAGCAAGTCAAAACTCACATGTATGGCTAAAATAAACATTAAACAACACCGTGAATCAAAACCGTACAAACCTTCCTTGTGGTCTAGTAGACCTTGATACAGAAACAGGAGGATCAACTGAAACAGCCTGATCGGCCTCGGTTTCCACCTCCGCGGTGTTACTCTCTACACATGCAACAGAAGATAAAATTCAAACCACCATTATAATCATTAACATAGAAAGAGAATGCAAGATTTCACTCAAAATGACAACAGAGTAATGTTATACCTGGGTCATTTGA
Source organism: Lathyrus sativus (assembly GCA_963859935.3). NCBI lineage: Eukaryota > Viridiplantae > Streptophyta > Magnoliopsida > Fabales > Fabaceae > Lathyrus > Lathyrus sativus. The sequence continues at coordinate 687,277,920 of OZ012741.1, read as the reverse complement.
AACAGGCGCTTGCTATCAGTACAAAAAAGAAAGACTTTAGTGAACAGAAAATTAATTGTATGCGTGAATTAATGAGAATTGAGATAAAAATAATAAGGTGAGGAATGAAAAGAGAAAACATACAACTTTCAATCGCTTGAGTATGTTATCAAATTGTGTAGTGTCAAATGCCCACGGGTTTGGCTTCTCTAATCCAATACCTATTTAAAATTGAACAAACAAACTAAGAGTGTGTTTAGTTATGGGTGAAGAAAACTGATTTTGAGTGAATTGATTATGTAAAACTGATTCTAACTAAAAGTGAGTTGAAGGTAGAGTGATTTATGTTTGGATAAATTTCTTAAAAAGTGGGTTGAAGAATATACTTCAGTGTAAAAATCATATTTAGACTTAAAAACTACAAATTCTAACTTCAAGTAGAATCAATTCAAGAAAGCATAATCAATTCTACTCGAGAGCAACCAAACATGTCAAAATCAGTTCTACACGTCCTAAAGCAAGTCAAAGTGTTCTATATGTGAAACCAAACATACACTAAGTGTGTGTTTGGTTTTGAGGTGACAGGAATTATTCTTACTGAATTGGTTTTGTAAAATTGATTACGTTTAGAAGTGAATTGGATGTAAAGTGATTTATGTTTGAATAAAGTTGTGCAAAAGTGAGTTGAACCACAAATTTCGGTGTAAATATCGCATTTAAACTCAAAAGCTATAAATTATATCTTCAAGTAAAATCAATTATGGAGACAGCATCAATTCTACTTTAAAAAAACCAAACTCCTCAAAATCATTACAAAAACAATTCTAATTGCTTTTGGATCTTTTAAAAGCTAAGCATTGCTTAACATAACATAATAGAATACAAAAATTGCTTCAATTATTCTAATACAGTTTGATTGATCTATAAACTAGGTATGTTAAACAAAGAGTAAATTGATCAAAAAAGAAAAAGAGAAACAAAACCCAAACCAGTAGTATCTTGCTTGTTGGTGACACGGACATGTCCTTTGATCCCTTGCTTATCTTTTCCAAGGCCTTCACCTTCTTCCCATCCCTAAAACAAATTGAGTTCAATATACAAGCAATAACAAATGGAAAATTAGGATAAAAGAGTAACGAGAAAGAGAGGAGTGTGACCATTTGCTTCATGAGATTGAAAGCGGCGGATCGTCTAGAGACACCCACGTAACACAGAGGAGTTTCGGGTGCCGCCATGGCTCCTCTGATTGATTGCAGCGCCGCTGGTTTTTCTCGTGTTCGAGTGATTTGGCCACGCGATGCTCTGTTTTGGTTTCAAATGTTGCTGTTAGGGCTTTCGTCCATGGAAATATCTTTCGAATATGATACTCGGTTGTGGTGCGGGTCGAGTTCGGTTGGGCCGATGTTAAACCCTGTCCGGTCCAATTATAATGGGCTAACTAATTCGTCTCCTTTGAGGTTTCTTCCTGACAACTCCAAATTTTATTTGGCACCCCACAACCATTATGTTTATCTCATTAACCCTGCATACAATTATAATCTCATTCACAAAAATTATTTTGAAATATTTCGATTTTTTCAAAAGCTCTATAATTTTCTTTACATTTCATAAACACTACCGGGTATTTGCAATTGATGACAAGTAAGTTTGTTTTTTACGGCATTTTTAGTATTTTTTAGATTTTTCCATGAATTTTTATGGAATGTTTGGAAAAACTCGATAAAAATGCAATGTTTTTTTCCGCATTTTTTTTAAAAATCTGATAAAAATGCATATATTTTTCTGGTATTTTTGAAAATTGTGGTGAAAATATAAATGTTTTCGGATTTTTCAAAAAAATCGGTAAAAATGCATATGTTCAACCGGACATTTCAAAAAAATCTGGAAAATTTTTGTATTTTTACCAGATATTTCCAAATATGTGGAAACCTCATAATTTTCTAATTTTTTTTGTAAAATTTGGTAAGTTTAAAAAAATGTGTTTTTCAGTGAAAACTAGAGGCACAGATGGTACGATTGTTGGTCGACAGTGTGATAGAGTCGTTGTTGCAAGGGACCGAGAGAGGGGAGGTGACGTAAAGGACTTGCATCTTCAGGAGGAGAGAGTGACACCGACCGGTTCTCACAAGATACGGTTGGCTGATCAGACTCAATTTCATGCACCCCACATTATCCGACGTAGAGGATCTATATTTGCTTCTGGTAAGACGAAAGATAATGAGGATAAGTCAGTTGATGTCCAATCACCGGTTCAGGATGACGTACAGGTGGTGGCAAAAATAGATATGCCTCATGTAGCAAAGACAGAGGTGCCCCATACTTTTGAGACGGCAGAGGTACCTCATCCTTCTAAGACAAAGGCAACAACTACTATAGAGGTTACTCCAGAGATAAATATCACTACTCTTCATGAAACAGATGTTATTGCTCCTTATGAGACAGCATCTACTTTGACAGGCCTGTCTGAACACACGGATGAAGGGTTTGCTGGTTGGCCCAGTGACTGTTCCCACATTATATACGGATCGTGTGGCATTCAAATTATGGCAAGAAGAGGTAAGTATATGATATGCTAATGATGTGACTATATTTATCATTGATAATTTAAATTAAATAATGCTTTTTACTTTGTTTGTTATGGGATCGTTTGTCGTTTGAGGTGCTCACGCATGGGTTTAATTTGAAGAAGTTCTTAGGTGTCGAGATGCCATCGAAGGTGAAGGAGATAGTTGAGGATTGCGGTCTCCTTCCACTAGTGGATTGTTTTTTTACCATGCTCGACGGTCAGCTGTTGACAACCTTTGTTGAGTGATGGAACAGTGAGACATCTTCCTTCTATCTTCTATTTGGTGAGATGGCGATTACATTGGATGATATCTCCTCACATTTCCATATTCTGCTGGCAGGTAGTTTCTTCATTGTTCATATCATTAGTCAGAAGATTGCCCATGCGACAATTGTACAATACTTTGGGGTTATTGAGTAGTAGGTGATAGTTGAGTTTAAATTCATGAAGGGTGCCCATTTTCTCCTATCTTGGTACGGGATAGGTATGGTGATCTAGTGCATTAGTGTATGTATGAGGTAGTCGCTATGGTATACATGTTACATCTTGTAAGATGTGTTATCTTAGAGAGTGAGTCTTGTGTATATATCAATGTGAAGTACATGTGGTTGTTTTACATTCTTGAGCATTAAAGCTGGGTATAAAGGTGTATTGCATTGAGTGTTCTATATGTTGCCCTTGGAGAGGAGACCGTTTTTTAGACGATAGAGCTTGCCGGTTATATCAGTCTATTTCAGGTATAACTAAATTATTTATTTTTTTCATTATGTTAGTTTTATCTATGACATAATTTCTTATTATTTGAGTCTTTGTTGGACATACGAGCATTTCTCGTCCATTTTTGACAATTGTGTTATTGTTACCACTGCTGGGTCCCCACGCGTTATAATATCAAAAGTACTTTTCTCTTTTTTCCATTGACTTCGTGTTGCAAAATTTTCTATTAGTCATAAAAAATCTGAAAGTTCATACAAAAAATATGGTATAGGTTTTTACTTTTTACTAGATTTTTTAAATATATGATGCATATCAAAAGATTTATACTTGATTTTTCAAAAGCAATTGGTATATTGAATAGTTCCTTACACCCCTTAAAAGGGCAAACACGTACTTAGAAAGTTTCATCTCATTCGAGAAATTGTTGAGAGAGGGATGTAATAGTTAGTAAAGTTCATAAGCATAGCAATGTTGTTGATCCATTAACTAAACCATTGCCCCAACTCAAGCATGAGAGTCATACTAAGGCTATAAGGCTTAAGCATATTGGTGAGTTGATTTGATTTCGTATTATTTACTTTTACTTAGTTCGCAATTTCAAAAACACTTGATTATGTTTTTTACAAGTTTATCAATAAAGTTATAATCTCGTTTAAAATTGGTTTAATATTAAATAATATGTATATAGTATCTATAATGTTTGATACGATTGTCAAATACGTGATTTTACAAATGAAACCATATCTAGTGAACAAGGGTTATAACGTACTTTAGTCCCTAGTTTAAATCATTAAGTTGGACATAAATTATTCAATTTCATTGACTAGATTGTAAGTTAATTGGTAACATAGTTTTATGGGCTATGTGGACATGGAGATGTCTAGTCAATTACTTAAACTTGTATAGTTGATATACGTCGGACAGGCCCACTAAGAATTCACCAAAAATGTTTTGAGAATTTGTTGTTATGTTTAATGGATTCCTTATACATGAGTATGACATTATTCTCATTTGAGGATCGATATATTTGTGATACTGTAAAATGTTGTGTCGTAAAAGGAGGCTATAAAGGCAGTGATTGGAATTGACAATAATTAAGTAGATTCTTGGTTATACAAGATTGGATAAGTCCTCTTAAAAGGTTAGGATTGGTGTCTCGGGCCTCTTAAAGAGCGAGAATTAGGAAATGCATGGTCGTGCTCAAATGGATTAAGGAGTTAATCATTTGTTTAGACATTTCAAGAAATGTATTGAAGGTTGATATTAGTGACATTGGATGTCATCATATCATCAAGTTGGACATTGATTTACTTAAGAAAATTTGAATATTACACACTTGTTTTTAGACAAGTGATAGATTGGAGGATTTTTTCGTTCGATCAAGTGTAAAAATCTAAATATAATTGGACAATTTATGGAGATAAAATATTCAACAATATTAGGTGATCATAAGGATTTGCTAGAAGTCAATTATGTTTTATTGAATAAAGAGATTAGACCAATTACTAATATTATTGGGTCCTATATGGTCACACAAATAGTAACATAAGTATTAAATTGAGAGTTTATGGATTGGAAGAGAAATGATACTAATATGGTTGATTAAGTCACATAATGTATGAAATTATGAGCTTAATCAATTATCCTCCATTTAACTTCATATAAGATAGAGGTTACATGGTGAAGAATATATATGACTGCATTCTCTTCCTCACATCTTTATCTTCTCCCTAGCCATAAAAGTAAAGAAAGAAACGTGTTCCATCCTTCTGTACTAGCATACATGGTGATATGGTTGTTGCTCGTGGACTAACACTAAAGGAACAGCGTTTGACGTTCTCAAAGATCTCCATTGGAAACTATCACCTTCGTGGATTCAAGCATCAAAGGTATATAGTTTTATACTTAGTATGATTCATATTGATATATACATGATGATTTAAGGATTAGACGTAAAGAATAAGATTCTTGAAATTTTGCTATAAGCATCTAAAATCCAACAAAAACAAGGTACATGGTGGGATCAATGTTTAAGGTATAATATCTACTGCATTCTGATTTTTGTGTTTAAAACACATTTAGATGATAAAAACACGTACTAGTTATCATCATTGCATTGCATTTATATTTTGTTAATTATGTTGATGTAGCAACAACAACATTGTTGAACCAAATATTGTTCATCAACTAAAAACATGTTATATGAAAAAATACTCGTACAAAATGCTTTAGAATGGCAAGATATACACTAAGAAGTGGTCAGATCAATAATCTAAAGCTTAAACTAATGTTATAAATAAAATTTAATAGAATAATTTATAATAAAACTATTCTATATGAAGAGTCTCCACTCATAGTAGGTGATATAGACACTAGGAACAAAAGAGATATCAATAAGGAGAAATAAAGTGTACAAATCAAAAGGACTGATAAATTCCAACTGGGTTGCCTTGAATTTAAGTATCCTTTGATTTTCATATGAAGAAGATTGTTGAAAGCTAGATGTTCTCCATAGACAAAAGGTTGGTTAAAGTATCTCAAAAAGAAATCTCTTTGCAATCAAAAAATGGCTTCCATTTATTATGTCTATAAATAATGAGTCTCGAGCATTACTACCACTGAGAATATTATTTCAATAACTTTTTGTTTATTTACCATGATGGAATTTGAAAGATTGTCGTTGTTATGAAAAACGATATCTTGAAACAAAGTATAAACAGTTTCTTTATGATTAAGAAACACACAAGGGTTAGGGTTAACGGAAAAACAAGAAGAAGAACAACAAGGATTGGTTATAACTGTTATTCTTTACTTTCCCTTTAAATCAGATTACAAGTGGTCAAGAATAACAAATAACCCTCTCACCCTAATTAGGATTTGCCACACTTAAGATGAAAGACTAGTATGTTATTTATAATAAAACCTAACATACTAAACTAATGGGATTTTTAACAATTACCCATTATAGGCTAATTTAGGGTACAAGCTAACTTAAACAATTGAATCCTTAACACAGGGCCTAATTCGACAACTACATACTAGAATACATTTTGACTACAACATGTAGGTCTTCGATAATAACATGTGAGAAGACTTCGAAATTATGTTAAACCTCTATTGACAATACTAGAGTTCGATCCAATATCTCACAAATCTCCACCTTGGAACAAACTTTATAACCTCAAGAAACAAACTATATTTCTTCATCCAGTTTTATCAACTGCATACAATGGAAAAACTTGCAACTAGGCAATGTCTTGGTGATCATATCAGCAACATTATAATCTGTCGAAACCTTCAGTACTTGGACTTCTCCATGCTCGATTACCTGTCTGATGAAATGCAGCCTCACATTAATGTGTTTCGTTCACTCATAATAGGATGAATTCTTTGACAAGTGTATTACACTTTGATTATCACATTTTAACAGTGATAACTCAACCTTGAAGTTTCATCTCCTTTAAAAAACCTTCAAGCCACAATGCTTTTTTCACAACTTCAGTTAGGGAAATATATCCTGATTCAGTGGTTGATAAGGCAACAACCTTTTAAAGTGTTGCTTTCCAGCTTATTGTTATGTCAAACATAGTGAACACATATCCAGAAATAGATTTTCTAGAATCCATACAACCTACATAATTAGAGTTGACATATCCTTCGATTGTTGCTTTACTATTTTCACCCAAGGTTCCACCATAAATTAAGACTCTGTTTAAAGACCCATTTATGTACCTTAGAATCCACTTCAATGCTTTCCATTGAGCCTTTCCAGAATTCGTCATGTACCTGCTTACAAGACTTACTGCATATGTTATGTCAAGTCTAGTACAGACCATAGCATACATCAAAGAACCCATTATATTAGCATATGGAATGTTATTCATATCAGCTCTTTCGACACCGGTACTGGGACACTGATCTTTACTCAGCTTGATTTGAGGGTTTTTCAGAGTCACAACAGGATTTGAATTCGAGATACTAAACTTTTTGAGAATCTTCCGTAGGTATGCCTCTTGAGATAAGTATAATTTTGACTATTTTCTATCTCTTCGGATGTCATTCCCAAGAATCCTAAACGCATCTCCTAGATCTTTCATGTCGAACTCCTTATTGAGTTCAGCCTTCACCCTTATTACATATTCGATATTGTTGCTTGCTATTAGAATATCATCTACATAAAGCAACAAAATAACAAATGAATTACCATGTCAAAATATGAAGTAAACACAATGGTCGAACTGACTTCTAATGAAACTTATGTGTGCGTTGAACTTGTCGAATTTCCTGTTCCACTGCCGAGGAGATTGTTTTAGTCTATATAAAGATCTCTTCAGCTTGCACACATAATTCTCCTTCCCCATTTTGACATAACCTTCAGGTTTCCTCATTAGGATTGTTTCATCTAGATCACTACACAAGAACACAGTCTTCACATCCATCTGTTCTAATTCAAGGTTAAATTGTGCCACTGTAGCAAGCAACATTAAATGGACACGTGCTTCATAACAGGAGAGAACACATCATTAAAGTCGACGCCTTCTTTCTGAGTGAAACCCCTAGCGGATAATCTTGTCTTGTATCTCTTTGATGCCACTCCTTCGATTCCTTTCTTAACTTTGAAAATCCACTTACAGCTGACTAACCTTGCTCCAGCAGGTTTCTTGACCAGTTCCCAGATGTTGTTATCATGAAGAGATTTCATCTCATCATCCATGACCTTCAGCCATTCAGTCTTATTTTGACTCCTCATAACTTCCTTATAGTCTCTAGGTTCTTCGTCTAGAACCTCACTTGCAAATATTAAGGCATAACTTATAAGATCTACATACCCAAGTCTCTGAGGTGGCTTAATGAGTCTCATTGACCTATCTCTTGACAATAGGTAGTCATCGACAATTTCCTCAACTTCCTCAGTATCTTCTATTTCTTCTTCTACTTCATCTGTTATACGCAATTCAGCATCAACATGCTTCAGCTCAACAGGAATCTCTCCATGTTCCAGCTCTTCGCCAGCATCATCAGTTTTCTTGAGGGTCATCTCAACTTCATTGAAAACTACATCTTGACTAGTGATACACCTCTTGTGACCTGGCTCTAGGCAATATAGCCTATAAGCTTTGACTCCTTTAGGGTATCCCATGAACATGCATTTTAGAGCTCAAGGTTCGACCTTGTCTTGCATAATGTGAGCATAGGCCATGCAGCCAAATACTCTCAATTTGTCGAGATCTGGTGGATGTCTCGACCAAACTTCTTCAGGTGTCTTCATATCTAACACAGTCAAAGGACATATGTTTATCAAATACGTTGTTGTCGAAACAGCCTCAGCCCAAAACACCTTCTTTAACCCAGCACTAGTCAACATGCATCTAACTCTTCCCAAAATAGTTCAATTAAACCTTTCTTCTAAACCATTTTGTTATGGATTACTTGCAATAGTTTTCTTCCTTGAAATACCTGAGGCAACACAAAAACTAGTGAACGCCTCATTGCAAAATTTAAGGCCATTGTCGGTTCTCAACCTCTTAACCTTTCAGCCAATCTGATTTTCGACCAAAGTCTTCCAACCTTTGAAATTCTCAAAGGTTACATACTTAGTCTTCTAAATGAATACCTATAACTTTCTAGAATAATCATCAACTATAGATAGAAAACACCTTGCTCTTGAATGTGATGGACACCTTGTAGGCCCCCAAAGATCAACATGGATGTAATCAAGGGATCCATGTGTTCTTTGTTTTCCTTTGTTGAACTTCACTCTGCAAGTTTTTCTAAGTACATGGATTTTTCAAAATTTTATCTTTTCGACTTTGTCTCTACCAAGCAGATTTTGTTTCCCCAATTCAACCAAACCCCTTTCACTGACATGGCCCAATCTCATGTGCCAAATTTTTGTCTTCGACAAAGGTTTCAAGGATGCAACATTTATCGAACCAATTACAATTTCATCCTCAAGGGTATACAAGACTTGTTTATTCACGCCTCTCAAGACTTCCTTAGACCCTTTCATGACTCTTAGGATACTTTTCTCTCATTGAAAAACATATCCCTTCTTGTCGAACTCACCAAGAGAAATCAAATTTCTCTTCAAATCAGGTACATACCTGACTTTAGTCAATAGCCTTATTGACTTATCATGGAGCTTGAATCTCACAGATTCAATACCTGTAATTTGGTAAGCTTTGTTGTTTCCCAGCAACATTGATCTACCATCTTGATCACATAGCTCCTCGAACAATTCTCTGTTTGGAGTCATGTGCCAAGTGCAACCTAAATCCATAATCTAATCCTTTCTTGAGTTGCTACTTGAAACCACAAGGACATCAAACGATTCATAATCATCTTGCACAATGGTTTCATTACCATTATCCTTTCCTCCATGATCTTTCAGGCGTTCAGGGCACACCTTTCTTGTGTGACCCTCCTTCTTACAATGATAACATCGAATACTAGATGCCTCGCCACTATAAGACTTCTTCTAACTTTTACCTTTCTTCTTGTTGAACTTACCATCCTTTCACAAGAATTTTCCCCTAAAAGCCAAACATTCACCAACCGTCGAAGGTGTATGCTTCTTTCGTTCATTCAAGTCCTTAGAATATAAGGCTGATTGAACTTCTTCAAAGGTCATTGACTCCCTTCCATACAGGAGATTTTCTTTGAAGTGAACATGTTTTCTAGGAAAAGCGCACAACAGCAACAGTGTTTGATCTTCATCATCAATCTTCACATTGATATTTTCAAGATCAAGCAACAGTGTTTGATCTTCATCATTGATCTTCACATCGATCTTCAACAGTGTTCGATTCACCAGGGATTTGGTCATGTACAAACTTTCAAATTTCAACCATATCCCCGATGTTGTAGTTTTCTTTGATACCTGTTAGAGAACCTTATTTCCAAGGCTCAACAATATTGTGTTGTGAGCTTTCTCCATCATGGTCGTCTTTTCAATTTTCGTTAACGCAACGCTCATGGCTGCCTCTCCCTTTAACACTTCCAAACAACCATGTTGAACCGTTAGGGATTTCATCTTCAAGCTCCACAGACCGAAGTCGTTCACTTTGGTGAACTTTTCAATCTCATACTTTGTTGAAGGCATCTTTCTCCATGCTCACCACATCAATTTATTATGAAAAACGATGTCTTGAAACAGAGTACAATCGGTTTCTTTATGATCAAGAAACACACAAAGGTTAGGGTTAACAGAAAAACAAGAAGAAGAACAACAAGGATTGGTTATAACTGATATTTTTTACTTTCTCTTTAAATCAGATTACAAGTTCTCAAGAATAACAAATAACTCTCTCACCCTAATTAAGATTTGCCACACTTAAGATGAGATACTAGTATGCTGTTTATAATAAAACCTAACATACTAAGCTAATGGGATTTTTAATAATTACCCATTACAAGCTAACTTAGTGTACAAGCTAACTTAAACAATTGGATCCTTAATACACGACTCAATTCGACAACTATATACCATAACACATTTTGACTACAACATGTAGGTCTTTGACAACAACGTATGAGCAGACTTTGATGACATGTTAAACCTATATTGACAATACTAGAGTTAAATCCAATATCTCACTATCGTCATGAGTAAAATCAATCAAAATTGTGAGTTGAGAAACACCGAAGATTAAATAAATGGATGGAAAATCACAAAACTAAAGGGTAAAATCAAGGGAAATGAGTTGTATTGCCACTGAGTTATGTTATAAGTCATAAATAGATGGACTAAATATATTTGTATGGAATCTCTACTTACATTGTTGTTGGATTCCCACATCTATTTATTATGCTTACCTGCAATTCAAACTGGCATGAGATTCAGTGACTACTTTAAAAATCAAACTTAAAGTCATGCAATAGACCATGCATCATTTCAAAGGTGTTCAAGATGAAGTTTGGTGAACTGTTAGCATATTTTATGATCATAACAAAATATTAAAAACTTAAGCTTCTAATCAGCGTGTGCTTTGAATAGTCATGTTTATTTCTTTATGATGTTCAATTGAGTTTGATCTTAATGCTTCATTTTTCAGAACCTTTATTTCACTTTTTTAATTTATGGTCATTCTTTAATGATGCTCATTATGATTTATCTTGTTGTCTTATCATCAAAACTTGTATGCACATATAACTACATTTATTTCCTTTTTGATGATGACTAAACATATCTTGGGGAGATGGCTTAAATAAAAGGTTTAAGATCAAGGAGGTGGATTTTTAACTCCCCTTGACAAAAATAGAAAATACTCTCACACTCCCTTGAGAGTATACTTCTCCCGATTTGATATTACCAAAAAGCGGGAAAATGATCATGAAAGCTTATATGAGATGTACATAAAACTTAACAAAAAGATAATAGGAGAATAATCAATTAAAGTAAGAGAAATAATCATATATAAAAATCACAAGAGTTACAAATTCAAAAGAACAAAAAGAAGTAGCAAGCATCATAAAATAGAAAAATATGAAAAGGAAAACACAAGAAGAAAAATAGGAAATCATATAACACTATAACTCTGCATCACCGCTATCATCATCCTTTATTTAAACACCATCATTCTGATATTGAGTTGAAACGAAGATCCCTAAGGAATCTAGATGATCGACAAAGTTATCGACCATGATGGATAAATGTGTGAGAAGCCTGAAATGATCTTGGAGCAACCTAAAGAGATATGTGAGCAACGTTTTGTTCTCATGTGTTCATTCTATAACGAAGTGGATAATATCTCCAGAAGGATGAATTGGATGAAGATCAAAATCAAGTCTTCTAGATTTGTTGAGTTTGGTTTCTGAGAAGCTTGAGATGCTTGAGCAGCAAGAGATTGATATGTAGAATTCTTCGGAATGTATACACGTACTTTTTGCTTTCATTATTCACATTTGATTTATAGTTGGTTTATTAATCCTTTATTTATTTGTATCATATTCTTCACTTTTGAGTTTGATCCTAATATGTACCATAATATTTTTACCTATATCACCATATAAAAACTAAGAGATGTTCTTTCGACAATCCATCATATGTTGTTTCACACATGACACAACCAACCCAATTTTTTTTGAATTGTTATCGGTAACAACCATAACATAAAAGCATCTTATATGAGTAGTTGAGCAATATTATACTTCCTTAGATAAGCGTGCATGTGATAACACGGAGAACAAAATGACATTACATGGTCATAAATCCAATAGTGAAAGGAATTATGTTGCCAGGGTAGGATCATTTTAATCATATTAATCATTATTCTCATATTTAATGCATGTTATATATCTATCATGTTTATCAACCTAACATGCTAATAAAAATCACTCATAGGTCTAAACCAAGGATGATTTTATGCCTATATGACTAGATCATTTATAATGTGTTTTGTAAACTTATACCCCTTTTAAGAAACATTATTTAGGTTTATACATAGAATAACCATTTATCAATAGTTAAACTTTTGAGATAGATTTAGATTTTATACTCACATATATTATCGAATCTTAATGTTATTGTATTGCTTATTAGGTTAAGATATTATCGAATACACAAAATAATAGACATCATGACATTATTTTTACATGGATAATATTGTTGAGCGGTAGGTGATAATATGAATTAATGGCTACAAGTGTGCATAACTGACCACTAGCATGTGAAGGTGAGATAATACTTAGAAGGGGGGTTGAATAAGTATGAAAGATTAAAACTTAGAATTAAAACACAAGTATTTTTATCCTGGTTCGTTGAACTCAACTACTCCATTCCACCCTTCCTAGAGTGATTTGCCTTTCTCAAACAAGGACTTAATCCACTATTTAATCAAACAGATTACAATAGTAACACCTAAGAACAACTATTTTTAGTCTTCTCAAGAGCTACTGATTCCAACTGAATCCTCTTAAGGAAATCCTTTACAATCAATGTAAATCTAATACAAGAGTAAGAATGCTTCTAAAAAGCTTTAATCACAACAGTGATATTTCTCTTAAGTTTAAGTACAATGAAAATAATTCTAAGAAGAATATGAAAGTATGAGAGCTTGAATGTTTTTAATTTCTTTTCAGCAAAATGTCTAACTGAAGAATTTGGTGGAGACTTGCTTTTATAGGCAGCTGATCCAAGGGAGCTGCACGTTGAGAAGAGTGTCCCAAAAGGTCTGAGTCTTTTTGTCTTCACATCAAGTGACCTTTCCTAGAAGAAGAAAGCACAGAAAAATCCTTTTTGTCTGTGTTCTTGTGTCTAGCATAAATAAGGAAAGAGATGTTTGATTTACTCCAACGAATATAATCTTTGAATATTTCTTCTTCAGTTTTCAGCAAGTTCATCAGAGTCTAATTGAGTCAGAGTCTTCTGATGATGATCAGAGCTTGCTGGATCAGATTCTTCTGCAGCAGGTATGCTTTCAGCGTGTTAAATATCAGAGCATATTTGGAACAGAACTTCAATACTGGCAGCTTTAGTACTTTCAGAAACTTCTGTAGAATCTATGCTTTGAAAAACTCTTCATACAAAATTCTTCTTTGCTTCAGATGCTTCTGACTTGCTTCAGATCCTTCTGGAGCTTCAGCTTCAGAATCTTCTGGAGCTTCTTGCTTCAGATCCTTCTGGAGGCTTCTGCTTCAGATTCTTTTGGAGGCTACGCTCAGAATCTTCTGGAGACAGCAATCAGAATCTTCTAATATATGCATCTGGCGCTTCAGAGTCTAGTTAATTTCTTGCATTCAATTCAGATTTGCTTCTGGAGTATTAATTTCTTTACTATCTGCAGTAAAAACTCTCAAGCAAATTTTAGAGTATATAATTCTTAAATACAAAATTTCCTAATAGTTATCATCAAAACATAGAGATATTATTAAGAACCAATCTGTGTTCTAACAATCTCCCCCTTTTTGATGATGACAAAAACATCAGAAATTTTGTTTAATTGAAAATATTTAAATTATAACTCCCCCTGAGATGTTGAATCTCCCCCTGAGTTAAATACAGAAAAGGAATAAAAACTTCCCTTTTGTCTTGAGTAATCTTTAGAGTTAGATCTTGTTTGTTCTTTTAACATTTGAAGGTCAGAATGTCTTGCAGAATTAATATTCAGAGTTTGATAATAGTCATAATGATCTGAGAGACTCAGAGTTTCTTTTACAGAATGTACTTATCAAATGTTCTGAAATAGTCAGATTAAATGTTAGATAGAATAAATATGTTTGAAGTTTCATTCTGGTGAAGTTATATTAAACAGTTCAGATCTATATTTTCTCCCCCTTTTTTTGTCATAAGCAAAAAGTAAAATCTTTAAAAAGACAAATAAAAGGAAATAGTAAATGAGATAATTTAATGGAGAAAACTTTGATTCATTTAATAAGATCAGGTCAAGAGTACATGCATCAGAAGATATAGCAAAAAATACATAGCAAACATCAGATGCAAAAACAACAGAATAAAAAAAAATGAAAATCTAAGAGTGTTTGGACAAAAGCATCTTCAACAGATCTGTAATCTCAGAGGAGGACTGCTCTTGCTTGGACATCCACTTAGCCATTGTTTCATTCTTTTGATCCTGCTTAGACATCCATTATGTCATGTCCTCAGACTTCTTATCCTATTTTGCCATCCAGGACTTGATCTCAGATTGACCAGCTTCCAGAGCAGCAATCTTATCTTCAAAATCTGGATGTTCTTTCTTTAACTCAGATGAAGAAGTATGATCAGGTTCTGGAGCTTGAACAGAGTCAATTTCCATGGGTTCTGTAGAGTCTGGAGCATTAGAGCTAGAAGGAGGGTCTACCAGAGTCATGGCCAATTGATTTTCTTCAGATGCAACTTCAGTAGTGTCTTCTGATGAGGGAGGAGCATCTGTAAGAAGCAGAGGTTCAGATTTCTTGACTGTCCAGAATAGAGTTCTTGCAGCTTCAGCAAATCTGAGCTTCGCATCATCAGAACAAATTTTCTTCAGATTTGAGGTCGCAGAGTTGAATCTGTTGATGAATCCATTCCAGATGATATCAAATTCTTTGGCATCCATTGTTGCTGAGCATTTCTTTTGTACAGTACCTAAATACAACTGTATTTCTTGCAAAAATGATTGAAATAAAGGATTAACATTAAGTCTGGGCTTAGGATGTAACAGAGTTTCCAGAGTTATTGGTTTTGGTTGGGGAGTTGGTGGAAAAAGAGATTTCTGAATAGAGATCAGAGGAGGAGGATAATATGGAATGAAGGGAATTTCAGGAGCTTTTTCTTTTGATCTGTTTAAGGCATTTAACAGATGAGGTTTTGCTCTGGTGTGAAGGGTAACTACATCAAAAGGTTCATTTGAGTAGGGTTGGAAGGCAGATTTAGGGGGTTCATCAGAAGCAACATTGTTATCAGAGGAAATTGGTATAGCTGCAGCAACAACTTTATCAGTTTTAGCAGAACAGGATATAGTTGCTAATGAATCTACATCTGACTTGGATTTTATATAGTCAAGAATCACAGATGGAAGGGTCATTGTGGGTTTGGGTTTCAGAGGGTTGATAAGGTCAGATGGTTCAACTCTGTCATAAAAGTCTTTGAGTTTGAAGCCATATGCCAAATTGTGAAATAGTGATGAAACTTGGGCACAAGAAATAGATGTTCTTGGGTTAGAACTTGGAATCAGTATTTCAGATGATGGTGTAGGTGTGGGAATAAGATCTGGAATGGGAGCTTTAGAAGGTATAATGGGTTCTGGTTGGTTTACCTCAGAGGCTCTGTGAGATGGAGAGACTAGAAAGTCTGGGTGGATGTCTGATTCTGAGGAGTTTGAAGAGGTGGTTGGTGTGCAGGAAGTAGAAGATACTTGAAACACAGTTTTTAAGGGTGTGACATTAAGAACTTCTATTTCAGGAATGTGGGGTTTAGAGGTGTTTGTTGGTTCTGAAGGAATTTCAGAGGGTTTTGATGGTTGTTCTGAGATGGGTGTATCAGATGGGATTGTGATTGGTTCAGATGAGACTTGAACAGGTGTTATTTTTGTAGGTTCAGATGTAGTGGGTTTAGATGATTTTGATGGTGGATTATCTGATGGTGGTTGATGTTCAGAGGCTTTTTCTGGTTGAGGTTCTTGTGGTTTTTCAGGTTGTTTTTCTTGTGGGTGTTGTTGTTGTTCAGATGGCTTTTGTTTAAGTGGTTCAGAGGATTTTTATTGTACAGAAGGTTGTGGTTGTTGTTCTGTAGGTTGTTTCTGTGATGATTGTTTTTGTGGAACAAACTGTTTGATTTGGATTCTTGGTTGAGATGATTGTGGTACAGAGACTTTTGGGGTTGGAATTATTTTTGTTGGTGGTGGTGTTGGAACAGATGCTTGTTTTTGTGGTGATTTAGAGCTTGGAGCAGTAACAGAAGTAGTTTGAGTAGAGGGTGGTTTAGGAACAGACTTAATATTAGAATCATTTAAAACAACATTACTTGCAGAAGATACAGAAGATTTAGTACCTTTTATCTTGATTCTCTTGGCTGGTACAGAAGAAGTGTCTCCAGAATCTTTTCTCTTCAAGAGCTTCTGTGGCTTCTCAGCAATCTTGACCTTCTTCTGAACAGGTGCAGCTTCTGCTGCTGGCTGAGTCCTCTTTCTTTGGAGTTATGCTTCTTCTTCTTCTTCTTCTTCTTCTACACCAGGTAGAGGTTGTCTTGCTAGCTGAATAATGTTTGCAGGAACATGCTTTCCTTCCTTCTTACATTCATCAATGTACATCACAATAATGTGCCTTGGTTCTTCAGCAAAGAATAATGGAAAATCATCTACAGGAATCCTCTGCTTACTCGGTTCAGACACATTCAGCTTCTTGGGAGCTGTTGTGAGTTCATCCACTATTTTAAGTCTCTGAAGACTTTTGGCATTCAGAGGCTTTCCCATTATGAATTCCAATTCCTTTGTAACTCCAGCAGCGTACAGAGTAGAGACCAATCCATTCTTAGTTAGAAGATCTGAGATCAACCTTCCAAAAGGGATCCAGGTTCTGATCTTCTGTCCTTTTTCTTTCACATACTCTCTAGAGGCATTTATATGGTTCCACAGATGCATAAAGAGAATATATGGAAGATCTACCTTGGTGCTCTGACTTAGGCAATACATGAAATAAAGTTGTTCATTATTGACATAGTCTGGAGAGTTTGTTGACTTCCTATGATGGATGCATCCCATGAAGATCTTAGCCCAGATCTTGTAGTCAGGCTTCAGATCCTTGAATTTGTTAGAAGCTTGATCAGCAGTCATCACTTCTTCATACACTTCATCCATGTCCACACGCCCAGCTGGCAAGTGGGAAACACCATCTGTTTCTTCATATCCAATTAGCTTTCTGATCAGATCTTCTGTTATAATGATTTCTTTTCCCAGTACAAAAGATAAAATGAATTTAGGGTAAATTGATGCATGGATCCAGAACTCTTTCACAAGGAGGGGGTAAACTGGTCCAAAGAGTCTATCAAAGTACTTTACCCATCCTTAAGCACCAATGATAGAACGAAATTCAAAGCCATTTTCTGCAAGTGAATCAAATTCTACCATGGATTCACACAAAACCTCCAACTTTTCAACAGGGGTCAATAGAGTTCTTTTAGGAGGAGAGTAAGAAGCAACACCCATGTTTGCAGAAGTAACTGCAGCCATTGAAGATTGGAATTGAGCACCTGTTGATGATGAAGTTGCCATTGAAGATTGTTTTCTCACACGCTTAGGTTTAGGGTTTTTATGCAGAGCGAAGAGAAGATGAAAATGTATAAAATTTTCTGAGATTGTGAAAAGTGTGAAAGTGAAGATAGGTCAAGTATTTATACTAAAGCAATTAGGCATACCAACAGTCAGAATTTTTTTGCACGTTTGAACAAACATTAAATGAAAAGAATAATAATCATTTCAAACATTTATTGCTTCTGACAAATTGGGGGGGAAATCAAGATTTTCACTATTCAAACTTCACCTCAAACGTCTCTTCAGTAATGTACACGCCACCTTTGCAGATTTGGTGTGACACATGTTTGCTTGCATGTGTTCTGAATTCTCTTGAGAAATGAAACGTTAACCAACGTTCAGATCCTCTAAGGATTGTTAGTTCTGAGTTTCACAAAAAAAATATTAAGCAGATTAAGTAAGCAAACAGAAGAAATACTTCAGAGCATTAGGCATTTTTGCATCTGTAAAACTTGCTTCTGACAAATATCATTCTGGACAAAAATCCATACCAATATTTTTCAGAATAAATTTAAATATATCCTCAACAAGGGGTTTTGTAAAAATATCTGCCCATTGATGATCTGTATCAACAAAGGCTAAATTTATGATTCCCTTCTGAACATAGTCTCTGATGAAATGATGCTTAATTTCTATATGTTTTGCCTTAGAATGTAAAATAGGGTTTTTAGACAAACATATAGCAGAAGTATTATCACAAAAGATAGAAATGTTACTTTCAAAAATTTGATAATCTTCTAGTTGACTTTTCATCCAGAGCATCTGTGTGCTACATCCAGCAGCAACAATATATTCTGCCTCTGTGGTTGAAAGTGCAATAGTGGGTTGCTTCTTGCTGTACCAAGAGATTAGATTTCTTCCTAGAAATTGACAACTTCCAGAAGTACTTTTTCTTTCCACTCTGTCTCCAGCGTAGTCAGCATCACAGAATCCAACTAATTTGAAATCATCAGATTTTCTGTAACACAAACCCACATTAGAAGTACCTTTCAGATACCTTAGAATCCTCTTGACAGCTGTCAAGTGTGACTCTCTAGGATCTGATTGGAATCTAGAACACAAGCATACACTGAACAATATGTCAGGTCTAGAAGCAGTTAGATAAAGAAGAGAACCAATCATACCTCTGTAGAGCTTCTGGTCTACTTTCTTACTTACTTCTTCCTTGCCAAGTGAGCTAGTAGGATGCATAGGAGTCTTTGCCAGCTTATTATCAGCCATGTTAAATTTCTTCAGAAGTTCTTTAACATATTTGGTCTGATGTATGTAAGTGCACTCTGGAGTTTGATTGACTTGGAATCCTAGAAAGAATCTGAGTTCTCCCATCATGCTCATTTCAAATTCTGCCTGCATACATGTAGCAAACTCCTTTCCAAGCATAATATTTGTTGATCCAAAAATAATATCATCCACATAAATTTGACAAATTAGAAGATCTTTCTTAATTGATTTACAAAAGAGTGTTGTATCCACTTTGCCTCTGATGAAATTTTTCTCCAGAAGAAAATTGCTCCATCTCTCATACCAAGCTCTGGGAGCTTGTTTTAAACCATATAGAGATTTCTTTAGTTTGAAAACATGATCTGGAAATTTTTCATTTTCAAAACCAGGAGGTTGGTGGACATAAACTTCTTCTTCTATAATATGTTGAAACATGTGGTTAAGTGTCGGGTTTGTATTATCGTCTCCACAGGGAATATAAGATTTTGCCGCCGCTCAACAGTTGTTAAATTTATAGTTTAATGGTATCCAAGGTTTCGTGTTTAAGGTAACAAGTGTTTTGCATGAAAGGAATAAATGCGATAAAAGTTAGGTTTTAACGGTTTGAATAAAGATTGTCAAAGTTAGGTTTCGGTAATCACTTGGCATGTATACTTCCGATCACCATCTAATAAACCCTTTCAAATGATCAATGCATTCACAATATCCTCTCAATATGATTATCTCTAACTCATATTGTGAAGTTTATCATTTTAATCCATTGTTGATCTCTCACACAATCTATCAAAATGACAACTTTAAAGTTCAACATTTTAAGTGAACAAAATCATTCAAGACTATTTCTAGCTCAAGAAAAGAGATGGGTGAAAACCTAGGTCAAGAGTTGGTAAATATTTCTCAATCATTAACCAACACAAAAGATTATGAATAAAACAAAGTTTTCACCATACATTAATCATTCAATAGTTTACAAATGAAAATCATCCATACAAATACAAAGTTCAATGATTACCTACATCTATCTTTGGCAACAAGATGAACTTAGCTACCCATTCTCATGGTAGCTTGCAAAAGAAGTTTTAAAGTCGGTTGATGAACATCCAAGTCGAATGATCCAACTTTGATGATGATCCACCTTGTTGTTGTTTGATTATGTTAAGAGATGAAGGAAAATAAGCCAAAGTAGGTTTTTAGGTTACCAAACCCTTTCTTGCAGCAAAACAATGTAAAAGTGAAAAAGAAGATATTCTCCAAAAAGTGGCCCAAGCTACTTATAGTAAGTGACAAATCTGGGCACGCTCGCTACTCACTCGCTAGGCGAGCTGCTGGCGAACGCTCGCTACAGCCTCGCCTAGCGAACCTGCCAGCGAGGTCTGCAAGATTCATTCTGTTATGCTTCGCTAGGTGCTCGCTGCAGCGAATGAGCCAGCGAAGGGTGCCTGGGACATTCTGTTTTGCTTCGCTAGGTGCTCGCTAGGGGCTCGCCTAGCGAGCCTCTTCGCCACTTGCTCGTTGACCAAGATTGGTGTTGAAAACCATTCTGCCCAAGTCTGGAGCTATTCGCTACGTGCTCGCTAGGCGAGGCTGTAGCGAACACTCGCTACTCATTCGCCAAGTGCTCGCTTGAGCGAACCAACTTTTGTTTTGCTCTTTTCTTGATTCCTTTGCCATCTTTCTTGTGCCTTCAAATAATGCTCTTTCACACTTAAATCATGCACAATAACATACAAATCAAAAGGACCAAAAGCATTTGACACAATGATGCACATTAACAAAAGCAAGGCTTAATAAATACATTTTCGGCATAAAAAGAAATGAAAGATGTCCATATTTGATAGCTCTAATAAGCACAATTGGGCATCTAACAACTCTCCCCAACTAGAATCATGCTTGCCCTCAAGCAAAGTATGCCTCTCGAGTAACCAAGAAGATTTGCTTAAAGAGTCAGGTTTTTTCGAGATCGGATCATTTGGCTCAAATTGCAAGTGACTTGACCAGACACATGTTTCCAACGGTTAGAAACAAAACAATGCTTCCAGAACTAAAACTTTTAAGTAATACTAAACATTCATCAAATCACAACAATGATATCATGAACGAATCACCCTAACTCTCCTCTTCGAAAAAAGATTGAAGAAAATGTCGCACATGAAAGCGCGGGGGAATTTTCACTCTCCAATAAACAATGTCAAAATCAACTCTATTCATACAATGTCTAACAATTCTACATGAAACGGTGGAAGCACGAAGATCACTAAGGTCTTTTCCAATTATAGCTTGGTCGGATTAACAAACAAGGGACATATCTAAGGCCATTGAACGAAGTTTCCGATGCAAAAGAGACATTCACTTTACAATTATTTACACCTCTTCAACTTTGTTCCACCAATTCCTTATTTGAACCCTTCACAAATCCCTTTTGTTTTTCACACTTTTTCTACCAAGCAAGCATTTGTTTTCTTGTTTTTCTACACCATATTCACAAAAAATGAGTGTTTCTCTTCTTCTCTTTTTTTTTTTTTAGATATATGCTTGCTAGTTTAACAAGAGTTGTGACCAATTACTCTTTACAAATTTGTTCTCCCCAACTTGTCTTTTCTTTTCCCCTAAATGAATGCCCTTTTCTTTTCTTTTTGCATCAGAAGAACAATTAATCCAAATTTCCAAGGTTTCAAGAAAAAGATTTTTGACACTCGCTTTATTCCAAGCAAGGATTCAACTGTTTTAGGCTCAAAATTGGGTTACAAATACTCTCTCTGCTCACGGGTATCTTTATCTTTGGAAATGGTTATGCTCGAGAGAAACAAGTGCCTTGATCATATCAACTACTTCCACAATTCATAATAATAAAAGACAACGCATGAATAAAATGAATCAACACAATTTATCAGAATCCAGCATTTAAGTACATAATGGAGGTTTCCTCACAATTGATGGTTTAAAAGTCCTAAGTGAATCATTCAATCAATTAAGTTGCAATCGAAAAATATTTTATCACAAAAGGAAGTGAAAGTTCCGCAAGCATTATATAGTTCTAACCGAAGGTAACAGTGTACCTTAGCTTTCATCACTTATTTAATTTTATCATCGCCATCCAAGCTCGGATGCACCTTCATTAGATACTTCTTTCAAGAGAGCAACCAATCTAGAAGGTTTGGACAAAAATCAATCACAAAAAATTATTGAACCAAAATAATTGAAAATCAAAAGTACTGAAATTAAAGAAATTAAAGAAATAACAATGTGCATGGGGGACAAAACACCCCAATAGTACAAGTCAAAATCAAAACACACTAAAACAGAAAACAGAACAAATCACATCACTCCTCTCCGTCCTCAGACTCATACTCTGAAGTGCCCTTCTCATCAAAATCTTCTTCACCCTCAACCTCTTCATCATCATCATCTGCAGCATCCGCATCTGCCCCCTCAGAGAAAACAGGCCTGTCCACAGGCCAGCTCGCGTGCTGCATGAACTGCTCACGAGTCATAATAGACTGCTTAGAAGTAGGATCCCGATTTTGCAACTGCAAGACCTGCATCGAATCATGTAAGTCCACCATTGCGCGCTGAGTCGCGTCCATCCAATCCCAATTGTAGTTGCATACTGCTCTCTGGAAGGGATCAAACCCTCAAGATGAACCACCAGAACCATCAGTAGTCCTGGCACCATCAGCAGATGAACCACTCCTATCAACTCTTGGCCTACAGTACTTATTCACGTAGCTATCATCAATTGCACCTGGTATCTTGACCAAACTTATGGAGGGAAGCTTCAGCCTGGTTTGTGCACATAATGCCATAATGAGGCATGGAAAAGCCAGGGGGCAATTAGCCTGCGCCCCCGACTTAAGCCCGCTTTCAATGACAGACTTCAATTCACGTGCAATAAGACCAGCCACATCAATTTGCACATTAGTTAAAATAGCGTGAACAAGCCGTGCCACTGGGATCGGCACGGTGGACGTGTGCGACTTCGGTTTAATGTTGGACAGAACCAACATCAAAATCAACTGAGCCATAGGTGTCATGTCTTCCCTTTTAAACCTAATAGCTTCACCTGAGTGATTCCTCTCAACAGTTCTACCTTGCAGTAAGAGAGCAACTGACATCTCATCAATCTTCGGATGCAACCTCAGAGTCCTTGAATACGCATCCAGTTCATTAGGACCCAAGTGGAGGGGTTCTCCAAGAATATGGTTGATGGCGTTCCTGTCAAAAGCTATCTGACGGCCGAACACCCTTGAAGACCAGGTGAACGGTTCATCATCGTCAGGCAGCGCGTTCGCATAAAACTCGCGCACCACCTCCAAACTGTAGCTCTCCACAGGGGACGTCAACATGCCCCTTTTTTGTATCAATCAACCCTGCAAAGTTACGGTATTCTCCCTCAGAGTCAATCACGAACCTTCTCTCCGGCAAAATCTTTTGCTTTTGCAGCGCCTGGTACCGGGCAGCTTGCTTTGCCCCCACAAATTTGTCCGTGTCGAACTGGATAGGAACTGTCCTAGAGGTGGATCCCACCTTTCGCTTTTTTCCGAAATTACCTGAGGCTGTAAGAGCACAGATTGTGTCTTAGTAATATCTCTATGTTTTGATGATAACATTAATGATAATTTGTATACAAGAATTATACTCTCTAAATTTGTTCTAAACTGTTTTCTACAGGCACAAAAGATTTTAATCTTAAAGAGCAAATTTGATGTGTACAATAAATTCTGAATGGCTCAAGAGCATCTGAAGATTAGAAGAATCTGAAGTATAAGAGCTTAGTCATCAAGATTCTGAAGATACAACACGCTGCATATATTATCAAGAATCTGAATGAAAGAAGACTCTGAGTGAAGAGACTCTGAATGAGAGAAGACTCTGATCTGAGTGAAGACTCTGATCTAAGAGCATGTTACGCTTCAAGCACACAGCTGCACCAGACTCTGATTCAGCAACATCTGAAGAACATCTTAGGCTCTGAAGTTTCCAGAAGATTCTGAAGACTGAAGACTCTGATATTGATTGTTGATCTGAACTATCTGAAGAATTATTTGAAGAAGATTATTTTAATATATCCGTTGGAATATGCCAGCAAATCTTTCCTTAATTGGGATAGACATAAATCTCTGCAAGAATATTATTCCTCTGATACATTCCATATATGGTAAATTCACAGCTCAGCAGACAATTGCTACACCCACATTTTGTGCGCCGTCTCTCTGCTGCAATAGTACAAAGGACAGTACTATTTGATATTGGAAATATCTTCTCCAACGGTATTATATTCTCTCCAATATTCAAGTGGCTATATAAAGGATATCATAGCACTTTCTTCAGTGACGAATTTTGACAAACTTATTCTCAAGCGAAGAAACTCTCAAGCTCTCATATTCTTTATAGTTCATACTTTGTTCTAAACTTCGAGAAATAACACAGTTGTGTTTATAGCTTTCATAGAAGCATTTTATTACTCTTACATTGTATTACATTAATTTGTAAAGGAAGTTTTCCTTAAGAGGATCTAGGTTAGATCAGTAGCTCTTGAGAAGACTAAGAACAGTTGTTCTTAGGTGTTGCTATTTGTAATCAGTTGATTTGAATAGTGGATTAAGTCCTTGTTGAGAAAGGCAAATCACTCTTGAAAAGGGTGGACTGGAGTAGTTGAGTTCAACGAACCAGGATAAAAATACTTGAGTTTTTATCTTTGATTATTTTCTGTCATACTTATTCAACCCCCCTTCTAAGTATTTTCTCACCTTCAGTTGGCATCAGAGCTCCGGTTCTGCGTGTGCATTCACTTAACCGTGACAGATAAAGATCCAGTGAGAAGAATACTCTGTTATTTATTTGGTTGCTAATATGGGTGATATTCCTACATCAAGCAACAAATATGAAGGAGACAGAATCAGCACCAAACCTCCAATGTTTGATGGAGAAAAATTTGATTATTGGAAAGATAGACTTGAAAGTTTTTTCTTGGGGTATGATGCTGATCTCTGGGATTTAGTCATTGATGGATATGAACATCCTACTAAGGATGGCAAAAAGATTGATAGAAAATCAATGACTGAGGAGCAGAAGAAAGAATTCAAGAATCATCACAAAGCCAGAACCATACTTCTTAATGCAATCTCTCATACAGAGTATGAGAAGATTACCAACAGAGACACTGCTCATGATATGTTTGAGTCTCTCAAAATGACTCATGAGGGAAACTCTCAGGTGAAAGAAACAAAGGCTCTGGCGCTGATACAGAAGTATGAAGCGTTCAAGATGGAAGAATCTGAGAACATTGAGACTATGTTTTCCAGATTTCAGATTCTAACAGCTGGGTTGAAAGTTCTGGACAAGGGCTACTCAACATCTGATCATGTCAAGAAGATCATCAGAAGTCTTCCTACCAGATGGAGACCTATGGTGACTGCATTGAAGCTGGCCAAGGATCTGAACAAAATCTCATTAGAAGAACTCATCAGTTCTTTGAGAAGTCATGAGATTGAGCTGGAGGAAGATGAACCCCAGAAGAAAGATAAAGGTAAATCCTTAGCTTTTAAATCTAACAAATCTGTTAAAGCTTTGCAGGTAAATGAAGAAAGCTCTGAGGAATCTTCTTCTGAAGAAGAAGATGAACTATCCATGCTGTCCAGAAGGATCAACAAACTCTGGAAGCACAAAGGGAAGAAGTTCAACAACTTCAGAAGATCTGATCAAAAGAGAGAATCTTCTGGACACAGAAGATCTGGCAAGAAAGAGGTCACTTGCTATGAATGTAAAGAACCTGGACACTACAAGAGTGAATGTCCCAAACTTCAAAAGGAAAAACCCAAAAGGAAGTTTGATAAAAAGAAAAAGGTTCTGATGGCTACATGGGATGACTCAGATGAATCTGAATCATCTTCTGAATCTGAGGAAGAATGTGCAAATTTTGCGCTGATGGCCAACACAAATGATCAAGATGAAGGAACGTCATCATCTGAATCTGAGTCAGAATCAGACTCTGACTCTGAAGAGGTATTTTCTGAACTCTCCAGAGCTGAACTTGTTGAAAGTTTATCTGACATGTTGGAAAGCTACAGCAAGATTAAACTCAAATACAAGAAGCTGAAAAGCAATCTTGAATCTGAGATTGATCTTCTGAGAACAGAACTTGTTGAGCAGAAAGAAATAAATTTAAAACTCAAAAATGATTTAGAAACAACTCAACAAGAATCTGATACTGAAACAGAGTCAAGTGAAAATATTTTAGAAAAATATGACTCCAGTTTTAAAAGATTCCTCACTAAAAGCATAGACAGAAGCAAAATGGCTTCTATGATCTATGGTGTTAGTGGGAACAACAGAAGAGGCATTGGATGTGAATCTTCCTCTGGAAGCAATCCAAAATCTGTTGATAAACTCTTCATCAAGAAGACTCCTCTGTATTCTCATTTTAAGTTTGGTCATCTGAATGATATTAAACATACAAGCTCTGAAAAGAGTACTTATGTGTTTAAGCCAAGGGCTAGCCAGAATAAACACTATGTTGAAAAACAGAAGTTTAGGCAAAACCACAGAACATCTAACCCCAAAGGACCCAAGAAGATCTGGGTACCTAAAAGTAAAATAATACCTGTTGCAGATGTTCTTAGCAGCAAAATCCAGACACCAATCATGGTACCTGGACTCTGGATGCTCACGACATATGACGGGCGAAAGGTCTATGTTCCAAAGCCTGGAACTTAGATCTGGAGGGGACGTGAAATTTGGAGGGAACCAGAAGGGCAAGATCATTGGCTCTGGTACAATAGGTAATGGTAACCTACCCTCTATTTCTAATGTTCTGTTAGTTGAAGGATTGAAACATAATCTATTGTCCATAAGTCAATTAAGTGACAATGGTTATGATATCATCTTTAATCAAAAATGTTGCAAAGCTGTATGTCAAAAGAATGGTTCAATCCTATTCAGTGGAAAGAGGAAAAACAACATTTACAAAATTAACCTTTCAGAACTTAAAGTTCAAAATGTAAAATGCCTTTTATCTGTGAATGATGAGCAATGGGTCTGGCATAGAAGATTGGGACATATTAATATGAGACGTATATCTCAGATTAATAAACTCAATCTGGTCAGAGGACTCCCTAATCTGAAGTTCAATTCAGATGCTCTGTGTGGCGCATGTCAAAAGGGTAAATTTTCAAAATCTCATTTTAAACCAAAAAATGTTGTTTCCACTTCTAGACTATTGGAATTACTTCATATTGATCTGTTTGGACCAGTGAAAACTGCATCCATCAGAGGCAAGAAGTATGGGTTAGTCATTGTAGATGACTACAGCAGATGGACATGGGTAAAGTTTCTAAAACACAAGGATGAGTCTCATTCTGTGTTCATTGACTTCTGCAATCAAGTCCAGACTGAAAAAGAATGCAAAATTATTAAAGTCAGAAGTGATCATGGTGGTGAATTTGAAAACAAATATTTTGAAAAATATTTTTCTGAAAAAGGAATTGCACATGATTTCTCCTGTCCTAGAACTCCACAACAAAATGGAGTTGTAGAGAGGAAAAATAGAACATTGCAAGAAATGGCCAGAACCATGATCAACGAGACAAATCTGGCAAAATACTTTTGGGCAGAAGCAATAAATACAGCATGTTATATTCAGAACAGAGTGTCTGTAAGACCTCTTCTGGAAAAGACTCCCTATGAATTGTGGAGAAACAGAAAGCCCAACATTGCTTATTTTCATCCATTTGGATGTATTTGTTATATGCTTAACACTAAAGATCATCTGAACAAGTTTGATTCCAAAGCACAGAAGTGTTTCATGCTTGGTTATTCTGAACGCTCTAAAGGCTACAGAGTATTCAATACTGAAACACAGATTGTGGAAGAATCTATTCATGTTAGATTTGATGATAAGCTTGGCTCTGAAAAGCCAAAGCAAGTTGAAAGTTCTGCAGATAGAGAAGTTATTCTCACAGACTCTGAAGGCTCAGAGGCAGACAAGACTGAAGACAAAGACTCTGAAGCAAACCCAGATGCTACGCCTCTAACTTCCCAACTTGACAATCTGCATATTTCTGAAAGACCAACAGTCAGAGGATCTTCTTCCAGAATGAAAGCTTCTCATCCAGAGGATGTGATAATTGGAAAGAAAGATGATCCAATAAGGACAAGAGCATTTCTCAGAACTTCTGAATCTTCCTTCTGTGGCTTAGTGTCAATTATAGAACCAACATCTGTTGATGAAGCTCTGGAAGATAATGAATGGATTTTAGCTATGCAAGAGGAGCTGAATCAATTCACAAGGAATGAAGTCTGGGATCTGGTTCCAAGACCTAAAGGTTTCAATGTCATTGGAACAAAATGGGTTTTCAGAAATAAACTTAATGAGAAAGGAGAAGTTGAAAGGAACAAAGCAAGACTGGTTGCTCAAGGCTACAGTCAACAAGAAGGCATAGACTACACAGAAACATATGCTCCTGTTGCAAGGTTAGAGTCTATACGCTTGCTTATTTCATTTGCTGCACAACATAACATCACTCTTTATCAGATGGATGTTAAAAGTGCTTTTCTTAATGGAATTATAGAAGAGGAAGTGTATGTCCACCAACCTCCTGGTTTTGAAAATGAAAATTTTCCAGATCATGTTTACAAACTGAAAAAATCTCTTTATGGACTAAAACAAGCTCCCAGAGCTTGGTATGAGAGGTTGAGTAATTTTCTTCTGAAGAAAAATTTCATCAGAGGAAAAGTGGATACCACACTATTTTGTAAAACCATTAAGAAAGATTTGTTGATTTGTCAAATTTATGTAGATGATATTATTTTTGGATCAACAAATATTATGCTTGGAAAGGAGTTTGCTAAATGTATGCAGGCAGAATTTGAGATGAGCATGATGGGAGAATTGAGATTCTTTCTGGGAATCCAAGTAAATCAGACTCCAGAGTGCACCTACATACATCAGACCAAGTATGTTAAAGAGCTTCTGAAGAAGTTTAACATGCTGAATAGCAAAATGGCAAAGACTCCAATGCATCCTACAAGCACTCTAGGTAAGGAAGAGGTAAGTAAGAAGGTAGATCAGAAACTCTACAGAGGTATGATAGGATCTCTTCTTTATTTGACTGCTTCTAGACCAGACATTCTGTTTAGTGTTTGTTTATGTGCTAGATTCCAATCAGATCCTAGAGAATCACACTTAACTGCTGTTAAGAGGATTCTAAGGTATCTGAAAGGTACTGCTAATGTTGGTTTGTGTTACAGAAAATCTGACGAATATTCACTAGTTGGATTCTGTGATGCTGACTATGCTGGAGATAGAGTTGAGCGCAAAAGTACTTCTGGAAGCTGTCAGTTTCTTGGAAGTCATCTGATCTCGTGGTACAGCAAGAAGCAACCAACAATTGCACTATCAACCACAGAGGCAGAATACATTGCTGCTGCTGGATGTTCCACTCAGATGCTCTGGATGAAGAGTCAACTAGAAGATTATCAAATCTATGAGAGTAATCTTTCTATCTTCTGTGATAATACTTCTGCTATATGTTTATCCAAAAATCCAATTTTACACTCTAAGGCCAAACATATAGAGATTAAACATCATTTCATCAGAGACTATGTTCAGAAGGGAGTAATAAATTTAGCCTTTGTTGATACAGATCATCAATGGGCAGATATTTTCACAAAACCCCTTGCTGAAGATAGGTTTAAGTTTATTCTGAAAAATATTTGTATGGATTTTTGTCCAGAGTAATATTTCTCAGAGTCAACTTCTCAGATGCTAAGTGTTTAACACTCTGAAGTATTTCATCTGTCTTGCTTGTTTAATTTATCTGTGAATTTTTTTTGTGTGAAACTCTGAACTGACCATCTCAGAGGATCTGAAAGTTGAAAACGTTTCATTTCTTAAGAGTTATAGTATCACATGCAAGCAAACACGTGTCACTCAGAATCTGAAAAGATGGAGTACACCTACTGATTATGACGTTTAAGGTATTGCTTTGAAAATCTCAATCTGTCTTGATTTTCCCCCAAATGTCATATCATAATTAAAAATGATTACTTTTCATTTAATGCAAACGTGCGTATGTGTCCTATGTGTGTCTGTTGTGTTTCCCATGCTTGCTTTATTTGTCTATATAAACCATTCTCATAACACATTCACACTTTTCACATTCTCAAACACATATGCGCTTTTGTTTGTTGTTCTCTCTCTTTGCAAACCCTAAAAGAACTCAGAAACCTTCATCTTCTTCATCATCGTCAACAATGGCATCTACTTCAAACGCTGTTACTACCAAAAATGCTACCACTGTCAAAGAACCAGTACGCACTCTCCTAACTGCTGTTGATTCACTAGAAGTACTGTGTGAAAGTTTCGTGGACTTAGAAGATCTTGCTGAAAATGGGTTTGATCTGATTTCTTCAATCAAAGCACAAGGCTGGGACGGTTACTTTGACAGGCTTATGGGTCCTGTGTATCCAACGTTAGTGAAGGAGTTCTGGATCCATGCATATGCTACTCCAAAGTTCATTCACTCCTCTGTGCTGGGAAAAAAGATAGTTATCACTGAAAACCTGATAAGGAAACTCATAGGTTTTAAGGCAACTGATGGAGTAACCTCTCTGTCTTCTGCGCGTGAAGACCTGAAAGATGTATGTCAAGAAATCTGTACTACTGGTGAACCTTGTAAGAAGGTTAAGTTCTTGAAACCCACTTACAAGATATGGGCTAAGATTTTCATGAGCACCATCTTTCACAGACCCTCTTCAAACTCTTCTGATTATGTTAATGCTGAACAACTTTACTTCATGTATTGTTTACACCAAAACATTCAGATTGATCTTCCATATTTGTTGTTTAATCATCTGGTGTCTCACGTCAAGGAAACAAGGGAAACAGCCAGAGATAAATCTGGAAAAGTCAGAACATGGATCCCTATGGGAAGGCTGATTTCAGATATTCTGATAGAAAACCAACTTGTGGCGCATCTGCAAGAGGCTGGGTTGACAGAAGATCTGACTTATATCATTGGCTCTGAAATAAACGGTTTAACTTTGAGAAGGATGAAACTGGTTGATGATTTATCTGAGAAACCAAGGAAAACTAACTCTGAAGAAGTTAGGGGAAGAAGGATTCCTGTTAAGGATTTTCCTTTATTCACCTCAGATGAACCTAGAGAAATTATTGCTGAGTATGTTGCTTGCTGCCTAAGAGATGGTGATGAGATTCCTGCCAATCTTTTGCAGAAGGAAGGCCAAGTTCTTCCTGATTTGACAAGGGAAAGAAGACGTAAGAGAAAAATTGATAGTGAAGGTCATCAGAAGAAAAGGAAGCATTCAGATGCTGAAAAGAAGAAGAAAAGGAAGAAGCTGAAGAAGGTTCAACCAAATCCTCCTGCAGCAACTTTTGAAGAAATTAGAGATACTCTGAAACAGGTATTTAACACTGATTCTAATCCTGTTCATCATTCTGATACCCCCACACCCTCTGACTCCCCACTTAGATTTAGAAGATCCAGACCTTCTAAAACTTTTATCTCTAAACCATCTTCTGTCCCCCCTCATACACCACAATCCAAGCAACCAACAAACATACATACAGAAATTCCACAACAAACTCAACAAACAACACCACAACCACAAAACACTATCCCAGAATATACCATTCCAGAGGATGTTCACCCTGAACACTCTGACCAACCTGAATATCTCATTGATCCTGATGAGATATTAGATGTCACACCTTTAAACCAGTCTGTCAATTTATCTTCAACTTCTGAAAAATCTAACCACTCTGATGCATCATCTGATGATGAATCATCTGGCTACATTAATGAATGCTTGAATGATCTCAAACAACCTCGTTCTGAGAGTGTTTGGAAACAGCTGTTTAAATCTCCAACTTCTGAACATCCACCTTCTCCACAAAATTCCCCAACTCAAACTCTCACTCCACAACCTCTTGAAATCCAAAACACTCCACAACCAACAGAAACCCAACCAATTCCCTCAATACCTCAACCACAACATTCTGACCAACAAACATCTGAACCACAAACCAACCAACCAACATCTGAACCACAAATCAATCCTCAACCTTCTGAACCACAAACATCTGAACATCCATCTTCACAACCTCAACCTTCTGAACAAACACCACAAACACAACTAACCCAACCAAGAAAACCCAGAATCCCTGATGAAGCAGAATTGGGATCACGTGTTTATACTCTGTTAAGAGATTTTGATAAGGATAATGTCTCAGACTTTGCTGACATTATGGATGTTTGCATGACTACTATGGACAAAGAGGCTGCTGACGCTGTTTGGAAGAAATATCTTTACAGACTGAATAGGGAGGCTTTGAAAATCAGGACTCAATGTCTTAGATTGTCAAAAGTAAGATTTGCTGCTTATCAAAAACGGATTAAGAGAAACACTCCTCCTATTCTTCTTCTAGAAGCTCCTCCACCTCCAGAAATTCCTGCACCTGATGTTACTCAGCCTGTTTCAGAATCTACTGTTTCAGAATCTACAGATCTTCAGAAGGATGTCAAAGAACTTAAGGATTTTATGGTTGATCAAAAGAAAACAAATAAAGAAATGAAAACTTGGATGGCTAAGCAAGATGAAAATTCAGAAAGGATTACAGCACTGCTGCAACTCATTGCTTCTCAACAAGCCTCATCTGCTAAACCTACTTGATGTTTTGCACAAGTTTTTCATGTTTTGCTTTGTTTTGATTTTCTTCTGATATGTTTTGTATGCTTTTATCTGAATCTGGATGTTCTCTTGACTTAATGACAATGATCTTTTTGCTTATCTGGATATGTGTTTCTTCTGCATCTTTACTGTCTTTTAAAATTCTTTTTGATTATGACAAAAAGGGGGAGAAACAAAATAGAATCTGATTGTTCAAATCTATAAGCAATTATCTGAACTAAGTCAGACATGTTACTAACATTCTTTGAATTTAAGTGTCCCAGATATTATTAAAAAATCTGACAAATTTCATTGAAGTTTTTCCTGAGATCTATCTTTTCAGAACCTGATCAAAAATAGCTAAATCTGAGTAGACCAGACTCTGATATCTAACCTTGAGTACTATGATCTAAAAGATAACTCAAGACAGGAAATGGCAAGATAAACAACCAGGTGTTCTGAAGTTGTTCATCTGGCATCAAGCTTTAATATGGCATCAAGTTTTGACTCTAGAAGTCAAACATATGTCAACCAGGCTTCAATCAGGCTCTGAATCTGAAATGTACTCAACCAGAAAGGGAAGTATCTAATTCCATTAGAGTATTCATTTCAGGGGGAGATTGTTAATCTCAGGGGGAGTAATTTTAATTCATATTTTTATTGAACAAATTTCTCATGTTTTGTCATCATCAAAAAGGGGGAGATTGTAAGAGCACAGATTGTGTCTTAGTAATATCTCTATGTTTTGATGATAACATTAATGATAATTTGTATACAAGAATTATACTCTCTAAATTTGTTCTAAACTGTTTTCTACAGGCACAAAAGATTTTAATCTTAAAGAGCAAATTTGATGTGTACAATAAATTCTGAATGGCTCAAGAGCATCTGAAGATTAGAAGAATCTGAAGTATAAGAGCTTAGTCATCAAGATTCTGAAGATACAACACGCTGCATATATTATCAAGAATCTGAATGAAAGAAGACTCTGAGTGAAGAGACTCTGAATGAGAGAAGACTCTGATCTGAGTGAAGACTCTGATCTAAGAGCATGTTACGCTTCAAGCACACAGCTGCACCAGACTCTGATTCAGCAACATCTGAAGAACATCTTAGGCTCTGAAGTTTCCAGAAGATTCTGAAGACTGAAGACTCTGATATTGATTGTTGATCTGAACTATCTGAAGAATTATTTGAAGAAGATTATTTTAATATATCCGTTGGAATATGCCAGCAAATCTTTCCTTAATTGGGATAGACATAAATCTCTGCAAGAATATTATTCCTCTGATACATTCCATATATGGTAAATTCACAGCTCAGCAGACAATTGCTACACCCACATTTTGTGCGCCGTCTCTCTGCTGCAATAGTACAAAGGACAGTACTATTTGATATTGGAAATATCTTCTCCAACGGTATTATATTCTCTCCAATATTCAAGTGGCTATATAAAGGATATCATAGCACTTTCTTCAGTGACGAATTTTGACAAACTTATTCTCAAGCGAAGAAACTCTCAAGCTCTCATATTCTTTATAGTTCATACTTTGTTCTAAACTTCGAGAAATAACACAGTTGTGTTTATAGCTTTCATAGAAGCATTTTATTACTCTTACATTGTATTACATTAATTTGTAAAGGAAGTTTTCCTTAAGAGGATCTAGGTTAGATCAGTAGCTCTTGAGAAGACTAAGAACAGTTGTTCTTAGGTGTTGCTATTTGTAATCAGTTGATTTGAATAGTGGATTAAGTCCTTGTTGAGAAAGGCAAATCACTCTTGAAAAGGGTGGACTGGAGTAGTTGAGTTCAACGAACCAGGATAAAAATACTTGAGTTTTTATCTTTGATTATTTTCTGTCATACTTATTCAACCCCCCTTCTAAGTATTTTCTCACCTTCAGAGGCCATCTGCATTCATAACATCAGAGAAACAACAGCATAGTAAAACGTTAGTTAGCAGCATAGAATAGACAAAACAGAGTCTGCTACGTTCGCTACGGCTTCGCTTAGCGAGATGCCAGCGAATGCTCGCTGCGAGCTCGCCTAGCGAACTGCTAGCGAATGCTCGCTGAGAGTTCGCCTAGCGAACTGCTAGCGAATCGCTGCGAAATTTGCAGAACAGAGACTGCTGGTATCAGAAACCATTAACGGAAATCGAATCAATCTAAACACCAGATACCAAACGTTTACTCTGCTAAGGTTTGTTCTAAATCCACATGCAACTCAAAATCCCTCAAACCCTAACATGCACAATATAACCTAAATCCCTCAATTCAACAAAGTAAAAACAGATAAAATAAAGAGATGAGGAACAAGTCAAACCTGGTGCAGTAGTGTAGATGATCTGAAGCACAATTAGGGTTTCAAGTGATTAGGAACAAGAGTTAGCTTAGAATAGAATATGTGAGAGTGAAAGTGAGTGCAAATGAGTGTGAGAGTGAGTGAGGGACGGGGGAAACAAAAGAAAAACAAACAAACTTTTGGGCCTAAAAAGTGGCCCACCACTTAAACCAGATTTGCCTGGTTCGCAAGGTTCGCCTAGCGAGAAGCTAGCGAACGCTCGCTGCGAGCTCGCCTAGCGAGAAGCTAGCGAACGCTCGCTGCGTGCTCACCTAGCGAGAAGCTAGCGAGCATGACAGAATTTTGAAAAAATAAAAAATAAAAAATAAAAATAAAAATAAAGCACATCAGGCAGATCCCAATTCAAGCATAAATCAATATCAGTCCCCACATAACACATTAGAAAACATAACATAAAAAAAAACTTACAATGTTGAGGTGCCTCTCAACCAGCGCTTGTTTAACGTCGGATAAGCTCGACTGTCCATGATGTTCAAGCTGGAACATCAAGGAGAATCGCACAACTTCCTCGGTGCACATGCCCGCCGAGGTAAATCTTTAGGCGCTGACCATTCACAGTCCAGTTGTCTTTCCCATCCATGTCCTCAATTACCACAGCTCCGAAAGATTTCACTTCTTTGACGCGGAACGGACCGAACCACTTGGATTTTAATTTTCCAGGGAATAACCTCAACCTAGAGTTAAACAAAAGCACAAGCTACCCCGGCGCAAATTCTTTCTTGCGGAGCTTTTTGTCGTGGTACTCCTTCACTTTTTCCTTGTACAACCAACTTGAGTGGTATGCGACATTGCGCATTTCTTCCAACTCAAGAAGTTGCACTTTTCTCTTGTCACCGGCTAACTCTTGATCAAAGTTTAAAAATTTTAACGCCTACAAGGCCTTGTGCTCCATCTCAACCGGTAAATGGCAAGTTTTACCAAAAACCAATTGGAATGGAGTTAGCCCAATCGGAGCTTTATAGGCTGTGCGATATGCCCATAAAGCTTCGTCTAACTTTTGAGACCAATCCTTCCTCGAGCTAGACACAGTTTTTTCCAAAATCCTTTTGATCTCTCTATTCGAGACCTCGTCTTGACCATTCGCCTGTGGGTGGTACGGAGTGGTCACTTTGTGCGTTACACCATAATGTTGCAAAACTTTTTCAAGCTGATCTTTGGCAAGCAAATTACTCAAAGGTCTAGCCACCTTTGAGAAGTCTTTGATGAATCGCCGGTAGAAACCGGCATACCCAAGAAAACTTCTGATTCCCTTTAAGTTCGCTGGAGGAGGCAACTTCTCTATCACCTCAACTTTCGCACGATCCACTTCGAGTCCTTTAGACGAGACCTTGTGGCCGAGAACAATCCCCTCCGTCACCATAAAGTGGCATTTCTCCCAATTCAACACCAAGTTTGTTTTCACACACCTTTCAAGTACCGTCGTCAAAATTTCCAAACATAAACCAAAAGATCTCCCAAACACCGAAAAGTCATCCATAAAAATCTCCATTGTTTTCTCTATAAGGTCGGCAAAAATGGCTTGCATACACCTTTGGAAAGTTGTCGGCGCATTACATAACCCAAAGGGCATTTTGCGGTAAGCGAAGATTCCAAATGGACATGTAAAAGCCGTCTTTTCGTGATCGGCCGGGTCAACCGCAATTTGGTTGTACCCGAAATAGCCATCAAGAAAACAATAAAATTCTTGTCCCGAGAGTCTTTCAAGCATTTGATCCATGAACGGAAGTGGGAAATGGTCCTTCCGAGTTGCGGTATTTAACCGCCTATAGTCTATGCACATCCTCCACCCCGTTGCTACCTTAGTAGGAATCAACTCATTGTTCTCATTGCGAATAACGGTAATGCCCCCCTTCTTAGGAGCCACATGCACCGGACTTACCCAAGGGCTATCCGAGATAGGGTAGATCATTCCCGCATCCAAAAGTTTTACAACTTCTTTTCTCACAACCTCTTTCATTGTTGGATTCAAACGGCGTTGCGGTTGAGCTACCGGCTTGAAATCCTCCTCCATTAAGATCGTGTGCATACAATAAGAAGGACTAATTCCTTTTAGATCGGAAAGATTCCATCCCATTGCTTCTTGATTTTTCTTCAACACATCAATTAAAAGAGATTCTTCATTTTTTGACAAGAGGTTGCTAATGATAACCGGCTTCTCCTCGGCTTCATCCAAAAATGCATATTTCAAATTGTTGGGCAAATCTTTTAATTCAATGCTTGGCTTTTCTTCATTGACCTTTTTTTTAAGACCTCTTCCTCTACTTCCCACGGTTGCAAATCCTTAAGACTATCAAGCTCTCTCAAGCATTCATCTAGAGCTTCCTCTTCTTCAAGAGTGAAAACTTCAAAGGAGTTATTAAGGGCTAGCTCCATGGGGGTTATGTCGTTAACATGCTTTGCAACTTCAAAGGAAGCTTCCTCAATTACGTCAACTCGGAAACTATCATGCTTGTCCTTTGAATGCTTCATTGCTTCAAAAAGGTCAAAAGTGACCTCTTCGTTTTGAACTCTTACCTTCATCAAACCGTCATCCACATCAATCAGCATTCGAGCGGTTTTCATGAAAGGCCTTCCAAGAATCAAAGGCACATCATCATCTTCCTCCATATCAATCACAATAAAATCCACCGGGAAGAAAAACTTGTCCACTTTAACCAACACGTCTTGAGCTACTCCATGAGGATGAGTAGTAGACTTATCGGCTAATTGTGACGTCATTCGGATGGACTTGATCTCTATGTTGCCAAGCTTTTTCACGATAGACAACGGGATAAGATTTATGCTCGACCCCAAATCAATCAATCCTTTTCCAACATAAACGTCACCAATGGTAACCGACAATGTAACTCTCCCCGGATCAACTTCCTTTCTTGGTAGAGTACATTAGATGATAGCGCTACAACTTGCGTCGAGTACTATTGTTTCCGGTTCCGTGTACCTCCGCTTCTTTGTAAGTATGTCCTTCATGAATTTGGCATACTTCGGCATTTGTTCCAAAGCTTTGGCAAACAGAATATTGATTTGTAATTGTTTAAAAATGTCCATGAACCGTGCGTAATGCCGTTCATTTTCTCTCCTAGATGGAGCGTGCGGGTAAGGCAAATTTTGAACCGGAGTGGTGCTCACCATCTCCTTGCTTCTAGATGCTCTTGGGCTCCTTTCTCTTTTCTTTTTTACTTCATCCACTTTTTCTTTATCATTTTCATTATTTTCAACTTCACCATTTTTTTATTTTCAACTCCAACCACTATGTCTTTTTCAACTTCACCATGTTTTTCTTTATTTTCTACTTCCTCCTCACTCCATTCACCAACTTCACCATCAAGTTTATCATCAATTTTTTTCTCTACCTCTTTTTTTTCACTCTCGTCAATCAACTCCCTCCCACTTCTCGTCCTTATAGCCTTACAATGCTCCTTCGGATTTGTTTGCGTATTTGTCGAGAAAGATGGTCCGGCTTGTTGTTCCGCTAATTGCTTAGCGAGTTGACCAACTTGAGTCTCAAGATTTTTTATAGCCGCATCATTACTTTTTTGGTTTGCCATAGACATTTGCATGAATTGCGTCAATGTATCTTCTAGCTTAGAAGTCGCAACCGACAGTTGTTGAGGTACATACGGATTTTGACGGTTAGAGTTTCCTCCCTCATAACCTTGGTTATTGTGGTAGTTACCTCTAGGTTGGTATCCTTGATAGTTTTGTTGTTGCTGTTGTTGAGGATGATGGTATGGTTGTTGTTGTGGTTGCCTTTGTTGGTAATCTCTCTGGTTGGCCATGTAGTTCACTTCTTCAAATCCGGGAGGCGGACAAAATCCAGTATCATGTTCGCCTTTACAAAGCTCGCAACAAGCTATTTGTTTAGCTTTTGACGGTTCTTTTAGCTCCTTGATTTGTTGAGTTAAAAGTTCCACTTGTTGTGAGATGAGCTTGTTTTACGCAAGTATAACATCATTTGTTCCCAACTCAAGCACACCCGGCTTTCTTTGAGCTACCCCTCGGTTGTGGTTCCCTTGGTGATCATTAAGTGCCATTTTATCAATGATCGCAGTTGCATCTTCGGCGCTTTTTGACATTAAAGAACCTCCCGCCGTAGCATCCAATAAGGTCTTATGAACCGAAAGGAGTCCATTTCGGAAAATTTGAATTTGAGTTAGCTCATCGAAACCATGTCCCTTGCATTTTCTCAACATAGATTTGTAACGCTCCTAAGCTTCATTGAGTGATTCACTAGCTCCTTGAGAAAATACCGCAATTGCAGTTTTAGCCTCCATGAACCGGTTATGTGGAAAGAACCGTTCAAGAAACTTTTCTTCTAAAAGATTCCAATCGGTCATGACTGTTGTCGATTGGTCAAGATACCACTCCTTCGCTTTCCCAATTAAGGAATGAGGGAATAGTCTCCTAAACAATGACTCTTCATCAGCTTCGGTAGCTCCAGTTGCACCCACAATCTCATAAAATTTTGTAAGATGAGTAAACGAATCCTTATGTTCTAATCCCGTGAAAGGATTTTGATAGACAAGAGCTAGGATTCCCGTTTTCATCTCCGCTTGTCTTCCATTTTGGAGATTACGTGAAAACTGAGCTGTATGTCTGGGACTGTTTATGCATGGAGTAGAAACTGGTGGAGGAGTGGTGGTTCTGCCATGATTGGTGTGAAATGTGGTGGTGATGTGGTAGTCGAAGAACTTTCTCCTTGATTTTGTCTTTGCCTGGCTTGTTGCCTCCTGCGTCTTGCTCTACTGTTCAGTCTCCTTGCGGTTCTTTCGATCTCAGGATCAAAAAGAATTTGGTCCTCAGGAATCTGTCCTTGCATAAACAAGGGCTGCACACTAACCAAACAAATTACAAGCACAAGTAAAAATTTCAAAACTAAAAATTCGGCAACTATTGCGATGCTAGCAATATCAATTCATAGTCCCCGACAACGACGCCATTTTGTTGAAACATGTGGTTAAGTGTCGGGTTTGTATTATCGTCTCCACAGGGAATATAAGATTTTGCCGTCGTTCAACAGTTGTTAAATTTATAGTTTAATGGTATCCAAGGTTTTGTGTTTAAGGTAACAAGTGTTTTGCATGAAAGGAATAAATGCGATAAAAGTTAGGTTTTAACGGTTTGAATAAAGATTGTCAAAGTTAGGTTTCGGTAATCACTTTGCATGTATACTTCCGATCAACATCTAATAAACTCTTTCAAATGATAAATGCATTCACAATATCCTCTCAATATGATTATCTCTAGCTCATATTGTGAAGTTTATCATTTTAATCCATTGTTGATCTCTCACACAATCTATCAAAATGACAACTTTAAAGTTCAACATTTTAAGTGAACAAAATCATTCAAGACTATTTCTAGCTCAAGAAAAGAGATGGGTGAAAACCTAGGTCAAGAGTTGGTAAATATTTATCAATCATTAACCAACACAAAAGATTATGAATAAAACAAAATTTTCACCATACATTAATCATTCAATAGTTTACAAATGAAAATCATCCATACAAATACAAAGTTCAATGATTACCTACATCTATCTTTGACAACAAGATGAACTTAGCTACCCATTCTCATGGTAGCTTGCAAAAGAAGTTTTAAAGTCGGTTGAGAACATCCAAGTCGAATGATCCAACTTTGATGATGATCCACCTTGTTGTTATTTGATTATGTTAAGAGATGAAGGAAAATAAGCCAAAGTAGGTTTTTAGGTCACCAAACCCTTTCTTGCAGCAAAACAATGTAAAAGTGAAAAAGAAGATATTCTCCAAAAAGTGGCCCAAGCTACTTATAGTAAGTGACAAATCTGGGCACGCTCGTTACTCACTCGTTAGGCGAGCTGCTGGCGAACGCTCGCTACAGCCTCGCCTAGCGAACCTGCCAGCGAGGTCTGCAAGATTCATTCTGTTATACTTCGCTAGGTGCTCGCTGCAGCAAATGAGCCAGCAAAGGGTGCCTGGGACATTCTGTTTTGCTTCGCTAGGTTCTCGCTAGGGGCTCGCCTAGTGAGCCTCTTCGCCACTTGCTCGCTGACCAAGATTGGTGTTGAAAACCATTCTGCCCAAGTCTGGAGCTATTCGCTACGTGCTCGCTAGGCGAGGCTGTAGCGAACACTCGCTACTCACTCGCCAAGTGATCGCTTGAGCGAACCAACTTTTGTTTTGCTCTTTGCTTGATTCCTTTGCCATCTTTCTTGTGCCTTCAAATAATGCTCTTTCACACTTAAATCCTGCACAATAACACACAAATCAAAAGGACCAAAAGCATTTGACACAATGATGCACATTAACAAAAGCAAGGCTTAATAAATACGTTTTCGGCATAAAAAGAAATGAAAGATGTCCATATTTGATAGCTCTAATAAGCACAATTGGGCATCTAACATAATACCATTAAGAAAGGCACTTTTAACATCCATCTGATACAGAGTGATGTTATTTTGTGCAGCAAATGAAATAAGAAGGCGTATAGATTCTAACCTTGCCAATGGAGCATAAGTTTCAGTGTAATCAATACCATCTTGTTGACTGTACCCTTGAGCAACTAGCCTTGCCTTATTTCTTTCAACTTCTCCTTTCTCATTCAGTTTATTTCTGAAGACCCATTTTGTACCAATTATATTGAATCCTTGTGGTCTTTGAACTAGATCCCATACATCATTTCTGGTGAATTGATTTAGCTCTTCTTGCATGGCAATAATCCAATCATTGTCTTGCAAAGCTTCATCTACAGAAGATGGTTCAATTTCTGACACCAGTACAAATAGTGATGCTTCAGATGATCTTAGAAAGGATCTTGTTCTGATGGGATCATCTTTCTTTCCAATAATGACATTTTCTGGATGAGAAGCTTTAATTCTGGATGATGATCCTCTAATAGTTGATTCTTCAGAAATGTTTAGATTGTTCATATGAGAAGTTAAAGGAATAGCATCTGGCGTTGCTTCTGGTTCTTTCACTTGAATTTTGTCTGCTTCTGGGACTTCAGAGTCAATGAAGACTACTTTTCTATCTGCAGAGTTTTCAGACTGCTTTGGCTTTTCAGAGCCAAACTTATCATCAAATCTGACATGAATGGATTCTTCCACAATCTGTGCCTCAGTGTTGTATACTCTGTAGCCTTTAGAGCGTTCAGAATATCCAAGCATGAAACACTTATGTGCTTTAGAATCAAACTTGTTCAGATTTTCCTTAGTATTTAACATATAGCAAATACATCCAAAAGGATGAAAATATGAAATTTTGGGCTTTCTGTTCTTCCACAGTTCATAAGGAGTCTTTTTCAGAAGAGGTCTTACAGACACTCTGTTCTGAATGTAACAGGCTGTGTTGATTGCTTCTGCCCAAAAGTGTTTTGCCAGATTTGTCTCATTGATCATGGTTCTGGCCATTTCTTGCAGAGTTCTGTTTTTCCTCTCTACAACCCCATTTTGTTGTGGAGTTCTAGGACAGGAAAAATCATGAGCAATGCCATTTTCAGAAAAATATTTTTCAAAATATTTATTTTCAAATTCACCACCATGATCACTTTTGACTTTTATAATTTTGAAATCCTTTTCATTCTGGACTTGCTTGCAGAAGTCAAAGAACACAGAATGTGACTCATCCTTGTGTTTTAAGAACTTTACCCATGTCCATCTACTATAGTCATCAACAATGACTAATCCATACTTCTTGCCTCTGATGGATGCAGTTTTCACTGGTCCAAATAGATCAATATGAAGTAATTCTAGTGGTTTAGAAGTAGAAACAACATTTTTTGATTTAAAAGATGATTTTGAAAACTTCCCTTTTTGGCATGCTTCACAAAGAGCATCTGAAGTGAACTTAAGATTAGGGAGTCCTCTGACAAGATTAAGTTTATTAATTTGAGATATACGTCTCATATTAATATGGCCCAATCTTCTGTGCCAGACCCATTGCTCTTCATTAACAGACAAGAGGCATTTAACATTTTGAACTTTAAGTTCTGAAAGATTTATTTTATAAATGTTGTTTTTCCTCTTACCACTAAATAGGATAGAGCCATCCTTTTGACTAATAGCTTTACAACATTTTTGATTAAAGGTAAT
This sequence comes from Lathyrus sativus, assembly GCA_963859935.3. NCBI lineage: Eukaryota > Viridiplantae > Streptophyta > Magnoliopsida > Fabales > Fabaceae > Lathyrus > Lathyrus sativus. The sequence continues at coordinate 687,234,593 of OZ012741.1, read as the reverse complement.
ATCATAACCATTGTCACTTAATTGACTTATGGACAATAAGTTATGCTTTAACCCTTCAACAAGTAAAACATTAGTAATAGAGGGAAGTTTACCATTTCCAATGGTGCCAGATCCAATGATCTTGCCCTTCTGGTTCCCTCCAAACTTCACATCACCTCCAGATCTAAGTTCCAGGCTTTGGAACATAGACTTTTCTCCTGTCATGTGTCGTGAGCACCCAGAGTCCAGGTACCATGATTGGTGTCCTGACCTTGCTGCTAAGAACATCTGCAACAGGAATTATTTTATTTTTAGGTACCTAGATCTTCTTGGGTCCTTTGGGGTTAGTTGGTTTGTAGGTTTGTCTAAACTTCTATTTTTCAACATAATGTTTATTCTGACTTGCCTTGGGTTTAAACACATAAGTATTCTTCTCAGAGCTTGTGTGCTTAATGTCATTTAAGTGACCAAATTTAAATTGAGAATACAGAGGTGTCTTCTTGATGAAAAGTTTGTCAACAGATTTTGGATTACTTCCAGATGAAGATTCATATCCAATACCTCTTCTGTTGTTCCCACTAACACCATAGATCATAGAAGTCATCTTGCTTCTGTCTATGCTCTTAGTAAGGAATCTATGAAAGCTAGAGTCATATTTTTCTAAAATGTTTTCACATGACTTAGTCTCAGATTCAGATTCTTGTTGAGTTATTTCAAAGTCATTTTTGATTTTCAGATTAATTTCTTTTTGCTCAACAAGTTCTGTCTTTAGAAGATCAATCTCAGATTCAAGATTGCTTTTCAGCTTCTTGTATTTGAGTTTGATATTGTTATAACTTTTAAGAACTTCTGATAAAACTTTTATAAGTTCTTCTTTAGTAAGTTTAGCCATTACCTCTTCAGCGTCATCATCAGATTCAGAATCTGATTCATATCCTGAGGTTCCTTCCTCCTGATCTTCTATGCTGGCCATCAGTGCAACATTAGCACATTCTTCTTCTGATTCAGAAGATGATTCAGATTCATCTGAGTCATCCCAAGTTGCCATCAGAACCTTCTTCTTTTTGTTAAACTTCTTCTTGGGTTTTTCTTTTTGAAGTTTGGGGCAATCATTCTTGTAATGCCCAGGTTCTTTGCACTCATAACAACTTCTTTCTTGCCAGATCTTCTGTGCCCAAAAGATTCCTTTCTATGATCAGATCTTCTGAAGTTGTTGAACTTATTTCCCTTGTGCTTCCAGAGTCTGTTGATCCTTCTGGACAACATGGATAATTCATCTTCTTCAGAAGAAGAAGATTCTTCAGAGCTTTCTTCAATAACCTGCAAAGCTTTAGCAGATTTATTATATTTTAAAACAATAGATTTACCTTTTTCTTTCTTCTGAGGTTCATCTTCCTCAAGCTCAATTTATGGCTCCTTAGTAAGCTGATGAGTTCTTCTAAAGAGATCTTGTTTAGATCTTTAGCCATCTTCAAGGCAGTCACCATTGGTCTCCATCTGGTAGGTAGACTTCTGATGATTTTCTTTACATGATCTGATGTGGAGTATCCCTTGTCTAGAACCTTTAGCCCAGCTGTGAGGATATGAAATCTGGAGAACATAGCTTCAACAGATTCAGAGTCTTCCATCTTGAAGGCCTCATACTTCTGGATCAGAGCCAGAGCTTTTGTTTCCTTGACTTGAGAGTTTCCCTCATGAGTCATCTTTAAGGATTCAAACATATCAAAAGCAGTTTCCTTGTTTGTAATTTTTTCATACTCAGTATGAGAAATTGCATTCAATAATATTGTTCTGGCCTTGTGATGATTTCTAAAATCTTTCTTCTGAGCATCTGTCATAGATTTTCTATCTATCTTCTTGCCATTCCCATCTGTGGGATGAACATATCCATCTATGACTAGATCCCATAAATCAGCATCATATCCAAGGAAAAAACTTTCAATTCTGTCTTTCCAGTAATCAAATTTCTCCCCATCAAACATAGGGGGTTTGGTGCTGATTCTGTCCCTTTCTTCATATTTATTGTTAACGTTGGATATTGTATTATCAGCCATAGTAACAACTAAATATGTATCAAAGTATTTCTCTCTGGATCTTTACTGACACTGTTAAGTGGTAGCACACACAGAACCGGAGCTCTGATGCCAACTGAAGGTGAGATAATACTTAGAAGGGGGGGTTGAATAAGTATGAAAGATTAAAACTTAGAATAAATACACAAGTATTTTTATCCTGGTTCGTTGAACTCAACTACTCCAGACCACCCTTCCTAGAGTGATTTGCCTTTCTCAAACAAGGACTTAATCCACTATTTAATCAAACAGATTACAATAGTAACACCTAAGAACAACTGTTCTTAGTCTTCTCAAGAGCTATTGATTCCAACTGAATCCTCTTAAGGAAATCCTTTACAATCAATGTAAATCTAATACAAGAGTAAGAATGCTTCTAAAAAGCTTTAATCACAACAATGATATTTCTCTTAAGTTTAAGTACAATGAAAATAATTCTAAGAAGAATATGAAAGTATGAGAGCTTGAATGTTTTTAATTTCTTTTCAGCAAAATGTCTAACTGAAGAATTTGGTGGAGACTTGCTTTTATAGGCAGCTGATCCAAGGGAGCTGCACGTTGAGAAGAGTGTCCCAAAAGGTCTGAGCCTTTTTGTCTTCACATCAAGTGACCTTTCCTAGAAGAAGAAAGCACAGAAAAATCCTTTTTGTCTGTGTTCTTGTGTCTAGCATAAATAAGGAAAGAGACGTTTGATTTACTCCAACGAATATAATCTTTGAATATTTCTTCTTCAGTTTTCAGCAAGTTCATCAGATTCTAATTGAGTCAGAGTCTTCTGATGATGATCAGAGCTTGCTGGATCAGAGTCTTCTGCAGCATGTGTGCTTTCAGCGTGTTAAATATCAGAGCATATTTGGAACAGAACTTCAGTACTGGCAGCTTTAGTACTTTCAGAAACTTCTGTAGAATCTATGCTTTGAAAAACTCTTCATACAAAATTCTTCTTTGCTTCAGATGCTTCTGACTTGCTTCAGATCCTTCTGGAGCTTTAGCTTCAGAATCTTCTGGAGCTTCTTGCTTCAGATCCTTCTGGAGGCTTCTGCTTCAGATTCTTTTGGAGGCTACGCTCAGAATCTTCTGGAGGCAACAATCAGAATCTTCTAATATATGCATCTGGCGCTTAAGAGTCTAGTTAATTTCTTGCATTCAATTCAGATTTGCTTCTGGAGTATTAATTTCTTTACTATCTGCAGTAAAAACTCTCAAGCAAATTTTAGAGTATATAATTCTTAAATACAAAATTTCCTAATAGTTATCATCAAAACATAGAGATATTATTAAGAACCAATCTGTGTTCTAACAGCATGCACATGGTTATATTAGTTAAAATCTAATCCCAACACCTCTTTATCACTGTTTTAATCTTACTTTTAATTTGTAATGATTTTTAGTTCTAAGCAAACAATTTTGAAATCAAAACCCTCGTTCACTTAAACTAGTAACAATTTACACATAAGTTACTTTGTCACACCAGTTCTTATGGAGACGGTATAAAAATACTTTAAAATGTTTTTTAAACAAGGATAAATGCATGTGTCGTTAAGTATCCTTCGAGACCACTCTTTGATGTTGGATTTAATACTTGTTTTATTAAAGTGCAAGTAATTGAGGAAATGATAAGATGGTGCAAGTCTTTACCTACAAATTCCAAGTTGACATTGATGAAAAATTGCTCAAGCTATGAACCTTAAAATAACGCTACATGGAAGGAAACCCACAATATTTTTATTAATGAAAATTTTCAATTTTGTAGGATGTGTGAAGAATAAAAATTGACAAAGTAACAAGTACGAGAGTTCAACAATGATAACAAGAATTAAGGCTTGAGTGAAACGTGTATTGTATTCATGATTACACAAGTGTGTGTATGTGTGTGTGTGTATTCAAAAGTTTTTTTTTACTATCTTTAGATTAATTTTTATTTTCATGAACAAGATGTGAATTTGAGGCATTTGTGGAGGAAATCACTGAAGAAAGAAGTTCATGAACATAACTATTGAAGTTAAGGATTGAACTAATAAAAAAACTTGAAATCACGAAGAAGAAGCTACACAACCAAGTAGTGTCGGGATAACATGGTCATGTTGCATGTAAAATTGAAGAATTTTAAAAGACTAAAAAAGCCAAATAGTTTTAATGTGTAATTTTTAGTTTTTGTTTTCTACACTTATTTCAGTTGCCAAGACATTAAATATGTGTTTGATTCGCAAAGAAGTAAGTATTGAATAGAACAATACAAGGCAGTACAAAACAGTATAAGACAACATTTTGTACTCTATTGTGTTTGTGTTTGTGTGTGATACACTTTTAGTGAGAAGATAAATAGAGAGAATGGAGCAATAAAGATTGTGTTATTGATTTGAATGATAATAAATAGATTAAAAACCATGCATTTATATATAACTAACTTGTTTACTAAGTAAAGCAACAAACTAAGTAACAAACCCTAAACCCTAATTAATATTGGGCTTGGGCCACATAACTCAACTTGGATTATATCTAATATCTTAACATACCCCCTTATAATTCAGGTTGTCGAAACACACTAATCATTATAAATTTGAATTATTCCAAATTTCTTTCTCAACATTAGGATCATGTCGATCTTCAATCCTTTCGTGAAAATGCCGGTCAATTATACTTTGCTTGATAAATGCCTTACTTTATGTTCACATCGACTCACCTTCTCCCTTAAGAAGTGAAATCTAGTTTTGACGTGCTTACTCCTTCCATGCAAAAATGGGTTCTTTGCTAGGTTCATGGCTGATTTGTTGTCGATCTTCAGTATCATAGGTTTTTTTCACTTCGACTTTTATTTCTTCAAGCACAAATCTGATCCAAATTGCTTGACATGTAGCATAGGATCTTGCTATATATCTAGCCTCACACGATGATAATGCCATTATATGTTTCTTTCTGGAGCACCGTGAGATTGGTGCACCAAATACTCTCCATAAAGATCCAGTAGTGCTTCTTCAAACTTCCTTATATCAATATAAATCAACATTTGAATAACAATTAAATATAACTTCTTTGTTGTCAGATTCACGTTGAAATAGATTTCCATAGTTTGTCGATCCTTTTAAGTATCTTAAGATTCTTCTTGCAGCCTTCATGTGTGACACCCTTGGTTCATTCATGTATCTGCTTACTAATCTGACTAAGAAACATGTATCAGGTTGATTGTTGCACATATATCTCACAGATTCGACAATTTGTTTGAACAAAGTTGCATCGATTTTTTCTTCCCCTTCACGCTTCTCCAACTTCGACTTTGGTTTGATATGTAAAGATGCAAGAGTCAAATCATCCACTCTGAATCTCTTGAGTATCTCTTTGACATACTTTCTTTGATGTGGCATCATACCTTGCTTAGACATTTTCATATTCCATGCCTAGGAAGTATGACAACTTTCCAAGATTTGACATTTCAAATTCTTTCTTCATCAGCTCTTTGAACTTCAATAAGTTCTTTAAGCTATTTCCAGTTACTATCAAGTCATTAACGTATAAGCATATGATTTTTATATCTTATGCCACAATCTGGACATAGACCCCATACTCATATTTGCATTTGATAAAACCCAATTTGACCAAGTATGGGTCGATCTTCTCGTTCCATGCCCTAGGTGCCTACTTGAGGCCATAAAGAGCTTTGTGCAACTTGTATACTTTCCTTGCTTCCTCCCAAATCACAAACACATGAGGTTGTATGACATACAACTTTTCATTTAAAGTTCCATTCAAAAATACTGATTTCACATCTAAGTGAAATGCCGACCAACCTTGCTTACATGTTAAAGCTACAATCAATCTGACAGTCTCCAATCTTGCAATAGGTGCAAACGCTTCAGAGTAGTAGAGTATTTCTCTGTGAAGAAATCCTCGAGCTACCAATCCCTTCTTATGTCTTGCAATCGACCATTGGCATTGTGCTTCAAGTTGAACACCTACTTCACTTTGATAGCTTTTATATGTACTGGAAATTCAACCAAGTCCATGAGTTGTTTCTTTAGATTTCTTGTAAATATTCGACCATAACAGGCTTCCACTTCATATTCTTTACAGCCTCGATATAGTTTATTGGTTTAACACCTACAAGTAAAGCAAAATGAACTAGTTTTCTATCTGTTGTGACTTCATCATTACCAACCACTTCATAGTCTTGAAGTCTGGCTGGACGAACTCTAGTTCTTTGAGGTTTCGTACTTGTGCTAGTCATATCCTCTTTGACTTCGACTGTGTCGAGTATGTCAGCAACAAATTCAACTAGAATATTTATGATATCTTCGACTTCTACATCATTACTTGCTTCTTCGAAATCATAACTCATCAATGGCTTGTCAATTGCATTACTAGAATTCCAATCCCAGGAAGAATTTTTATCAATCATAATATCTCAACAAATCACAATCTTCTAATTAATTGGAATGAACATGTCGTATGCTCCAGTCTTATAATATCCTACCAGAATCATAGGTTCACTATTATCACCAAACTTCCTTCTCCTTGCATCAGGAACACGTTTGTAGCAAATAAAGCCAAACACCTTCAGATGACTTATTAATGGCCGTTTTCCACTCCACACTTCTTCAGGGAACTTGTTCTTTAGTTTCTTGGTAGGGAACCTGTTCAGAATATAAACATCAGTCAAAATAGCTTCACCCCCAACATGCATCTCGCCATTTCTAATAAGATCTTATTTCTTCTTTCTGCTATTCCATTATGTTGAGGAGTATGAGGAGGCGTTAACTCATTATCAACACCATGTTATGCATAAAACACTTCAAATATATTGGATATGTATTCGCCACCTCCATCTGTTTGCAGAACCTTGACCTTATTTTCACTCTGATTTTTGATAAATATTTTTAATCTCTTAAAGGTTTTAAATACTTCGTCCTTGCACTTAATCGTATAGATCCATAGATTTTAACTGTACTCATCGACAAATGAGACAAAATACATGTTTCCACCAATGGTATATTTTTCAAAAGGACCACATGTATCTGAATGTACAACTTCGAGTATGCAGGATGATCTCATTGGCATAGTCAAAATGAAAGACTTCCTGGACTGCTTTTCGACTAGACAACCTTCACAAAGTTTTTTCGGGCGTCTCAAGACTTGCTACACTAGTTACCATATCTTGAGTGATAAGTTGGTTAAACGACCTAAAGTTGAGATGGCCAAACCTCAGATTCCATAACCAACTATTCTTGTGGTCGACAACTATTTTCAGACTTTGTACCTCAGTCGAATTGATCATGGTCTTAAATGTTTTATTATTCAATAAAGGATATTTTAAGACCAAGTTATTCTAGATGTCGAAAAGCTTTAAGGCTCTATCTTTCATAACCACTGAGAACCTGTTTTTGACCAGTTATCCAACACTTAGCAAATTGCACGTCATTCCAGGGACATAGAGTACATCTTTGATCAAGGTTTTCACTCTATTACTCATTTGAATAACTATGTTTCCAGTACCATCTGCTTGCAAGGAGCTATTATCAACAAGTTTGATATTTCTCTTCTTTAACTCGTCGAAATCTACTAACTATACTTTTCGACCAATCATGTAATTTAAACAACCTGAGTCGAGGAACCAGATCTTAGATTCGAAATGGTCATCTGCAACTGCATCCATAACCACCATATCATCAACATCATTTGAATCTTTACGTGTAAGGTTTGCTCCAGTCATGTGATTCGAGCAGCCTGAGTCGAGGAACCAAATCTTAGATTTGACATGTTCATCTATAACTATAACTATAACCATAACCATCATATCATCAGCATCATTTAAATTTCAACATGCAAGGATCGCTCATTTGTCCTCGCCTTTTGTCAATTCCTTTTCTTTCTTGTACCAACAATGCTTGGCCAAGTGACCCCACTTTTCACAATTATAGCAATGCACACCTTTTTTTTCTCTTCTTTGCCTTTCTAATACGAATTTCCTTATCCTCTTTTCGAGGATTCAGAAGCTCTATCACCAACCTTATTCTTATGAGGATTCAACCCATACTTCTTGCCCTGAGTCTTGTCCATTTTGCCTTTGAATTTATTGGAACCACCATTCTTCTTCCATGACTGAGCCTGTAGTACTAGTATCGAGTCTTTGACTCATTTCCTTTCAATAATCCTAATCTCACGCGCCTCTTATGAACCAACTAAATCTTCCAGTTTTAGGGTTTCAAGATTGTTGGAATCTTAAATAGCTACGATAACATGATCAAAGTGAAAGGTCAACATACGCATTACCTTTTCAACTATCATCTTATTAGTTAGGGTTTCACCATAACCTTTCATGAGATGGATGAGTTTCTGCACCTTCGACACATAGCCTGCAATGTTTTCATCTTCTCCCATTGACAATAATTCATATTGCCATTGCAAAGTTTGCAACTTGACAACCTTGACTTTCTCGCCTCCTTCACATTACTTGACAAGAATATCTCACGCCTCATTCGCCGATTCAACATGGGCGATTATGTCGAAATTAGTCGCATCAATCGCCAATTAGATGTAAAATGTTGTCTTGTAATCCTTCTTCTTGGAATCCTTGTGAGTGGTTCTCTATGCATCAGTTGCATATTCACCAAGCGCAGGAACATCATTAGTAACCACTTCTAGGGTTTCATGAAAGCCTGATAGAGATTGCATATGTTTTCTCCATCGAAGTTTATTCTTACCGTTAAGAGTTAGAAGAGAGTTTGGTAAAATTTTGTTACCATCCATCTTTGCAGTGATTGATCAACGACAACCCACGATTCCAGAAACACGATCTTTGACATGTGATTCTTAAAAATACGATCAAGAATCTAACTGAAGCTCTAGATACCATTTTTTTAGTGCGTGAGACACTTTTAGTGAGAAGAGAGAGAGGGAGAATGAAACAATAAGGATTGTATTATTGAGTTGAATGATAATATCTTAATTACAAACTATGTATTTATATACAACTAACTTGTCTACTAAGTAAAGTAACAAACTAAGTAACAAACCCTAAATCCGAATTTACTTTGGGCTTGATCCACATAACTCAAGTTGGATTATATCTAATATCTCAATAGTTTGATGATAAATGCATTGGACTTTTTTTTAATTGGACTTTGTTTGATATGCCTATGCATTAGATAAAATAATATACTTTTGTTATAATATGTTTTTATTGTGTGTGTGTGTGTGAGAGAGAGAGAGAGAGAGATTTAAAAATTAGTATTGTGTATGTGTGTGTGTGAGAGAGAGAGAGATTTAAAAATTGATTTTTTTGATTTTTTTTACTAATTTGTGCTTGGAATAAAAAATTGTCTCATAGTTTAGTGAGAGACAAAAATTTATGTTTTTATCCCGTCAATCTCTTGTCACCTATTTTGTTTAGTCTCATGATTCATCTATGCATCAAATACAATACAAAAAATAGTTGTCATGTACAGTTCTCGTTTTTTAAGAAATCAAACACAACTTAAAATATATATTGACATGAAATAGCTCAGAAAAAGACTATATAGCAATCAACTTTCACATCACTTTTATAGTATTTTTTTGTAATCTTATTATTGTGATAAGTTTCTTGCTTAAATAATATCCAGATTCTATTATCTTATTGATTGTTCTTATTATGTTTTTTTATTATTATGTATGAGTAGTTATATTTTTGGAATTTCAGAGACTCTAACGATAGATCTAATATATAATTTATTATATTTTCTTTTGTTACGAGTAAAAAAGTCTTTAATTTAATCTTTAAAAATTTTGATGTTGTAATTGCATAATTACAAAACTTAAATAATCGAATGAAACATCAAAATGAGATATTTTATATTAAGCATAGCAGATAAATAAGATGGTTTATACATAAATGTATTTTAACTATATATACCTAGGGGTGGCAATAAAATCCATTAACACAATATCCATCTAATCCATTCAGTAATGGATCCATCTAATCCAATCCATTCACTAAACCAAAAACTAAGTGGATTTAATCCAATCCATCCATTTAATCATATGCATGGATTCAATCCATCCATCTAATTTTATAAATCCAATGGATCATTTTATTTAACTTTATGAAAACATTAATTAATTTTTCTTACATCAATTTTTTATTTAAAATTTCACAAAATAAAATTGAAATTTTTTTCAGTTAAAAATGTAATTCTGTGTCAAAATATCTAAGTGTCGAGTTGTATTAGTGTTTCAAAGTGTCGAAGCAAGTTGCTTCATACAGGATTTCGACTTAGGCCTATTTTAGTAATGTTAGCTATTTTGGGCTTTTATAATTTTGCGCTTTGACTTGGGGCGCAAGCTAACCTAAATCTATAAATAGGTAGAAACTCTTATTTTATAAACAACTCAATTCATAGTATTGTATTCACAGTTTGCAGTTGCAAGTGAATAAAGATTTTTCACAGTTTGTAGGCAGAGAGAACTCTGCAGATTTTCCATCTTCTTTTCCAACGTTACTTTCTTTCTTTATTTTCTTTCTAAGTTGTTCATTGTCATTGTGTGGTTGATAACAATCTTAAGATCAAGATTGAATATGAATTCTCCATATGTTGTGGTTTAATTACAATATCTGGTATCTAGAGCTCCAGTATCGATTCAATTGAAGAACAACTATGATGGCGATGAATCACCCGAACTGTCACTTTTCAGCAAATCTTCCAATTGTCAAGAAAGATAATTATGAGAATTGGTGCAAGAAGATTAAGGTGGTTTTCTGTTACCGGGATCTTTGGGATCTTGTGAAGGAGGGATTATCACCGCTTGCAAAAACTTCGACAGATCAGGAGAAAACATCATATAAAGGATTGAAGAAGAAAGACTATAAAACTTTATTTATAATCCATCAATGTTTTGATCCAGACAACTCTGATAAGGTTAGTGATGTAGAATCAACAAAAGAAGCTTGAGAGATTCTTGAAAATCGTTTGGAGGCATAAAGAAGGTAAAAGAGGTGTGTTATAAACTAACAAAAGGACTTATGAATTATTTTAGATGGAAGACAATGAAAGTATACCATATTTCTTCACCAGAGTTACAAAGCTGGTGAATTAAATCAAGGTATATGGAGAAGTGTTGACATCAAGATCAGTTATGTCAAAGATCTTAAGGTCATTGACTCCAAAATTCGACCACGTGGTAGTAGTCATAGAAGAGTCGAAAGACTTATTAGTATTAACGAAGGAAGAGCTTCAAGGGATGCTTGAGTCTTATGAGCAAAGGATGGATGAAAGAACTGTAGGAATTTCGAAGAGTGATATGGCTTTGTAGGCACAGTCAGAAAAAGAAAGGAAAGAAAAAGGAAGTTGGAATGGCAACAAAGGTAGAGAAGGCTATACCAATACAACTGGTCGAAATCAGCATAAAGGAAATTGGTCAAATCAGAGAAAACCCTAGAACCAAGGCAATCAAAGATGTGGTGTTGCAGGTAGAAGAAGAGGCGGTGGTCGATAGCATGACAAAAGTCACATTCAGTGTTTCAATTATCATAAGTATGGTCACTATTTTAGTGATTGTTCAGAAAAGAAGAAGAATCAAGAAATTGATGCAAAACTGGCGAAATATGAAGAAGAAGAGATGTTGATAATCACAACAAGAGACAAAGAGAGATTCCAGGATCATTGGTACTTGGACTTAGGATTCTCATCACACATGACTGGAAGGAAATATTGGTTTGTCAACATGAAGCCCTCGACGAAGAATATGGTGAAATTTGAAAATGACAATACTCTAGCAGCTGAAGGTATTGGTGATGTTCTGATTATGAGGAAAGATGGAAAGAGGCCAACAATTTTCAATGTGTCGTGCATACCAGACATGAAGATTAATTTGCTTAGTATAGGCCAACTAGTCGAAAAGAACTACAAGGTGTCGATCAACGACAAGATGTTGAGAGTTCTCAATGCAAGTGGTAGATTGATCTTGAAGGCTCCAATGTCTCAAAATAGGACCTTCAAGATTGAACTTAATATGATGGAGCACAAGTGCCTAGCAACTACAGCCAGCATAAATGAGTGGTTATGGCATTTTCGACTAGGCCATCTCAACTTCAATGACATCAGAGAGCTGAAGAGAAGAAATATGGCTTCAGGATTACCTGAAATCGACATTCCAAGTGAAGTCTGTGAAGAGTGTGTTCAGTAGAAACAACACAAGAATAGATTTAGCAAGGATGCATGAAGGAAGTCGAAGATAATTTTAGAAGTCATATACTCTGATGTATGTGGTCTAATCCAGGTGGATTCGATTGTAGGCAACAAATACTTTGTCACGTTCATAGATAATTACAGTTGAAAGTTGTAGACTTACCTCATCAAAAAGAAAAATGATGTGATCGAGGTATTTGCCAGATTCAAATATATGGTCGAAAGATGGAAATTCTAAGGACTGATGGTGGTGGAGAGTATGTGTCAAAAGAGTTTGATGCATTATATGAAAAAGAAAGAATAGAACCATCATGAACATGGTGAAAAGTATGTTGTATAAAAAGCATTTACCCAAATAATTATGGGGATAACCAGTTTCGACAACAACATACATATTAATTAAATGTCCGACAAAGAAGCTTAAAAGAATCACATCAGAAGAATATTGGTCTAGTATCAAGCCTAGCCTCAGTCACTTGAAGGTGTTTGGATCTATAGTACATAGACATGTGTCAGATCAGTTGAGAAGGAAGCTTGATGACAAGTCAAATGAGATGGTCTTGATAGGATATCATTCGACTGAAGGTTACAAGTTGTTCAACCCGGTGAACAAGCAGGTAGTGATAAGTAGGGACATGATCATAGATGAGCTTAAGTAATAGAATTGGAATAAAAATGTAAAGAATGATTCAATGAGAATCTTATATGAAGAACCAATAAGTGAAGTCAAAAGAGAACATTGACAAGAGGAAGTTAGAGGTCAAGCAAGCACAAGCAGACCTCAGAGAATAAGACACATGCCTGCAAGGTTGCAAGACAGTGTGATTACATCAGATGATGTGGTCGATGAAGAGGGTGAGCTGGTACATTATGCTTTTTATGCAGATGTTGAACCAGTCAGTGCAGTTGAGGAATTGAAAGATTCGAAATGGGTGAAAGCAATGAATTAGGAGTTAGACTCCACCGAAGTCAATAACACCTGATCACTTGTTGAATTGCCTCAAGGCAAGAAGGCAATTGATGTGAAATAGGTTTACAAGGTGAAGGTGAATCCTAAAGGAGAAGTAACTCGACACAAGGTGAGACTTGTGGCAAAAGGATTTCTTCAGAAGGAATGAATCGACTTCGACGAAGTGTTTGCACTTGTTGCTAGGATCAAAACAACAAGGTTGGTTGTTGGTCTAGCAAATATGAACAATCAACACACATGTCAGATGAACATGAGTGTGCATTCCTTAATGGCCCCTTAGACGAAGAAGTTTATGTCACACTGTAACACCCCAAATTTATTGGAATATTTATTTTATTTATTTATTTAAATAATAGTATATAATATGAATTATATTATTATTTATTTAAATAAATATAAGTGAGTTAAGGGAAAAACGGACGTTGGAGGAGCAATTAGTGATCGTGAAATTGCAAAGCCCATTTAAGGCCCAAAGTTAGGTTTAACAAAAAGGAATTGGATGGAATTAAGATTCATTCTTGTTAGATCGTGAAAAGGGATGAAATAGAGGCCAAAGTTCTAAAGGAAGAGGATTGAGGCAAAGCTTCGCGAGGTTTCCAAGAATCAAAGAAGAAATGTTTAGAGTTGGCAAATTAAGGTATGAGGAGTATTACCTTCATTGTTTCCAATATATGATTCAATGTATTTAAAGTCGATTTAAGGATTTAGGAGGTTTTTGAGTTTGAGGAAATTAGGTCTTCATGGCCAAATCTATTTTTGAGGTTGTTTAAGTATGGGGGGGAGTATTGCCTTCATTGTTTTCAATATGTGATTCAATGTGTTTAAAGCCGATTTAAGGGTTTAGGGATTTTGAGTATTGAATTGTTGTTGCCTTTCTGGTGAGTTTAATGAGTTTGAGGGATTTGAACTGATGATCATATAGGTTTGAGGCTGATTTGGGAGTAAGGGAAATTAGGCCTTCGTGGTCAAAATCTATTGTTGAGGTTTTAACCGTATATGGTAATTGGTTATGAGAACTCTAATGAATGTGGGAAACTTTTAAGGATTTTATGAGAATTGGAAGCGTAAATATGATATGGGATTGGCCTAATAAGTCATAGATTTTATGCCTTTATCGCCGTAATACCTTATGAATGATTTAGGGATGTTTTGGGGCATTGGGGGAAGGAAATCGTAGGGACTTTTGGGCTGGTTTTGGTGCTGGTGCATAACACCATTTTGCTGTAATCGCGAGTTCGCACAGCAAACACTCGCCTCAGACTCGCATGGCGAACTGTCAAGTGAACGTAGCAGAGTTTTGCGAATTGTGTTCTTGTGCAGTGTTGTCTTGATGCTTTGATGCTATGATTTTCTGGATGAATTATCTTGAGTATGACTGTGATTCATATGTGATTAATACATGATTATATGATAATTCCTATGAGTAATGATGATGAGTTATGACGTTGATGCCATGAGTTTTTTATGATTATATGTTAACATGATTATTATGATAATTTTGATGAATGATGATGCACCTAATGAGTTTATTATGAGGATGATATTGAAGCGTGCATCATGCGTTCATATGCATTTCGGACTTTGGTATAGTGTTTAATTCTTGTGGCTTCAGTCCTATTGTGCAGATGTGAAGTATTTTGTTGTGCTCCAGTTCTTGTGTAGAATCAATCCTATTGATGGGGATCTATGGAAGGTTGATGGCCTAGTATCCATCGAACTTTGATTAATTTGTACCACATGCATAAGTCTTGTTGCATTTGCATTTATGTGACAATTTAGTGTAATTTATGATATTATGGCTTTTTGATGTTTCCTTGATGATTATGATGATGTTGAATACGAAAATGACGCTACTTTATATATTGATTCCTATATTTATTATTATGAATTGTTTTACTCACCTTGCATGTTTGAATGTTGCCTCCACGTGGGTAACGTGCAGATGACCAGGTTTAGCCGTGGATGTCGTCGATGACTTTTTGGAGTTTTTGACATTTTTGTAAACTTAGAGGGTCTTGCTTTAATAGTGTAACATTGGGTTGGGGTCTTTGATTTAAACCATATTTTATTGATCTTTGAGTTCCGCTGCCATTTGAGAAATTTTAGTAATTTTGGGAAAACCCTTTGTTTATGGAGCATTGACTTTGATTTGAATTATTGAGAAATGTACACCATTTGAGGTGATTTTTATTATATTTAAAATATTACTTTGATAAATGTGAATGATTTGCCATTATATTTTTGGGGTAGAAAAGGGTGTTACATTAGTGGTATCAGAGCAGGTTGGTCCGTCGGGCCAAGTTGTCTAATGTTATTTGTTCCCTAGTGTCATACCCCAAACTTTGCCATTAGATTAATGATCATTTTTGCATTTCAGTACTTTTTTTGTTGTTAATTAGCCACTAACCGGTTTGCCTAGTTCGTTCGTTTTCGCAGATGGCTAAAGGAAGTTTTAAAAGTCATAAAAGCATGGTGTATGCCCTAAAGAATCCTGATGCTCTGCAAGTCTTGTAAAAGTCCATGCACTTAGTTTTGGGGTTTTTTGTAAGTGACTGGTCGTTCGAGAATTAATTTTCAAGGATGAACTTTAGTACCAAATTCATTTGCATTTGTGAGAATAACAAAATTCATTGTCCATGACCTTTGGATCTAGATAGGAGAATCCTTTTCTTGGATTCATGAGTTTTGATAAGATTTTATTTCAATGGTCCCATGAAATTTTCATTATTCGAGAGGCCAAGTTATTTCCAGGTGATGGTTATTAACTTCTAATTTTAAGACTCAAGAGTAAATCTCTAAGATGACATTATTCATTACCATTTAAGACTCATAAAGGGCTTCAATGTCAAGTTTGAGTATAAGGTCCATCACTTTAAAGATCAAGCTCAAGAAATTTAGATCATGATCCAAATACTATTTTCTGGTTCGATCTTCAAAATTCACTAAAGAACTAAAATGTTCAAACCAAGACTCAAGTTCAAAAGTTAACTACAAGCCTCAAGAATTACAAGCTTACTCAAAGCCAAGACAACAATACCCAAATCCAAAAGTCATCATCTATGCTCGGTTGAACTTAAGTTTGAAAATTGTTATTTTTTGCTCACTTTGAAATTATAAGAATCAAGTTTTGAGGAGGTCAAAGCAAAAGTTCAAAGTTTCACGTCATTACATAATGGTCTCAAATCACCAATTGTAGTATATTATATCAAGATCCAAAATGTGCGGATTAACTTCAAGACTCAATCTTTACAAAAAAAAAAACAAATCAATTTCAAGAGTCATTGCTCATTATAAATTTAGATACAAATCATGATTAAAAGTTTTTTGAAAATAAAAAGGGGAGAAAGTGTTTATGGACAGCACGTGCGTTAAGCACATGGAGTCATCTTGAATCACAGTATGCCCAGCCTGATATTTCTCCATGAACCAAAGTTGTGTCGTCGATATTCTTAGAAGGAGAAGATTTAGGATGTCCTGATCAAATCCACAGAGATCACTTTTTCTCTTTGACTCTCATCAAGAATAATGTCTCCTTTATAAAATCCATTTGGTTAAAGTCTATCAATGTCGGTTTCCAGAAATTCAACAATGGCACCTACATCACCAATACAATGTAGCATCACAGCAAGAATGGAAATAAAAAAAGAAGAAATCAAAGAGCAAAGGAAGATTTCAAACTTACGGGATTGTCGGTTTGTCTTTGAAGTATGCCAGTATAACTCAGAAATAATTCCTACATGTCAAATAATTTGAAGGAATCATCCATTTTTAGAGGACTGCATAACAATGACAGTCATGCTTAAAAATTGATAAAAGAGAAAGTGTTATCATTGTCCAAACGTTTCATGTATGAACCCTAAGTCCATTCGTAGACCACCAAGATCTCGGTTTTGATCTGCCAATAAGAGCAAGAGGTGTTAAAAGAAAAAGAAGAATTTGAAAAGCAAGAATAAGGAAAGGTGAGTTGCTAAGAAGAACTCACCACAATGCTATTTTCTGGTATTTGCTCGCCAACCCGACGAAGTCACCGAGCTCCATTTTCAGCTTCATGTTGCCGCTCCTGCACCCAATTTTCCTATTACTCACACAAAGTTTCATGGTGCACACACAATAGAAAAGAAGCGTCAGAATACCAAACCGGTAAAACCACTCCTTACCTACAAAACATATAGGAGCATCAGTCTACAAGCACATAAAAGATCAATAATCCTGTATAAAGATTTTTGAAAGACAAAGGAATCTATCATTCTACAAGCATATGGGTTGAAAATTCTTACTGAGGCTCACATGATGGTGTCTAAACTCAGGAAGCATCAACCTCTAACTAGTTTCGTACCTATTACGGATCTACAACATAATTTTGTAACTTGTTGTTCAAACTCAGAGCTGCCTATCAATCTCAGCCGTATTCGAAACGCTTCCAAAGCATCACGTGAAAAGAGACAAACACAAAAAAAACTCAGTAGTGGTGAGACGTGTTAAAAGAATAATGAATCCAAAAGACTTATGGCATTAGTTAAAGAAGATAATAACTTTCCAAAAATACCCTCAAACTCATTAGAGTAGAAATCAGACAGCTTACAAACATGTTCTTGACATGTTTAGTTCAAAGATGGAAACAACTTAACTTAGTTTTGCTGTCCAATGAAGATCTCCTGGTGCAATCAATTTTTAAAACAGAATTAGACATGTACCAACATGTTTGTTCGAAATAGGAAAGTTCTTTATCACAAAGATCAACATCAATGTTTGACAGCCTATAAAAAGAGGAAAGATTCAGAAGTTAAAGGGGGGCGAAAATCACAGAACAAATATATACACCAAAAAAAAATCGCAGAAAATACACCAGAAAGCTTCGAAACCCTAAAAATTCAGAAAAGAGAAAGAGTTAGCAAAACTTATCTCTTTGTCCTCCTCACGAAGCCTGTCGCCACGAATCACCATTTCGAAACCCACACGTTGCCTCCAACCGCCGTCGCTTCCAAACTCCGACGGGATCCTGCACAAGTCCATCACAGCGTAAGTTCATTTTTGTTAAGCTTGTTGGTGTTAACTGATGCATGTTATTTTTCAGCTTTAATTCAAAGGAAGTTGGAGAACGAAACAAAAGAAAAGAACAGGCGGGGGGTAATCAGAGAATGAGAAGAAGAAGCCCTAAGAGAGAATGACGAGAACAGAGGGAGGATCGGAGAAGAAGAAATTTTTTGCAGCAAAACCTCCAAAGAGGCCGCTGCCGCAAGCCAACGAGAATAGGGCTTCAAACTCTAATTTTCGAGACCCTCCCCCTCTTTATTTGATGCATTGGGTCAGGTTCTGAGAGTCATGACCCAGGCCCGACCCGTTTTTATTTTAAGCCTTTTTGTTTATTTTGTTTTTTCTACTCTATTTCTTTTAATAATTTTAATAAAATTACTAACCACCAATAACTAACCCATTATATATTTAAAAGTCAAATCTGAAAAATATTTTTCTAACTAATTTAAAACGTTTTTAATTTTAAAATATTGAGAGAAAATAATAAAAATACTAATTTAGATTTTAATTTATTTTTCTTATAATTATAAAAACATAAAAAAGGGGATGCTTAGTTTCTTATCTCATTTTCTTTTTTTCTTTAATAAATGAAAATCTCACAAACAAAAAAAAAACCATAATTGATTAATTCTAACATTTGACTATCTTTCACTTAATAATAAATTTCTCAAAAAAAACAATTAACTTCAAATTCTAACTGTTAATAATTTCACCATCACACTTAACCATCATCCACTCGATTCTACATAATTTCTCAAAATAAATAAAAACACTTAATCTCTAAAATTCTAAGTTTCTATTTACCACCTAATTTCACTTAAGCCCATGACCACTTAATCAATCACACTTAAAATTAAATCCTTAACT
This sequence comes from Lathyrus sativus, assembly GCA_963859935.3. Taxonomy (NCBI): domain Eukaryota; kingdom Viridiplantae; phylum Streptophyta; class Magnoliopsida; order Fabales; family Fabaceae; genus Lathyrus; species Lathyrus sativus. The sequence goes on along the minus strand of OZ012741.1, from coordinate 687,215,514 downwards.
AATCCATCCAATCATTTTCATTATCCATTTTCATTTTCAAATACCTTTTCCTTTATCTATTTATCCGCTTTATTTTACCGTTTTTCCCCTCCGAATGAAAGGTTACACTATTTGACCGTCGTGTCAATAACCAACACCCTTTACCTTTTCCAAACCTTAAGACTTTGAGTCGCCGTACTCATGCTTAGGCGTCCCGCCGTGGATATTCACACCTTTATCCTAGTCTTAGGATTAGGAGTCACCGCACTCCATGTAAGATCCTGCCGTGGAATACTTACTACCTTACCCTTTCAACTTAACTCTACAACGTAGAAATCGGAGTCGCTACACTCCAAAGTAAGCGCTTCCCTATGAATGCTTACCTCCCCCTGGAACATTGACCATAGTCAAGAAGTTCCTCATCTCCCTCTGTAAGGGGAACTACGATTACTCTGATTCCATCACCTACCCAGGATACGTAGGCACAAGATGCGAGTCTTGGCGAGTAAACTTAGGACTAACCCCCTTAGGTCTTTCTCTTATCCTTTAACCCTTAGCATATACCTTAAAGAAGATAACCATTAGCAATAGCACATTATAAACAAGAGGTTCTTGTAGAGTACTACAGAAGTTTAGGATGCTAATACCTTCCCTAAGCTTAACCAACCCCCGAACCATAGATCTCTTCCCGCATTGTGTTTACGATGCAAAATAGGTTTTCCCCTTTCTTTAACCTTTCCTTCGGATAAATCAAAAACCGGTTGTAAATGAATTAAGATTCAAGTTAATCAATAGCTTGACATCCAAAATGGCGACTTCACTGGGGAAAATATCTTTGGAGGGTTATCCCTATCTTGTTTTTTATGCTTGATTTTGCTTATTATTTGCTTGTATATATTAATGTACCTTGCTTGGGGTTTATGCTATTGTTGTGAGATATAAGTCCTACACCTTGACTTGTATGCAATTATTATAAGAAGGTGATATATTCGACGAGGCTTATAGGGAGTTGAATCCCGACCAAGCTGACTTGAGAATCACCGCTCAGTTGAGGCCCTTTTGGAAACTAGTATTGTTGAACGAGTAGTTGTGAAAACATTTACTATTTTCGATTGGAGCCTGTGATACTGAGGACCGTAGTTACCTAAACACAACCTTGGCCTTATTTAGGACGTAGTGCGAGGACTATGAGGGAGTACTCCCGAAATAGTTGTTACGCGATGCTACACTCAAAAGAGGTTCTCTTGAGAATATTATTAACCACCGAGTCAATTGGGAAATTGATAATATCCGAAAGATGGACTGATGACTTTGGGCACCATTTTAGAATCCTTGTTCTGCAGGTACAACTAACCTATAGTACATACCTTTTGGGATGGGTAGACCTTAACTCCACTCATTATACCTTTAACATAGGACTTTTTGTTGTTTGTGTTTATTTGTGCATGGCATTCATAAAACATCATTCCTAGTTTCAAGGAATTCAACAGTCCTTTGCAAATTCAAAAGTCCTACATTTTTAAAGTTTAACACCTTTTCCCAACTTTCCTAAAAATGTTTGCAATCGACCGTTGAAGTTATTGAAACCACTGCATCACATTAACATCATGTCTTGCATTGCATTCCCCCCCCGGTTTGTCATTCCCAATTGTCTTTATCTTCCAGTGTCGTCAAGCTGATTCCTCGACACAGATATCAGACTAGAGCTAACTATAGACGTCAGATGTCAAACCAAGAAGAACATAATGCGGAAGTCCGAATGGAGATCGATGAGTTGAAAGCAGGCATGACTAGGCTTACAAAGATGCTTCAAGTACTAATTTCCAGAGGAGAGCCACCTCAGAGGACCGTCATTCAGGAAATTTCAAGTGCTGATCTGCCTCCTGTTCAAATGTCGCCCTCTACTTGGCCGAAGTTTGGTTTACCTCATAACTACTCTCCACCTATTGCATCTGCCGCTACGATTGGTCAGACTGTCAGACCGATTTTTCAAGCTCATGTCCTTACCAAGGCCAGACCTGTGGTCCACACTATTAATCAGACTATCCAAGCTCCCTTTGAGAATCCTCCCTATGAGTACAATGTTGCCGGTGTTCAAGAAGATTTTGTTGAGCCTGAGATTACCCGTGAACAATTTCAAATCATAAACAAGAGACTCCAAGCTGTCGAAGGTACTGATTTCTTCAATGTTGATGCCGATAATATGTGCCTAGTTTCTGGTCTCGTTTTTCCTGCCAAGTTCAAGACTCCTGAGTTTATGAAGTATCAAGGTCCCTCATGTCCAAGAGCCCATCTAGTCATGTATTTCCGAAAGATGGTGGCTTACACCAACAACCAGGAGCTGCTTATCCATTGCTTTCAGGATAGTCTGAGTGGTGCTTCTCTCAAATGGTATATGAACTAAGAGCATAACAGCGTCCACTGCTTCCAAGATCTCGCCAATGCTTTTATGAGGCAATACGAATACAATTTAGACAAGGATCCCGATCGCCGACAACTCCAAAGTATGTCTCATATGGAAAGAGAATCGTTCAAAGAATATGCTCAGCGCTAGAGAGAGTTAGCTTCCCAAGTTGAACCCCATATAGTAGAGAAGGAACTGACAGGAATGTTCATCGATACTTTGTCTCCTTTCTATTGGGAAAAGATGATTGGAAGTGTCTCTTCAAGCTTTACAGATCTGGTGACTATTGGCCAAAGGTTAGAAGATGGTTTGAAAAATGGTAAGGTATCCAAAGCTGCCGAATCTTCTAATGGGGAAAAGAAATCCTATGGGAATTTCCAGAAGAAGAAGGAGGAACAGACCAATGTTGTTATGACTGAATCAAGAAAGCCTCGCCATAGACCTCAACCTGTTGTTGCTCCACAGCCAGCTCAGACTCCTCAATGTCCAGTTATTAGACAAGACCAGTATCGAAACAGGAATCAATTTAATCCTATTCCCATGACTTACACAGAACTTTATCCTTACCTGGTTCAACGAGGACTGATCACTACAAGGGCTCTACCATCTCCTCCTAATCCTCCTCCAGTTGGATTCAGGGCTGATTTCCAGTGCGCTTTTCATGAGGGTGCCTTAGGCCACGACTTAAAGCATTGATTTGCACTGAAGGCTAGAGTACGTGAGTTGGTCAGAGATAGAATACTTGATTTTGCAGATAATCCTCCGAATGTCCAAAAAAATCCTTTGCCAGTGCATCAAAAGTGAAGCTTCGAATTGACTCCAGCGGATTATTTGTGTTTCAGACAGGACACCATCTTTATACTGATTTAGTCACTAGGCTTTTGTTTCTCGTTGTTTGTACTTTCCTTATTTTTACATTAGATGTTTACCTACGAAGTATGTTTGTACTTTTACATTGATGGAGTAAGCATCGCAACTTTCGATTTCAATTCATTTTTGTCTATTATTTGCATCTTTATGCTTTATCTTTCAAATATTTACTTCTTGTCCAAATTTGTGATATGCAAAGATTAGAGGGAGGATGACGAAAACGTTATACCCATAATTGTTGTCAGTATGCTTTCAATCAAACTTTATTGACTATGTAAGGCATTGTTTCAACTCCCAAACACTGGAGAAATAAGGAAGTTATCCCCTTGTCACCCCCTTTGAGCCTAGAAGTTAGAGTTTCTTTCTTTACCAAAAAAACCGCAATCTTAACCTGAGGCATGGGTAGTTTCTCAGTTAACTCGGTTGCACACATACAATACACCTTTCATATAAAGGTCGCACTCACAATTTTCCTTTGCACACAGCAAGCAAGTATCGAAGATGTTTTCCAAGCCAAACGCCGATGATGGTTCACCGTGATCATTAAGCCAAGCAGTCACTTTCTAAGGGAAAAAAATCAAAAGAAAAAGCCCGATAAGTCAAAACCTATGAAGGAGACTTAGGCAAAACTGGGGCATCCCGCTGGCTGTGTGTTTTAAAAGAAACAGTTTAGGCAAAAGTTGGGGATAATAAAAAGAGGAAATATTTAAGTCGTCACCATGAAAATCCTCAATGTCAAAATAACCATATATTGTAAAGAAACAATGACTGCCTTTTCATAGGTCCCTTGACTTCTGAACCATCATTGCTACCATCAGTGTAATTCCTAACCTATAATAACCTGAATGCATAATATGAGTTAACTGAGCGTAGGACTGAAGATTATCACGTAGATGGGCTGGGTACAAATAAAATTTGAGCCTTTATCCTTTGTTTCATAAACTGTGAACCAGGCCACATTACAACCCTCAAAAGACCTAATTGAAGCAAGGTTATTTTGAAAGCATACTACAACAAGGTTGCGTAAGCTGACTCCAAAAGATCTTTGCGAATCATTTATTTTGGTAGTACACCTTTGTTTTAAAATTTGAGCATTTTGAACCACCGTGTTCTGATCAACGACTCATTTATTCTTCATATTTCAAAAATAATCTTGATTTCAAAAGTTGCATGAACTTTGCATTACCATGTTTGTATGAATACTTTTGTTTGCAAACTGACTTTCCTCTAAGGAATTTTCGAATATCGAGAAACTTGGTCAAATGGTCCTATCAGGGGCAAGTTCTTTTTACATCCTGTCTAAGAATCAGTTCAAGATTTGTTCAAGGCAAGGTCTTCTCCGATTTGGTTTATCCAAAAGATTTTTCAAGACTCATACTGGGGCAAGCCTTCCGAGGGTACAATAAAACAGTCATTCTCACGAATCAGACAAGCTGAAGCAACTATCAGTTCATCTATAACAGACGATTTAATCTGGGGCAGTTTACTTGAAGAATCCCCAGACATCCACCCTTCCTTCCTACAAGGATCATCAACTTGATACAGTTTAGAAATGTGGCGAAGATGTGCCCAATAGTGGCATATTTAGTCCCCGAGCAGAATAACCTTGATCTCCGTGTTGAGGAATCAGTTTTCCAGTCTTGTCATCTCCCACAAGAGTCGAGCCTTGTCGTCGGCATCTGCATCTGCATTTGATCATACATCATTTGCACAATTCATATAAATATACATATCATGAGTGTTTCATCCTCATTTGCATTTCTTCTGAGGTCGTGTTTTATCCACGTCTTACCTTGTGGTCAAAGTCCAACTTACTTGGCACCTACCAAGCAGAGTTGTCGTGTCTGTCTGATGCTTCTAGATATGACGTTTTTATTATCTGATGGTTTTCCGGATATGTCTGTTCCTTTTACGTCCAATACTCTTCTCATATATTGTGTTTATACGTTTCATTCAAATCCATTATTGGATGTCTGGTATCTTTTTATTCAATGTCATTCTTGGATGTCACCCTTATATTTGTGTCTTTTATCTGATGGTTTTCCAGATATTACCTTTGATTCTGATGGTTTTTCAGAATCTATCCGATGGTTTTCTGGATTTGTTTCTCTTTTTGACGGTTTTCCAGATCGAGTCTTTTATCTGATGGTTTTCTAGATATTACCTTTGATTCTGATGGTTTTCCAGAATCTATCCGATGGTTTTCCGAATTTGTTTCTCTTTCTGACGGTTTTCCAAATCGAGTCTTTTATCTGATGGGTTTCCAGATATTACCTTTGATTCTGATGGTTTTCCAGAATCTTTTCGATGGTTTTCCAAATTTATTTCTCTTTCTGACGGTTTTCCAGATCGAGTCTTTTATCTGATGGTTTTCCAGATATTACCTTTGATTCTGATGGTTTTCTAGAATCTATCTGATGGTTTTCCGAATTTGTTTCTCTTTCTGATATTTTTCCAGTTTGAGTTTATTCTGATGTTCTTCCAGAACCCCTTTGTTTTTTATCTGATGTTCTTCCAGATACGTCTTCAAACTTGTCACGTTACATTTATTGCTTTCCTAAATGTTTCAGATGTACCTTCAAAGACCTTGCTGTTATCTTGTGCTCCTATAGATGTTTTCATTTTGTTTTTGGATACAGCCCAGAGTTTATTCGATGTTTTTCCGAGTATCTCTGGTTTGTTTCAGAGTTCATTCGACGTTCTTCCGAATGTCCCTGAAATTTGTTCTTTGTCCCCGAGTTTATTCGATGTTTTTCCGAGTATCTCTGGTGTGTTTCAGAGTTCATTTGATGTTCTTCCGAATGTTTCTGATGTTTGTTTCTCCTTGTATATTTTCCGATGATTCCTGAAGATCCCGCTTGATCTCTTCATTTAAAGGAATGTCCCGAAAATTCCAGCACTTGTCATTTACTTGATCCTACCACCGTGTGGATCCTGCGTTACCTTTACATCTAGAGTGTCAACTGGTCATGCTTGGACCTGTTGAGCAACTACTCTTGGATACGTCCCCAGTGGAGGTCGTCTCGCCGGTGCCATCTCCATTGAGGATCCCTTCTTGCTTTCCTTCTAAAGTGACAACTGCTCATGCTTGAACTTGTTGGTCTGTCACTTTAGATTTCCCCGGTTCGGTGTTGTTTCCCCAGTGCGTCGTTGTTCCCCTGTGTCGTCGTTTTGCCTTGCATTTTTCATTTTCCGTCATATACATCATATTAGATTCATAGCATCGTCAGCATTGTCATTTTTGTCCATAGCATTGCATATCACTGCATCTAAGGGCAAAATTTTTGGTTATCTATATTTAAATCCCTTTCACCATGATTTCTCGAGCCTTCGCCGCTCAAATCATCCGGTGAAGTTATTTAAATAGGGGCAACTGTCATACCCCAAATTTTTCCATTAGATTAATGATCATTTTTGCATTTCAGTACTTTTTTTTTATTAACTAGCCACTAACCGGTTTGCCTAGTTCGTTCGTTTTTGCATATGGCTAAAGGAAATTTTAAAAGTCATAACAGCATGGTGTATGCCCTAAAGAATTCTGGTGCTCTGCAAGTCATGTAAAAGTCCATGCACTCAGTTTTGGGGTTTTTTGTAAGTGACTGGTCGTTCGAGAATTAATTTTCAAGGACGAGCTTTAGTACCAAATTCATTTGCATTTGTGAGAATAACAGAATTCATTGTCCATGACCTTTGGATCTAGATAGGAGAATCCTTTTCTTGGATTCATGAGTTTTGATAAGATTTTATTTGAATGGTCCCATGAAATTTTGATTATTCGAGAGGCCGAGTTATTTCCAGGTGATGGTTATTAACTTCTAATTTTAAGACTCAAGAGTAAATCCTAAGATGGCATTATTCATTACCATTTAAGACTCATAAAGGGCTTCAATGTCAAGTTTGAGTATAAGGTCCATCACTTTAAAGATCAAGTTCAAGAAATTTAGATCATGATCCAAAGACTATTTTCTGGTTTGATCTTCAAAATTCACTAAAGAACTAAAATGTTCAAACCAAGACTCAAGTTCAAAAGTTAACTACAAGCCTCAAGAACTACAAGCTTACTCAAAGCCAAGACAACAATACCCAAATCCAAAAGTCATCATCTATGCTCGGTTGAACTTAAGTTTGAAAATTGTTATTTTTTGCTCACTTTGAAATTATAAGAATCAAGTTTTGAGGAGGTCAAAGCAAAAGTTCAAAGTTTCACGTCATTACATAATGGTCTCAAATCACCAATTGGAGTATATTATATCAAGATCCAAAATATGCGGATTAACTTCAAGACTCAATCTTTACAAAAAAAAAAAAATCAATTTCAAGCATCATTGCTCATTATAAATTTAGATACAATTCATGATAACAAGTTTTTTGAAAATAAAAAGGGGAGAAAGTGTTTGTGGACAGCACATGCGTTAAGCACATGGAGTCATCTTGAACCACAGTATGCCCAGCCTGATATTTCTCCATGAACCAAAGTTGTGCCGTCGAGATTCTTAGAAGGAGTAGATTGAGGATGTCCCAATCAAATCCGCAGAGATCACTTTTTCTCTTTGACTCTCATCAAGAATAATGTCTCCTTTATGAAATCCATTTGGTTAAAGTCGATCAACGTCGGTTTCCAGAAATTCAACAATGGCACCTACATCACCAATACAATGTAGCATCACAACAAGAATGGAAATAAAAAAAGGGCAATCAAAGAGCAGAGGAAGATTTCAAACTTACGGGATTGTCGGTTTGTCTTTGAAGTATGCCAGTATAACTCAGAAATAATCCCTACATGTCAAATAAATTGAAGGAATCATCAATTTTTAGAGGATTGCATAACAATGAAAGTCATGCTTGAAAACTGATAAAAGAGAAAGTGTTGTCATTGTCCAAACGTTTCAAGTATGAACCCTAAGTCCATTCGTAGACCACTAAGATCTCGGTTTTGATCTGCCAATAAGAGCAAGAGGTGTTAAAAGAAAAAGAAGAATTCGAAAATCAAGAATAAGGAAAGGCGAGTTGCTAAGAAGAACTCACCACAATGCTAGGTATTTGCTCGCCAACCCGACGAAGTCACCGAGCTCCATTTTTAGCTTCATGTTGCTGCTCCTGCACCCAATTATCCCATCACTCACACAAAGTTTCATGGTGCACACACAATAGAAAAGGAGCGTCAGAATACCAAACCGGTAAAACCACTCATTACCTACAAAACATATAGGAGCATCAGTCTACAAGCACATAAAAGATCAATAATCCTGTATAAAGATTTTTGAAAGACAAAGGAATCTATCATTCTACAAGCACATGGGTTGAAAATTCTTACCGAGGCTTACATGATGATATCTAAACTCAGGCAGCATCAACCTCTAACTAGTTTCGTACCTATTACCGATTCACACCATAATTTTGCAACTTGTTGTTCAAACTCAGAGCTGGCTATAAATCTCAGCCGTATTCGAAACTCCTCCAAAGCATCACGTGAAAAGAGACAAACACAAAAAAAAATACTCAGTAGTGGTGATAACACGAAATCATATATATATTTTGATGCATAATTCAACTGAAGTTTAACTGTTTTCGATCCGATTTCAGGTTATTTCTGTGTTATTTGTCTGATGTTTTGCAGGTATTTGATGATCATGTCTAAACAAGGCAATATGAATAAAAGAAGCAATCTCAGATGAAATATGGACGAAAACTGGGTGAAAACATCATGAAAAGCGCAGAATGCTGATTTTGCTGCTGTGACGACCGTCACAGCTCCATGACGACCGTCACACATTGTGACGACCGTCATGCAGGCAAAAACGCCCCACTTCAGTTTCACGTAAAAGAAGCAGTTCCAAGTCCCAAATAGTGGACCACTACTCCCTGATAATTCTGCCTCAAAGTCCACCTTCTTCAAGTTATAACCGTTAGAATTCCATTTCTATAAAAGGGGAAGAAAGGGAACTCAGAAGGGGAGCCGCATTCAGACAACGAAGTGCTGCCAATTTATCTTCAGAGCAACCTTTCCAGTTTTTAATATTCTTATTTATTTCTCTTTTCTTTTTCTGCATTCCTTTCATTCCTTCTGTAATTTTTATTTCCGTTGTACGATCAAATTGGCACAAAGACCAGAATCCTGCCAACATCTGTGGAGGATCTGCCCAAAGGCCAATTGAAATATTTACAGGTTTCTCATTTCAATCGTAATTCCAGTTTTTATTATGATGCATGCTATTATTTATTGTTTATATTTATGTTTTACCTTTCCCAAATCCATGTCTAGCTAAATTTAAGTAATCGATATGTAGTAATAATTCGAAAGGGATTTGATAGTAACCGGTTGAAAATTGTCTTTTTCAAAAGTCGTTTATGGTCTGAGTGTTTAAAATTAATTTACTAAATAAACTTCGTCGTGAAAGCGAGAACTTATTTAAAAGTAGTTTTGCCACGAAAGTGGGAAATTAATTAAGGTACGAACCAACAAGCGAAAGCTGCGGCAAGACCAGATAGTAAACACTAGTCATTCATTTTAATAACAGCGAAAGCACTTTAAAATGAATTAGAACTTAGAGATTTCCAAAAAATAATTTAAACCCCGAATGGGACACGAAAGCGTACATTTGGCCCTTAGAATTATGATTAGCGTCAATAACCATCGTGAGGCGAGAGTCTTTAGATCACCATTTTCTGCTTAAATAAACTCTGAAAAATATTTCGTAGGCTGGTAACTTGTCAAATCCCTGAAGAACATAAATACTGCATATCGATTCAATTAATTATACTTTAATTAACATTCCTAGTTCCCTTTAGTGACAATCTTATTCCCTCAAACATTATCTACCTAGCTAAACATAGTAACTCCCGAGAACACTAGTTTGATTACGAGTCCCTGTGGGATCGATATCTATTATTACTATGCGATAGACTGTGCACTTGCAGTTAGGTTGTATTAGACATAGAAAGTCGTGATCAAGTTTTTGGCGCCGTTGCCGGGGATCAGTTTAGTCAATAGTGTAACCTTCTGTTACGCCGTATAGACTAGGTTAACAATTTCATTTTTCCTTTACTAGTGCTGTCGATTGTATGCCAAGTGATCGCCCACAAGGCGATATCTTGAAACCTTCAGTCGCAGAACTAGAACGCTTCTTACATCTAAGAAGCCGAATCATTGAGTACCAACTCAAACATAACATTCCCGATCCTCTCACTCCCATTCCCAAATCCGAAGAAGAATCAAACATGGCTGAAGGACCTCCAAACAAACCGCTGAAGGCATACGCTACACCCTCTCAGATGGAGCCTAGAAGTAGCATTGCTGCCCCAGCTATTACTCGAAACGATTTTGAGCTGAAACCATTATTGCTGTCAGCTGTACAACAAAACCAATTCTCAGGAAATGCAACTGAGGATCCGAACGAACATCTAACGAAGTTTGTACAATACGCAGACACGGTGACAGCAAATGGAGTAACTCCAGACGCGATAAGACTTCGTCTTTTCCCATTCTCTCTCAGAGACAGAGCGTGGACATGGTTACAATCTTTACCATCCAACTCCGTTACGACGTGGGAACAATTGAAGAACGTCTTCTTAGCGAGATATTTTCCGCCAAGCAAAACTGCTATGCTTAGAGCTCAAATCAACGGATTTCGACAAAAAGATACTGAATCTCTTTACGAAGCATGAGAACGATTTAAAGATATAATGAGAACATGTCCTCACCACGGTCTAGAAGACTGGGTGACAATCCATACTTTTTATAATGGGCTTTTATACAATACCAGGTTGACAATAGACGCTGCCGCGGGCGGCGCACTTATGGATAAGCCATACGACGAAGCCTATCAATTAATCGAAAACATGTCTCAGAACCATTGCCAATGGGGAGGTGAACGCACTCCAACAGAGAAAACCACATCGAAAGGTGGGATGTACGAGATCAGCAGTCTTGAAAAGTTCAACGCTAAAGTAGATGCTCTAGCACAGAAGATTGATAGTCTGACCGTTAACCCCACTGCAACCGTCGCTGCCGTAACTCCAAATTGTGAGTTATGTGGAAGCACCACTCATAATGCACCCGAATGCCCATTGCTAGCCGGAATCCCACCAGACCAAGTAAATTATGCTCAAGGAAATCCTTACGCAAATACCTACAACCCAGGTTGGCGAAATCATCCAAACTTTTCTTACAAAAGCGAAAATGCATTGCAAATGCCTACTGCTCCGCCAGGATATCAGAAACCAGCTGCTGCTCAGACTGCACCTAGGAAATCAAACCTCGAATTGATGATGGAAAAATTCATAGCTACTCAAGCTCAAACAAACAAAGAATTCCTGAATCAAAACATACACACTAGCGAGCAAATTAAACAGCTGACCGGAAAAGTAGACGCTTTAGCCACCCACAACAAAATGTTAGAAACACAGATATCACAAGTGGCTCAATAACAAGCCTCTGCTGCCGCACCCGCTGGCACATTTCCTGGACAACCCGAACAAAATCCAAAAGGCCAAGCAAATGTTGTAATACTAAGAAGTGGAAAAGAATTGGACGAACCGATCGATCCGAGGACCGAAAACTCAGCCATGCAACAAAAACCAACTGAACAAGCAGAAAAGGAATCCGAGTTAGAGAAGAAGGAAGACAACGAGAAGGAGGATACCGCAAGTGAAAAAACTCAAGCACCTCCAGCGTCATATAAACCACCTATCCCTTATCCGCAAAGATTAATAAACTCCAAAACTTCAGGACAGTTTAAGAAATTTGTAGAGCTCCTTAAACAGTTGAATATCACTATTCCTTTTACAGAAGCGATAACTCAAATGCCGTCATACGCTAAATTTCTCAAAGAAATCCTGTCGAATAAGAGAAAGATCGAGGATAACGAAACAGTTACACTTACTGCAAAGTGTAGCGCCATTATTCAAAACCGCATGCCTCATAAATTAAAAGACCCAGGTAGTTTCTCCATACCCTGCGTCATAGGAAAGTTCGTAATAGACAAAGCTCTATGCGATTTAGGAGCCAGTATCAGTGTTATGCCTTTATCTATATGCAAAAAGCTGAATATGGGAGACCTCAGACCAACCAAAATGTCCGTACAATTAGCTGACCGATCAGTAAAATACCCCGTCGGAATACTGGAAAATGTTCCAGTACGCATAGGACAATTCTACATCCCAACCGACTTCATAATCATGGACATCAAGGAGGACTCTGTTACCCCGATTATCCTAGGAAGACCGTTCCTAGCTACAACCGGAGCTATTATAGACGTGAAGAAAGGAAGGCTAACATTCGAAGTAGGAGAAGAAAAGATAGAGTTCATTCTCACCAAGTTCTTACAAGCACCAGCCATAGACGATACCTGCTATTTAGTAGACGAAATTGACGAATGCATAAGAGAACTTGAAAATGAAGAGACCACGTATTCAGAAATAATAAAGATTCAAATACCCGATATTTCTGAAGACGATGATTGGCGTAAACCGTATAAAGACGACAGCCTAAGCGAAAGCTTAGCACTGACCCCAAACCATATGCCAGGTCCGAAGAACCCATCTTTAGAACTTAAGACACTACCCAAAAACCTTAGATATGAATTCCTAGACGATGAACTAAAAAGACCAGTGATAGTCAACACCGACTTAGGACGACCAGAAACCGAAAAGCTGTTAGAAGTCCTAAAGAAGTACCCCACCGCGTTAGGCTATAACATAAGCGATCTAAAAGGTATAAGCCTTTCAATCTGTATGCATCGAATTACAATAGAGGAAGACTCTAAAACCTCTAGAGAGCATCAGAGGAGACTGAACCCCATCCTGAGCACTGTAGTCAGAGATGAAGTAAAGAAATTGCTAGATGCAGGAATCATCTATCCAATCTCCGATAGTGAATGGGTTAGCCCAGTTCATGTCGTACCAAAGAAAGGAGGAGTCACAGTAGTTAAAAACGAAAAAGGCGAATCAATAACAAAAAGAGTCGTGACTGGAAGCAGGATGTGTATTGATTATAGAAAGCTTAACAAGGCCACACGAAAAGATCACTTCCCGTTACCCTTCATAGACCAAATGTTGGAAAGATTAGCCAAACATTCATATTTCTGCTATCTAGATGGCTACTCAGGATTCTTCCAAATTCCCATTCATCCTGATGACCAAGAAAAGACTACATTCACCTGTCCTTATGGTACTTTTGCTTACCGCCGAATGCCGTTCGGACTCTGTAATGCTCCAGTAACCTTCCAAAGATGCATGATGGCAATCTTCGCAGATTTCATAGACGACATCATGGAAGTATTTATGGACGATTTCTCGGTATGTGGACAAAGTTTCGAAGGATGCCTACAAAACTTAGAAATGGTATTAGAACGTTGTGTAAAAGTGAACCTCGTCCTAAATTGGGAAAAATGCCATTTTATGGTCCGACAAGGAATAGTTCTAGGACATGTCATATCAAATAAAGGAATTGAGGTCGACAAAGCCAAAATAGAGATTATAAAAGATCTCCAACCTCCAAAATCCGTACAAGAAATACGGAGTTTTCTAGGACATGTCGGTTTCTACAGAAGATTTATAAAAGATTTTTCAAAAATCACAAAACCTTTGACCGACCTGGTGATGAAAGATGTTGAGTTCGTCTTCGACGACGACTGTTTAAAAGCATTCGAAACATTAAAATCAGCCCTTATCACCGCACCTATTATGCAACCACCCGATTGGCGACTACAGTTCGAAATCATGTGCGATGCGAGTGATTATACCGTAGGCGCAATTCTAGGACAAAGGAAAGACAAGAAACTCCATGCCATCTACTATTCTAGTAGAACCTTAGATCCTACCCAAATGAACTACGCCACCACAGAGAAGGAACTTCTAGCAGTTATATTTGCGCTTGACAAATTCTGTTCTTACTTAGTAGGAGCAAAAATTATCATATACACGGACCACGCTGCCATAAGATACCTAACAAGCAAAAAGGATGCCAAACCAAGACTATTGAGATGGATCCTATTATTACAAGAGTTTGACTTAGAAATCAAAGATAAGAAAGGAACCGAGAACGTTGTTGCAGATCACTTATCCCGAATAGAAGGCATCAGACACGAACCAGTACCGATAAACAACGATTTCCCGTACGAACGTCTGATAGCCAAATTAGAAAGTGACATACCCAACTCAATCTCGGAAGATCCAGAATTCGAAAAAGCCGTAGAAGCCGTCTATGCCCAAGTCACATTACCTTGGTATGCTGACATCGTTAATTACCTCGCTGCAGGCGTGCTTCCACCGGATCTCACTTATTAGCAAAAGAAGAAATTCTTCCATGATCTGAAACACTATTATTGGGACGAACCTCTACTCTTCAAGAGAGGGGCCGACAACATATACCATCGCTGTGTCCCAGAGGAAAAAATAGAAAATATCATTTCCCAATGCCATTCAGCACCATATGGTGGTCATGCTAGTACATCCAAGACGTGCGCTAAGATTCTCCAAGCCGGCTTATTCTGGCCTAACCTCTGGAAAGATGTTCACATCGCTGTGCTAAAATGTGATCGATGCCAACGAACTGGCAACATCTCACGACGCGATGAAATGCCTCAGAAGGGAATCTTAGAGGTAGAAATCTTTGATGTATGGGGAATAGATTTCATGGGACCATTCCCACCTTCTTTTGGTAATAACTACATACTCGTCGCTGTAGACTATGTGTCTAAATGGATAGAAGTCATTGCTGCTCCAACAAACGACGCACGAGTAGTAATCAAACTCTTCAAAAACACAATCTTTCCTAGATTCGGTGTACCCAGACTCGTCATTAGTGACGGCGGATCTCACTTCATATCGCGAATATTTGATAAACTTATTTCTAAATATGGAGTCCGACACCGAGTAGCTACACTTTATCATCCGCAAACTAGCGGACAAGTAGAGGTATCAAACAGGGAAATAAAACAGATATTGAAAAAGATTGTCGCTACCTCAAGGAAAGATTGGTCATCGAAGCTACAAGAAGCTTTATGGGCTTATAGGACCGCCTTTAAGACACCAATAGGTACTACACCCTACAAATTAGTTTACGGTAAATCCTGCCATCTCCCTGTAGAATTAGAGCATAAGGCCTTCTGGGCCATTAAGACACTCAATTTCAACTACACCGAGGCAGGAGAAAAGCGAATCTTGAACTTACACGAATTGAAAGAACTTCGATTAGACGCTTACGAAAATGCCCGTATCTACAAAGAACGAACTAAAAAGTGGCATGATAAACGTTCAGTCAAGAAACAATTCAGTGTGGGAGACATCGTATTGCTATTTAATTCAAGATTAAAACTCTTCCCAGGTAAACTAAAATCTAGGTGGTCTGGACCTTATGAAGTGACTAAAGTACTTCAGAGTGGAGCTGTTGAAATTACTGATAAGACGAATGCACCGTTTATCGTAAACGGGCAACGTCTAAAACATTATAATAAGAACGAAACCAGCCCTCAAGTATGCAGTATAGCACTGCTTGAGCTTCTAGCTCAAACACCCGAATAGCTTGTCACCAAGCTATCGTCAGGCTTTAGACGTTAAAAACAACGCTTACTGGGAGGCAACCCAACTTTTCCCGCATTTTTCCTCGTTACTGTATTTCATTTTTATTTAAAATTTTACTTTGAAAATTTAACAAAAATTCTAAACTTATAATTACTACTACTTTCTACTTTCGTTTATTTTCATATTTCTATTTTATTTTTCTTTTTGTCTTTTGTTTTTACCGCTTTTTGTTTTTAAAAATCCTGACTTCAAACTTCTGTTTTAAACTTTTTAGGATTTTAAAAGTCTTCAAAACATTCCTTCTGTTTTCTCCGACTTACCTGCGAGTATGGCCGAGTACGACTTCACAAAGGTTCATTTTCGAGGACTAGCTCAAAAGGCAAGATTTGCAGCACTAACTGAAAGAGAAATCGCCTTAACGCTGTATTATGATAAGTCTACCATGGATAAACTAGGAATCACGGATAGCATTCAATACATGTTCAATCAAATGGGTTGGGAGAACACTGCTTTGAAAACACGTTTTGCTACCTATAAGGATCTCACCTATGAATTCCTTAGTTCCTTCAGATACCTACCCAACTATGGTTTTGGATCCAACACAGAGCTGATTACCTTTTGAATGTTCGGAATGGACCAAACCCATAGTCGGATGTCACTAGCTAACCTCCTAGGATTTCCTAGTGGACCGCATGTGTTCATCAGTGCAGAAGATGACGATATTGACTTTGAACTCGACCAATTCTGGGGTAGAATCACAGGCGACTATCACCCTGAACTAGACAGAATGTATAATGATGATATTCATAACCCAGCTTTTAGATACTTCCATAAGATACTAGCTCACACCCTTTTCGGGAAAGAAGAAAATATTACCACAGTATCTAAAGAGGAGTTATTCATCATGTTCTGTGCTTCCTAGGGACGTACAGTAAATGCAGTGCCTTTCATGATGAGATCTTTCAGACGCCTCACTCAGGAACCACAGTCACCTATTCTTATAGGAGGCCTCGTGACAATGATTGCCCACGAGCTTGGCCTTAGATTCCACTTAAATGCAAGCACTCGTTTTGGCACCATCCAACCCATGAATATACAGTTCTGCTTTAATAGGCGCATTTTAGGAACTATGGGACCTGGACCTTATGAGTACCTCATCAACGAAAAACCTGTCCAGCTATTCACACTGCCTAATCATCAGATGACAAGTATCCACAACAAGGACAACTGGCTTTATGAATTGGATGAGCCTATGGGACCTCCTTCACCTCAGTCAACACCACAGAACTATATGTACGACAGTGACCACATCTCTGAGGCACACGACTATATGTACTATGAGGATGCTGTATCAGAAGCTGAATTAGACCCTACGACTCCTCCGCACTACAACACCTATCCCGAGCCTATCCCTGAGGAGACCACCGACAAAATGGATACTTTTCTACTCCGATTGGACAACATTGATGCAGCTCTGACTACTGTAAAAGATGACATCGCAGGCATACACAGCGAACTGGTAGTCTTCATGGACTTAGTCTGTGACCAGCTCGACTACTACGCACGGAAGTTCGATGAGTTGAAGGCACGAAAAGACTAGATACTAGTTTTAGCATTAGATTTAGTTTAGTTTAGTTCTTCTACTTTCCGTCCGTTTTCAATTGTTTTGATTTTTGCATTGTTAATTTCTTTATGTACTACATACAATCATTCTAATTTCTTGTTATTTCAATTATAGTCTTTATTCATTTATTCTGTTTTTACGTTATTCTTTGTTTATTGGCTGCTATAATACATTGCCATATCAATACTAGGCCTAAAAGTCACTGCAAGAACACCCTCAGAGCAAAATTCTGCGTTCTGCAGATTTTGCTGCTGTGACGACCGTCACAGGAGCCTGACGAGCGTCACGCGGGTGACGACCGTCACATATATGTGACGAATGTCACGAACCCAAAACTGCTATCTGATATAACAGGGGTTGCGTTTTCTCTCCCACTCACCTCCTTTCAACTTCCAATCATCAGAACTCCCACCCCACTCAAATTTTCCGTCTTCCCCACATTGCACCATATATTTCAACTCCCATCTCAACTTCCTACCACACTTCTGTCATTTTTTTCCCACTTCGCAGAACCACTCCAATCCTCAGAACCACCTCATCTTCCAACAATGGCGAGAAATACCGAAACCCCAGACATCAGCAACATTGTGTTCAGCGAAGGTGACTCGAGCGAGAGACAGTGGGCCAACTACATCGCATTCCATCAACGGTCGCTCCAGCCGACTCATTATCCACACATTCCATCGCTCACAGAGCTCGGACTCCTTGAAGGCGTCACTTGGATGCTTCAAAGAGCCGGCATCTGGAACCTATGCACCAATCCACTGCCGACGTACGAACAACTCACTCTCGAGTTCCTGAGTTCGTTTACCTACGTCACTTCCAGCGGCGACCTCAGCCAACACTCTGGTGCCGCATGCTTCCGGATGTTCGGCACAAACTATCAGGTGAACCAGAACCAGATTGCCGCTATCTTACAACTCTCTCGAGGCGACAATGCTCACCGCCGCCTCACCGATCAGTTCCAGCACGACACCTTCGCGCTCTGGTACCAGTTGACCGGCATCAATGCCGATGGTTGGGACTCTCTGCATGCAACGCATATCCATAACCCGATCATCCGGTACTTCCACCGAGCATTGAGCAACACAATCTTCGCCAGGGACAACAACCATAAGGTGAACTCGAAAGAGCTCTTCTTCCTCCACTGCATCTTCAACAACGAGCCTATCAACACCACTCCGTTCCTCCTGGCCCACATTCAGGCCAACTGTAACCGTGGCTCCAAGCCATTTTACTTTGGAGGGATTGTCACTACCATTGCACTTGGGCTGAACCTCGGCGACCGCCTCCAGCACCTCCATGCCATCCCCTCGGTGTTCCTTGACACCGACCACTGCAGAGCCTCTCACCTTATCCGTTCCAGAGCCGACGACAAGTACCACCCGGTAGTGCGTGGCAAAACCGTCTGAAGCATCATCCTTCCATCACGCACCCGGACACACCCAGAGGATCGTACCAACTGGTTATTTGACCTCACTGCCCCTCCTGCTGCCGCTGCTCCAACTCAGGACCACACCCAAGGTTCTGATGACGAAATCCAAGCTGAGTTGAACACGCCAGAGCAACCGGAGGCATCGCAGCCTCCTCCTTCCGAAGGTACATCCTCTCGCCGCCGCCGCCATCGTCCAGTGCCCGACTACTCAGAAGAGGACCTCCGTCGCTCTCTCGACCAGCAGGCCTAGATACTCGCTATGATGCAGCAGCAGAATCAGCGAGCAGAGCAGTTCGAAGCTTGGCATCGGACCCAAATGCAACAACTTCAAACCGGCCAAACCACCATTACTGAGAACTTGGCGAATCTGACTTTGCAGGTCGAAGGACTTCGGGAAACCGTCTACCACACCGGAGCTATGAGTTATGAGGACCGAGTCGCCCTGGTCAGAGCCAGAGGACGCGAACATGGACGTGACCGAGGCAGGGGACGTGATTAGTTATCCATTTTCCTTACTTGTTTACTATATTTTCAGTTTCTATGTACTTTCATTTCCATTGTATCTCCATCTCGCATTCTTTCAAATCAGTGGGGACACTGATTGAGATAGTGTGGGAGCGGAGCGTTTATTTCCCATTCCATTGTACTTTGAATTTCGTAATTTCTATTCAAACATTTTCTATTTTTAGCAAATAAAGCTCGTTTATATATCCTTTTTCCGTTACGCAAACATCCCCATGTTATTCGACGTAAACAACAATTTTTTTCGTTCGTTCCTCAAAAGCAAAAGCATCACGAGAATGCACCCGAGTTCAAACCAAGTTTTAAAACTCCGAGGAGACGACAATTCTAACAAAACCAGTACCGTCTTGACACCTTAGATCTCCGGTTTATGCGAGTCGGTTTCACTACCTACGTGTACCAAAGTCTCAAGCGTCTACGCAAACTCAGCCCCAAGTAGTTTATACTAGCAGTCAGCACCATCCTAAAACACTTCTAAGCGAGCGACCGATGCAAATAAGTGTATGATCTCCAAAAAGATGAAAAATCATGAAAAGAAAGCTAGATAGCCCAAAATTATAAAGACACGTTTCCTTCTAAGTTAGGTGCTCCTCACCCGAGCATTTAGCCCAACGGCACGAAAACTCATTGAAAAATCAATGATACAAGCTCATGATCAATGAAGAAGATCAAAACAGAAATGAGATCATATTCACTAACAGGTCGACTTGCCATGAAAGTGTATGGACAACGGGCTTAATGTGATTGCGCTAGAACAAACAGGGTGAACTTGCCGCGAGAACCTTGACACCAAGCTACAGTAGCATGACTGGGACCGACTTGCATAAGAAGGAAACCTCCGAAGACTTGTAGTCTAGTGTCGTCTTGGTGCTCGTTTTGTTCTTACTAAGAATCCCGGTTTTTTCCCAACTTTGCGAACGAAGAAGCTGCCTCGTGCTTGCCGACTTTTCCTGTTTTACTTGAGGACAAGCAAAGATTCAAATTTAGGGGAGTTTGATAACACGAAATCGTATATATATTTTGATGCATAATTCAACTGAAGTTTAACTGTTTTCGATCCGATTTTGGGTTATTTCCGTGTTATTTGTCTGATGTTTTGCAGGTATTTGATGATCATGTCTAAACAAGGCAATATGAAGAAAAGAAGCAATCTCAGATGAAATATGGACGAAAACCGGGTGAAAACATCATGAAAAGCGCAGAATGCTGATTTTGTTGCTGTGACGACCGTCACAGCTCCATGACGACCGTCACACGGGTGACGACCGTCACACATTGTGACGATCGTCATGCAGGCAAAAACGCCCCACTTCAGTTTCACGTAAAAAAAGCAGTTCCAAGTCCCAAATAGTGGACCACTACTCCCTGATAATTCTGCCTCAAAGTCCACCTTCTTCAAGTTATAACCGTTAGAATTCCATTTCTATAAAAGGGGAAGAAGGGGGACTCAGAAGGGGAGCCGCATTCAGACAACGAAGTGCTGCCAATTTATCTTCAGAGCAACCTTTCCAGTTTTTAATATTCTTATTTATTTCTCTTTTCTTTTTCTGCATTCCTTTCATTCCTTCTGTAATTTTTATTTCCGTTGTACGATCAAATTGGCACAAAGACCAGAATCCTGCCAACATCTATGGAGGATCTGCCCAAAGGCCAATTGAAATATTTACAGGTTTCTCATTTCAATCGTAATTCCAGTTTTTATTATGATGCATGCTATTATTTATTGTTTTTATTTATGTTTTACCTTTCCCAAATCCATGTCTAGCTAAATTTAAGTAATCGATATGTAGTAATAATTCGAAAGGGATTTGATAGTAACCGGTTGAAAATTGTCTTTTTCAAAAGTCGTTTATGGTCTGAGTGTTTAAAATTAATTTACTAAATAAACTTCGTCGTGAAAGCGAGAACTTATTTAAAAGTAGTTTTGCCACGAAAGTGGGAAATTAATTAAGGTACGAACCAACAAGCGAAAGCTGCGGCAAGACCAGATATTAAACACTAGTCATTCATTTTAATAACAGCGAAAGCACTTTAAAATGAATTAGAACTTAGAGATTTCCAAAAAATAATTTTAACCCCGAATGGGACACGAAAGCGTACATTTGGCTCTTAGAATTATGATTAGCGTCAATAACCATCGTGAGGCGAGAGTCTTCAGATCACCATTTTCTGCTTAAATAAACTCTGAAAAATATTTCGTAGGCTGGTAACTTGTCAAATCCCTGAAGAACATAAATACTGCATATCGATTCAATTAATTATACTTTAATTAACATTCCTAGTTCCCTTTAGTGACAATCTTATTCCCTCAAACATTATCTACCTAGCTAAACATAGTAACTCCCGAGAACACTAGTTTGATTACGAGTCCCTGTGGGATCGATATCTATTATTACTATGCGATAGACTATGCACTTGCAGTTAGGTTGTATTAGACATAGAAAGTCGCAATCAAGTGGTGAGACGTGTTAAAAGAATAATGAATCCGAAAGACTATGACATCAGTTAAAGAAGATAATAACTTTCCAAATACACCCTCAAACTCATTAGAGTAGAAATCAGACAGCTTACAAACATGTTCTTGACATGTTTAGTTCAAAGATGGAAACAACTTAACTTGGTTTTGCTATCTAATGAAGATCTCCTGGTGCAATCAATTTTTAAAACAGAATTAGACATGTACCAACATGTTTGTTCGAAATAGGAAAGTTCTTTATCATAAAGATCAACATCAATGTTTGACAGCCTAAAAAGAGGAAAGATTCAGAAGTTAAAGGGGGCGAAAATCACAGAACAAATATATACACCAAAAAAAAATCGTAGAAAATACACCAAAAAGCTTCGAAACCCTAAAAATTCAGAAAAGAGAAAGAGTTAGCAAAACCTATCTCTTTGTCCTCCTCGCGAAGCCTGTCGCCGCGAATCACCATTTCGAAACCCACACGTTGCCTCCAACCGCCGTCGCTTCCAAACTCCGACGGGATCCTGCACAAGTCCATCACAGCGTAAGTTCATTTTTGTTAAGCTTGTTGGTGTTAACTGATGCGTGTTATTTTTTAGCTTTAATTCAAAGGAAGTTGGAGAAAGAAACAAAAGAAGAGAATAGGCGGGGGGTAATCGGAGAATGAGAAGAAGAAGCCCTGAGAGAGAATGACGAGAACAGGATTGGAGAAGAAGAAAATTTTTGCAGCAAAACCTCCAAAGAGGCCGCCGCCGCAAGCCAACGAGAATAGGGCTTCAAACTCTAATTTTCGAGACCCTCCCCCTCTTTATTTGATGCATTGGGTCGGGTCCTGGGGGTCATGACCCAGGCCCGACCCGTTTTTATTTTAAGCCTTTTTGTTTATTTTGTTTTTTCTACTGTATTTCTTTTAATAATTTTAATAAAATTACTAACCACTAACAACTAACCCATTAACTATTTAAAAGTCAAATCTGAAAAATATTTTCTAACTAATTAAAACGTTTTTAATTTTAAAATATTGAGAGAAAATAATAAAAAATACTAATTTAGATTTTAATTTATTTTTCTTATAATTATAAAAACATAAAAAAGGGGATGCTTAGTTTCTTATCTCATTTTCTTTTTTTCTTTAATAAATGAAAATCTCACAAACAAAAAAAACCATAATTGATTAATTCTAACATTTGACTATCTTTCACTTAATAATAAATTTCTCAAAAAAGCAATTAACTTCAAATTCTAACCGTTAATAATTTCACCATCACACTTAACCATCATCCACTCGATTCTACATAATTTCTCAAAATAAATAAAAACACTTAATCTCTAAAATTCTAAGTTTCTATTTACCACCTAATTTCACTTAAGCCCATGACCATTTAATCAATCACACTTAAAATTAAATCCTTAACTAATCCATCCAATCATTTTCATTATCCATTTTCATTTTCAAATGCCTTTGCCTTTATCTATTTATCCGCTTTATTTTACCGTTTTTCCATTCCGAATAAAAGGTTACACTATTTGACCATCATGTCAATAACCAACACACTTTACCTTTTCCAAACCTTAAGGCTTTGAGTCGCCGTACTCATGCTTAGGCGTCCCGCTGTGGATATTCACACCTTTATCCTAGCCTTAGGATTAGAAGTCACCGCGCTCCATGTAAGATCCCGCCGTGGAATACTTACTACCTTACTCTTTCAACTTAACTCTACAACATAGAAATCGGAGTCGCCGCACTCCAAAGTAAGCGCTTCCCTATGAATGCTTACCCCCCCCCCCTGGAACCTTGACCATATTCAAGAAGTTCCTCATCTCCCTCTGTGAAGAGAACTACGATTACTTTGATTCCATCCCCTATCCAGGATAAGTAGGCACAAGATGCGAGTCTTGGCGAGTAAACTTAGGACTAACCCCTTTAGGTCTTTCTCTTATACTTTAACCCTTAGCATATACCTTTAAGCATATAACCATTAGTAATAGCACATTATAAACAAGAGGTTCCTGTAGAGTACTACAGAAGTTTAGGATGCTAATACCTTCCCTAAGCTTAACCAACCCCCGAACCTTAGATCTCTCCCCGCATTGTGTTTACGATGCAAAATAGGTTTTCCCCTTTCTTTAACCTTTCCTTTGGATAAATCAAAGACCGGTTCTAAATGAATTAAGATTCAAGTTAATCAATAGCTTAATATCCAAATTTCACCGCAACACCTAGTATGTGATATGTGTGTGAAAACACTGTCGGTACACGTTTGTTTTCTAACCTTTGTCTACAAAATTGAGAATGAAACAAGTGAGTGAGAAGCTTGTGTTTTTCCAGGATACTTCAAGTATGGAGTGGTGGCTCAGTGTGTCGATGAACACTCTTATAGTTTGGTAAAGATGGTTTATGCCCCATCATGATTTTCGGCTGTCTATTGACAAATTGAGGAACTGATCACCCTTAATATCATGTTGATAGTAGACAGAGTCATGTTGGATGGGATAGACGTGTCTTGCAAGCTTAGATGGCGTGTGCAGTGAATTGTTTTGAGTTAAGCTAAGTGCTTACAGATTGTTTTGGTGAGTCGATGCAGGATGGTGCTGAGATGTTTATTTTGATGGAAACTTTGAGTGTTAATAAAGTGGGGAAGTTGGTGGTGTGCCAATTATTTGTGATTATCCGGAAGTTTTTCCTAATGAGGTAAGTGATTTACCGCCGAAACGTGAAGTGGAGTTTACAATCGACCTAGTTCCTAGAACTAGTTTGGTAGTGATGGCTCCATATCACATGTCCACACCAGAATCGAAGAAGTTGAAGAATCAACTTGAAGATCTGCTTGAGGAAAGGTTCTTTTGTCTGAGTGTGTCACCATGGGGTGCACCAATTTTGTTAGTTAAGAAGAAAGAAGGTTTTGTGAGGCTCTGTGTGGATTATAGACAATTGAACAAGG
This sequence comes from Lathyrus sativus, assembly GCA_963859935.3. Taxonomy (NCBI): domain Eukaryota; kingdom Viridiplantae; phylum Streptophyta; class Magnoliopsida; order Fabales; family Fabaceae; genus Lathyrus; species Lathyrus sativus. The sequence continues at coordinate 687,190,755 of OZ012741.1, read as the reverse complement.
TGACTATCAAAAATAAGTGTCAACTTCCAAGGATTGATGATTTGATGGATCAGTTGGTTGTTGCAAGTGTGTTTAGTAAGATAGATTTGAGATCTGGGTATCATCAGATTTGTGTGAAGGCTGAAGATATTCAGAAGACTGCTTTTAAAATAAGGTATGGACATTATGAGTATTTTGTGATACCATTTGGTGTGACTAATGCACCATGTGTATTTATGGAATATATGAACATGATTCTCCATCCTTATTTGGACAAGTTTGTGGTTGTACTCATTGATGATATTTTGATATATTCGAAGAGTAAAGAGGATCATGTTGAGCATCTGAAAATTGTGCTATCAGCATTGAAAGAGAAGCATTTGTATGCAAAACTGTCAAAGTGTGAGTTTTGGTTGAAGGAAGTGAGTTTCCTTGGTAATGTGATCTCGAGTAGAGTTATTGCGGTTGATATGTCGAAGGTTGAAGCTGTATCGTAATGGGAAGCTCCAAAACCTGTTTTTGAGATTAGAAGTTTTCTTGGGTTGGCAGATTATCATCAAAAATTCATTGAAGGATTTTTCCAAGTTATCTTTGCCATTGATATAGTGGACTAGGAAGGTTCAAGCTTTTGTTTTGGATTCAAAGTGTGAAGAAAGTTTCAAGAGCTTTTGAGAAGGCTGGCAGCAACTCATGTTTTGATTTTTCCGAATCCGGCAGAACCATTGTTGTATATTGTGATGCTTCATTGATGGGATTGGGGAGGCGTGTTAATGCAAAATCAGCAAGTTTTAGCTTATGTTTGAAGGCAACTTAAAGTGCATGAAAGGAATGATCTAACGCAGGATTTAGAGTTGGTTGTTGTTGTGTTTGTGTTGAAGCTTTGGAGGCATTATTTGTTTGGTTCAAGATTTGAGATGTTTAGTGATCATAAGAGTTTGAAGTATTTCTTTGATCAGAAAGAATTGAATGCGAGGCAAAGGAGATGATTGGGACTTCTGAAGGATTATGGTTTTGGATTGAATTACCATTCGGATAAAGCAAACATGGTAGCTGATACATTGAGTAGGAAATCTTCGCATATACCGATGATGATGGTAAAAGAATTAGAACTGATTGAGCAATTTCGTGATATGAGTTTGGTTTGTGAAGACACTTCTTATGGAGTTAAGATTGGTAAGTTGAAGCTTACTAGTGGTATTCTTGATGAGATTTGAGAAGGTCAAAAATCTGATTTGAGTTGGTAGGTCGGTTGAATTTGAGGACTTTTTGTGAAGTATTTTTGTGTGCTCCGGTTCTTGTGTAGAATCGATCCTATTGATGGGGATCTATGGAGGGTTAATGGCCCAGTGTCCATCGAACTTTGATGAATTGGTACCACATGCATGAGTCTTGTTGCATTTGCATTTATGTGACAATTTGGTGTAATTTATGATATTATGGTTTTTTGACGTTTCCTTGATGATTATGATGATGTTGAATACGAAAATAACGCTATTTTATATATTGATTCCTATATTGATTATTATGAATCGTTTTACTCACCCTACCTATTTGAATGTTGCCTTCACGTGGGTAACATGCAGATGACCAGGTTTAGCTGTGGATGTCGTCGAGGACTTTTTGGAATTTTTGACATTTTGGTTGACTTAAAGGGTCTTGCTCTGATAGTGTAACATCAAATTGGGGTCTTTGAGTTAAACCATATTTTACTGATTTTTGTTATTTTAATTATGTTTCTGTGCAAGGAAAACTTTGGATTTTCCTTTTTGAGTTCCGCTGCCATTTGAGAAATTTTTGAGTAATTTTGGGAAAAACCGTTGTTTACGGAGCATTGACTTTGATTTGAATTATTGAGAAATGTACGCGCTTTGAGGTAATTTTTATTATGTTTAAAATATTACTCTGATAAATGTGAATGATTTGCCATTATATTTTTGGGGTAGAAAAGGGTGTTACGCACACAACTAGCTGGGTATGTGAAACGAGGCAAAGAAAGAAAGGTGTACAGGCTGCATAAAGCCCTGTATAGACTTAAGCAAGCTCCAGGAGCTTGGAATAAGAAAATCAATAGCTTTTTAAGGGAAAAGAAACTTGTGATATGCATAACTGAGCATGGAGTATATGTAAGGAGAAGTAATAGTGAATTGCTTATACTATATCTCTATGTCTATGACCTGTTGATAATAAGAAGTTGCAAGAAGGAGATCGAAGATTTCAAACATGACCCAAGTGAGGAGTTTGAAATGTAAAACTTGGGAAATCTCTCATATTTCCTTAGAATCGAATTCTACAAGAGTAGTTGAGGTTTGATGATGCACCAAAGAAGATATGCAGGCAAAGTACTCAAGAGATTTGAGATGCAAAATTGCAACCCAACTTCGACTCAAGCTGAGTTTAGAATGCAAATGTCAAAATATTCAGATGAAGATGATGTCGACCAAACCCAATATAGAAAACTTATTGGATCACTTTGATACCTTTGTCACACAAGGCTTGACTTAGCATACAATGTGGGTATGGTAAGTGTCGCATCGCTGCGAAGAGGGGCCGACAATGACAGAAGAGTCGCCATCGTTCGTTATTTATCCCAAAAGAGGGAAAGAAAACGATTAGAGAAAACCTAACGAAAACAGGAAAAGACAGGTCATCGCAACCATATCTCGAGTTCGGGAGTCGGTTACGCAAGGGGAAGGTATTGACACCCCTCACGTTCGTCGTACTCGACGGGATCCATGCTTTATTGTCTATCTAAAAGGGTGTTTACTATCTAAGCTACGACTCAAGGACAACAGAAAAGAAAAGAGACTCGATAGAGTATCACCGCTCTATGCCTACATATTCCCTCGTGCAATGGGAAACTCAGAGTCAACGTAGTTCAGCTAACTACAGGTGAAAGGTGGGGGAAGGTTGCTCGCCAAGACATCACCGTCTTGTGCCTACATATTCTCATCTGGTATGAGAAATCAGAACAAATGTAGTTTGGGCTAACAAGAACACCGATTGGTTCAAAATGTTTTAGGCCCAAGTAGGGTTAAACCTCCATTCTAGCAGTTAGGCATGATGCCTGTTTGCAGTAGAACCAAAGCTTAACAACACTCTTTTTTCTGAAAAAAGGCTTTCCAAATTAAGATCCCGAAGGATAAAAAGTTTGAAGTTTGTTTTTATGTTTTTTAGAGAAGAAGTGCATTGATTATTGTTTGTAATTCATGTTGCACTAAAAACTATGACCTAGGAGCGAATGCGTCACATATCGTCCAAAGGACGTACACTAAACGCTCTAAGCAATTGAGGAGAAACCCCTCAATCACCATTTCCCAAATACTTAAGGCTCGTAACGTACAATAATCCTTAACCTTTATTAAGTGTTTTGAAGATGTTTGAAGATGAGAAGAGAGACACACTCTAAAGGGAGACTAAAACTCAACCTAATGTTCTCATACAAAGTTCACCTATGATTGGGGTAAAAGGGAATGCTACCTAATGTCTATCATAATCAACCTTGAACAAGGAAGATTAGAGATCCTAAGGGAACATGGCAAAGAAGAACAAAAGAAGAAGAAGAAGAAAGAATAAGACAATGCAAGTATGCAAGCATATAATGCACAATTAGAATGATAGTGAGGGAGGAACAAAGTGTGGGGTAAACACCACCACAAGCACATCTCAACCTCAAGTATGCAAATGAGAGATGCAAGAACCAAAAGAAAATGTACACAAAAGCATACAAAATGAGCTCAAACAAGTTCAAACCAAAAGTGAGATGCAATGGGAGAAGTCATGACCCCTACAACCATTCAAGCATCAATCACCGAAGAAAAGCGAGAGGAAAAGAGTGTGGGACAGCAGCCACCACAAGGGCGTCTCAACCAAATCATTCTTCAAACTTATGCAAAGACCAAATGATAAACATCACATTGAACAACATATACGAGAGTATGCATTCAAGTGGAAAACGAAACGCATGTCGGCAAAATCATGATTAAACAATCAAGAATAGCGACATATATTCGAAACAACTCACTCCTAATGCGCCATATTGATCTATGAAGATTCGAAGTGAGTGAGCACCAAAACATGTAAGAAAAACAGCAAAACAGACCTGCTGGCACAATGCTAATCAATTAACACCAGGGGTTAATCGGTTAACCATTGAAAAATGCTTGAAAATTTGAAAATACGCAACGGTTAATCGGTTAACACCCTGGGTTAATTGGTTAACCATTGAAAAATGCTTGAAAATTTGAATGTGCGCAATGGTTAATCAGTTAACACCTTGGGTTAATCGGTTAACCTTGTACCAGCAGCAGAAAAACAGCAACAAAACAACATTTTCAGCACATAAGCACTTATCCAATGATCCGGATTATCACATAATCAATTGTGCACGAATTTAAACCAGCAAACATTGATCCAATCAACATGTAAACGCATTAAACCAGCACGATCACAAATCATACGAATCAAATTAGCAAAATCAATCAAAAATGAAGATCCACATGCTAATGATGCAAATAAGCTCAAAATCAAAATCGAATCAAGAATTCCAACCTACGAAGCGGAGAATTGCTTCGGTTAGACTTGATTTACTCCAATTATGCAGACCCAAGCAAGAAAATCGGAGATCCTTCAAGATCCAAGTGTGTTCTTGTTGTAGGAGTGAAGATCCACCACAATTAAGCCAAAATAGTCCAAATAAGCTCCTTCAAAGCAACTTCAAAATTCAGATCCAAGCTTGCACGAAAATTGGATGAAGAAATTAAGATGATGATGATCAAGGATGAAGGTTTAGCTCTTAGAAATCAATGATTCCAATGGAGAATCAAGGATTTCAATGTAAGAAGAGCTTTGGTGAGGGTTTTGGGAAATGGAAAGTTGAGAGAAAATTGAGAGAAATGAGAGTGAATTCTGAAAAGAGAATGAAATTATGAGGATTATATGTGTGAGGTTTGGAGTAGATCATTTAAATAGCCCTTAGGCTTGGATCCGAATGAGGCTTGGAATGTGGTTTGTGAAAATTTCTTTGGAGTGAGGAGTGGAAATTTTGGAGGGAATTTGAAATGATTTAAAAGTTAACCAAAATTCAAAATGGTTCTAAATCCTTCCCTCGGTGTAAAATCAACTCACAAGTGATCAAAATTGGACCCCAAAGTGGCTTCACTTGAAAAATCACGTGCAAAGCTAAAATTTGCACTGGTTAATCGGTTAACCATATGGGTTAATTGATTAACACCCTTGAATATTTGAATTTGACCTGTTCTTGACTTAGTTAATCGGTTAACACATTCGAAATTTGAATTTTGGCGCCTTTTGGAGGAAAACCTGCACGATGGTCTGTTTTCAATCGTTTTGAGCTCTATTAAGCTTCTGAAACTTGTTCTTGAATATTCCAACTGTGAGAATGCTTTATATAGCCTGTATGCTGTCTCCTGCACTGAAAATAACCTGCAAAACAAAATAAAATCGACCGCTCGATCACTGGGCAAAATAAATGTCGGAGCCTCTAATGCTCGCTGTTCAGTCTCTTGCACTAAAAGAAAACTGAGCCACGAAAAACTTTGATCCTCTGCCTCAAGAACAAATTCTATGATATGCAAATGCAAATGCCTGAACAAATGCTAGAATAATGCAGTGAAAACATAAGTCAAGTAAAGAAAAGGTTGGGCAAATTTTGGGGTACAACAGTTGTAAGTAGATTCATGCAGAAGCCAAAGGTATCACGCCTAGTAGCGACGAAGAGGATACTGAGGTATCTGAAAGGAACTCTCGACTATGGCATTTTGTTTCCTGCAACTGATGAAAGAAAATAATGCAAGTTACTGGGATAGACTAACTCAAGTTGGTGTAGTGATGCTGAGGATCGAAAATCCAAAGATGGCTACGTGTTTATGTTAGGTGGTGCACCAATTGCTTGGAGTTTGAGAAAAGAGCCAGTAGTGGCATTGTCATCATGCGAAGCAGAATATATAGCTGATTTTCTTTGTGAATGTCAAGCAACCTGGATGGTGAACCTGGTGGAAGAGATCATAGCAAAGAGTCATGGAGCAATTACCATGAAGATTAACAGCATGTCAGCTATCAACCTGGCGAAGAATCCAATAGCACATGGTCGAAGCAAGCACATCGAAATGAGGTTCTATTATCTTCGAGAGCAAGTAGCAGAAGGGAAGATGAATTTGAAACACTGCAGAACTGAGAATCAGATTGCAGATATCATGACGAAGAGAATGCAAGTCGAAGTGTTCAAAAAATTAAGATCTACGATAAATATAGATAGTTTAAACACAATGAATTATGTGATGCGTTAAGAATGTAATTCTTGGTGTCGAAATATCTAAGTGTCAAGTTGTATTAGTGCATCGAAGTGTTGAAGCAGGTTGTTTCATACAAGATTTCGACTTAGGCCTATTTTTATAATGTTAGTTATTTTGGGCTTTTATAATTTTGGACTTTGCCTTGGGATGCAAGCTAACCTAAATCTATAAATAGGGAGAAACTCTTATTTTGCAAACAACTCAATTCATAGCATTGTATTCACATTTTACAGTTGCAAGTGAATAAAGATTGTCCACAATTTGTAGGCAGAGAGAACTCTGCAGATTTTTCATCTTCTTCTCCAACGTTACTTTCTTTCTTTATTTTATTTCCAAATTGTTCATTGTTATTTTGTGATTGATAACAATCTTGAGATCAAGATTGAATATGAATTCTCTATAGGTTGTGGTTGAATTCCAACATCTTCTTAAATAATTTTATTTTTAAAATTATAAAAAATATCTCTCTCTCTTCCTCCCCCCACCTCTCTCAACTTACTAACAAAAATATATTTTCACACTTCACAATTATTTTTGTTGGTTCTGAATTAATGTTGGTGTTCAATTTATGTAATATATAGTCATATTTAATGTTATTGGTTGATCCTCTAAAAAAAATGTTATTAGTTGACAATATCTCTCAGTATATTAATTTTTCTAAATACTACAATATTTCTCCTTATTTTTTTAACAACTAAAATTAAAATTAAATTAATATATAAAATCTTCTCATTTGTTTGGGTGAGTCTTTAACCCTTAAATGAGTGTTTGATTTGATATATATACTTTTCTCTTAAGATAACCCATCAATCATTGTAAACAATTAAATTCAATATGACTTTTCAGCTTCTTTAATACGTAACTAGAAGACTTTTAACGTATATATATTTGCATGACTATAACCAAATAACTAAATAAAGATTTATTAAAATCATTGAAATACAAATTCAATGCGAGAAAATTGCCTTTCATTTATAAAATTTATTATATATTAATAGCTCAAAAAAGTTTGATCAACCATATATTTTGTCTCTAGTTTGTTGAGAAAATCCTTGCCGTTGTAAAATTAGTCTGGTTCTTCCCATGGGAAATGTGAACATTTTAAGAAATTAAATAAATAAAATAATAATTTTGAGTATTTAAAAAAATATAAACACATATTTGATATATTTTAACTTTTTTAATTAAATTTTTAATAAGTAAATTGGATGAATAATTAAATTAACTTTTTTAGAATGATCCATTAAAAATATATTAATAAATAAATTGGGTGAATTTTATATTTAATGGATGAATTTGATGAATTTTATGTTAATTTATTAATGAATTTTTCTAATTTTTTAATTATCAATTCAATCTATATTTATTCAATTTATCTATTTTGTCACTCATATATATCTAATAGACTTAGAAAAATAGAGACAATTAATCTAAGACACATTTTCTTTCTTAAAAAAGAAAAACTTCAAGTTACAAGAAAATTATTTGATTTTTAATGATTTATTTATATTTGTAGCAATAAAAGATATTTAGTAATGCGTGATTATCATTAATTTTATTCCAAGTAACTTTAACAATTCTAAAGCTTATCATAATTGTTATATATTCCAAAACAACTACTATCAATCAACTTTTTACTCATTTATTTAATTACCACCGAAAGTAAATTAGCTCTCAAACAAAAAGAGTCGTGAAAACAAATTATTACATTATATAATAAAACTATGCACTTCAAGATTTATCATCTCATTTTAGTTAAATAAATTTGACTCGTTAGTTTCATAAGATAACTCGATATATGAGAAAAGTTATATTAACTCTAAGAGTTTTTAAAGATTTATTCAAAATTTTAACTCTTTATTTTTTTTTTTAATCTGACAATTTTAATTGATCATTTATATTTTCAAGTAAGCAAAATAATTTTAAAAATAATTATACACAAATAAAATTAACATATAAAAAAAATCATATACATTAAAAATTAAAGTTATTTATTTTATAAAATTTGTATATCAAATAAAAATATTAAGTATTTTTGAGAAAAAGTTAAATTCCAATCTTATAACTTTTATTTTATTTAAATATTTCTTTTGAAAAAATATTAATTTAAAATGTCAAATATAAAAAATTAAATTTTAAAAAATGACTTTTAAATTCATGAAGTGAGCAAGTTGAAACTAACGAAATGAATTTAATGAATTAAACCGAGTTGTTTAATTTGTGAACTTAAAATGAGTCAGACTTTAGATTAAACAAAAGTTCAGATTAAACTCGAGTCAAGTTTTGAGATAAACTAATTTTTATTGAGTCGAGTTGAGATCAATTCGACTCAACTATATATAAATATCTCTGTAAGCGTTCTTTGAACCTTGAGGTCTGTCCTCCGTAATCCAACTCACCTAAACTTTTCTTAACACAAAAACAGGATCTTCGCGATAGATGGTGGGATTGATCCCCATAAATTTTAATCAGTTACAAAATCAAATATTAAGATTAAAAAAAAAAGTTTTAATATCATTTTATATTGATCAATTAATGAACCACTAATTTTATGAAACCCTTAACTTATAAACTATAAGAATATAACATAAACTATAAGCTATTTTTATTATCCATAGTTAATATTACTGCATATCATAACGGAAATCCAAAAATTGGTTTAGGTATTTTTAAAAGTTTAACTCATTCATTCAAGAAGCCATTAGAAAGAATGAATAAAGTAGTTAGCCATTTGCTAACTTTGAATGTAAAGTCTTGAATAATGAGGTTCATGAAAAACAACCTATATGCATATAAGTATACCCTAGTTATATTTAATAAACATTTGCTTGGATTGAATATCCTTTTCTTACCCATTCAATTCATGGATTTTATGTTGACTTTGAATGCTATTGAGTTGCCCTAGAAGAGAGGCTGTGACCACCTTCAAAAAGTTTTAGTGGTCAAATAATTGTACCTTTCAGAAAAAGTAATTAACTTAAAATATACTATTGAGATATAAATATATTAAATTACCTATTCTTTTTAGCATAATTAAGTTATTTCTTATAATAGTCAAGTTTAAAATTATTAAATTGTTACAACTATTAATTAATTATACTTCCACTAGCATCGTATAAAAAATAATTAACTCGTAAATAGTTCATAAATAAATCTAACTAATAATTTTCTTATTAATCCACATAATACGATATTTGATTTAGGATATTATATATATATATATAACTCCTATTCATTCAAAATTATGAAGGTATATATATATATATATATATATATATATATATATATATATATATATATATATATATATATATATATATATATATATATATATATATATATATATATATATATATATATATATATATATATATATATATATATATATATATATATATATATATATATATATATATATATATATATATATATATATATATATAACTCCTATTCATTCAAAATTATGAAGGTGTAAGTTAATAAAGTATAATTTTTTATTTAGACTAAAAATCTAATATTTTTTAAAATTACTATTTTAATAAAAGAGTGTTATTGTAGGATGGTGATATATATAGTTCAAATGTATGCGTTAATTGAGCTAATAAGTGTAAATAAACAATTTACACATTTTTATTTAGATTAAAAAACAAATATTTTCTATTATAACAACTATTTGAAGATGTGGGTATTATGTAATTTAATTTTATTTGTTTAAAGTTGAATAATTTAAATTAAAAAGAAAATGTAGACTGTAAGGCAAAGATTAAGGGTGGTAAAACGGGCTGTGACCTGTTAGACTATCTGCGCATGTGTCAAAAAATGATGAGTTGGGTTAAGATTTTGTATCTGTGTCGTAAATGTGCCTTAAAATCTTTGTTGATGAAGAGAAAGAAAAATATATTTTGGAGATTGTATTAACCGTGAAAATCGAAAGTTTTAGAAAGTCGGACGAAAAGTCGAGAAAAAATCGGTCGGTGAATAGTTTTGTCCGTACGGGTGAATAGTGTTATCCGTACGGATGAATAGTGACGTTTGTACGGTGAATAGTTTTGTCCGTACGAGGATAATATTTTCGAGTTTTCGGGGCTTTTTTCGATTCAGTCCATGAATCCATGTGATGTTGGGCTTTGTTTGTTGGGTATTTGCTATTATAAATATGTATCTCATATATGCTTGGTGTGTGACAATCTTAGAGTTTACACCAACAAGGGAGACCAAAGGTTTAAAGGTATAACATAAGATTTCAGCTATTCACACAAAAAAATCTTGGATTACACCTTAGTGTGAGGGCAAAATCCTCATATACTATACATACGTGTGTTTCGATGATGTCAAAACGCAATCACATGGAAGAATCGATACTTGGCACTATCACCACAGGGCATATGCATATCATATCTCTTATGTCTTTCTTGCTTGCATGTTATGTCAATCAAACTAGCGATATTTGAGTCAAACATCATTGGTAGATTATTGGTTGAGTCTAGAAGTGTCAAAATCATAAAAATAGACATTTTTTGCAAAATACAAGGGCTTGAGTCGACCACTCCTTGTGCTCCGGTCGACTCATAGAAGGTGTCTAGAAAGTGGATTTTCCACGGGTTGGCGCATGCCGACCTGTGGTCGACGCATACTGATGATATTTTCTGTTTGTCTAAAATTGCAAACTTTGCATCGACCATAGTCCTGTTTTCGTCGACACATAGCTTGTCACGTAGCCTAATTTGTTTTGTCTGGGGAGTTCCGGTCGACCACTTCTTCGTGTTTTGTCGACCGTTCGCTATGTTTTCTGCATAATATCAGTCTTTCTACTTATTTCGAAAAACAGTTTTGTCTGTTACTTTTTGGCATACTATAAATAGAAATTGGCTCTTTTATTCATCAGCAATTGAAACATTTGAATCAATTGAAAACAAGAAAAGTGAAAGAGGTGCCATTTGTTCTCATAATATTCATCTTCTACATTTCATACCACAATAATTACACACAATCATTATGAAATGTTTGAAGTGATAACGTCCGAAGCCGTTGATTGAGAATCCGGTTCGGCTTGAATTTTTGGCAGGGTTTTCTCGAATAAAACCTTGAGGGTTTTTTCCTCCAAGATTCGATGAATTTGGTTTTTTTTATACGAATCTTCTCAACATACATTCAACTGAGCAAAGGTGATCAAGGAGCAGTGGGTTCCGTTGATCTAGTAGCGGGAATCAGTGAAGTGTGGAAGAGAGGTTCAGGTTCGATTGACGAGTGTTTGATATCAGCCGGGCTGGGGTTTGAACACGCAAGGTTGTTCAACAAAGGAGCTGTAATCGGAGGTTCAACACAAGCAATTGAAGGACTTGATTCAACTCGAATCAAGGGACAAGAAGAGAAAACACATTCAACAACAAGGGAGTTTTGTTTGTTCATTTGCTATTTCATTCTTGTAAAAACGATTCAACAATAGGTGACATATATATTATATGATCTCAATTCTATTGTTAGAATTGAGAGCAGACGTACCCCGAAGCTAGGACGGAGGGGGAACTGCCTCAACAAATCTTTGTGCTTTTTAATTTCCGAATATTCATTTTGCTTAATATTTGAGTGATTTTCGTACACACAAGTTTATCAAATTAAGGATTGTTTTTGAGTAAGTGCTAAAGTAATTTTGACTACTAGTACAATAGTTTATTGTACAAGGAAACCATAGTTACTTACTCAAAGCCAAACTCACTTGGAGTGCTTCGCACACCAAATGTTTGATAAATTGTCTGAACCAAAATTCTCTTGTGTTGTCCACTAAATTTGTTGGCATTTTGGAGCATTGGAACTAGTCATACCAAGTAATGATATAAATCAATTGATAGTGTGACTAGTGTGGTGATTCTCTTTGCTCATTATCATATCCATAGGCTAGACGCATATCCGGTCTTCTAATAACGGTTCGTTATAGACGGTAATTTTTCCACGACCGCTTCCGCAACTTAAACAATTTTTTAAATCAATTTTATTGGTAGCGCCGACTGATTTTTTAATTGGGATCTATTCAACCCCCCTTCTAGATCCGCATCATCGTCTAACATGTGGATTTTAGTGATTCATATATTGAGAGTTGGAGAGGTAGGAAACACTTGGGTAGAAAATAAAGTTGTTCTTGGGTGCCTTCAGGGTTGTTCTTGGGAACCTGAAGGAAAAAGCTATTTTCTGGTAACTCATCTGTAATCTCTTGTAAAAATTTCTGAGTATAGTGAATTGGAAAGCTGCTCTCTCCCCTAGAGTAGATCGTTTGATCAAACTGGGTAAACAAACCTTCAGTTTTTTCTTGCCTTATTCTGTTATATTATTTGTGTACGGATTATTATTGCTGAAGACCATTTATTTTGGTTGCTATTGTTCTTTACCTCACAAATTGATATTGAATTTTATCGTAATTCACGACAAGATTCACAACAAGTGGTGCAGTGAGCGTGGAGCAAAGAGATATTATTGACAAGTGAGCACCATGGTTAGTAGATGACAGATCGAGAAATTTTCCGGTAACAACGACTTCGGGTTGTGGAAAATTAATATGCAAGCAATTTTAATTCAATAGAAGTGTATCGATGCTTTGAAGAGTGAAACATTGATGCCTGCAGGGCTTACACAGGTACAGAAGACCAAGATGGTGGATAAGGCCAGAAGTGCCATTATCTTGTGCCTCGGGAATAAATTTCTAAGAGAAGTCGCCAGGGAGATAACTGCGGTTGCTATGTGAGCAAAACTTGAATCATTGTATATGACAAAGTCTTTGGCTGACAGGTTGTATCTGAAACAATAACTCTATTCATTCTGAATGGTGGAGCACAAATCCATAGTTGAGCAGCTCACATAATTTCACAATATTATTGATGATCTTGAGAATATTGAAGTGAAGATTAACGATGAGGACAAGGATTTTCTCTTGTTGAGTTCATTACCCAGACCCTTTGAGCACTTTAAGGATTTCCTTTTTTATGGTAAGGAAGGTACTATTACTTTGGATGAAGTCCAGACGGCGGTGAAATCCAAAGAATTTTTAAAGTCGAAAGATTTGAATATTGAAGATAGTGGTGAAGGCTTAAATGTGTCAAGAGGAGGAGGTGAGCGTAAAAGAGTGTCCAAATCAAAGAGGTCTGACAAGTCAAAGGTAAAATGTTTTAATTGTCAAAAAATCGGTCACTTTACAAGGGATTGTCCTGAAAGAAAGGTCAATGAAGATTCTGTTCAAGCTGTAGTTGCATTGGGTGAGAAAATTTATGAGGATGCCGAAGCACTAGTAGCATCGAGTTTGGAAACTGAAGATAGTTTGGTCATTGACTCAAGTTGCTCTTGTGACATGTGTCTAAGAATAGAATACTTTGAAACTTTGAAGATGGTGCAAGATGGAGTAGTTCGCCTTGGTAATAATAAGGCATGCAAGGTTCATGGTATTGGTACAATCAGATTTAAAATGTTTAATGATCATGAACTTCTTATTCACAATGTGAGGTATGTTTCAGAACTCAAGCGAAATTTGTTATCTATAAGTATGTTTGATGATCTAAGCTATTGTACTAGAGTTGAACATGGAGTGTTGAAGATTTCGCGTGATGAATTGATTATTGCTAAAGGGTCTAAAATTCGTGGTCTATATATTTTAGAAGGTTGAAATGTTATTATTCATTCATTGTTAACTAGTGGAGGCTTTAATGACAAGGAAGAGCTATGAGATTTGAGTTTAAGGCGTTATGAATTCCTTGAGAAAGTTTCAAAAGAGTACAATGAATTTCGCATAGATCAAGGGATAAAAATGCATGTTACCGCTGAGTTGTTATTGAGTTTTTGGGGAAGAGCTGAGGTTAAAACAACTTACTTCGTTGGTAGATAATTTCTTTAGAAGAAGAATAGTGAAAACCAAGGGAGAAACCTAGGAGAAAGTATAACGGAGAAAACTCAGTTTGATATGGAGTTTCCTACTATGGATGCTAGCAGTAGTGAGGAAACAGTTACAAAGATCTCTATTATCATTTGACTTACGATAAGGTAAGGAGGGTTATTGTAGCATCTCAAAGGGACGGTTATGATAGCCTTGGATATTATGTTTTTAATGTGGTTGAAGGACTGCAAAATAAAAGAAGAAAAGCCTTCAGGGAGACATTTGAAAATAAGTGGAGTCAAGGGTGGTTAAAAAATCATACTTGTAGGCTTGTTAAATTACCTAGACAAAAAAGGGTGATTGGGAATAAGTAGATTCAAGTTATGAGATCAAGATTCAAGGGTTGCTTGAATTTGATCAAAGTTATTGATTAAAGTTTTAACTTGGTAGAGGGCAACAATGTTGTTGATTGTTAAATTGGGATCAACACGGTTTAAAGTCAAGGTGGAGATTGTTGTAAATGTGCCTTAAAACCTTTGTTGATGAAGAGAAAGAAAACATATTTTGGAGATTTCATTTACCGTGAAAATCAGAAGTTTTGGAAAGTCAGACGAAAAGTTGAGAAAAAAAGGAAAAAAAAATCGATCGATGAATAGTGATGTCCGTACGGGGTGAATAATGATGTTCGTATGGATGAATAGTGGCGTCCGTATGGTGAATAGTGTTGTCCGTACGGGGATAGTATTTTCGAGTTTTCGGGTTTTTTCGATTCGATCCATGGATCCATGTGATTTTGGGCTTTGTTTGTTGGGTATTTGCTAATATGTATCTCTTATATGCTTGGTGTGTTACAATCTTAGAGTTTACACCAATAAGGGAGACCAAAGGTTTAAAGGTATATCATAGGATTTCAACTATGCACACAAAAATCTTAGATTGCACCTTGGATTTGAGTGATTCATATATTGAGAGTTGGAGAGATAGGGAAATTCTTGGGTAGAAAATAGGGTTGTTCTTGGGCGTCTTCAGGGTTGTTCTAAGGAACCTGAAGGCGAAGGCTATTTCCTTGTAACTCATCTGTAATCTCTTGTAAAATCTTTCTGAATATAGTGAATTGGAGAGTTGTCCTCTATCCCAGAGTAGATCGTTTGATCAAACTGGGTAAATAAACTTTCAGTTTTTTCTTGCCTTATTCTGTTATATTATCTTTGTACGGATTATTATTGCTGAAAACCATTTATTTTGGTTGCTATTGTTCTTTGCCTCACAAATTGATATTGAATTTTATCGCAATTCACAACAGTCCGCCTATCCGCTCAATCCGCCCCGCTTTAAGCCCTTTATGTCTTAAGCCCGTAAAAAAAATGAGACAGGTTGGTCCGCCAGCCCGCTAACCTAGTTATCAAACATTCAAAATATTTATTTCGGTTAGTTGAAAGTTAATACTTGAACTATAATTTTAGAATATTTGTTGATAATTCTATTTTATACATTTATTTGTGAATATATGCAATATTTTTTAAGTAAAATTGGTTAAAAAGATGTTTTATAAAAAATTATTCTAAAAAATAAGTGAAAAATCTAATTGAAATGTAAAAATAAGTCTATTAATCTATTAAAAAATGAAGAAAACAAAAAAAATAAAAAATAGGCGACAAGTCTGACGCCTGCCAACTCGCCACTTTAGCGGGGCTAGTTAGATTTTTAAGTCCAATTTCACTTAGCGGACTTACCCACCCCGCCCTCTTTCTTGACGGGTTTAAGGCGTAACGGACGATCCGTTTTACCATTCTTAAATACAGTATATCAATTTACATGTGTCTTATTTTATTTTTTAATGAACACACACACACACACACACACATATATATATATATATATATATATATATATATATATATATATATATATATATATATATATATATATATATATATATATATATATATATATATATATATATATATATTCTGAGTGCAATGATTTATATATATATATATATATATATATATTAAAAAATCATTATATAATAATTTTTATTCTTAATGAATATATATATTAAAAATTATATATATTAAAAATTGCGTGCAATGATTTTTTTATCAATCAAATAATTGAATTTTAATAATTATATCATGCATAAAATTTTATAGTTTCCACAAATTTATAGAAAAATGATAAATTCTACTAATAATTATCATTTGAAACTTGGATATGAAATAATTAAAAAAAAGTTAATTTTTTAATTTTTTAAAAGTTAAATTTTTATTATAATATAGATTTTTAACTTTATATTTCTTAATATGTATCATTAGGACACAATATCACATTGCACCAACAAGTCAGAGTGGTACGATTTGAAGCACAAATTAACAATTCAATTATAAAAAAATAAATGTGCACATGAACATATTGGAGTGACGGGATTTGAAGGCTTCCAGGTCAGCAACATTGCAAAATCGTGTGCACATAAATATATTGGAGCAGCGAGATCTAAAGACTTCCAGGACAACAACATTTCAAAATCACAGCGTTCCACAAGGGTAGAGCAGCGTGATTTTGCAAAATTAATTTTTTTTAATGAATATTAAGAGGAGAGGAGATTTTCACTTTTGCAAAATTAATTTTTTTTAATGAATATTAAGAGGAGAGGAGATTTTCACTAGACTTTTTTTTCTAGAGCAACACCTTTGTGAGAGACACACCACATACTTACCCAAAACCTTAAGGTTTTAGGTGGATATGTGGTGTGTCTCTCACAAAGGTGTTGCTCAAGAAAGAAAACTCCCACTATGTTCAATGCTCCATAGTGAAAATCTTCCCCTAACAGTGATATCATAAGCCTTCGGTTCATATTCATTTACATATATAAATGAGAGAGAAAAAAATGACACATACTCTCCACCATTTATTTTAAAATCTAATGGTTCAGATTCATTATCACGTTCTCACATAACAATGACATTTTCATAAAATACATTATATATATATATATATATATATATATATATATATATATATATATATATATATATATATATATATATATATATATATATATATATATATATATATATATATATATATATATATATATATATATATATATATATATATATATATATATATATATATATATTCTTTTAAATTAAATATATATTTGATTAAAATTTCTTCCTTCTTCTTCTCTTCTATCCCGTTATAATAATTCATCTCACCTCTCTGATAAATAAATAAAACCTAATACTTCATCATAAGAATTTTAATACTGATACTACTATTATTGTCACTAATATATATATATATATATATATATATATATATATATATATATATATATATATATATATATATATATATATATATATATATATATATATATATATATATATATATATATATATATATATATATAACTTTTGTAATTTATATATATATATATATATATATATATATATATATATATATATATATATATATATATATATATATATATATATATATATATATATATATAAATTACAAAAGTTAATAAAATTAATAGTTTATATTATTATGATGTATTTATTGTTGATGGTAAAAATGAAGTCAACATAAATAGAGATATATTTGTAAGGAGATAATTAATACAGTTAAAAATTACTTCTAAAAAAATACAGTTAAAAATCTAAAATTATTTTATGGAAAAAACAAAGTATTTCTCAGCAAATCTTATATATGAGAATGAAATAATTATCTTCTACTTCATTTATACAAGTTTGTTAATATATATGAAATCAGCAATTTAGTCACTCGTTTAAATTTGGAGGGAGTAACAATTTCGAATATTTTTCAAGAAAAGTAATACTAGTGTTTGAGTATATTCTTCATAACAAATTCAACTCAATACTATACATTTTGACCAAATAACGAGAGATGAAAATGAAGTGTTTGACCGAACATTCATACCCATCTGTATATTTGGGCCACCCATGTGCAAATTAAATTAGACCAACAGCATTTGAAAAAAACTACGTTTATTAGAAATAATTATATATTTGTATTGAAGTAATAAATATTTTATATTTTTAACGGAAAAAAGTTATCTTTTACTTTTTAAATGAATAATTATATATATTTAATTTCTATATACTAATTTATAAAAAAAAAAATTAAGAAAGTATATTTTATTTTAAATTAATTATTAATTAATAAATTTAAAATTTAAAAGATTAGATGAAACTAGGTTTCCTCTCACCATGAAATCTTCCCCATTTTTTCGGTCCATTTGGTGTTCTTGTTTGGATTCTGAGTTAATTTCGCTGTATGTGTGCTTCTGATTTGATCTAAGGGTGTTTTTTCATTGGCATTCAACAATGTCTTTTGGATCAGCAAGAATATATTTTGTGTTTGTCTAAGTTTGATGAGCGAGTTGTTGCTCAAACATGAGATGGAGGCTAATAGTTTACAATGTCAATCAGGATGTTATGACATTGTACAACTGAATTGTACTATGACAAGCTGCTCACAATAAGAAGCTTCAAGGATTCTCCCTGTACAGTTGGACAACATCGTTGTGACTAGTCATCATATTGTCAGCAGTGTTTTGGGAGTTTCTGTTAATGAAGAGTTATAGCATCTACAGTTTAGGTGACATGAAACACATTTTCTTTTGTTGGTGGATGTGTATCTCAAGAAAAACGGTTTTTCAATGACATGGAAAGTGTCATTTCAAATACTGCAATCAAAGTTAGAAAGCGAAAAAGGAGAATAACTCAGTTACCCAGTAAAATTTCCCTTCGTTCCACAATCCTATTCTTGATTGTTCAGGCGTTATACACAAGACTGTTATTGTTTGTTTCAAAAATTACAGTTTCAGCCGTGTACCCTATCGTGTTTCAACATGAGCCAAAATTCCAAAGCTACTGATGCTACAAAGGACGGTGTGTTGGATTCCATGAATGATAAGAGCGCTACTTCGAAGAAGGTTGAGTCTAAAGTTGGAACATCTGCTGCCTCATCTACTGAAGCATCTAGGACAAGGAAGACATCTGTGATAACAATGAGGTCCTTCAAGAAAAATCATAACTCTGGTGGAATGGATTGCCGACTCCAGAGCTGAAGCCTTCTTTTGTTTTTTTGTTTTTGTTTTGATGTTTGTGTTGTAATAATTCCTTGACAATTTTTACTTCCATCTGTTTCGTTGTTGTTAGTATTGTTTGTAGCCTTTTGCTACTGTGTGATTCCATTTGTTTTTGTTTACATTTACTCTGATTTTTTTGTGTCTGTTTCTGATGTTAGATCAGATGTCATGACTTCATGTCATGTGTTGTGTTTTACTACTGTATAGTGTAGCGGGGAAATTTGTGAGTGTAAGCTATTAATTAACTTAACTCAAAATGCAAGAGTCGTCACTGTACTTTTATTTTATCTAAAAGAAAAGGAAAAAGGGCGAACAAAACCTAAACAAATTCTAAAACAAGAACAAGCAGAGAATGGGTAAGGGGGTTGGTTACGCTAAGGGAAGGTGCTAGCACCTAAATCGTCTATAGTACTCTATAGGAACCCTTTGAAATATCTACGCTTTTTGATTTGAAAAGGTTTGTTTGAAAGGAGATTGGAGAGATGAGAAAGAGAAGTATTTTTTAATATTTTTGTGTTTTGAGAGACTTATCGCCTCATGTCTACGTACCCACAAAGTGAAATATAGGATCAAAACCCCGTAGTTCGTGGTACAAATGACAAAAATGGTTTTTTTATTGATTTTTAAATGTAAAGACAAGTCGTCATTTTAAGGAGAAAACTACGACTAGTCACCACAAGTATAAGACAACATTTGCATCATCTAAAGATGAAGAAATTTGCTTGGATTAAAATCAACAAGTCTATCACTCAACATCTAAGTGAAAAATATCAACATCTTAAATACTATGGGGAATAGGAGAATTACATCTCAACTATGAAAATGACTCATGTCTAAAGTTTTAAAAGAAAAAGTGCACAAAGACACAAAAAGTTTGAATGAGTTTTTGTATTTTTTTATGTTTTTTTGAAAAGGTCAAAGTATGATTGACATTTATTAAAGAAAACAAAGTTTGAAAATTACTTGACCGAAGTCAAGGTTTATTATGAAAGAGGTTTAACTTTGAAAACAAGAAGGTTTTGAAAAAGGGAGATATTGAAAATTGAAGAAGGGGTGGAGAAGAAGTGACTATCCTAGAACTTAAAATAAAAGTTAGAGACAAGAAAGATCTAACCCAAAAGATAGAAAACTTCATAGAAAGCCAAATAATAATTCCTTCCACCGTGAGCATAAGCCAATAAGCAAAGCCAAATAAAGGGCAAGATCTTAAATCCATAATAATCCAAGCATAGGGAAGGAGTCATAATTTTAAACCAAGTCCAAGAATAATCCAAGAATTCTAAGGTCTAGGTCCATCCTCAAGCATAACCACAAGATTTAAGAGAACCAAATTTTTATAGATTTAATCCTTTATTAATGTCTTTTGAACAAAATATGGTCCAAATGGACAAAGGAAAAAAAAGAAGAAGTATAAACAATAATATGATATGATATGATAAAAATAAAAGCGTAAAAGTAAAAAGGTAGGGACCGAGAAGGAAACATAAACAAAATTAGTACAATAATATGGTTAGTATAATGTACATAATAGTATTATCAATCTTCATGAAGCATAAATTGTCAAATTTTATGGAGAATACTCGACTAATCATCCACAAAAATGAAAATAAGGTCTCATACATTACCATGGGGAGGACTTCAACTCGGATAAAATCAACGAGAATGTCAACTAACCCCCACGGGTAACAAAAGATCCAATTATTTCAAACTACGTTATGGAGAATAGGAGAATAACATTTCGCTTACAAAATTGACTTAGTTCCAATCTAGGGATGATTTAGTGCTATGTTAAGCAATTCTAATCAGGCTTATGTAGAAGTCACGACTATCTGAGGCCGATCAATAATAATGTTTGTGCTAATGTATACTAGAGAGACGATATGTAGATCATCCTTCGAAAGCAATACCGCACGAAAAAAAGGTAACGATCTCATCTTCATCAAGAACTTGAAACAAGTTCCAATGATATTGAAGATTCTCATTGATCAAAAGAAAAAAAGAGAACAGGGGAGAAGGGAAACCAAATTGAATTACAAAATTTGGATTATTCCATCTTTAAGTTCCATCACTCTTCTTGGTGGATTAAGGCACTAAATCTATCACTAATTCAATGCACCTAAAATGAATCCAATTATCCACTTAAAGATAGATTTGAACTAATGAAGGTTTATCCAACCTTATCAACATCCAAAGTCCATGAAATTTAAAGAGAAATTTGATCAACAAACATCAAAATTCAAGGAAAAGCAAAAGGAAATGGAAGAAAGAAGAAAAGAAAGCAAAATAGTCCCAAAACAAGGCCAAAAACAGCTACTGCCATTGTGTTAATCGATTAACCTACTGGTGTTAATCGATTAACACAACAAAAATGCAAATCCTTTGCACAACTTTAATTATTTAATCGATTAACAACAGGTGGTTAATCGATTAACACTGTTACAGAAGTGAAAAACAGTTTGAAAAATTGCAAAATCCTTGATCAATCATTTCTTCAAACACCTCATGATCAAGGATGCAATTGTGCACGAAAATTCAAGTAAAACAACAGAAAATAACACCAATAAAACATAATTTACAAGATCCAAAGATCAAGCAACAAGAATCAAACATAGATGACATTATAAAAGATGGATCAAACACAACAATGGTGGAACAAGGGTTTACCATTTCAAAATATGAAAATGCTTCAAATCAATTCCAAGAACCACACTCCAAAGCCTTGATCTAAAGAGTTTGATGATGAAGAAGTGTTTGAATGGAGGTTTTAGCTCAAAGGTTAGTAAGCTTCAATGAAAAGCTTACTAACTTTTAATGGAAGGAAGAGCTTTACTGAATTTGGTGGTTGAAGGAAATTGAGAGAATGAGAAGGAATTTTGACAAGGTGAATTTGGCTCTCAAAAGCTTGAAGAATGAATGAAATAAGACCTCTATTTATAGAACTTAGGCTTGCAAATTTTGGTGGTTTGAAATTTGGTTTGAAATTTGATATAGGTTTGGAATTTGAATTTTGAGGCAAAGTCAAGATCAAGTGGTGATTAATGAAGGTGTATGATGAGAATTAATTATGATGAAGTAGGGGAATTAAAATAAGGTGATCTAGAATATTCTCATGATGAAACAAGTGAATTTTGGTGCCAAAATGCTGCAGAATTTGAATTTAGCTATTTTTTCACAAAAAACGCACTAGTTAATCGATTAACCATTTCATGTATAAATAGGTTAATCGATTAACACAGTAAAAAGTGAGAAAAATAGCTTTTTGCTGTGTTGTCTTGGCTCTGGCTTGATTCTTTTGACTTGTCAAAGAAGACATAGAAATAAACACATGAATCTTAGAATCTTTTGAGCAAAAAATAATCAAATCTTCGGAAACTCTTGATCAAATGATTTTTGAACTGTTTGTAGATCAACTTTGGATTTTTTTAGATGAATTTCAATCGAGCTGAGGAACTGATATTTGATGTTCTTGATTCTAAACCTCTTCCTGAAAAATGAGTTAGTAAAATAAAAAACAAACATATTTTTGGTATTTTGATTAGGGCTAGTAAACATAAACAATCAAATAAAAGAAAACAAAGAAAAAACGTAGGTGCTTGGTGATCTTGCTTGTGATGCAGGGTGAAAATGATATGTGGGATCTTAGGGGTAAAAATTAAGGTATTACACTTAGGAAGAGTAGTTTTTGTTGTTTTGTTGTTGGGCTGAATGTATCTATTTAGGGGGAGCATGATAATCTGTCATGCTTGTGTTGCTGCCACTGAGGTGAGATCACACGTCTTGACATGTTGTGGTTATGGAGAACCTTGGATGCTCTATGGTAATTTATTACTCTGAGTAATATGTGTGACTTTTGTTGTATGTTTTTCTAATATGCGTGACTTATGCTGTATGCATTTCTAATGCATGAACTTGGATAGTTCATGCTTATCTGTCTTGTGCTTTGGGTTTTTCCCTTGAGAGGGATGTGTGAACTGAGGCAGTTGAGGTTTGGATGTCAGGTGATTTGGGTTTTCCCCTTCAGAGGGAGTATTGGGTATTTGTGACAGGGGGAGAAATGGACTTGTCTGAGGCTGCTGTGTTAAAGTTGTGATGTCATACCACATGTCCTGACATTTGATTTGAAGATTGAAGTAGCTGTAACCTCTAATGGTATGTAGCTGCACTTTATATCTGATATCTTTTTGTTTGCAGGTTTTGTGGTATTATTCATCTTCTCCAGAATTGTTGTGCAAAGGTTGTTTTAGCCAAAATTTTCCAAAGGGGGAGATTATAAGTTCTGTGACTTTTTGGATTGACTGCATTTTGGTAAAACAACATGCTGTTAGCAAGATGTTGAACCAGATGTTCTGCCATGACAGTCAGACATCATGTTCTGTATGATATCGTGACATGTTCCATGACATGTTATACCAGAAAGTTAGGACATGACTATTTTGGTATTTTTAGTGTGATTTTTGAGTGTGTTTTGATTCACACATATGCGATATCCAAGGAAGGATATTTTGGGAACTTCTGTTTTGACAAATTGTGATGGTTTTCTGAAAAAGGATCGTTGAGACTTTTTAGGAAACTTTGTATTTTGTTCCTATTTTTGTGCAGGAGATTATGCTTATTATTCCAAGTTGATTCCTGATGAATTGCGCATCAAGAGCCTAAGCCCACTAGGTCTGAAGACTATTTAAAGAAGACCTAAACCTAATGTATCTCACGATTTTTACTTTTGTAAAATAAGGGGAGGTTTTGTAGTGTTAGGTTTGAGAGTCTCTTGCGTTAATTGTATGCCACCCTTGTATCTTTTGATACATTATGGTAGACTAATTTTGTATTGGTAATTGTCCACGATAAGCTTGTAAGCAAGAGTGTATTGTTCTTGGTTGAAGTTTTTAAGTAAAACTGAGTATTATAGTTGGAAGAGTGTTCTTCTTCTTTTTGGTTTCTCGAGGTATTATCACTGAGACTGTGACTGATTAGGAAGTGAGAGGGGGATCTCATATCTAGAGGGTTTCTAGGTAGAAGTTGCACAAGGTAGTGATTAGGCGAGAAGTTGTAAACGAGAGAGTTTAGCTTTGAACTAATGCTATCATAATGAATTTCCTTCCTGACTTGTATACCCCTAGATGTAGGTGATGTTGCACCTATTAGAATATTAATAGTAATTCATATTTATTTAGTTGTACTATTTTCTTAGCCCCTAAGTTTGTTAGAGGGTATTTTAGTATTTTATCTTATTCTAGTAACCCTAGTTTTAGCTTATAAATAGGGTGACAATCATTGTAACTTTTAATCATGTTTTTCTGCCGTCATTCTTAATAGAATATTTCTACCTTTTCATCATTTATTCTACCTTTGCACCAACAATTGGTATCAGGGCTCCGGTTCAGATTCATTGGGAAACACGGGAAACACGAGTGAACGTGAGGTCTTGTGTGTTTGATTTTGATTCTTAGATTCGTGTTGAATCTTGAACAAAATCTGATCAGAATTTTATTCATTGGGTTGGGAAACACTGTGTGAGAAACATTGAGTGTATTGTGCAAGGTGAAGATGAACGGAAACGGCAACATGAACACCAAGCTTCCAGTATTTGACGGTAAAAATTGGAATCGTTGGATGATCCAAATGCGTGTACTGTTTGGTGCTCAAGATGTTTTAGATCTTGTCACTGATGGTTATGTTCCGGTAGCAGCAGATGCAACAGATGAACAGAAAAACGCGCAGAAGGAAGTAAGGAGGAAGGATCATAAAGCATTATTCTTTATTCATCAATGTGTTGATGTAAATGTGTTTGAGAAGATTGCAGATTCAACGACAACAAAGGTTGCGTGGGACACACTGGTTAGATGTTATGGTGGTGACGCATCAGTGAAGAAGGTGAAGCTTCAGTCCTTGAGAAAGCAATATGAGAATCTCAACATGAAGAATAATGAGAAAGTTTCTGAATACATCTCCAGAGTGATTCTGATCACTAATGAGATGAAGGCGTGTGGAGAAACTCTTTCTGAAGAAACAATCATGGAGAAGGTATTGAGATCCCTTACCTCTCAATTTGATTACATTGTGGTAGCAATAGAACATTCCAAAGATCTTTGTACCATGAGAATTGAAGAGCTGCAGAGCAGTTTAGAAGCGCAAGAGTTGCGTTTGACTGAGAGAACTTCTGAAAGGGAAGTAGAGCAGCAGGCTCTGAAAGCAACTTCTGATAGGAGGTATCAGAAGCAGACAGAAGCCAAGAGAAGATCTGATGGTGGTCAGAAGTCAGAAAGCTCAATCTCTGATAGGCAAAAGAATGCTCAGAAGGGATAAGAGAAGTATGACAAGAAGAAGATCCAATGTTACTGTTGTAAGAAGTTTGGTCACTTTTCTAGAGATTGTTGGTCAAACAAGGAGAAGAAATCAGAAGAAGCAAATATAGCCAGAAGTTCTGATGACGAATTTGTGCTATTGATGGCCTCTGAATCTGATGATCTGACAGACTGGTGGTATATGGACACTGGCTGTTCAAATCATCTTACTGGAAACAAGAAATGGCTGGTTGACTTTGACTCTGAAAAGAGGACAAAGATCAGATGTGCTGATGACAAATATCTTAATGCAGAAGGTATGGGAAATGTCAGAGTGACTCTGAACAATGGGAAAACAACATTGATTCAGAACGTGTGGTATGTACCTGGCATCAGAAGCAATCTGATGAGTGTGGGACAATTAATAGAGAAAGGTTTTTCAGTTACCATGAAGGACAATCTTCTAAAGTTGTATGACTGCAATCAGAAGTTGATTATGGAGTCAGAACAGGGAAGGAATAGAACATTCAAGGTGAATGTCAGAACTGCAGACTCAGAATGTCTTAGTGCAACATGTGCTGAGAAGGAGAGTGAGCTGTGGCACAGAAGATTTGGTCATTTGAATTTCAGAAGCCTAAAACATCTGAATTCAAAGAAGCTGGTACATGGAATTCCTGCAATTAAGAAGCCTGAGAAGTCATGCAAAGTTTGCATGGAAGGAAAACAACCATGTTTGCCATTTGCGTCAGAAGTTGCTCCAAGAGCAAAACATGCCTTGGGAGTTGTACATTCTGATGTGTGTGGTCCATTTCCAGTAGCATCAATTGGAGGGAATAAGTACTTTGTGTTGTTTGTTGATGAATTCACAAGAATGACATGGGTATCCCTTATTAAATTTAAACATGAGGTGTTTGATGAATTCAAGAAGTTCAGAATGAAGGCTGAGAATCAGAGTGGTCAGAAGTTGAAGATTGTTAGAACTGATGGTGGAGGTGAGTATAACTCCAAAGAGTTCCAGAAGTTCTGTGAGAAGAATGGAATTGAGCATGAGGTTACTGCTCCTTATACCCCTCAACACAATGGTCTTGCTGAAAGAAGAAACCGTACTTTGCTTGATATGGTGAGAAGCATGATAAAGGAGAAGAAGCTTCCTCAGAAGCTCTGGGGAGAAGCTGTTGCCACTGCAACGTATGTAATCAACAGATGTCCTACGAAGAAGTTGAAGGAAATAGTTCCTATGCAGAAGTGGACTGGAGACAAGCAAAGTGTTAGTCATCTGAAGGTGTTTGGTTTTGTTTGCTATAAACATGTTCCAGAAGCCAGAAGACAGAAGCTGGATGATAGAAGCAAAGTGATGATTCTGATAGGGTACCACAGTACAGGTGCATACAAGCTCTATTGTCCAGAAACCAATAAAATTGAATTCAGCAGAGATGTGATTGTGAATGAATCAGAAGTTTGGAATTGGGATAAGTCTCAATCTGATTTTGATGTTAGAACTTCTGAAGAAAGGTCAGAGTTAAGAATTTCTGAAGTTGAAGTAAACTCTGACATTGATTCTGACTCTGATAGTGATTCTGACTCTGGAGAAGACTCAGAAGATGAAGGTGACTCTGATGATCCAGACTCTGATGGTAATCCAGATTCTGGTGGAAATTCAGACTCTGAAGATGGCCAAGACTCTGAAAATATGCCAGATATTGAAGATGGTCAAAGCTCTAGAGGAAGTCAACCATCTGAAGCTGGAAGCTCTGAAGCTCAAGACTTTGAACAAGTTCAGAGACCACAAAGAATCAGAAGCGTTCCCAGAAGATTTGCAGAATTTGACATGCTGCAAGACACTGAAGTAGACTCTGAAGGAGAAGTTATTCAGTGTGCCATGTTAGTAGACTCTGAACCTATAAGTACAGAGGAGGCTCTTAAGCAGAAGCTCTGGCTGAAGGCCATGAAAGAAGAACTTGATGCTATAGAGAGAAACAAGACTTGGAAGCTGACAAAACTTCCAAAAGACAAGAAAGCCATCAGCGTCAGATGGGTTTTCAAGCAGAAGTTAAAGCCAGATGGCTCAATTGGCAAACATAAAGCAAGGTTGGTAGCCAGAGGATTTCTACAAAAACCTGGGCTGGATTACTCTGAAGTGTTTGCACCTGTAGCAAGACATGAAACAATCAGAATGGTGATTGCAATAGCTGCTAACAGGAATTGGCCTCTGATGCATTTAGATGTAAAATCTGCATTTCTGAACGGTCCATTAGAAGAAGAAGTTTACGTGTCACAACCTCCTGGATTTGTGAAAAAGAATCAGGAAAGGATGGTGTACAGATTATACAAAGCTCTATATGGATTGAAACAAGCGCCCAGAGCTTGGAATCAGAAGATTGATTCATTTTTCAAGAAGCAAGGCTTTCAGAAATGTGAGATGGAGTACGGTGTCTATGTTCAGCATACTTCTGAAGGCAATATGACTCTGGTATGTTTATATGTGGATGATATACTATTAACTGGAAGTTCTGAACAGGAGATAGCCAAGTTCAAGAAGGTTCTAATGAATGAATTTGAAATGACTGATCTAGGCAAAATGACATACTTTCTAGGGATGGAGTTCAGATATTCTGAGAAAGGTATCATTTTGCATCAACTCAAGTATGAATTAGAACTTCTGAAGAGATTTGATCTAAAGAATTGTAAGATGACTGTCACACCTTCTGATACAAATAAGAAACTGGATTCAGACTCTGAAGGAAAGGATGTGGACGCTACAACCTTCAAACAGTTGGTTGGTTCTCTGAGGTATCTGTGCAATACCAGACCTGATATTTGCTACTCAGTTGGGATGGTTAGTAGGTTCATGAGTAAACCTAAGTGGTCCCATTATCAAGTTGCTGTCAGGATTCTGAGGTATATCAAAGGAACTCTGAAGTATGGAGTGTTATTTCCCTCTGGAGGAAATAATGAGTCAGAACTTCTGAGTTATTCAGACTCTGATTGGTGTGGAGACAGAGTTGACAGAAGAAGTACATCTGGGTACTTGTTCAAATTTCTGGGAGGTTCCATTTCTTGGTGTTCCAAGAAGCAACCTGTTGTGGCGTTGTCAACCTGTGAAGCTGAATACATTGCAGGTGCTGTTACTGCATGCCAAGCTGTGTGGATTCTGAATCTGTTGCAGGATCTGAAGATTAAAGTAGACAAACCTCTGAAGTTGATGATTGACAATAAGTCTGCAATCAATCTTGCCAGAAACCCAGTGTTGCATGGGAGAAGCAAGCATATTGAGACCAAGTATCATTTTCTGAGACACCAAGTTCAGAGTGGAGTGTTAGAAGTTGTACACTGCAGCACTCAGAAGCAGTTGGCAGATGTTCTGACGAAAGCTATCAAGACTGATCAATTTCTTAGACTAAGGGATGGAATTAGTGTTACAAGTTTTGATGGAATATGAATTAAGGGATGATATTAGAATATTAATAGTAATTCATATTTATTTAGTTGTACTATTTTCTTAGCCCTTAAGTTTGTTAGAGGGTATTTTAGTATTTTATCTTATTCTAGTAACCCTAGTTTTAGCTTATAAATAGGGTGACAATCATTGTAACTTTTAATCATGTTTTTCTGCCGTCATTCTTAATAGAATATTTCTACCTTTTCATCATTTATTCTACCTTTGCACCAACAACACCGAACTGGGTTACTAATTGACTGTATTATTTATGTTTCTGCATTCTATTTTCCGTCTGATTTATTTTTCTTTTCTATCAGACAAAAGATGTCATAACATCTGTCTTGACATCATGTTCTGATGTGAGAACATCAATTTCAACATGTGGCATAGTGCCAAAATTTTAGTTGCAATTGAGAAGGATTAAAGAACATTGAAAGAATTGAATAACTGCAATAGAAAGATCCTGAGAAATCACTTCCCAATAGTGTTGCTAAAAGGAAGCACCAAAGCCATCAGGCGCGGGAGCTCCTTCTTTATTGAGACTAAAGACAACCGACTTAATATCATTGAAAATAGATATTTTAGTGAACATAATATCCATCTCATCATTAACCAGCTTAGGAATGCAAGAGTTAATTAGGTCAGGATCAAAATTGATGAGGTTAGGATAAAAAAGAGATCCTCAAAGGAGTTAATGGACATTGCCAAAGGTATTTAAGTTCCAAATTTTAAGGCTTTTCTTAGGGTCTTAACTACGTTCAAACCTTTGTTGCTGGAAATGAACACTATCGTTTTCATCTAGATGCATGTATAGTGCAAATCATCACGTGTGTATATATTTTTCAGAGATTCTTTTCCTGTAGATGTTGTTTGAAGTCCACAATACTCATGTTTGATTATTTGTTTTCAATTAGCTTTTTTCTTCTTCTTAACTACTCGTATTTAAGTTTTAAAAGAAATTAAGTCTAAATGCACTTCAGTCATTAATAAAAAAACACATTCTTTTTTTATTTAATCTTATTTTTTCAATAAATTTGTTATTACTTTTATTTTGGTTTTTAAAAGGTTAGTAAGATAGGTTAACACTAAAAAATCACTTATTAAAAATGTTAAATGCAAATTGAGTTTGAACTTTGGAGACATGTCTCACTCACCTTAAATTTCTACCTCCACCACATGTGTACATGAGTCCTCGTTGAAATTTTGAATAATATTTATGTTTGTCAACCATAATTCACCTATCAAATTAGAGTAGTCCAATGTAGAATTGTTTAATTGGTTTCTTGATTTTCAATGATCATTTAGGCTTGTTTGAACAAGGTTTAATTTTGGGGTTTTCAAAATTATTTTGTAAATTAATTTTAAAATATAATATTTAAGAAAAACTTTTAAAAAAATTGTTTAATATTTTTACTTTTAAAAGTTGTTTTAAGGTTGTACAATATTATAAATTTATATTGTCATTAATAAAATGTGTATAATTTTTTCTTATTTTTTTCTCTTTTCAATTTTAATTTTAAAATTTTTTAAATTAGGTAGTGGTGTGTGGTTTTTATCGTCTTTAAGGGTGTGTTTGGTTTGGGGTGGATGGAGGGGAGGGGAGGGGAGGGGAAAATTTTAATTAAATATGTTTGGTTCAAATTTTAGGAGGGGAGGGGAGGGGAAGGGAGGGGAGCAAAATCCCTCCAAAACACACTTTTTGGTTCCCTCGGAATTGGGGGGATTTGGAGGGGAGGGGAGGGAATATGATTTTTGATATTTAAAAATTATTATATTTACTAAAATATCCTCAGTTTAATTTTATTATTTCAAAACTATTTGTTATCTTTTGTGTTACTGTTTTTTCTCGATTGTTTTCATCAACTTATTATAATTGTTCTCCACCTTCAAATTATTTTATAATTTTTATAATTAATATAAATCATAATCATTATCTTTTTTTTATAAAAAAAATTATGTTTCGTTATATTCATTTTTTTCTTTTAATTTTGTTATGTACTCTATCATATTTTCTTTTATATCAAATTGTAAACCATATCATTTTATTTATTTTTGTTTATTCATTTTATTAAATATTTTGAACCATTAATATTTAGTAATAAGTTATTTTATATATTTGTTTTGTTATATAATTCATCACAATTTAAACGATGTTATTGACATATAGTTTAATTTATGTTGGAAAGTTATAAGTCGAATCGATTGTACTCAATTTTTAAACTTTATGTGACAAATAAATATTTTTTTAATCACTCAATATTAGAAATTTTATTACCAACAAAAATACGCACGAATTTTTCACATTTTAATATCATATGACTTATATAAGATCATAAGGATAAAAATGTAAATTATTAATAAAACTCCTCCCCTCCCCTTCTGAACCAAACACATTTTTAATTAAAATCCCTCCCCTCCCCTCCCCTCCTCTCTTTTGAACCAAACACATATTTGATTAAAAAATTCCTTCACCTCCCCTCCCCTCCCCTCCCCTTCATTAAAATCCCTCCCCTCCCCTCCCCCTCATTTGAACCAAACAGACCCTAAGCGTATCGACGTTTTGCTTACCTTTTTGTTTGACCTATTTTACATTATTTTAGATAATTTTTTTTGTTGCTTATTATTTTTTGTGTTATTGGTAATTCTCTCTTCACGTCTAGTTAGGGATGTAAATGAATATCCATGGGGGCGGATAGTATGATATTCGTGTCTGCCTCGTTGGATAAATATGATATTCGTATCTGCCCCATATCCATGCGGATATTAGTTAAGCGAGTAATCCACGGATTTTAAAGTATCCACGGATATTTACAGATATCCATGAATAACTTTTTTTGTCTAAAATTATTTTTTAAAAATATATTTTTTCGCTCTCAATTTAACAACTAAACTTCATCATATTATTTTCATTCTTTTTTCACTAAAACATAATAACATTCAAACATAATATCCATACATTTCATTTTTAACAAAATAAAATTCATCATACCATATAATAATTGTTTAAATAAAACAAAAAGTAATAATGCAAATAGTTTTCATCAATCATTTAATGACGTCTATAATAAATTAAAAATATTTAAATACTTTTTATAATTTATTAACGGGTATGGATATCCGCGGGTGCGGGTATCATTAAACCCGCATCCACATCCATTAAATAACGGATATTTAAATATCCATTTATTTTATCCATGGATATCCATTAAGCTATCCACATTGTATCCCGGACGGATTATATCCGCGGATACCCGCGGACACGAGTTTTTTTGCCATCCCTACGTCTAGTGCTTTGAAATTATTTATATTTTGAAGATTTTCACATTTATTACTATTAATAAATTTTTCAATTCGAAATATTTTTAAACTCTTATATAGAAAATAATTTTCAAAAATAATTTTGTAAAATTAAATTATCAAACAAGTTTTATTATTTTTAAATTTTAAAAATTAAAACATAGTTTTACAAAATCAAATAAAACAAATCCTTATTTTTATTTTATTTAACTAATTGAAGGTTGGAAATTGTGAACAAATTTTTAAGGAAGTTATCTAACCAAATTAAAAATGATTGACCATGCAAAGATTAGTATAATTTGTTACATTCAGGAATTAAAAATGATTAGTAATGTGGTGAGATGAGATTTTAAATCTGTGGAGCAAGTTCTAGTTTAGTGGAGACAGAACTGATCTGTAAGGTTAACACTCAAACATCAAAGTCAGTGAGAGAATCAAGAGTAAAGTTAGAGTGAGAATAGACTTAAATCATACGTTTTCCTTCATGTGAGATACCTTATATATAAAAGTTGGTTGATGTGTCCATGTCGTGGATCAGATGTGAGGCTTTCTCTTATTAGGCATTTGGCCTACCCAAAATAGTTGCCCCAAAGGTTTCTCGTGGCGTAGCAGCAATCATTCTTTCATAGGTTTGGTAGCCATCGTGAATAACCTAAAGAACAAGTGCATTAAATTTCAGTCTCATTATTGAGACATTTCGCAGGATATTCCCAACACGCGACCCTATGTTTCTAGACTAGAGTGTGGGGTTTTCTCTTAGGATGCTCAAGTTCACTCAAATATCATTGTATTCCCCAGGCAAAATTCAACTGTTGTTTTTCGTGTCCCTAGTTTTTTTATTCATTTTGAACCGTTGATTAACCTGTCTTGCTCCCATATATAAGGCCTAATTAGTGTTTCAAACATTATTTCACTCTTTGCGCAAACCGTACATTTCTTCTCTTCAACAAACTTTAACTTTCTTCTTTGAGCTTTGGCAACACCCAGTTTATCAGCCTATTTTCTACTTTAAGCTCAACATTTCTTTGTCCATCGTAACCCCTGAGTCATCTCTCTTTAACTGTTACCTTTTTTCAGCTATTTGAGGTACCATTGGTCTCATTCTTGTTTATAGTTCATTGCACCCCATTAATCATTTTAGCTATGGCTAACATAAGACATGTACCTACAAATATAATAGCTGTACCCAGTACTATTGGTATAATGAACTCAAGATTGCCAAACATTGACTCTTTAGAGGTTAACCAACCTATCACAAACCTTATCGTGGTTAATAATAGTTACGGGTCTATCGGGGGTTCTGTTAAAGATGGTAGAGAGCCTTTCAGTTTTCATCCTTTCTAAAGTGCAGACGATTCCTCTAAAAGGGGGAAAAGTTATGAACTATGGTAATTTCGTTGTTAGGGGGTATGAAAGTCGATCCAATCCATCCTATACGACCTTTCGCAAATTCAAAACATGCCTACGTTTTTTGGAACAAACACACAACCTTCTATTTTATTAATTCCTTTAATGCGGTGAATGATCGGGATCCTAGTGATAGAGAAGTTATGGATCACTTTGACCTCCAAAGTCTTTCCTGGATTCACGACCAACATTATATTTTTCACGACAATTAGGAGCATGGTCTGAAATGAGCATTAGGTTCTGGTGCCAACTGATGATGCTGCTCAGTACCATTGTGTGGAGGCATAATCGATGGAGATGATTTCCTTTTCCAACAACCATTTCCATTTGAATGGAACCTACACAAATGTGGGACTATCTTCTAACTCGCAGGTCTTTCACATTGATATTTACAAGAGAAAATGCTTCTTCGATGGGTGTTCTATTCCATTATATGAAACTTTTCTCCAAGTTAAAGTTCAAAATGCCTTTCAATGATTTTGAAGAGGGGGTGCTGAAGCATCTGCGAATCACCCCGTCTAAACTACACCCAATAGCATGGCCTTTGTCAAGATGTTACAGTATTGGTGCGAGTACCAGGAAAAAAAGCCTTCTTTAAATCAAATTTTCAACATTTTCACTATGACACAGACCTTAGCAACCTGATATTGGGACAGGGGTTGCTCTCACTTCTTCATCCATTCGAAGTGTTTGATGTTTACCTTGAGAGTATGAAAAACTTTAAGAATAGTTATTTCTTGGTGACCCCACTAACCCTAGAGGCTCACTCCATCTTCTGCAAAGTCCTAAAAGGCAATGCTTCCTTGCCTAACCCCTCAAGCTCGGAGCTGGTGAAATGCAAGGATAAGATTTAGAGATGCTAGACCCAAATCCATTTCATTAGGGATAAAAAAACCTAAGCTTACTCATCTAACTCTCTGGCCCCAAAGGAAAAATCGTTGAAGGAAGAATTGGTAGCCTTCTAGGATAACCTTAGCTATGAAGAAAGAGTCAACCCTTTGAACGTGCCAAATACCTAGTAGAAGAGAAGATTTATTAATATGCAGGTGTTTGTGGACGCGGTCACTGCTTATGAGAGGAAAAATCTATTTGGTGAGTAGAAAAACTATTTTACGTTTGATTTTGTCATTCTCATAATATTATGTTGATCGTTCTTTGCTCTATTTTGCAGATAACATGCCGTCCCTCAAGAATCTCTTTAAGAAGAACAATTATTTGGTTTTGGATGTGACACTTAAGTTTCTCTCTACAACTCCCACTCCGGATCCAATCGAGATGGACACCAAGACGGCTCCAGGGGAAAGCGAGGCTCTACCAGTACTCACACCAAAGAGATTACTCTTCCCGACTTAAAATAAAAATCTTTTAAAATTGTTACATATAAATTAAGAAAAATAATAACTAATTAAACTAATGTATCAATTTTACAAGACTGCCCTTAAATATTATTGGTTGTCATAAATACATAATAAGATTTAATAACTTGAAAGTAATGTTGACAATATTTATTAGAGATAAAATTGATAATAATTAATTAATATTATATTGAAAAAATAAAAAGACTATTATTTTAGAATAAATTTTTTTTAATTAAAAAAAACTTATTTTAAAATAGATGGAGTATTTATTTATTTGATTGAAGTCCTTACAACCTATGTTTGATTATTTGTTTTCAACTAGCTTTTTTATTCTTCTTCATTACTCGTATTTAACACTGAAAATCACTTATTTGAAGAAAAAAAATTACAATCATTCTTATCTTCATGAGTAACATCACCTATTTGATAAAAAAAAAATTAAATACAAATTGCGTTTGGACTTTGGAAACATGTCTCATAATTTGTTTATTTTTCTTCATAAGCAAATACTCATTATTGTATCACTTACTTCAAACTTCTTTTTCAAATTGATGTGTACATGACTCATCTTTGAAACTTTGAATGATTTTTGTATGTTGGTCAACCATAGCTCACCTATCAAATTAGAGGAGTCCAATTTAGAATTTGATTAGTTCTTTGTTTTCAATGATCATTTAGTTTTTATTAGTTTCTTTTAATTTAAAGTTGATAGTTGGCCAGATTTTTAACGGATTTTTTTTATTTTATTTTATGAGGGACGTTTTATCAAATAAAATTTATTTTAAAATAAATTATACTTTTATTTTTTTTATGTAAAAATAATTACTATTTAATACTCTTTATTATGTATATTATTTCTAACATATTAAAAATATTAATTTAGTAAAAATATAATATAGTTTGATATTTTTATTATATTTTTTAATATGTATGAAAAAATTTATAATTTTTATTTTTATTTTTTAATATAGAAATAATTACTATTTTTTAATTGTTCCGTTTAATTATAATTATAAATATACTATTTTTAACATAAGATTAATTTAATAAAATATAGAATTAAATGTGTTTGTAGTCCTCTTAAATATTTTAATTTTTTATTTTAGTTTTTTAAAATATTACCTTCAAATAATGGTCATTTTAAGTTTTTCATCCACACGTTTGATCTCTTTTGTAAATTAG
Source organism: Lathyrus sativus (assembly GCA_963859935.3). Classification (NCBI taxonomy): domain Eukaryota; kingdom Viridiplantae; phylum Streptophyta; class Magnoliopsida; order Fabales; family Fabaceae; genus Lathyrus; species Lathyrus sativus. The sequence continues at coordinate 687,154,524 of OZ012741.1, read as the reverse complement.
CGATAGTTTTTACAATTTAATAATAAAATTAACGACGATTTATTATTTAACGACTGAGCTAGCGACAAAAAATATAGATGAAAAATTTTATGAGAACTATTTTTTAGAAAAAATATTTTGAGAGATTAAAAACGAAATTAAAATATTTAAAAAGATAATACACATATTTAACCCTAAAATATAATATATTTTGATAAGTTTATTATATTTTTACTATATCTGAAAAAACTTAAGCAACATTCATTATGAAACATAAAAAAGATAAGTCAAATTTGAAATGTATCACAAATTGTTTGTTCACAAATGTATCACAAATTGAGTTGAATTTTCTTTTTCTTTTTGAGTTACTCTTTACTTTGTCTCGTTATACATTTATTTAATAAATAAATTTAAATGAAAAATAATTATAAATGACAAATGATAAAAATTGTTAATATTGCCACTAGAGACTTGAATCAACCGTTGAAAAAAATTAATTTCACAATACTTGTTCTTGTGAATGAGAAGGTTCCTGTGTCTTACTAACCCAACTAAACAATTTGTTGTTTATTGCAACACTTCTAAGAAAGTTCTAGGAGTTTTTATGCAAAATGATAGTATGTGTTAGTTTTTGGGACATTTTTATTGAGAAGAAAGAGAGAAAATAAAAAAAATAAGGATTGATATTATTGAATGAATAAAATTAAATTATAAAGTGTCTATTTATATACACTTAAATGACTTGATTATCAAATAAAACAACAAACTAAATAACAAAATCTAAACCCTAATTAGCTTTGGGTTTAAGCCACATAATTCAACTTGGATTATATCTAATATTTTAACATACCCCTCTATAATCCAAGTTGTCGAAATACACTAATCATTGTCAATCTGAACTATTCTCAATTTCTTCCTCAAAGTTAGAAACATGTCGATCTTCAATTCTTTGGTGAAAATGTTGGCCAATTGTGCTTCACTTGAACAATGCCTTACTTCAAGTTCACTTTGATTCACCTTCTCTCATAAGAAGTGAAACCTAGCTTCGATGTGCTTACTTCTTCCATGCAAAACTGAATTCTTCGCCAGATTTATGGTTGGCTTGTTGTCGATCTGCAGTACCAGAGGTTTCTTCACTTCGACCTCCATTTCTTCAAGCACAAATTTGATCCAAATTGCTTGACACAAAACATAGAATCTTGCTATATATTCAGCCTCACACAATGACAATACCACCAAAGGTTGCTTTCTCGAGCACCATGAGATTGAGACACCAAATACTTGAAAGAAATATCCAATAGTTCTTCTTCAATCTTCCTTATCTCCACACCAATCAGGATCTGAATAACAAGTAACCATAGTTTCTTTGCTTTCAGAGTCTCGTCGAAATAAAATTCTAAAGTTTGTCGATCCTTTTAAGTATCTCAGGATTCTTCTTGCAGCCTTCATGTGTGACACCCTTGGTTCACTTATATATCTGCTCACTAATCTGACTGAGAAACATACATCAGGTCGACTATTGCACACATATCTCAGAGATCCGACAATTTGTTTGAACAAAGTCGCATTTACTTTGTCTTCCTCTCCATGCTTTTCCAACTTCAAGTTTGGTTCGATAGGCAAAGATGCAGGAATCGAATCACCCATTATGAATCTCTTGAGTATCTCTTTGACATACTTTCTTTGATGTAACACCATACCTTTCTTCGACATTTGAAATTCCATGCATAGAAAGTACGAAAACTTTCCTGGATCTGACATTTCAAATTCCTTTTTCATTAGCTATTTGAACTTTGACAAGTTCTCCAAGCTAATTCCAGTTACTAACAAGTCACCAACATATAATTAGATGATTATTATATCTTGTGCCACAACCTGAACATAGACACCATACTCATATTTGTGTTTGACGAATCTCAATTAGATCAAGTATGAGTCGATCTTCTTGTTCCATGCCCCAGTTGTCTGCTTGAGACCATAGAGAGCTTTGTGCAACTTATATAATTTACTTACTTCCTCCTAAATCACAAACCAAGGAGATTGTGTGACATACACCTCTTCATCTAAAGGTCCATTCAAAAATGCTGATTTCACATCTATGTGAAATGTCGACCAACTTTGAGTGCATTCCAAGGCTGCCACTAGTCAAATAGTTTCCAATCTTGCAACACATGCAAATACTTCAGAGTAGTCAAGTCCTACTCTCTGAATAAATCCTCAAGCTACCAATCTCGCCTTATGTCTTGCTATCAACCTATTATCATTGTGCTTTAACTTGAACACCCATTTCACTTTGATAGCTTTTGTATGTGATGGCAATTCGGCCAACTCCCATGTGTTGTTTCTTTTGATTACTTGTAACTCTTCGACCATAACAGACTTCCATTGTTTATCTTTGAAGACTTCGCTATAGTTGATTAGTTCAGTACCTGCAAGTAAAGAAAAATGAACTAGTTCTCCATCTGTTGTGACTTCATCATCACCAACCACTTAATAGTCTCAAAGTCTTGTTGGACGAGCTCTAGTTCTTTGAGGTCTCTAGCTTGTTCCAGCCATATCCTCTTTGACTTTGACTGGTTCGAGTATGTTAGCAACAACTTTAACTTCAACTAGAATATCGACAGTATCTTCGACTTTGACATCATTACTTGCTTCGTCAAAATCATAGCTCATCAATGGCTTGTTACTTGCATTACTAGACTTCCAATCCCAGGCAATTTTTTTTATCAATCACAATATTTCGAATCATCACAATCTTCTGATTAATTGGATTGGACGACTTGTATGCTCCAGTATTATGATATCCTACCAGAATCATAGGTTCACTATCATCATCAAGCTTCCTTCTCATAGCATCAGGAATATGCTTGTAACAAATAGAGCCAAACACCTTCAGATGACTCACTGATTGTCGTTTTCCACTCCATACTTCTTCAGGAACCTTGTTCTTCAGCTTTTTGATAGGCACCTATTTAGAATATAAATAGTAGTCGAAATAGTTTCACCCTATAAGGATTTTATCAAATTCTTCTACTTCAGAATGCATCTCGCCATGTCCAATATGATCCTGTTTCTTCTTTCTACTATTCCATTATGTAGAAGAGTATAAGGAGCAATTATCTCATGATTAATACCATGTTTTGCACATAATGCTTCAAATATCTTGGATGTGTATTCGCCACTTCCATCTGTTCACAGAACTTTGATATTCTTTTCACCTTGGTTTTCGACAAGTATCTTGAATCTCTTAAAGATTTCAAATACTTCTCTCTTTTATTTGATCACATAGATTCAGAGCTTTCCACTATACTCATCGATAAATCAGATGAAATACCTGTTTCCACCAATGGTATTCTCTTTAAAAGGACCACACACATCTGAATGTACAACTTCAAGGATGCAGGAGGATCTCATTAGAATAGTCGAAACGAAAGACTTCTTGGACTGATTTCTGACTAGACAACCTTCACAAAGTTTGTCAGGCATCTCAAGACTTGTTATAACAGTTACCATATCTTGAGTAATCAGTTAATTAAATGACCTAATGTATAAATGACCAAACCTCAGATGCCACAACCAACTATTCTTGTGGTCGACAACTATTTTCAAACATTGTACCTCAGTCAAACTGATCATGGTCTTAAATGTTCTATTCTTCGACAGAGAAGATTTCAAGACCAAGTTATTCTGGATGTCGAAAAGTTCTAAGGCTCAATCTTTCATAACCACTAAGAACCCTTTTTTGACCAGTTGTCCTACACTTAGCAGATTTTACTTTATTCTAGGGACATATAGTACATTTTTGATCAAGGCTTTTGCTCAATTACTCCTTTGAATAACTATATTTCCAATTTCTTCTACTTGAAACGAGCTATTATCATCATGTTTAACCTTGCTATTCTTCGACTCATCGAAATCTACTAACCATACTTTTCGACCAGTTATGTGATTTGAGCAGTCTGAGTTGAGGAACTAGATCTTGGATTCGACATGGTTATCTGTAACTGCAACCATAACTACCATATCATCCAAATCATTTGAATCTTGACGTGTAAGGTTTGCTCCTTCGTCCTTGCATTTTTTCGAGCCTTTGCCTTTCCTGTGCGAACAATGCTTGGCCAAGTGACACCACTTTTCACAGTTATAACACTGCACACCTCTTTTTCTTTGTCTTTCTTATGGGAATTTTCTTCTCCTCTTTTCGAGGATTCAAAAGGTATATCATCAACCTTATTATTGTGAGGATTAAACCAAGACTTCTTTCCCTGAGTCCTGTCTATTTTTCCTTTGAATTTGTTGGAACCACCATTTTTCTTCCATGACTGAGCATGTAGTGCCTGTATCGAGTCTTGAACTTCTTTCCTTTCGACAATCCTAATCTCATGCGCCTCCAACAAATCAACTAAATCTTCCAGTTTTAGGGTTTCAAGATTATTGGATTCTTGAATAGCTACGATAACATGATCAAAGTGAGAGGTCAACATACATATTACCTTCTCAAATATCATCTTATAAGTTAGGGTTTCACCACAAGCCTTCAAGAGATGAATGAGTTTTTGCACCTTCGACACATAGCCTGCAATCTTTTTATCTTCTCCCATCGAAAATAATTCATATTGTCGTTGCAAAGTTTCCAACTTGACAACCTTGAATTTCTCGCCTCCTTCATAGTACTTGACAAGAATATCCCATGCCTCATTCGCCGATTCAGCATGATCGAGTCTCTCAAAATTAGCCGCATCAACTGCCGATTGGATGTAAAACACTGCCTTATAATCCTTGTTCTTGGCATCCTTATGAGCTGTTCTCTGTGGGTCAATTGCACCTTCACCAAGCGTATGAACACAGTTAGTAACCACTTCTAGGGTTTCATGAAAGCCAAATAGATATTGCATCTATTTTCTTCATCGAAGCCAATTCTTGCCATCAAGAGTTGGAAGGGAGTTTGGTAAATTTCCGCCAACATTCATCTTTGCAGCGATTGATCAACAACAACCCACGATCCCGAAAATACGATCTCTAACGTGTGATTCTTGAAAACACGATCAAGAATCTAACCGGAGCTCTAAATACTAGTTTGTTAGTGCGTGAGACACTTTTAGTGAGGAGAGAAAGAGAGAGAATAAGGAAATAAGGATTGTTATTATTGAATGAATAAAACTGCATTATAAAATGTCTATTTATATACACCTAAGAGACTTGAATACTAAGTAAAATAAAAAACTAAATAACAAACCATAAACCTTAATTAGTTTTGGCCTTGGGCCACATAATTAAACTTGAATTATATCTAATATCTCAATAATGTGCGTGATTTTACATTGAGAAATTTAAATATACATGAACAAAATTAACCGATATATGATTTAGAGTTAAAATGTATAATGTTTGTGTTTAAGATCTAGAGACAATATCTCTATAAAAAATATAAAGTGTTCAATGATCATTAAAGTTTCCAGTATATCTTCATTCATAAGAATTTAAATTAAATCGTGAATATGGATGAAATTCCTAAACTATCATCCTGTATAGTTGGATATTAAAGAAAATGTGTTTAGATGTAAGAATGTGATGTGTGTGACTTTTTTCATGAAGCGATTCAAGATGATAAATGAATTCAAAAATATGATTTTGAGTTGTAAACTTATAGATAAGAGTATAATACTTGGATGGTGAAGATAAGAAGCAATTATTTAAAGTATATCAAGAAATATTAGAGGTGATCATTATCTCAAGAAGCAAAGATATCCCACTACTTAATAAAAATAAACAATTTCAGAGAAGATAAACTTCTAAAATTTATTGACATAACTCACATGCTTAATATCATAGAGTAAAGGAATTTGATACAAGAAGATGGACACATAATTAAGTTAAGTATCAAACAGAAGCTACCATGATATATCAAAATTGAAGAATATATTTTGGTGGCCTAGAATGAATAATAATGTGTCGGAGATTGTGCATGTGGATAGGAAAGTAAGACATAATGATAGAATAATACGCAGTGGATTTGAAATTCTTCATATTTGTAGGAACCTTGAGAATCAACAACAAATATAAGACGGAAAATTGAACAAATAAAGACACAAAAGAACATCGATATTTAACGTGGAAAACCCCTCAATATGAGAGTAAAACTACGAGTCGTCCAGACCAAAGAAATAGCTCTACTATAATCAATTAAGGGTACAAGAGAATCTTAAAGTGCTAACATCCGCATATCGCAAAGCATACTAGCTTACAAATAAGAATTAAAAAGCTAAAAAAATTACCCAAATTTACAGCTTCAATGTGAAGCAGATATCTTTTAACTCAGACATTTTATTGAAATTCGGAACGATTAAAAGTTAGATACAAGTGTTGCAAAATTTCCCTCCGAATTTGAGTTCAATCCGACAGTTAATGAATTCGGAAGCATCAATTTAGTGAGACTGGTTGTACAAAAATGAGAATAGATTTCTCTCCTATTTTCTCTCTTTTGAATCTTTGTTTTCTCTCTATATATCTCAACCCTAAGTTGATTATCTCCTCCTAAATAAAAGAGACAAACTGACTAATCATATTTGAGCCTTTTCCCCATATAGGAAAGGAGCTCAAACTCAACACATGCAGAGGCGATACTAGGGGGGCTGTGGTGGGCCATGGCTCACCTAATTTTTTTATACCTTATAAGTTAACTATAATACCCCTAAAAAATATATTATTATATAAAAAACCTTTGGTTTCCCTTTCTTATTTCCTGTCGTGTAAAACAATTTATTTTCCTCTGTAACTTTGCGTAAAATAAACTTTTGGCTCTGTTCAAAAAACTTCACTTGCATCTTCTCCACTTTCTTTAGAAAGGTAACCTCTCTCTCTCTCTCTCTCTCTCTCTCTCTCTCTCTCTCTCATCACATTGTTGATTATGGTATTTTGGATCGAACTTTAGTGTCGCAAGGGTAGCTTGATATTTCGACAGGAGTTGTACATGCTGTAGTTGAAGTCTACTCAAGCATGTTGTCGAAATATATTAACTTGTAATTTAAGTTAGTATGTCGAATTGGGTCTTGCTTGTGAGTCCAATTGTTTAAGTTAGATTTTTCCCTAAGTTAGCTTGTGTAATGGGCCTGTGTGTAAGCATATTAGTTTAGTATGTTAGTTTTCTTATAAATAGCATGCTAATCTCTCATCTTTGAGTGTGGTGCAAATCCTAATTAGGGTGAGAGAGGTTATTTGATATTCTTTAACACTTGTAATCTTGTCTCAAAGAGAAAGTAATGAATATAAATTTATAAGTCTATAAATAGACTAGTTTTCTCAGGTTGTTGAGAGAGGTTAATTATTGGTATTCACTTGTAATCTTTGAACCTTTATTGAGAAAGTGAATAGTAAAACAATTTTAACCAATTATCTATTCTTCTTCTCTCCCTTTTGTAAAACCTAATAGCGTTTCTTGTTTTTGTTCAAGAAACTCAATATTTATCTCATAACTTTGTTCTGTTATTGATGACATCGATCACAACAAACTGCTGCGGTGAGCGTGGAGGAGAAGATATCGTCAATAAAGCATGAGATTAAGATATTCACTGGTGTGAATAATTTCGATTTTTGGCGCTTCAAGGTGCAAGCACTTTTTGTTCAACATGGTTTGCTAGAAGTGTTGGAAGGATCAGAGAAGATGGATGCTTCCCTATCGGAGAAGGAGAAGACATTGTCGAGTAGCAAGTTTTTCCACTATATGCAGTTGATAAAGGTGCATGAAGAAGCTAGTTTGTTCCCTTGGTGTTCTAGAGTTTATTCCAAGGTAGAGATTTGTGGTATTTTGGATCGAACTCTAGTTTAGACAAGGGTAGATTGATATTTCAACAGGAGTTGTACATGTTGTAGTTGAAGTCTGTTCAAGCATGCTGTCAAAATATATTGACTTGTAATTTAAGTTAGTATGTCAAATTGGGTCTTGCTTGTAAGCCCAATTGTTTAAGTTAGCTTGCTCCCTAAGTTATCTTGTGTAATGAGCATGTGTGTAAAAGATCATTATGTTAGTATGTTATTTTTCTTATAAATAACATACTAGTCTCTCATCTTTGGGTGTGGTGCAAATCCTAATTAGGGTGAGAGAGGTTAATTGTTGGTATTCACTTGTAATCTTTGAACCCTTATTGAGAAAGTGAATAGTAAAACAATTTTAACCAATTCTCTATTTTTCTTCTTCCTTCTTCTCTCCCTTTTCTAAAACTAATAGGGTTGCTTCTGTTTGTTCAAAAAACTCAAATCTTTTTCTCATATTTTGGTTTGTTCTTGATGACATCAATTCACAACATTGATTGTTAATTTTGAATGAATGATTTTGTTATTGAAAATTTTATGAACTGTGAAGCAATTTTAAAATATTTAGTTTGATATTGAGAATCACATTTAAGGTGAAATTTATTACAATCTATGAAAATATTATTCTTAAAGAATTGATTGTTATTAATTGTTGTTGACGATGCCACAACCACCACTGTTATAACAACGTATCAAAACTTATACTTTTATAACAAACCAAAACTTGTGCTTTTATTGTTATAACTTATAACAATAAGTTTGATTGTGGTTGTTGTTGCCTTGTGCTTTTATTGTTATAACAAGTTTTTTTTTTCTTCCGATTTTGTTATTAACTTGTGCTTGTATAGTGTTTTTTTTATTGTGATTGTTATTAACTTGTAAAGTGTTTTTTTTCAATTTGTTATAAATTTTAACAACAAGTTTGATTGTCATTATTTTTGCCTTGTGCTTTTATTAACTTGTGTTTTTTTATTTATTTTTGTTATGAAAAAGGATGCCTTGGAACAAAATATACACATTTTCTTTATAGACAAGAAACACGCAAGGGTTAGGGTTAACAAAGAAAACAAGGAAAAACAACGAGGATTTTCTTTCCTTTCCCTATCAAATAAGATTAAAAGTATACAAGAATAACAAATAACCTGTCTTTCTTGAATTAGGATTTTATCTTCCTATTTTTCCTTATGCAAGTTGAGAGACTATCATGCTATTTATAAGAAAACTAACACACTAACCTAATGAGCACTTTAACAATTATCCATTACAAGCTAACTTATGGTACAAGCTAACTTAAACAATTGAGATTACAAGCAAGACCCAATTAAACATGCTAACAAACCTAGCAATATTGACTAATGCATGTTAGAACAAACTTCGACTACAACACACATTACTCCGACAACAGCAAGTGAACAGACTTTGACCTTATGCTTAATTCCCGTCGAACCGAAAGCTATCCTTCGACCATACTAGAGTTCAATCCAATATCTCACAAATATCCTTCTTGGATCTAACTCTATAACATTATGAAACAAACCAGATTTCTTCATGCAGCTTTATCAACTGCATACAGTGGAAAAACTTGCAACTGGACAACGTCTTGGTGATCATAACAACATCATTATAATCTGTCAAAACCTCCAGCACTTGGACTTCTCCATGCTCGATTATCCCTCTGACAAAATGCATCCTCACATCAATGTGTTTGGTTCGCTCATGATAGGCTTAATTCTTCGACATGTGTATTACACTTTGATTATCACATTTAACAGTGACAACTTGACCTTGAAGTTTTAACTATAATATACTTACAAGTAGGTTTGACGAAGAAATTGAGTATCCTACATCTATTCCTCCAATTAAACTGCGTTTGGTTATAAAACCTCTTGAAGCTAGCTCATCAAGTACTACTTATTTTTCCGCTTCCCTTTTTGGTTATCCTGTAACAAAATTGTTTGCTTTTAATTTTGCGAAAGCCTTGACGTCCTTTGATGTCAATTCTAGAGTGTTGGTATATTTTTTTATCCTTCATCTTATATTTTTTGATCGAAACTTATTAAAAATCTATTTTTTTCCTTTATGATTTAATACATTTTTGTGTGTTGTATTGACCATGGAGTTTACCTTAGTGTGGATTCTGTCAAGCAGTTTTACCATCTGTTGTTTCTGAATTGCTTTTGGTTGGTTATGGTCGAAGAAAATAGGCCATGTCTTTTTTGTTTGTTTATCGTTATAGAGGAACTGGCAAAACTTACATTTGGAAAGCAATGTTTGCATCATTGAGGTCGAAATGTGAGATTGTCCTAACAGTGGCATCAAGTGGGATAGTGATGGGCTAAAGACGTGTCTACTTATGCGTCTAGCGGTATCTTACTGCAAGTGCACAGCCTATCGAAGTAATATTTAAGATTATCGATCCACAGGGATTCTATCGTTACGTAGTGCTAGATGAACTTCTAGTTTAGCTAAGGCGAATAGTTGTCACGATTGTTGTTGGTTTTCCAAGACTGTTGAAGGCAGAGTAAAAATTAAGTTCTTAATAAAATAATACTAGAACGGTCGGTATGTAATTATACTAACTTAGGTGGGTCAATCTAACCTAGGCTTATAAAGATGTTCACTTAATCTATTCGGTAGAGATTACTAGTTTGAATACCCTCAACTCACACTCTCGTGGTCTTGAATCAGATCTCATCCCTAAAGCCCTATGCCTGCTCTCGCTAGCCCATAAGTGTTTAGAGATAATTTTTGGAAACTAAATAAGTCTAATTTATCTTAAAGCGCTCTCGCTGTATTTAATTTAAATGCCTAACTTTAGCTATCTGGTTAAAATCTCACACTCTCGTGGTCTTGACCCAACCTAATACCCTTTTCTTACTCTCGTAACGAAAAGGTCAAATTTAATTAAAAAGTATCAGCCAGAATGTTAAGCGATTAATTATTTTAGCCCATGATTATATTTTACCGGTTAAGTTAGTTATAACTACATACCGCCCTAAGGTATTTAGCTACTCATCGAGGTTAAATCAGACTCAGAGTTATTTATTAACTTACTAATGGCAGAGAAATAATTGGACATTATAAATAAATTAAATAAATTAAATTGTAATAACGGAAAAAAACCTGATTAACAAATATCTGAGTAGACTCCTTCTTCCACAGACCGGAAAGCTTGGAGTAGGCGGAAATAAAAATTAAAACGAAATGCTGAAGGCTGGAAACAATTAAAGGTATAACAATTCCCTAATGTTGGAAATTGTTACACGGTTGGTTTGGATACAATTAAAATAAGGCAGAAAATAAAATGCTGGAATAATAAATCTGATGGTAAGGTAATTCGGCAGAGCTTCCGCAGGAAATTTGGATACTGAAGTCTCCCCCTAAATTCTCCTGAGCTGGTCCTATTTATAGAGCTTCCAATGGGCTGGTCCTGGGTCTTTTGCATTCTTGGGCTTTGCTGAAGTGGTTGAGAAAATGTTGGAAAGTGGCAGCAGAAAGTGGGAGAAACCTCCCTCACGTGAGAATTACTAGGAGGAGTGGCTTCACTGGTGACTTTGACGTAGTCTGAGTCAAAAGAATCACGTTATATCCTTGTCACGGGCGTGACAAGGTCTTCACGCTCGTTGCCTTATGTTTTCAAGTGTCACGGTCGTCACTCATTCCTCACGGTCGTGAGGTCCCAAAGCAAGGTGTCACGGTCGTGACACCCTTGTAACGACCGTGGTCGTAACAAATTATGCAGAGTTTTATGCAGGCTTCTGTCTTGCTTCATTTCTTGTGGTTTCTTTGTTCTTTTCTTCTTAATTCTTGATTTGGCCTCACATATCGATGTACCTGCAAAATAGTAAGAAAAACTCGAGGAATCGAGCGTTAAAACGGTGAATGCGCGGTAAAAGTCAATGAAATCTAGCGATATAACCGATGCGTTTTCTCGTCATCAAACTTCCCCAAACTTAAACCTTTGCTTGTCCTCAAGCAAATAGTCGGTTGAAAATCGGCGGACAAGATTTTATTCGCGCATACTCATAGCAAACCGTCCGGTGGATCGTTCTGTCGGATAGTCCGGTACTTTGATAGAACACTACCGATACACTAATGACATAAGCAACAGGCTATGTTGTCTACTTCCCGTCAAGCGAAACAATCGACAATCACATTGCGATTTCACCTAGAGTTTTTCGATCGTATTTCACCCGGTTCGTTCTGGCGCAGTCACATTAAGCCCTTTGCCTTCGCACGCACGTAGTGGAGTAGCCGGTTAGCGATTTTGATCCTTTTTTAGCACGGGGTCTGGTACACGAGTGTGGTAACCCTTCATGTTTTATCCGATGCGGAGGTTGTGGGGGATCGAGCCTTAGCACGCCCTACCGAGTTCAGAACCAGTACCTCTGAACCAACCCGAAACGGAGTCCTTCTCATATTTCTCGTTTCTTATCTGCGACCGTGTACTTTGGTGCAATCTCTTTTCATTTTGCATTGAGATACGAAGGATCATTATTGATTAGGCATCAAGCGCTTATATTCATCGGCTCCCCACGTGGTTTGTGTTTAGACGGTGCTGACTGCTAGTATAAACTACTGGGGTTACTTTTTGAACTGGAACTAAAGGTGCACTCGCAATGGTGATCGGATGGAATTTCTTAAGCAGGGGGTCGAAGATGTCAAGATTGTATTGGTCTTGTTTAATCGTTCCCGGCTTCGTAATTACGAACCATTCGGTGGTCAGTCGGGTAATGCGAGTAATTTAAGGATTTTTCTAGTATGGCTTAATAGTCGGGGAAAACTCGATATTCAAGAAAATAACGCACAGAATTGCTCATTTCATTGATTTTCTAAAAGGAATACAACAGAATTGAAAGTACATTGAAATGAAATGAAATGAAAAGTACCTCTCCCACACTATATCAGACATTGTCCTCAATGTTGTGATATAATAGCGGTATAGATACAGTACAAGACTAAAACTGAAAAACAACATAAAAGCAAACTACTGCTGCTGGTGATCGCGGGCTCGGCCTCTGGTGCGAGAGCGGCGTCTGGAGGGAGTCGCGTCGGGGTCAGAGCCGGTACCGGAGGTAGCAGTAAAGCTGAGGCGGAGTGCCTCAAGGTCGCCGCGGACTTCGCCAAAGAGTTCGCTAATCCGCTCGTTAGTGGCCGCATGGTTGGCAGCAATAGTGCCGAGCAGAGCGTCGTACTGGGCCTTCTGCTGACGCTCTAGTTCTGCGTTCATCAGGTTCTGCTGGTGGATCGCAAATAGGACGTCCTCTAGTGTGGCAGCGGGGGCTGCCTGCTGTCGGGTGGAAGTCTCGGGGATGTCCTGGGCATGCTCAGCCGCATCCATGGCGTCCTGCATCTCGTCTACTGCGGCGTTTGGCTGATCATCATGTACCGGCACGTGATCCGCAGCTGCTGGTAAGGCAAAGAGCCAGTTGGCTCGGTTTGCTGGGTCGATGCGTGTGCGTGACGGCAGAGTGATGTGGTGGAAGACGGTGCCATTGACGACAGGGCTGTACCTGCCATCCTCCCGCTGTGCGATCAGGTGGGCGGACCGGCAGTAGCTCATGGTCAGGAAATCGGGGGCGAGGTGCGGCAGATCAGCGAGCGCGTCACCAAGCCCCAGCTGAATGGCGAGGGTGGTGACAATGCCTCCAATGAAAAACGGGGATGAGCCGCGGTGCGCGATGGCCTGGATGTGGTAGAGCATAAAGGGGGCAGCATTGATTGGCTCATCATGCAGGGCACAGTACAGAAACAGGAGCTCCTTTGAGTTGAGCTTGTGGTTGCTCTCCCGAGCAAAGATGGTGTTGCAGAGGACCCGGTGAAAGTAGCGGATAGCCGGGTTGTGAATATGAGTGGCGTTGAGGCTCTGGAAAGTGGTCGCTTGGGTGTTGGTGAGGTCGCGCCACAGTGTGAATGCTTGTTCACTGAAGTTGTCCGGCACGCGACGGTGGGCTTCGGTGCCGTGGTGGAAGCCTAACAGCTCTGCAATCCTGTTTTGTGTGAGGTTGAACTCCCGGCCAAGCAGTCTGAATGATACGTTGCCGGTAAGCTGGCTTTGCGAACCATGAGGGGTGATGTAGCAGTAGGAACTGAGGAACTCCAGCGTCAGGAGTTCGAAGGTAGGCTGTGGCTGGTGACAGAGGTCCCACAGGCCAACCGTCTGCAATAGGTTTTGGACGCTGGGCAGCATACCGAGCTCTTGCAGACAGTCGGTAGAAATGTACCGGGTGGGCTGCAGACCGCGGTTCGCGAAGCGGACGAAACGGTCTCGCTGGGTTTCTCCTGCTTCTCCTTCTCTGAAGACGATAGAATCCATAACATGCAAATGTGAAGGGAGAGGGTGGAAAGATTTTTTCTGTGAAGTTTTTGGAAGAAGAGTGGTAGAATGAGGGAGTTGTTGTTCGGATTAATTACGGGACGGTGGAGTTGAAATAGTTACTGGAAGTGGTGGATTAATGGGGTAGTGGAAAGTTTTTGACGGTTTGGGAATGAGTGGGGGAAGTGTTAGATAGGTTATGGAGGGAGAAGAGGGGTGGACACGATGAAGAAACAGTTCTGTTTCTCACGACCTCTGGTATAGAGGTAGTCACGGTCGTGACTAGATCGTGACGGTCGTGACGCGCTAAATGGGCACGTCACGATCGTAAGGGGGCGTGACGACCGTGAGGCTATGTAGCGTTGAATATTTTCAGAAAAGCACATTGTCTCATGTTATTATTATTTTGTTTTTAATTAATGATAATGTATTTTATTTATCCACTATAGTAACACACACCATAATATATAGCAATTTCAAGACAGTAGTATACGAATCCTACGATAGAATATTGCAGTCAGGCAGTATATGGTAACACAGTGTATAGAAAAGAAATAGAAAAATTATTTAAGCTGCTAAAATGAAGAATCAATTGAAAATAAAAAGTGCATGGTATTAAGAAAATTGAAATTACATAAACTCAAATTATGTTATGAAATCGTTGCGAAAAATAAATTCAACTGGAAATGAAAATAATGATAAAAAAAACTAATGAAAAAGGAATTGATAAACTAAATCACTGATAGCCGGTTCAAAGGCGTTTCTTCAGATCTTCGATGGCGGAGTCCAGATGGTAGAACTGTTCGCATGCCATGTCAGTCAATCCCACGATATCCAATCGCATACTCTTAATTTCTTCTCTGAATAGATTAATGTCAGTTTGATAGGTATTGAGAGTGTGCATGATGTTCTGCAAGTTGTTAGCGTACTCTCCGTGATTCGCTCCAGGGGTTTCATGAACTTTGTCAGTTGGGTCAATGTCATAGTATCCAGGAGGTGTCTCGGGGTCGGTTTCAACAGCGGTCATTACATCATCTGTTATCCTGTGAGACTGAGGTGTTTCAGGAGTGGCTGGATAAACAGGTGGGTTTAACTCATAAAGCCAATTATCCTTATTATGAACACCTACTTTTGCATGATTGGGCAATGTGAACAGGGTGACTACTGTGTTCCGGATCAGGTACTCAAAAGGTGGGCGTCCTAAATTCCTTATAATATGTCTATTGAAGCAGAATTTAAGGTTCATCAGGCGTACGGTTCCCAGACGGGTACACCTGTCCAGTTGGTACCTAAGTCCTAAGGCATCAGCAATCATGGTTACAAGGCCTCCTACCACTATAGGTAATTCAGGTTCATCTTGGATGCGGGTGAAGGTTTGCATCATGAAAGGGACACCATTAACACACTGTCCAGTATTGAAACATGACATAATAAATAATTCATCCTTAGAGACTCCGGTAATATTTTCTTCTTTTCCAAAGAAGGTATGGGCTAGGAATTTGTGGAAGTAGCGAAGAGCAGGGTTATGGATTTCATCATTGTTCATATCATTTGGTTCAGGGTGGTAGTTTCCGGTCAGAGTTCCCCAAAAGAAATTCAGCTCCACATCCATCAATTCTACCTGTGTGGTAGTAAAGGCGAAAGGTCCACTAGGGAATCCTAGTAGGTCAGCTAGTTCTTTGTGGTTAAAGTCGTATTCTATTCCGAATAGGCGGAAACTAATGAATCCTTTCCTAGAACCAAAACCGCGCTCGGGTAGGTAAAGTAGGGAACTAAGGAACTCAAGGGTGAGCTCTCGGTAAGTTGCAAACTTGTGCTGGATCATTGCATTTTCCCATCCGAGTCGGTTGAACAGGTATATCATGCTCTCATGTATACCTAAGGTTTCCATAGTCTTTTCATTTGGGTACAGGGTCAAATCCATTTGCCTCTGTGATAACTCTTCGAACTTTATTCTCTGATTCCTACCTCTAAATTGGGTTTCCATATAGTTAATAGGTTGGTTAGCCATAGTCAGTGAAAATATGGTAGAAACAATTCAGTGGAAAAGACTTTAGAAAAATCTGTAAAAAGTGATTTAGGATAAAAATAAGAAAAAAATGAAATGCTAAAATGTAATGGCTATAAATGTAATGTAAAATAAAACTAATAAAACAATTTAAACAATTAGTAATAACGATAATTAAAAATGCTCAAAAAGGAAAAGGATAGTTTAAAATAGGTAACTAAGAGAATGGGTTGCCTCCCACTAAGCGCTGTTTTTATTGTCAAAAGCCTGACGTAACGCTGAGGTTTAGACTAATCAGGGGAATTATCGGACAGTTTCAAAAGTTTAAGATCATTCGTATAGGCTCTATTTTCAACTTTATGATAATGTTTTAGGCGCTGTCCGTTTACTATGAATGGTTCATTGTTCCTACCCTTGATTTCTATTGCTCCACTTGGGAATACTTTAGTTATATCAAAGGGTCCCGACCATCTAGACTTTAGTTTTCCAGGAAAGAGCCTAAGTCTTGAATTAAAGAGGAGTACAACGTCTCCCACACTGAATTCTTTCTTAGATAGGCGTTTATCATGCCATCGCTTGGTTCTTTCCTTATATAGCTTAGCATTTTCATATGCATCTAACCTTAGTTCTTCTAATTCGTTAATGTCTAGGATTCGCTTTTCTCCTGCAGCATTATAGTTCATATTGAGAGTTTTGATCGCCCAATAAGCTTTGTGTTCTAGTTCTACTGGGAGGTGGCAAGACTTTCCATAAACTAGTTTGAAAGGTGTAGTACCTATGGGAGTCTTGTAAGCGGTCCTATAAGCCCATAGAGCTTCATTAAGTTTAGATGACCAATCTTTCCGAGATATGGCGACAGTCTTTTCTAGGATTTGTTTAATCTCTCGGTTTGAGACTTCGACCTGTCCACTTGTTTGTGGGTGATACGGTGTGGCCACACGGTGTCTCACTCCATACTTAGATAGTAATTTGTCAAAGATTTTCGAAATGAAGTGTGAGCCACCGTCACTTATGACGAGTCGAGGTACACCAAATCTGGGAAAGATTATGTTTTTGAAAAGCTTTATTACTACTCGTGCATCATTTGTAGGAGAAGCTATGGCTTCGATCCATTTTGAGACATAGTCGACGGCTACGAGTATGTAATTATTACCGAAAGATGATGGGAACGGTCCCATGAAATCTATTCCCTAGACGTCGAAGATTTCCACTTCCAAAATTCCCTTTTGGGGCATTTCATCTCTTCTTGAAATATTGCCGGTGCGTTGACACCGATCGCAACTTATAATAGCTATGTGGACATCCTTCCATAGACTAGGCCAGTATAAGCCGGCTTGCAAGATTTTCGCACAGGTCTTGGAAGTGCTCGCATGTCCACCATAAGGAGATGAATGACATTGGGCAATGACATCTTCTATTTCTTCTTCGGGAATACATCGGCGAAAGATTCCATCCGGTCCTCGTTTGAACAATAATGGTTCATCCCAATAGTACTGTTTCAGGTTATGAAAGAACTTCTTTTTCTGCTGATAGGTTAGATCTGGTGGAAGAGCTCCTGCGGCTAGGTAGTTGACAATGTCAGCGTACCATGGCAGTCCTACAGTTGTCTGTATTATCTCCACGGGTTCTGGTTCATTTATATCTAACTGCGCCAGGTCGCTTCCTATTTGTGCTATCAGCTGTTCATACGGAAAATCGTCGTTAATCGGCACTTGTTCGGGTTTAATACCTTCTATTCTAGATAAATGGTCCGCTACGACGTTTTCAGTACCTTTTTTATCTTTTATTTCTAGATCAAACTCTTGTAGAAGTAAAATCCATCTTAAGAGTCTTGGCTTAGCATCCTTCTTAGTTAATAGATATCGGATAGCAGCGTGGTCTGTGTAAATGATTATTTTCGCTCCAACTAGGTAAGAGCGGAATTTGTCAAGCGCAAAGACAACTGCCAGCAATTCTTTTTCTGTAGTGGCGTAGTTCATCTGGGCAGAATCCAAGGTTCTACTTGCATAGTAAATCGCATGGAGTTTCTTTTCTTTTCTCTGACCCAGGACTGCGCCCACAGCATAGTCACTCGCATCGCACATGATTTCAAAAGGTAATCTCCAGTCAGGGGGTTGCATGATTGGTGCGGTGATGAGGGCTGTTTTTAGAGTTTCGAATGCTTTAAGACAATCTTCATTGAATATGAAGTCAGCGTCTTTCATTAATAAACCAGTAAGAGGTTTAGTGATTTTCGAGAAATCTTTAATGAATCGTCGGTAAAAACCGGCGTGTCCTAAAAAGCTTCGTATTTCTCGAACGGTTTTAGGAGGTTGAAGATCTTTTATTACTTCAATCTTAGCTTTATCGACTTCAATTCCCTTATCTGATATCACATGCCCTAATACTATTCCTTCGTTGACCATAAAATGACATTTCTCCCAGTTAAGCACGAGATTCACTTTTACACATCTTTCTAACACCATTTCTAAGTTTGATAGACATCCTTCAAAGCTTTGCCCGCATACAGAGAAGTCGTCCATGAACACTTCCATGATGTTGTCTATAAAATCTGCGAAGATTGACATCATGCATCTTTGAAAGGTTGCAGGGGCATTGCACAATCCAAAGGGCATTCGCCTATAAGCGAACGTTCCACAAGGACATGTGAACGTGGTCTTCTCTTGATCATCAGGATGGATAGGGATTTGAAAAAATCCTGAGTAACCATCAAGGTAACAGAAGTAAGAATGCTTGGCTAATCGTTCTAACATTTGATCTATGAAAGGTAGTGGGAAATGATCTTTTCGAGTGGCTTTGTTTAGTTTACGATAATCTATGCACACTCTATATCCCGTCACTACTCTTTGCGATATCGATTCGCCTTGAGCGTTTTTCACAACAGTGATACCTCCTTTCTTTGGCACTACATGTATTGGACTAACCCATTCACTATCAGAGATTGGGTATATTATCCCGGCATCTAATAATTTCTTGACTTCTTCCTTTACTACAGTGCTAAGGGTTGGGTTTATTCTTCTTTGAGCTTCTCTGGAGGTTCTGCAGTCTTCTTCTAGCAGAATGCGATGCATGCAAACTGAAGGACATATTCCTTTGAGATCAGATATGTTATATCCTAATGCAGTTGGATATTTCTTCAAGACATCTAAAAGTTTCTTTGTCTCTATAGTTCCTAAACTGGAATTCACTATAACTGGTCTTTTACATTCAACGTCTAAGAATTCGTACCTTAGGTTTTTAGGTAGAGTTTTTAATCCTATGGTAGGTTTATCTTTACTTGGCATGGGATCCGGTGTAAGTGCTAAGCTTTCGCTCAGACTATTATCCTGATACGGTGTTTGCCAATTATCATCTTCGAGAATTGGAGGGATTTGAATTTTCATTATTTCAGAGTAAGTGGTCTCCTCCAGTTCCATTTCTCTTACACATTCGTCAATTACGTCCATTAGATAGCATGTATCCTCTATAGCTGGTGATTGTAAGAATTGTGTTAAAACAAATTCAACTTTCTCTTCACCTACTTCAAAGGTTAGCTTTCCTCTTTTTACGTCTATTATAGCTCCGGCGGTAGCTAAGAATGGTCTTCCTAGTATGATAGGTGTAGTGGAGTCTTCAGAGATGTCCATGATTATAAAATCAGTAGGAATGTAGAATTGTCCTATACGTACTGGGACGTTTTCTAGTATGCCTACAGGATATTTAACAGAGCGATCGGCTAGTTGAACAAACATTTTTGTTGGTCTTAGTTCTCCCATGTCTAGCCTTTTGCAAATCGTTAAGGGCATAACACTGATACTGGCTCCTAAATCGCATAGAGCTTTGTCAATGACGAATTTTCCTATTACACAGGGTATAGAGAAACTTCCGGGATCTTTTAGCTTAGGAGGCATGTTATTCTGGATTATGGCGCTACACTCGGCAGTGAGTGTAACTGTTCCGTTATCCTCTATCTTTTTCTTATTGGACAAGATTTCTTTTAGAAACTTGGCATACGAGGGTATTTGGGTAATTGCTTCTGTAAACGGAATAGTAATATTCAACTGTTTCAGAAGTTCTACAAATTTCTTAAATTGACCCGTCGTCTTAGAACTTATTAATCTTTGAGGGTACGGAATTGGTGGTTTATAGGGTGGTGGAGGCACATAAGGTTGTTCTTTCTCCACTACCTCTTGACTTTCATCTTCCTTTTCTTCTGGATCATTCACCACTTCAGTCGGTTTATCCGGTTTTTGGTACATGGCTGGATTGTCAAGTCTCGGATCGGTAGGTCCGTCAAGTTCCTTGCCACTTCTTAATATTACAGCGTTAGCATGTCCTTTCGGATTAGGTTGAGGTTGTCCAGGGAATACTCCAGCTGGGGCAGCAGTAGGCGCTTGTTGTTGAGCTACTTGTGAAATCTGAGTTTCAAGCATTTTGTTATGCGTAGCTAGTGCGTCTACTTTGCTCACTAATTGTTTAATCTGCTCGCTAGTGTGGATGTTTTGGTTTAGGAAGTCCTTGTTCGTCTGAGATTGGCTAGCTATAAAGCTCTCCATCATCAATTCAAGGTTCGACTTTCTAGGGACATTAGGAGCAATCTTTTGATATCCTGGTGATGTAGCTGGTGCTTGACCTGGTGCGTAATAAGCATTGTTACTCTTATAGGAGAAATTCAGATGATTCTTCCAACCTGGGTTGTATGTGTTTGAGTAAGGGTTTCCTTGAGCATAATTCACTTGATCAGTGGGAGTTCCTGTCAATAGTTGACAATCAGAGACTTCGTGTCCCGGGACTCCACATAACTCACAGTTGGGTGTTACTGCAGCCACGGTGGCTGCGGGTGTTATGGCCAAGCTATCGATCTTTTGGCTTAGTTGGTCAAACTTCGCATTGACTTGGTCCATACTACTTACTTCGTACATACCTCCCTTTGTCGGTTTCTCAGTCGCGACTCTTTCGCTTCCCCAAAGGTAATGATTCTGAGCCATACTTTCGATAAGTGCATAGGCATCACTATATTCTTTGTCCATCAATGCACCACCCGCGGCAGCGTCAATTGTCATTCTTGTATTGTACAAGAGTCCATTATAGAAGGTATGGATGACCATCCATTCTACTAATCCGTGATGTGGACAAAGCCTAAGTAGATCCTTATAGCGTTCCCAAGCTTCGAATAATGATTCATTTTCTCTTTGCTTAAATCCGTTGATCTGAGCTCTCAGCATAGCTGTCTTGCTAGGTGGAAAATACCTATTCAAGAAAACTTTCTTAAGTTGTTCCCACGTAGTTACTGAGTTTGAAGGCAGAGATTGAAGCCATGCTCTTGCTCTGTCTCGAAGCGAAAAAGGAAACAAACGTAGTCTAATAGCTTCTTGGGTAACTCCATTGGCTTTTACGGTATCCGCATATTGCACAAAGATCGAAAGATGAAGATTCGGATCCTCGGTAGGATTTCCGGCGAATTGGTTTTGTTGCACGGCTGATATCAATGATGGTTTTAGTTCGAAATCGTTTCGGTTGATAGCCGGTGCTGCAATGCTTGAATGCGGTTCACCTTGCGAAGGATTAGCGTAATACTTGAGTGGATGAGTTTGTTCTTCCGCCATTCCTGAGTTTTCTGATTTTACGACTGGTTCAGGCGGATCTAATTGAAGATCTGGAATGTTAGAATTATTTTCGAAATCGAGTATACGTCTTCTTACGTGTAAGAAGCGTTCCGATTCAGGGATTAGAGGTTGCAAGTCTTCGCTTTTGGAGCGAGTACGTGGCATACACTCGGAGATTAGATTAAATTAAATAGTTGATACCTTAGTCTAGACAATGCTACCTAAGTGCACTAGTAACTAAATTAAGGAATCCCCGGCAACGGCGCCAAAAACTTGATGGGCTAAAGACGTGTCTACTTATGCGTCTAGCGGTATCTTACTGCAAGTGCACAGCCTATCGAAGTAATATTTAAGATTATCGATCCACAGGGATTCTATCGTTACGTAGTGCTAGATGAACTTCTAGTTTAGCTAAGGCGAATAGTTGTCACGATTGTTGTTGGTTTTCCAAGACTGTTGAAGGCAGAGTAAAAATTAAGTTCTTAATAAAATAATACTAGAACGGTCGGTATGTAATTATACTAACTTAGGTGGGTCAATCTAACCTAGGCTTATAAAGATGTTCACTTAATCTATTCGGTAGAGATTACTAGTTTGAATACCCTCAACTCACACTCTCGTGGTCTTGAATCAGATCTCATCCCTAAAGCCCTATGCCTGCTCTCGCTAGCCCATAAGTGTTTAGAGATAATTTTTGGAAACTAAATAAGTCTAATTTATCTTAAAGCGCTCTCGCTGTATTTAATTTAAATGCCTAACTTTAGCTATCTGGTTAAAATCTCACACTCTCGTGGTCTTGACCCAACCTAATACCCTTTTCTTACTCTCGTAACGAAAAGGTCAAATTTAATTAAAAAGTATCAGCCAGAATGTTAAGCGATTAATTATTTTAGCCCATGATTATATTTTACCGGTTAAGTTAGTTATAACTACATACCGCCCTAAGGTATTTAGCTACTCATCGAGGTTAAATCAGACTCAGAGTTATTTATTAACTTACTAATGGCAGAGAAATAATTGGACATTATAAATAAATTAAATAAATTAAATTGTAATAACGGAAAAAAACCTGATTAACAAATATCTGAGTAGACTCCTTCTTCCACAGACCGGAAAGCTTGGAGTAGGCGGAAATAAAAATTAAAACGAAATGCTGAAGGCTGGAAACAATTAAAGGTATAACAATTCCCTAATGTTGGAAATTGTTACACGGTTGGTTTGGATACAATTAAAATAAGGCAGAAAATAAAATGCTGGAATAATAAATCTGATGGTAAGGTAATTCGGCAGAGCTTCCGCAGGAAATTTGGATACTGAAGTCTCCCCCTAAATTCTCCTGAGCTGGTCCTATTTATAGAGCTTCCAATGGGCTGGTCCTGGGTCTTTTGCATTCTTGGGCTTTGCTGAAGTGGTTGAGAAAATGTTGGAAAGTGGCAGCAGAAAGTGGGAGAAACCTCCCTCACGTGAGAATTACTAGGAGGAGTGGCTTCACTGGTGACTTTGACGTAGTCTGAGTCAAAAGAATCACGTTATATCCTTGTCACGGGCGTGACAAGGTCTTCACGCTCGTTGCCTTATGTTTTCAAGTGTCACGGTCGTCACTCATTCCTCACGGTCGTGAGGTCCCAAAGCAAGGTGTCACGGTCGTGACACCCTTGTAACGACCGTGGTCGTAACAAATTATGCAGAGTTTTATGCAGGCTTCTGTCTTGCTTCATTTCTTGTGGTTTCTTTGTTCTTTTCTTCTTAATTCTTGATTTGGCCTCACATATCGATGTACCTGCAAAATAGTAAGAAAAACTCGAGGAATCGAGCGTTAAAACGGTGAATGCGCGGTAAAAGTCAATGAAATCTAGCGATATAACCGATGCGTTTTCTCGTCATCAGATAGTTGCATTGCTAATTTCTGGTGAAAGAACCGCACACTCGAGGTTCAAAATTCCATTAAATGTTGATGAATATTCGAAGTGTAAAATAACTTCAAAAGACCCTTTAGCTGATTTAATACGTCGTGCAAAGCTAATCATATGATATGAAACACCTATGATGCATAAAAATTATTTTGAAGCTATTGATCGTACTTTGAAGGATATACTGAGAGCAAAAAATTTCCATTTGATGGAAAAGTAGTTGTGTTGGGTGGAGATTTTCGTCAGATTCTTCCTATTATACCTAAAGGAACAAGACAAGAAGTTGTCCATTCCACTATATATTATTCTCCTCCGTGGAGTTTCTGTGAAGTGCTTACATTGACCACTAACATGAGATTTCTAATCGGAGGTACAAATTCAGACGTTGTAGAGAGAAAGAGTTTTTCAGAGTGGATTTTGGAAATTGGTGATGGAAGTATCGGAGACGCAAATGATGAAGATATCAGAGTCCAGATACCACAAGATTTATTGATTACTAGCTTTGGTGATCCACTTTCAGTTATTGTCTACATGTTGGATCTAATACCTGGAGAAGAAAAAACGTATTTGAGTTATGACTCTCCATGTAATGCCAGATCAAATGTTGACATGTTAGATGATGTGCACACTTTTGAATTTCTAAACACCATTGTTTCTTCTGGACTTTCAAACCACAAATTAAGATTGAAAGTTGGAGTCTCGGTAATGCTATTGAGAAATATATGCCCGTCTTTAGGATTGTGCAATGACACCCGGTTGATAATTACAAAAATTTGAAGGTATGTGCTTGAAGGAAAAATTATATCTGGTAGCAATATTGGTGAGAAAATTTTTATTCCAAGATTATCATTGACTCCTTCAGATAAAGGACTTCCTTTCAAATTTCAGCGTCGACAATTTCATTGATTGTTTCATCACTATGACTATCAACAAGAGTCAAGGTATCTGAACCAATCAATTTTCTCTCATGAACAATTATATGTTGCATTATCTAGAGTTATTTCAAGAATGGACTTAAAAATATTAATAACTAACGATAAATGTGAAAATTTAAATATAACTAAAGATATGATTTAAAAATAGATATTCCAGAATATTCCGAATTAGTTAATAAATTATTTATATAAAACTATATAATTTCTTTTATGATATTTAAATTTTTTTATTTTCATGCAACTATTTATTTCATACTAATATATTATATATAACATTTCAAAATAGCCTAGCATCGCAGAGATCTGCATCTAGTTTATCTAAAAATTAACATCGGTATAACCTATTACATCAAACTATTCTTGATCTTGGTATACAAAAGATGAATCTTTAATTCTTCCCAAACATAAGGGTATTCTTGGCAGCCATCCATTGACCATCACTTAGATCAAACTGACTAATAAAACCTGTTTGTTGTGCGCAAAACATACTAGCCTATATATTACATCAAACAGTTAATTTTCCAATTAATTGAATTCACCATGTATCTATATATAGTAAGTCTTTATAGAAATGAGTTGAGTCCGCGTGGAACGTGTGTACCTCCCTCCGGCTGTGGTCCATACATGAAACCGTAACCGACCAACCAGAGAAAACAGTACATGTGTGGCACATAACTCAAGCATATGTTAGGTTTAGTTGTTACACTATCTTTTCCTTTCATTCAATGCTCACAATCACTCATGATGACTCACCGTCTTCTTCTTGTACTCTTTCAATTAATACTACGTGTCCTAGAATTCAAGTGCTGACCCACCATTTCTACACACACTGTCCAATCAATCTATGGTTTAGTATAGTATAAGATTTTCTGAAAATCTTACCTACTCATGTACTAATCATATACTATAAACATGATGTATTGTTAGACCTAATATTTCTACAAAAATACCTATATTATTTGTCGTATCGTATCTGTTTAAAACTCAAAAATGAATACTTAAGTGATGACATAGTTTATTTTTATTTATTTTATGTTTGAGTTGAGTTTTAGTGGCTCACGAGTCAGTATGAAGACTTTTGTAAATTTTGGAAGTATTTATAGCTGTCTACTAATGTAGTTCACATCACATTCTTATGGGAGAAAATAACGTATCTATGTGTCCAACAATATTCTTATGCACTATCCAATTAAAGGTAAAATAATCATAAGCCAGAGTTAAATCGGATGGAAGTTAAGTTAATAAAAGTTACAATTTTATTTTTATTTTTAAATAAGTGGAGAATTTTATTTAGAAAGATAGATATAAAAAAGTTTTTAAAAAATAACGATAGTAAAAATTTAAAGATTTCCTTTTTTTATTATCTCTAACTTTTGTCTGAACTGTTTCTTTTAAAGCACACGGTCAGCGAGACGCCTCAGTTTTGTCTAAGTCTCTTTCATAGGTTTTGACTTAGCGGACTTTTCTTTTGATTTTTTTATTTTTGAAAGAAAATGACTGCCTAGATTAATGATCACGACGAACCATCATCGACTTTTGGCTTAAAATATCTTCGACACTTGTTTGTTGTGTGCGAAGGAAAATTGTGAGTGCGACCTTTATATGAAAGGTGTATTGCAGGAAAGCACAACCGAGTTAGCTGAGAACTACCCATGCCCCAGGTTAAGATTGCAGGTTTTATTGTAAAGAAAGAACTCCAACTTCTAGGCTCAAAGGGGGTGACAAGGGAATGACTTCCTTATTTCTCAAGTGTTTGGAGATTGAAACAATGTCTTACATCGTCAACAAAGTTTGATTGAAAGCATACTGACAGCAGTTATGGGTATAACGTTTTCGTCATCCTCCCTCCAATCTTTGCATATCAAAAAATTGGACAAGAAGTAAATATTTGAAAGATAAAGTATAAAGATGCAAATAATAGATAAAATGAATTAAATCAAAAGTTGCAATGCCCAGTTCATTAATGTAAAAGTACAAACATAGTTCGAAAGAAAACAACTAATAAAATAAAGAAAGTACAAACAACGAGAAACAAAAGCCTAATGACTAAATCAGAACCGGCCGAAACTTCACTTTTGATGCTCTGGCAAGGGATTCTTCTGTACATTTGAAGGATTATCCGTAAAATCAAGTATTCCATCTCGAATCAACCTACGCACTCTGGCTTTCAGTGCAAAACAATGCTCCAAGTCGTGGCCCGGGGCACCATCATGAAAAGCACAATGGAGATCAACCCTAAATCCAGCTGGAGGAGGATTGGGAGGAGGTGGCAAAGCCTTTGTAGTGATCAGTCCTTGTTGAACCAGGTCAAGATAAAGTTCTGTATAGGTCATGGGAATATGATCAAATCCTATTTCGAGACTGGTCTGGTCCAATAACTGGACGTTGAGAAGTCTGAGCTGGCTGTGGAGCAACAACAGGTTGAGATCCCTGGCGAGGCTTTCTCGATTCATACATAACAACATTGATCTGCTCCTCTTTCTTCTTAGGGAAATTCCCATAGGATTTCTTTGCCCCATTAGAAGATTCGGCAGCTTTGGATACCTTACCATTTTTCAAACCTTCTTCTAGCCTTTGACCAATAGTCACCAGATCTGTAAAGCTTGAAGAGACACTTCCAATCATCTTTTCCAAATAGAAAGGAGACAAAGTATCCATGAACATTCCTGTTAATTCCTTCTCTGCTATAGGGGGTTCAACTTGAGAAGCTAACTCTCTCCAGCGCTGAGCATATTCTTTGAACGACTCTTTTTCCTTCTGTGACATACTTTGAAGTTGACGACGATCGGGAGCCATGTCCAAATTGTATTTGTACTGCTTCATAAAAGCATTGGCAAGATCCTGGAAGCAGTGGACGTTGTTATGCTCTAAGTTCATATACCATTTAAGAGAAGCACCACTCAAACTATCTTGAAAGCAATGGATGAGCAACTTCTGATTGTTGGTGTAAGCTGTCATCTTTCGGAAGTACATGACTAAATGAGCTCTTGGACATGAGTGACCCTTATATTTCACGAACTTGGGAGTCTTGAATTTGGCAGGCGTAACAAGACCAGAAACTACGCACATATTGTCTGCATCAACGTTGAAGAAGTCAGTACCCTCGACTGCCTTGAGTTTCTTATCGATGATCTGAAACTGTCCACGAGTAATCTCAGGCTCAACAAAATCTTCATGGTCTTCCCCATGAACACTGGCAACATTATGCTCATATAGAGGATTCTCAAAGGGAGCTCGGGCAGTCTGGCTAACAGTGTAGACAACAGGTCTGGGATCAGTAAGGACAGGAGCTTGAAAAATCGGTCCGACAGTCTGACCAATTGTAGCAGTAGATGCAATAGGTGGAGAGTAGTTAGGAGGTAAACCAAACTCTGGCCAAGTAGATGGTGGCAT
Organism: Lathyrus sativus; assembly: GCA_963859935.3. Taxonomy (NCBI): domain Eukaryota; kingdom Viridiplantae; phylum Streptophyta; class Magnoliopsida; order Fabales; family Fabaceae; genus Lathyrus; species Lathyrus sativus. The sequence continues at coordinate 687,126,589 of OZ012741.1, read as the reverse complement.
CTGAACAGAAGGTGAATCAACACTTGAAACCTCTTGAATGACAGTCCTCTGAGATGGCTCTCATCTCGCAATCAGTACTTGAAGCATTTCGGTGAGCTTGGTCATGCCTGATTTCAACTCATCGATCTCCATTCGGATTTCCGCATTATATGCCTCTTGCTCTGACATCTGGCGTCTATAGTTAGCTCTGGTCTAATATCTGTGTCGAGGAATCAGCTTGATAACTCAAAGGAACACTGGAAGACTAGAGAACCGAGAATGAGAAACCGGGGAAAAATGCAATGCAAAAATGTGATGCTAATGCCATGCAATGGTTTCAAGAATTTCAACGGTCGATTGCAAACATTTTTAGGAAAGCTGGAAAAGTTTTTAGCCTTTAAAATGTAGGACTTTTTAAATTTGCGAAGGACTGTTGAATTCCTTGAAACTAGGAATGATATGATGCTTTATGTATGCAATGCACAACCACAAATAACGAAAGGTCCTAGGTTAGAGGAACAATGAATGGAGTTAAAGTTTACCCTTCCCAAAAGGTATGTACTATAGGATAGTTGTACCTGCAGAACAAGGGTTCTAAATCGGTGCCCAAAGTCACCAACCCTTCCTTCAGATATTACCAACCTTCCGACTGACTCGGGGGTCGATAATTTTCTCAAGAGAACCTCTTTTGAGTGTAGCATCATATAGCAACCATTGTAGGACTACTCCCACATAGTTCCCGCACTACGTCCTAGATAAGGCCAAGATGATGTAAAGGTACTACGGTTCCCAGTATCACAAACTCCAATCGATAATAGTAAAAGTTTTCACGACTACACTCATTCAACCGAACCATTTTCGAAAGGGTCTCAACTGAGCGATGATTCTCGAGTCAGCTTGGTCGGGACTCACTCCCTATAAGCCTCGTCGAATATATCTCCATCCTATAATAATGTCACTCAAGTCCGGGTGTAGGACTTATCTCACAACAAAGTAACTCCCAAGCAAGGTACCACAAAATATATACATACAAGTGAGCAAAGATATTAATGAAACAAATATCAAAAATAAACAAAATAGGGATAACCCTCAAAAGATTAAGAACTCCCCAGTGAAGTCGCCATTTGCTGTTGCGGTGGAAATAGGATATCAAATTATTAATTAATTTGAATCACATCTTTAGTTCACAACCACTATTTGATTTATCCGAAGGAAAAGGTCAAAAGAGGAAAAAACCTATTTTTGCACCATAAACACAATGCGGGGAGAGATCTAAGTAAGGGGTTGGTTAAGCTTGGGGAAGGTATTAGCACCTTAAACTTCTGTAGTACTCTACAAGAACCTTTTGTTTATTTTTTTACTATTTTTGCTTTAATTATTTGCTTGCGGGTATATACAAAGCTAAGGGTTAAGATGAAAGAAAGACCTAAGGGTTAATCCTAAGTTTACTCGGCAAGACGTTGCATCTTGTGCCTACATATCCTGACGGGAATGGAATTAGAGTAATTGTAGTTCCCCTCGAAAGGGAGGTTAGAAACTTCTTGATTGTGATCAAGGTTTCAATGGGGAATAAACGTATCTTAAGGACACGCATACGTGGAGTGCGGAGACTCCAATCTCTACGTTGAAATTGTTAATTAAAATTAGGGTTAAATTAGAGATTCCACGGCGGGAAACCCTAAAACAGAGTACAACGACTCTTTGACCTAATACTAGGGTAAAGGGTAAAAATGTCTGCGGCGGGACGCCTAAAAGTATGAGTACGGGGACTCAAAGTTTTATGGTTTGAACGATGAAAGGTATAAGGGTTAAAGATTTCTGGCGCGGTGGTCAAATGGCTAGACCTTTCCTTCGGAGGGAAGTTAACGGAGAAATAAATAGCGCAAGATAAATAAATTACAGATGATGTTTAAAAATAAAATACAAATATGGATGAAAATAAAATACAAACAATGCTATTAAATAAATTACAATCCTGAAAAAGAGAAAAAAAACAAGAATAAATAGTTAGTGCACAAGATTAACATAAAAGATAGACGGAAAAATAAACCGGATGACGAGAAACCTGGAATGTGAAAGTGTTAGCAAATTTGTTAGAATAAGAGTTTTTATGATTTTTTTTATAAAAAAAGAGATGTTTCTTTATTTTAGGGAGAATTAATTTATTAACAAAATTTTAAAAGAAAATGGTTAGTTTTTTTTTGTGAAAACGAAATTTTAATAATAAATAGAAAATTAATCCTTATTATTACTTTTAAAAAAAGGTTATATTTAGTTAAAAAAATATTTTAAAACTGGTTAGATAAATGAAAAGTTGTTTATTTTTTTATTAAAGAAAATATTAACTTTTATTTACATTTTTATTTTATAATTAAACTAATAGAATAAATTAACTAAATAAATAAAATACTAAAAAATAAATAATAAAACATAAAAACAAAATGGGTTAGGCCGGGTCACCACCTCCCGGACCCAACCCGGTATACAACACAAAAAGAAGGGGAAAAGGGATTAGAGTAATCCCTTGTTGTTCCGCGGCGGACTCCTTCCATTTTCTCTCGTGATGTTTCCTTCTTCTTCGTCAGGGCCGCCATTGTTGGTTTTCGGAGCTTTCCGGTTTTCTTTCCCTTTGCATGTTGCTTTTTCTTTCTTAAACTTCTCCTGAAACACAAAGCAAACAGTAAACATTGTCCAAAATGCTCACCCTTTAAGGGTTCGAAGCGTTTCGGCTCGCGGATGATGGTGATTGTTTGATGATTTCTTTGGGTTTCGTTTGGTGATGATGGATAATGATGCTGCGACGATGATGACGCTGAGGAGGTACTCGTGTCTGAGTCTACCGGATTTCGGTCTGGATTTTGATGGTTTATGGTTCGAAGACGATGATGAATCCTAAAAGATCCTGAGTCTTGCCGTTTCTTTCGGGTGAGTTCGTTCCTCTTTGTTGATGTTAGGGTTTGCGCCGTTTTGTGATCTCGTTACTGTTAGGGTTTGGATTTCACAGCCCCCTTTTTTTCTCTTCTTCTGCGCGTTTTATATCTCTCTTTTCCTCTTACTGGGCTTGGATTTATGTTACGTTACTTATTGATTAAAAAATCCGAGATTGATTTTGTGATTTGGTTTTGTGCAGATTTGATTGGATTTAGATTTGTGATGATTTTGTTTTCGCGGATTTGGTTTGGAGGCATTTTACTTTTGATCTTGGGCAATGATGTGTAAACTGAGCCCATGGATTCAGTTTTACTTGATAGGATTGTGTTGTTTTCATTTTCGGATCCAACTTTGGATCTGTTGATGGTCACAGACTTGATTTTTTTCTGCTGTCTGGATTTTGCGATGCTCAAATCTGATTATTGATTGAATCTGGATTTTCCATCTTTGGATTGAATCTGTTTGGCTAAAAAATCACTTTTCAAAAACGCTTATCCAAATAATCACTTTTCGCGAAAATCACTTCTTTTTCTCTTCCTCTGGCTGTCCCGAAAAAAGAACAGATATTTTCCGGTTTTAGTCCGAGGTCGTGAATATGAGTCGGGACCCGACTTCGACTTTGTCGTTGCCCTCCCGACGTACCCGATGATGGATAACTGAGGGTATCAGAACTATCGAAAAACCTTTCTAACTTTAATATTACAACTGCTTTCTCTGTTTTTTTGTCTCGTGCAGGTACGAAAGAAGTCGGGTTTGGAATAATCAACATGAAGAAATGAGCATGAAGACCGAAAATAGAACTTTAGGAATTCGCATGTATTTCTTATTCTTTGTAATTTGCAAAAATATTATGAATAAAAATTCAAAAATATTTCTATCCAAAAACAATATATGACTCTTCTTAATTTAAATTTGTCGCAAATGGCCCACAAAAATATCTGATTAAATCCAATTGATTAAGAGCCTCCGAATAAATTCAACTGATTAAAGTTTAACCGATTAAACTTAAACAAATGGATTAACTTCACCAATTAAATTCGTAAATCCAAAAATCTATCCGGATCCACTTTATAATTCCAACACATATGGCTTTCAATCCGGCCAAGAACCTTTTCCAAATTAACTCGTGCCTGATGATGGAAACCGCAACCGGCCCACGAATAAAGCAGAGAAATTCAATTAACCGCAAAACCAAATATCCTCTGTACTAAAAAATTCAACTAGTATCTCAATGGTTAAATCCAATGCCCTGAACTAACTCGGTTAAAAATCACAGCATAAACAAATATCATCCACTGCTTTGAACCAAACAACTGACATCTCAATACACTCAGCCCTAAAAATTCAATTCATCCTCAACCAAAACGCAAAGCTCGGAAACGGAAACCCTAATTGTTCGGTGGATTCCTGTTGACAACTCTGTTTCCTAAACCGTCAGCAAACGGTGCATAAATGACCATTTCGCCCTTCCATAGTTAAAGTACGCCTGATGCGCTTCTCCTGCAAAAACAATAAACTACGTAACCTGTTAATGGTTAGTTAATATGTAATGCAAAAAATGAAATATAATGCGACATGAATCGACTAAATCCCAGGGTAAAATTTAGGGTATTACAGTTAAGAAATAACACGAGAATAAAATAAGTGTACCAGAGATGAGGATGTTGAAGGTGAGATATAACTTAGAAGGGGGGGGGGGGGGGGGGTTGAATAAGTTTGGAAAAATAATACTTGAAATAAATCACACACTTATTTTTATCCTGGTTCGTTAAACAACTACTCAAGTCCACCCTTCCAGAGTGATTTGCCTTTCTCAACAAGGTCTTAATCCACTATTAAATCAAACTGATTACAATAGTATCACCTAAGAACTACAGTTCTTAGTCTTCTCAAGAGCTACTGATTCACACTGAATCCTCTTAAGGAAATTCCTTTACAAACAATGTAAATTAAATACAAGAGTTTTTAATGCTTCTATAAAGCTATAATCACAACAGTGATTTTTCTCTTAAGATTTAAGTACAATAAGATTCTATAAAGAATAAGAATGAGAACTTAAGAATATGTGATTTCTTTTCAGCAAGTGTATAGCTCAAAGGTGTGTAACTGAAGAATGAAGTGAGAGGCTCCTTTTATAGGCAACTGAATTATCCACGTTGAAAAGAGAGTCTAAAAGGTCTGAGCCTTTTTGTCTTCACATGTACTGACCTTTCCTTGAAATAGATGGCACATATAAATCCTTTTTGTTTGTGTAAGTGTGTCTAGCACAAATAAGGAAAGAGACGTTGAATGATTCCAACGGATACATTCTTGAAAACACTTCTTCAGTTTCAGCAAGTTCTTCAGAGTCTGAATAGATCAGAGTCTTCTGATGAGTTTCAGAACTATGTTGTATCAGAGTCTTCTGCAGCTTGTGTGCTTCTAGCGTGTTGATCATCAGAGCATCTTGACACAGAGCTTCAGTACTTGGTAGCGTGGGTACTTTCAGAAACTTCTGTAGATCAATGCTTTGAGAAACTCTTCAATCAATATTCTTTTAAACTTCTGATGCTTCAGCTTCAGATGCTTCTGATTATCTTCAGATGCTTCTGACTCAGAATGTTCTGGAGCTTCTTTCTTCAGATCCTTCTGGAGACTACGCTCAGGATCTTCTGTAAGGAGCAAGCAGATTCTTCTGGGATATGCATCTGGCGCTTCAGAGTCAGAATAGCTTCTTGTATTCAAAGGCAGATTTGCTTCTAGAGAGTCAATATAATTTTAATCTGCAGTAAAACTCTCAAACAAATTTTAGAGTATATAATTCTTAAATATAAATTTCCTAACAGTTATCATCAAAACAAAGAGTAATTATTAAGAACCAATCTGTGTTCTAACAATCTCCCCCTTTTTGATGATGACAAAAAGTATCAGAAATTTTATTTAATTGAACTTAGAGAATTATAACTCCCCCTGAGATGATGAATCTCCCCCTGAGTTAAATATGAAAAAAAATAGAAACTTCCCTTTTTATCTTGAGTAATCTTCAGAGTCAGATCTTGTTTGTCTTGTAATAATCAATAGTCAGAATATCTTGCAGATATAAGATTCAGAGTTTGATAAAAGATAACTAATCTGAGAAACTCAGAGGTTCTTTTATAGAGTGTTCTTATCAAAAGTTCTGAAATAGTCAATTTAGATATTAGAAAGAATAGATATGTCTGAAGATTCATTCTAGTGAAATTATATTAAATAGTTCAGATCTTTATTTTCTCCCCCTTTTTTGTCATAAGCAAAAAGTAAAAAACTTTTAAGAAAGACAAATAAAGGAATAATAGCAGATAATTCAATGGAGAATAACAGTCTGATTCAATTAATTATAACAGATCAAAAAGTACATCAGAAGATATTACAAAACATTCAGATGCAAAGATAACAGATGCACAAACATGAGAAAAAAATCTAAGTGTGTTTAGACAAAAGCATCTTCAATAGGTCTGTGATCTCAGATTGTGATTGCTCTTGCTTTGACATGAACTTAGTGATTGTCTCATTCTTCTCATCTTGTTTGGTCATCCATTCTGACATGTCCTCAGATTTCTTGTCTTGTTTCGCCATCCAAGATCTGATTTCAGATTGACCAGCTTCCAGAGCAGCAATCTTGTTTGCCAAATCTGGATTTTCTGTCTTGATTTCAGATGATGGAGGTTCTGTATCCTGAACAGAGTCAATTGCCATATGTTCTGGAGATCCTGAAGAGGGTTCTACCAGAGTCATAGTTAGAGTAGGGGCAATTGGTTCTGGTGGAGGAGGAGGTGGAGGAGCATCCAAACACAACAGAGGCCCAGTCTTGTTATCAATCCAGAATTGATTCCTTTCAGCTCTGAGCTTTGCATCATCAGAACAGATGTTCTTCAGATTAGAAGCTACAGTGTTGAATCTATTCAGAAATCCTTTCCAGATGATTTCAGTCTCATTTACATCCATAGATTCAGAACATCTTCTTTGAACAGTACCTAAAGACATCTGTAATTCTTGCAAAAACGTTTGAAATAAATGTTCAATATTAAGTCTGGGTGGAGGTTTAAGCAAGGTTTCCAGAGTCATCTGTTTAGGCTTTGGAGTTGGTGGTATCAAAGATTTTGGAATGGAAATCAGAGGAGGGGGAACATATGGGAAGAATGGAATTTCTGGTTTCTGAGGAAGGGATCTGTTTAAAGCATTAATCAGATTGGGTTGAGGTCTGGTGCGTGGGTAAACATCATCAAAGACTGCATTAGAGTATGGTACAAAGGCAGAGTTTGATGGTTTATCAGATGCAACTGTGTTGTCAGATGCAGAATGCAGAGCTGAAACAGCAGCTTTACCAGATTTAGCAGAAATGGTGGCTAAAGATCCTTCATTTTCCATAGATTTAATATATGAAAGGATCACAGATGGAAGGGTTGGTGTAAGTTTAGGTCTCAGAGGTGTCAAGGGTTCAGAGGGCTCAACTCTATCATAAAAATCTTTAAGTTTGAAACCATAAGATAAATTATGATACAGAGAGGACACTTGAGCACAAGAGATTCCAGATGATGATGGAATAAAAGAAGGAACAATCATCTCAGATGAAGGTTCAGGTGGAGGCATAGATTCTGGAATTGTAGTTTTGGTAGGTACAGATGATTCAGGTTCAGGGTCATGAACAGGATATTTGTCAGATGGATTAATCAGAAAGTCAGGGTGAATGTCTGATTCAGATGAATTTGAGGATGTTTCAGGTGTACAAGAGGTAGAAGAAACTTGAAACACTGTTTTTAATGGAGTGATATCAAGAACTTCTGTCTCAGGGATATGAGATGGTTCTGAAGGAATATCAGGTTGTTGAGTAGGTGGTTCAGATGAAACAGGAACAGAAGTTACTTGAGTGGGTTCAGAAGTAACAGTTGGTGCAGGTTCAGAAGATTGAATAGGTGATGGTGGAATGATAGATTCTTTTTATGGTTGATCTTCTGTGGTTTGTTTTTCTGGGAGATTTTATGTTGTTGGTGGTGCAGATTTTTGTGTATCAGAATTTTGTGGTGGTTCTGATGGTTGTGGTTGTTGTGGTTCTGTTTGTTGTGGAACAGTTGGTTGTGGTTCTGTAGGTTGTGATACTGTAGGTTGTGGATCTGATGGTTGTGGAACAGATTTTGATGGACGTGGAGTGAAGTGTTTGATGTGTAGTTTTGGTTGAGGTGGTTTTGATATAGGAGCAGTGGGTTGTTTCTGAGGTGATACAGAACTAGGAGCAGCAACAGATGTAGTTTGAGTGACAGGGGGTTTGGGAACAGACTTAATAGAAGAATCATTTATAACAACATTTTTAGAAGAGACAGAAGCTTTAGTACCTTTGAGTTTAATCCTCTTAGCAGATGCAGCTTCTCCAGAATCTTTTCTCTTCAGAAGATCCTTGGGACTCTCAGCAATCTTAGCCTTCTTCTGGACAGGTTCAGATTCTGCTGTAGGTTGAGGTCTTTTCCTCTGAAGTGGAACTTCTGCTTCTTCTTCTTCTTCTCCTGCATCTGGCAGGGGTTGCTTGACAAGTTGAAATACATTTGCAGGTACAGGCACTCCTTCTCTTTTGCATTCCTCTATATACATCAGAACAATGTGTCTAGGTTCTTCAGCAAAAAATAGAGGGAAATCTGATACTGGAATCCTTTTATTCAGATCAGACATGTTCAACTTCTTTGGAGCAGTGGTAAGTTCATCTACAATCTTGAGTCTCAGAAGGCTCTTAGCGTTCAGAGGCTTTCCCATAATGAACTCTAGTTCCTCTGTTACACCAGCATCATACAGAGCAGCCACTAAACCATTTTCAGTGAGAAGATCTGAGAGCAACCTTCCAAAAGGTATCCAATTCCTGATCTTCTGATTCTTTTCCTTCACAGATTCTCTGGATGCATTTATGTGATTCCACAGATGCATGAACAATAAGTAAGGAAGATCTACCTTATTACTCTGACTGAGGCAGTACATAAAATAGATCTGCTCATTGTTGACATAATCTGGGGAATTTGTTGATTTTCTGTGATGAATGCATCCCATGAAGATCTTGGCCCAGATCTTGTAATCTGGTTTCAGATCTTTGAATTTGTTAGAGGCTTGTCCAGCAGTCATAACCTCTTCATAGACTTCATCCATATCAACACGTCCAACTGGCAGATGTGAAACACCATCTGTTTCTTCATAACTAATCAGTTTTCTAATTAGATCCTCTGTAATGATGATCTCCTTTCCCAGCACAGATGACAGAATAAACTTTGGATACACAGATGCATGAATCCAGAATTCCTTAATAAGCAAAAGGTAAACTGGTCCAAACAGTCTATCAAAGTATTTTACCCAACCTTGAGCTCTAACAATGGAGCGAAAATCAAACCCATTTTCAGCCAGTGAGTCAAACTCAACCATGGATTCACACAACACTTCTAACTTTTCAACAGGTGTGAGAAGAGTTCTTTGTGGAGGAATGTATGGATTAGCACCAAGATTGTCTGAAGTTACAGCAGCCATTGTTGATTGAAACTGAGCAGTTGTTGATGAAGAAGACGCCATTGAAGAATGCTTTTTAGAACACTTAGGTTTTGGGTTTTTGTGAAGAGAGAACAAGAGATGAAAATGCATATAAATTCTGAGAGTGAAAAGTGTGAAAGTGAAAACACTTCAAGTATTTATAGTAAACACATAGGCACACCAAAAGACAGAAATAAAGCACGTTGGATCAGCATTAAATGAAAAGAATAAAATCATTTCAAATAATAAATGCTTCTGACAGATTTGGGGGGAAAATCAAGAATTTAACTATTCAAATTTCACCTCAAATGTCTTTTCAGTTGTCCACACGCCACCTCTTCAGATTTTGTGGGACACGTGTTTGCTTGCATGCTGTTCTGAATTCTCTCAAGAAATGAAACGTTAGCCACGTTCAGATCTTCTTAAGATGGTCAGTTCAGATTTTCACATCAGAAATAATAATCAGAATAGAATAAATGAACAGATGAAATACTTCAGATCATTAAGCATTTTGCATCTGAGAGATTGCTTCTGATAAATATTACTCTGGACAAAAATCCATACAAATATTTTTCAGAATGAACTTAAATCTATCCTCAACAAGGGGTTTTGTAAAAATATCTGCCCATTGATGATCTGTATCAACAAAGGCTAAATTTATGATTCCCTTCTGAACATAGTCTCTGATGAAATGATGTTTAATTTCTATATGTTTTGCCTTAGAATGCAAGATTGGATTTTTTGACAAACATATAGCAGAAGTATTATCACAGAAGATAGAAAGATTACTCTCATAGATTTGATAATCTTCTAATTGACTCTTCATCCAGAGCATCTGAGTACAACATCCAGCAGCAGCAATGTATTCTGCCTCTGTAGTTGATAGTGCTATAGTAGGTTGCTTCTTGCTGTACCATGAGATCAGATGACTTCCAAGAAACTGACAGCTTCCAGAAGTACTTTTACGTTCAACTCTGTCTCCAGCATAGTCAGCATCACAGAATCCAACTAATGAAAATTCATCAGATCTTTTGTAACACAAACCCATGTTAGCAGTACCTTTCAGATACCTTAGAATCCTCTTAACAGCTGTTAAGTGTGATTCTCTAGGATCTGATTGGAATCTAGCACATAAGCAGACACTAAACAGAATATATGGTCTAGAAGCAGTCAAGTATAGAAGAGATCCTATCATACCTCTGTAGAGTTTTTGATCTACCTTCTTACTTACCTCTTCCTTACCTAGAGTGCTTGTAGGATGCATTGGAGTCTTTGCCATTTTGCTATCAACCATGTTGAACTTCTTCAGAAGCTCTTTAACATACTTGGTTTGATGTATGTAGGTGCATTCTGGAGTCTGATTGACTTGGATTCCCAGGAAGAATCTCAATTCTCCCATCATGCTCATTTCAAATTCTTCCTGCATACATTTAGCAAACTCCTTTCCAAGCGTAATATTTGTTGATCCAAAAATAATGTCATCTACATAAATTTGACAAATCAACAGATCTTTCTTAACAGTTTTACAGAATAAAGTTGTATCCACTTTTCCTCTGATAAAATTTTTCTTCAGAAGGAAATTGCTCAACCTCTCATACCAAGCTCTGGGAGCTTGTTTTAATCCATAAAGGGATTTCTTTAATTTAAAAACATGATCTGGAAAGTTTTCACTTTCAAATCCAGGAGGTTGATGGACATATACTTCTTCTTCTATAATACCATTAAGAAAGGCACTTTTAACATCCATCTGATACAGAGTGATGTTATTCTGTGCAGCAAAAGAAATTAGAAGGCGTATAGATTCTAACCTTGCCACTGGAGCATATGTCTCAGTGTAATCAATACCTTCTTGCTGACTGTATCCTTGAGCAACCAGCCTTGCCTTATTCCTTTCTACTTCTCCCTTTTCATTCAGCTTATTTCTGAAGACCCATTTTGTTCCAATAACATTGAATCCTTTAGGTCTAGGAACCAGATCCCAAACTTCATTTTTGGTGAATTGATTAAGCTCTTCTTGCATAGCTATAATCCATTCATTATCTTCCAGAGCCTCATCTACAGATGTTGGTTCTATTAATGACACTAAGCCAAATAAAGAAGATTCAGAAGTTCTGAGAAATGATCTTGTCCTTATTGGATCATCTTTCTTTCCAATAATCACATCTTCTGGATGAGATGATTTGATTCTGGAAGAAGATCCTCTGATAGTTGGTCTTTGAGAAATTTGCAGTTTGTTTAGTTGGGAAATCAAAGGTGTAGCATCTGGAGTTGCTTCAGATTCTTTGATATTTGCCTTTTCTGCCTCTGATCCTTCAGAGTCTGTGAGAATCACTTCTCTATCTGCAGAACTTTCAAACTGCTTTGGCTTTTCAGAGCCAAGCTTATCATCAAATCTAACATGAATAGATTCTTCAACAAATTGTGTTTCAGTATTGAATACTCTGTAGCCTTTAGAGCGTTCAGAATAACCAAGCATGAAACACTTCTGTGCTTTGGAATCAAACTTGTTCAGATTATCTTTAGTATTAAGCATATAACAAATACATCCAAAAGGATGAAAATAGGAAATGTTAGGCTTTCTGTTTCTCCACAATTCATAAGGAGTCTTTTCCAGAAGAGGTCTTACAGACACTCTGTTCTGAATATAGCAAGTTGTGTTAATTGCTTCTGCCCAAAAATGTTTTGCCAGATTTGTCTCATTGATCATGGTTCTGGCCATCTCTTGCAATGTTCTATTTTTCCTCTCTACAACTCCATTTTGTTGTGGAGTTCTAGGGCAGGAGAAATCATGTGCAATGCCTTTTTCAGAAAAATATTTTTCAAAATGTTTATTTTCAAATTCTCCACCATGATCACTTCTGACTTTAATAATTTTGGAATCTTTTTTAATCTGAACTTGATTGCAGAAGTCAAAGAACACAGAATGAGACTCATCCTTGTGTTTTAGAAACTTTACCCATGTCCATCTGCTGTAGTCATCTACAATGACTAACCCATACTTCTTGCCTCTGATGGATGCAGTTTTCACTGGTCCAAACAGATCAATGTGAAGTAATTCCAATGGTCTGGAGGTAGACACAACATTTTTTGATTTAAAATGAGATTTTGAAAATTTACCTCTTTGACAAGCTTCACACAAAGCATCTGAGTTGAACTTCAACTTAGGAAGTCCTCTGACCAGATTGAGTTTATTAATCTGAGATATACGTCTCATATTAATATGCCCCAATCTTCTATGCCAGACCCATTGCTCATCATTCACAGATAAGAGGCATTTTACATTTTGAACTTTAAGTTCTGAAAGGTTTATTTTATAAATGTTGTGTTTCCTCTTTCCACTGAATAGGATAGAGCCATCCTTTTGACATACAGCTTTGCAACATTTTTGATTGAAGATTATATCATAACCATTGTCACTTAATTGACTTATGGACAATAGATTATGTTTCAATCCATCAACTAACAGAACATTAGTAATAGAGGGAAGCTTACCATTTCCAATAGTGCCAGATCCAATGATCTTGCCCTTCTGGTTCCCTCCAAACTTCACGTCCCCTCCAGATCTAAGTTCCAGCCTTTGGAACATAGACCTTTCTCCTGTCATGTGTCGTGAGCATCCAGAGTCCAGGTACCATGATTGGTGTCCTGACTTTGCTGCTAAGAACATCTGCAACAGGAATTATTTTGTCTTTAGGTACCCAGATCTTCTTGGGTCCTTTGGGGTTAGTTGGTTTGCAAGTTTGTCTAAACTTCTGTTTTGCAACATAATGTTTATTCTGACTTGCCTTTGGTTTAAACACATAAGTACTCTTCTCAGAGCTTGTGTGTTTAATGTCATTCAGATGACCAAATTTGAATTGAGAGTACAGAGGTGTCTTCCTGATGAAAAGTTTGTCAACAGGTTTTGGATTGCTTTCAGATGAGGACTCATATCCAATGCCTCTTCTGTTGTTTCCACTAACACCATAGATCATGGAAGCCATATTGCTTCTGTCTATGCTCTTAGTGAGAAACCTCTGAAAACTAGAGTCATATTTTTCTAAAATATTTTCACAAGACTTAGTTTCAGAATCAGATTCTTGTTGAGTTCTATCAAAGTCATTTTTTATTTTTAAATTCATTTCCTTCTGCTCAACAAGTTCTGTTTTCAGAAGATCAATCTCAGATTCAAGATTGCTTTTCAGCTTCTTGTATTTGAGTTTGATGTTGTTGTAACTTTTAAGAACTTCTGTTAAAACTTTAATGAGTTCTTCTTTGGTAAGTTTGGCCATTACCTCTTCTGCATCATCATCAGATTCAGATTCTTATTCATATCCAGAGGTACCTTCCTCTTGATCCTCTGTCCTGGCCATCAGTGCAACGTTTGCACATTCTTCTTCTGATTCAGAAGATGACTCACACTCATCAGAGTCATCCCATGTTGCCATCAGAACCTTTTTCTTCTTGTTGAACTTCTTCTTAGGTTTTTCTTTCAGAAGTTTAGGGCAGTCATTCTTGTAGTGCCTAGGTTCCTTGCACTCATAGCACACCACTTCTTTCTTGGCAGATCTTTTGTGACTGGAAGATTCTTTTCTGTTGTCAGATCTTCTGAAGTTGTTAAACTTCTTTCCCTTGTGCTTCCAGAGTTTGTTAATCCTTCTGGACAGCATGGACAACTCATCTTCTTCTTCAGAAGAAGATTCTTCAGAGCTTTCTTGAATAACCTGCAAAGCTTTAGCAGTTTTGTTAGATTTTAAAGCTATGGATTTACCTTTATCTTTCTTCTGGGGTTCATCTTCCTCCAGCTCAATTTCATGGCTTCTCAAAGAACTGATGAGTTCTTCTAAGGAGATCTTGTTCAGATCTTTTGCCATCTTTAATGCAGTCACCATTGGTCTCCATCTGGTGGGAAGACTTCTGATGATTTTCTTGACATGATCTGACGTTGAGTAACCCTTGTCCAGAACTTTCAGACCAGCTGTAAGAATCTGAAATCTAGAAAACATAGTTTCTACATTTTCAGAGTCTTCCATTTTAAATGCCTCATACTTCTGTATGAGCGCCAGAGCCTTTGTCTCTTTAACTTGGGAGTTTCCCTCATGAGTCATTTTGAGTGATTCAAACATATCATGAGCAGTATCTCTGTTAGTAATCTTCTCATACTCAGTATGAGAGATTGCATTAAGCAATATAGTTCTGGCTTTGTGGTGATTCTTGAAGTCTCTTTTCTGCACTTCAGTCATTGATTTTCTATCAATCTTTTTGCCATCCTCTCCAGTAGGATGTACATATCCATCAATGACCAAATCCCAAAGATCAGCATCATACCCAAGAAAAAAACTTTCTATTCTATCTTTCCAATAGTCAAATTTTTCTCCATCAAACATTGGAGGTTTGGTACTGATCCTATCCTTCTCTTCATATTTATTGTTGATATTTGACATTGAATTATCAGCCATGATAACAAATAAATATGTTGATCAAAGTATATCTCCTCTGGATCTTTACTGACACTATTAAGTGATAGCACACTCAGAACCAGGCTCTGATACCAACTGAAGGTGAGATATAACTTAGAAGGGGGGGTTGAATAAGTTTGGAAAAATAATACTTGAAATAAATCACACACTTATTTTTATCCTGGTTCGTTAAACAACTACTCCAGTCCACCCTTCCAGAGTGATTTGCCTTTCTCAACAAGGTCTTAATCCACTATTAAATCAAACTGATTACAATAGTATCACCTAAGAACTACAGTTCTTAGTCTTCTCAAGAGCTACTGATTCACACTGAATCCTCTTAAGGAAATTCCTTTACAAACAATGTAAATTAAATACAAGAGTTTTTAATGCTTCTATAAAGCTATAATCACAACAGTGATTTTTCTCTTAAGATTTAAGTACAATAAGATTCTATAAAGAATAAGAATGAGAACTTAAGAATATGTGATTTCTTTTCAGCAAGTGTATAGCTCAAAGGTGTGTAACTGAAGAATGAAGTGAGAGGCTCCTTTTATAGGCAACTGAATTATCCACGTTGAAAAGAGAGTCTAAAAGGTCTGAGCCTTTTTGTCTTCACATGTACTGACCTTTCCTTGAAATAGATGGCACAGATAAATCCTTTTTGTCTGTGTAAGTGTGTCTAGCACAAATAAGGAAAGAGACGTTGAATGATTCCAACGGATACATTCTTGAAAACACTTCTTCAGTTTCAGCAAGTTCTTCAGAGTCTGAATGGATCAGAGTCTTCTGATGAGTTTCAGAACTATGCTGTATCAGAGTCTTCTGCAGCTTGTGTGCTTCTAGCGTGTTGATCATCAGAGCATCTTGACACAGAGCTTCAGTACTTGGCAGCGTGGGTACTTTCAGAAACTTCTGTAGATCAATGCTTTGAGAAACTCTTCAATCAATATTCTTTTAAACTTCAGATGCTTCAGCTTCAGATGCTTCTGATTATCTTCAGATGCTTCTGACTCAGAATGTTCTGGAGCTTATTTCTTCAGATCCTTCTGGAGACTACGCTCAGGATCTTCTGTAAGGAGCAAGCAGATTCTTCTGGGATATGCATCTGGCGCTTCAGAGTCAGAATAACTTCTTGTATTCAAAGGCAGATTTGCTTCTAGAGAGTCAATATAATTTTAATCTGCAGTAAAACTCTCAAACAAATTTTAGAGTATATAATTCTTAAATATAAATTTCCTAACAGTTATCATCAAAACAAAGAGTAATTATTAAGAACCAATCTGTGTTCTAACAGATGTTGCATTGAATATGTGGTAAGACTAAATGTGATAGAATTAAAAATAACAATATTAAAGAAAATATTGAGGTAACGCCTTTAGTAAAGAAGATGGTGAAAAATAAATTTAAGTGGTTTGAGCATTTAGAAAGAATACACGTAAATTTTATAGTAAGCATAGTAGATTAGATGAAAAAAAATAAAACAAATTAAAGAAAGATGAAAACCTAAAAAATTTATAAGAGAAATTATTAAAAAAATTTCAAAATTAATAATTTAAATAGAAATATAATCCTATCTAAAATATTATAACAAAAGTTGATTCTTATAACCAATTTCATTTATTTAATAGAATAATTGTTGTCATTCTATTCGTTGTTTTAATAAGTTTGAGTATTGTTATTCTCATTTATTGATATATACTGTTTATTATTAAAAAAATAGAATATTAATTTTTTTATTATCGCAATGATAATTATTATGAAAAGTTTAAATAAGATGACAGAAAAATGTTAAATTTAGTAATCAATTTTAATTTTACCTTTATTTTAAAAATAATGTAATCTATTGTAGTCCTGCCTTAAATTGAAAATCACATATTAATATAATTTATTGACTTTGTCATAAAAATCACCTCTTTTCTAACTTTAAAGAAGTACAAATTAATTTATGTAGAATGAGATACAATTGAATTGAATGGTGGTTGGAATGAAAAAGTTGAAGAAAATCAAATAAAAATGTTGAAAATTTTGTTCACACCTACAACACTAAACCTATTTGCACTTGTCATCAGAATAATGTGTGGTAGGACTTTTTTTGTATTTGGTTGCACTTAATTATTGAGTAGTTTAATTATTTTAATTTTGTTCCAAAATATTAATAATTTACCTTAATAAATACCTAAATTTGAAAAATAATTAATAATTAGGATAGTAGTATCTTTGCCTCAATCAAAATAGCATTTTGATACAAATATACATCAAATAATTATTCTTACATTTATAACGATAAAAAGTCACCTTTTATACTCTTTTTTATTTTTAATTTAAGTGAAATAATAAAATAAACATTTATTATTATTATGGAAATTCTTACACATCGTGTCCAGACCATATCAACCAACTCACACCATTGATAAAATCAGAGCGTACGCAAAAATACAAATTAGTAGGTGAAAAAAAAGAATATCCATTCCTATTAAATTTATTATTAAAAAAAATATTATGACTCAACGTATACAATCTCGTCACAAACTCAAAGTCTATTTTTTTCTCCAACTTTGTTGACAAAAAAAAACACAAATTGACATTTTGCTAATAAAACATTATTATTATTAGTGACTGTCGGCCTTCCAAAACCCGCCTAATTTTCAACCTCAAGTTGCTGACGTAATTGCAAGACAGATGGATATAATTGATGGTTATGGCCTAAAATATCGTTTGTTTAAAAAAAATAAGAGCAGGGTATTTTAAACTTACAGATACTGTATTTTTTAAATTAAAAAATTTTTTTTTATGCTAATATTGACATTTATAAAAATTTAGAAAAAAATTCAAAATTTAAACGGAACATATATATTAAAAATTTGATGACGTGTATGGTATCGTAGCTGAAATTTGCTGCCAGTCTTCTCTTCATTCTCCTTCAGATGAACCTTCCTTTATTTATTATTTTGACTAGACTCAATTAATTCAAATGTCTCAAAATCAACATTAAATTCCTACATCTTCAAGCTATAAATAACCACCCCATACTTCATTCCTACACATCATTGCAATCAATCTCTCAGCTATAAACACAAACAATTTCACTTTCTTTGCTAATATAACACTACATTAATCATTTTTATACTAATATAATCAACAATGGGAGTGATGAACTTGGATCAACCACAATTGTTGTCTAAGATAGCCATTGGTGATGGCCATGGTGAAACTTCATCTTACTTTGATGGATGGAAAGCCTACGACAAAGATCCTTTCCATCCATCCAAAAATCCCAATGGAGTCATCCAAATGGGTCTGGCAGAGAATCAGCTTACTGCTGATATGGTTCAAAATTGGATAATGAGTAACCCAGAAGCTTCTATATGTACCATAGAAGGAGTTCACAATTTCAAACAGATAGCCAATTTTCAGGATTATCATGGTTTACCAGAGTTCAGAAATGTGAGTAGTTAGTTACAAGTTACATTGATACATAGACTTCGGAATTTGAGTATTGTTAATTGTTTGATGTTTGTAATATAATGTATAATTGAATCTGAATTTGAACAGGCTGTGGCGAAATTCATGTCAAGAACAAGAGGAAACAGAGTGACGTTCGATCCCGATCGGATCGTCATGAGCGGCGGAGCAACCGGAGCTCATGAGGCTACGGCGTTTTGTTTGGCCAATCGTGGTGAAGCTCTTTTGGTGCCTACTCCTTATTATCCAGGGTATGTACTTTCAATTCAATTCAAATTCAACCAGAGATTTTAGATTCGAACACAGTCTTAATCACACAACAATGTTAAATTGTTTCGAGAGAAATATTTTTATGGTTGATTCTCCTCGACTTGAGTGATTAGTCTCTGCAATTGTGCACAGAGGATATCTGTTTTGTTTATTAATTTATACAATAATGAAGAAGTGTAGCTTTCATATGTTCAACCTAATAATTTAAAATTCATTTATAGTATTTAATTTTGATGGCACTGACTTTTTCTTAAGGGAATAATTTGCAATATTTAAACTTCAACTGTGTTTGGCACCATTACTTCAATTTTTTTGTTGACGATGTGTTCATCCTATACACACCAAAAACTTTATGTTAAATTAATCATTTAATATAATATGATATTTAGTATTTTTCTAATGAAATGCTTTGATTTCTTAATGCAGATTTGATAGAGATTTGTGTTGGAGAACCGGAGTTAAACTTGTTCCAGTTATCTGCGAAAGCTCTAACAATTTCAAATTAACCAAACAAGCCTTAGAAGAAGCATATGAAAAAGCCAAAGAAGATAACATCAGAATCAAAGGTTTACTCATCACAAATCCATCAAATCCTTTAGGCACTGTTATGGACAGAAACACATTAAGAACTGTCATCAGTTTCATCAACGAAAAGCGTATCCACCTAATAAGCGACGAAATATACGCTGCAACGGTTTTCAGCCACCCGAGTTTCATAAGCATAGCTGAGATAATAGAACACGACACAGACATTGAATGCGACCGTAACCTCGTTCACATAGTTTACAGTCTTTCAAAAGACATGGGATTCCCGGGGTTTAGAGTCGGTATAATATACTCTTACAACGATACCGTTGTTGATTGCGCGCGCAAAATGTCGAGCTTTGGACTAGTTTCAACACAGACACAGTATTTGATGGCGAAAATGCTATCCGATGACGAATTCGTCGAGAAATTTCTTGCTGAGAGTGCGAAAAGGTTAGCACAAAGGTACAGAGTTTTCACGGGCGGATTAATCAAAGTCGGAATCAAGTGTTTACAAAGTAACGGCGGACTTTTCGTGTGGATGGACTTAAGAGGACTTCTTAAGAATGCGACATTCGAATCAGAACTCGAACTATGGAGAGTGATTATTCATGAAGTTAAGATCAATGTTTCACCTGGTGTTTCATTTCATTGCTCTGAGCCAGGTTGGTTTAGAGTATGTTATGCTAACATAGATGATAGAGATGTGCAAATTGCATTGCAAAGGATTAGATCATTGGTGACTCAGAATAACAAAGAGGCTATGGTTTCTGATAAGAATTCTAAACCTTGCTGGCATAGTAATTTGAGGTTGAGCCTTAAATCAAGAAGGTTTGATGATATTATGATGTCACCTCATTCTCCAATTCCTCAGTCACCTCTTGTGAAAGCCACTACTTGAATTAATTAGCATGTTTTTATTTGTTTAATATCATATAGATTATGAAGAAATAACTGATAGAAGATTTTTTGGTTTAATTTGTTGATTTGTTATTTTAGGAGCCTAGATAATAGGTCCTTTAAATGTTGGGGCATTTTTTTCTTTTTTCACTTATTGAATCACATTGTGGTGAAAGAAGTTTATAGAACTATTTGTTTGTAATTTGTTTGAAGGGTTCAGAAAATATCTGTAATCTTTTAATGAAATTTGTATGGTGAATTATGAAATTGTTAATAAAGTTGTTGAATTATACTACATGTTATACTAAAGAATATTTGGATTAACCAATAACACTGACTTCGAATTCAGTCCGGATTAGATTATAATTCTCTTTAATTTAAAAAAAAAATTAGTCTCTGTAATTTTGCGCGGAAGAAACTCGGTTTATAAAAATAAATTTGAAAGAGAGTAATTTGATTCTAGTATTAGTGTCCAACTTTGCAAAGCATATGGTACAAAATGATGCAGAGATTTAGTCCAGTCAAAAAATTATAAAATAATATTAGTATGCAGTCTCAGTTTTACAACTCATATTCCATATTTGAATATGACTTAAGGTTGCTTAAATTGAATATGAGCAGTTTGATTTTCATCCAGAGACTCAGATGGCTTGCATGAATTTTGTAAAGGGTCTTCTCAGTATTTGACTGTTATTTTTAATGGACAATTTTAAAATACCTACTTAGTAACACTAATGATAATTAATGATAGTTTTATTTATTTATTTTTAAAACTTATACTATAATAAAAAAGTTTGAGTGTTGAATATTGTTGTTCTAGGACCTCTAAAATATCTTCAACAGAAGAATTTTGACAGATTCTTTAAAAAAAAAGTTTATTGTGTTTTTTTATTTATTTTTAATATTGGGGTATTTTGATGTGTAGTTTGAGATTTGTTAAAAATAAACTCTAGGAGCAATTTTTTCTCTTTTCATTGAGTAAAATTGAAAATAGATCAAACCAACTAACCAGATTTATGATCTGCAATTTAAGGCTAGTAGATTTTTTTAAGCAGAAAAATCTTAGGTTTTTTATAAATTTATTTAATTAAATAGATTAGATCAAAAGCTATAAAAAAATTTATAAATCTATTAGATTGATTTATTTTGATAAATATATATTAATAACTATTTTATTGTATTTTGTATTTTATAATTATTTAATTTGGTCTATTAACTTTAAAAAAAATTATTTTGATCCCTCAATTTTTCAAAACATATTATATTACTCATTTCGGTCAATTATGTTAATCAAAATCAATTTATAACATATCTGATTTAGTGACGGAAAAATCTGCCACAAAATTATATTTTGGGTTATTTCTATGATTATTCATATTCTTCTACAAATTGATTCAAATCAACAAGAATCAAATTCTTCAGAGTGGCAGAAACTGCAATAGCACTGATGAGACAAACAACTGGTGTAGCAACAATAATTACTCTAAGCATAACTATATAATTATGAAGAGGAAATAGAGCCCAACTGGAAAAAGGAACAACAGTATAAGAAAATCAACACTACATGCACCAGTTACAGTGATAGTTGAAAAATGCTTAAAGCAATTTTATATCTCCAAACAAATGTTTTAGCCAATCCAAGCAAATGTAAAACAAGGAAATAATACATTTGATTTACCATAGTATAATAAACAAAAGATCCACCCAAACATATTAAAACAAGGAAATAATATATTATTTTAAACAATTATAATAAATGAAAGTTTAAATCAATCGAAAAAAATTGTTGTAAATTCATTCATTTCCAAAAACTTTGAGGAGGACGATGTTGTGAACCAAGGTCGCGAGTTGGTGAGTTGTGAGTTCTAACTTTCTAAATCACTAGACGCATCTAAATATGTGTTAGGAGTCACAAAATTAGTCTAAAAAGATGAGTGTAATATGTCCTCTGAAACATAAAAAGAAATTGACGTTGTTATTGACATTTAGATGGAAAGGACTAACATGGTATAATTTGCAGAGTTAAGAGATTAAAATGGTTTTTTTAAAAATTAAGAGATTAAACTGGATCCCAAATCAAAATTAACGGACGAAAAAGAGTATTTAGCCTATTAAAATGCAAAAGTAAAGATCCATCATCTTGAAATACTTATGAAAATAAGTTAAAATTTTTTATAAACGATTTCATAAGTTCTCTCAAACTAATAGTTTCACAAAACTTATGCTATTAGGTAAGTTCGGATAAATAAGTGCAAACACACATTTGTCTTATTGTTCTTTTGATTTACGAGTATGTTTAAACATTAGTTAAATTTTTTATTTATATATGTTAAAATGATATAGGTTTTTTAAGTAGACTAACATGTCAATTCAACTATCAAAGGATTAAGAATAAGTTTATAATAAACTGCTAATTATTTTTAAGTTTAGAATTTTTTAAAAGGCTAAGTCTACCTCAACCCAACTTATTTACACTTCTATTCTCAAACCCTTAACCATTTAAGTGTAATTTTAAGAAAAAACTATATTGGTGGGTCAAATATGTGTTTTGCTTGTTTATGAATAAAATTTAGTTTGATTGATTGAAAATTATTTAAATAATATGGGACAATATTAGCCAATAAAAAGTAGGGTTAAATATGTGTCTTGTCTTCTTAAATATTGAAAATTTTACTTTTAATTTTTAAAAAAATTTCTTTAAAAATGATTCTCCAAATATATTTTATCCATACATTAGGTCCCTGATATTAAGTGTCTCTAACGAAATCTTATGTGGTATAACAAATGATTATTTATTTTGCTATGTTAGCAGTTTAAGTGATTGTTATGGTGGATTTAATTTGATTAATTGTATATTCATGTCATTGTATATCGATTAAAACATATTTGTTTATTTTTTTTTTTGGAATACTTATTGAAAAGTCATCTTCTGCAAATCAGTTTGCCTAAGTCACCAACTCTCTCTTCTCCAAATTTCTTTCAGTTTGCACATATAAAACACATAACTACAATCATATTCATTTAGCTTCGTTTTAATGTCGTTTTTCAAGAAAAACTCAACTAAAGTCGTTTCTATGTATTCCTCATCTATAAAAGCTCGAACTGGACATTTGTGTAGGTGTCATGGTCGTATGGTTTTGTATCAACACAAGAAGGGACCAAATAAAGGATGTTTTTTTTTGGAGATTTCCATTTTGGCGGGTAATGACACACGTGATTTGTTCATATGGGATGAAGACATTGGAGAAAAATATGAAAATGAAGATGGAAGCAATATGAATGAGTTGGAAGAATTGAGTTATTTGAAGAAGTTGTATGAAGATTCAAAGAAGAAGAACAATAATTTGAAGAACAAACCGAATTCACAGACATTTTCTAGAAGATGAAAAATGTTATGTTTTGTAATATCTTTTATGTTTAATGTCAATTTTGTTTTGAAATGTAAATGTTGAAGTAGACTTTGAATTAGATTGTTAATAGCTGAGAGGCATTGATGTTAAGTTAAAAATGCATAACATTCAAATCTATGTTTTGACAATGTTTGTTAATGGATTGTTGATTTTGTTTAAACAATTGTTATGGTTAGCACAATTATTGACACATCTAGCATTTCTTTGTGTTAAATTTAGAATAGTAACACTTAAGTTTTGAGCTAAAATTTACCTTTCTCTGACTTAATATTGACATATTAACACTTTAATTTTGGACTGATATTTGCGTTTCTTGATTTAAATTCTACATAATAACACTTTAATTTTAAACATGGTCTAGCCATAGTTTAGCTTTTTGAAACTTGTTATGACAGTACAAAAGAGATATACAACCACTCAAGATAAAACTTGGGATAATATAAAAGCGGAATTTTTGCAAAAACTCAAGATACAACCAGATTGACAAACCATCATTCTTGGTCATAACAATAAAATGCTTACAATACCAAATTAAAATGAAATCAGTTACACATAAGAGATGTATGATGTCACATAATCATCCCAGTAAAGTACAAACAAAGTAAAAAAATAATAAAGTACATAATTCATGACAAAATTTCACCCCTTTCTGAATCATGAGACATGTCGTTTTGAATTTCATCCCAAGTATTCATTTTTCTAAAATTACCACCAATTGTGTCTTCTTCTTTAGGAATCACCGGTTGATCTTCAGCATTCTTTCTAGGTCCCATTATGTCCTATGTTTTGAACTTCATAAGTCTATCACTCTTTCTTTTTTTGAAGTGAAGCATGATTTACTTTTTTTTCCTCATCTATAAAAGCTCGAACTGGACATTTGTGTAGGTCCCGACGGCTGCTTCTGTCTTCGGGTGGCGTCGGGACGCCGTAAAGTGTTTGGAGAACAGGTCCTTCAAGACCCTCCATGACGTAACTGATTCGGGCTCCAGACTTTTGTACCAGGTCATAGCGCCTTTCCTCAGAGTCGTCGGGAAGATTCTGCACTTGATAGCTCCCCGGACGTTTCGGTAGTCGAGCATAGCCTCGATGTCTTCCAGGTGATCGTCCGGGTCGGAGGTGCCGTCGTATGTCGACAGCGTCGGTGGTTTCTCCATCCCCTGGGGTATGGGGGCAGCCATGATCTCCCGGGACAGCGGGGTGCGGTAATCATCCTCGTCGCTGTGCGCCGGGGATTTATGGGGAGATGAGTCGTTCAAGGTAAGCCCCTGGTTTCGGGTTCTCGATCTCCTGCCTGAGTTCTCGCCTCGAGGGTCTTCGGTTGGGATCGCCGCGGTGTTTTGGTTCCTCACGCGAACGTGTCTTGCTGGGGATCTGGTGCGTTCTCGTGTCACCTGGGTGCGGTGCCTTTCCAGCCGCGGCCGGCGGCTTCTGGGTCGAGGTGAGGGGCTCCTCGAACCTCCGTTCTGGTTTTCCCACGGGGGGTACCTTGGAGGATCGATGCGTTCTAATGCTCCGATTCTCGCATTTTGTTGGAACAGCAGCTGGTTCGTCTGGTTGATGGCCGTAAAGAGAGCGGCCACCGTTGGGTCCGCTCCCGCCGGGATGGGAACGGGATGGAATGCTGGTGGGCTCGGGGGCTGGTGGTCGACCTGAAGGGGCCGTTCCGCGGATGACGGCGAAGCAGTTTGCCCGTCCCTTTCGTCGGTTTCCGCCGGACGCGTCGTCCCTGTCTGCTTGTTCCCGTTGGTGGCGACGTTGAGTACAAGTTCGTGCGAAGTGCCGTCGTGGTGTGGACTAGCCATGATCGTGGAGGTTTGGTGAAACTTTTGGTTTTCTGCTCGGAGTAACGGGGAAGTTTCACTTTCCCACAGACGGCGCCACTGATCTGACCTGATCAGGAGGGGATCACGATATGGCCACACGCTGTTGGATGGTACCTGTTCACCGGTGATGAGAAGGAGGAGGGGGTGTACCTGCAAGACACTCTGATGCCAAAGTAAGAAATTGGGCAGAGCGGAAGCAAAAGTACAGAAAGGGGCAAGATGAGAGTTACCTGACCCTCTTGAGGAAGAGGGTATTTATAGAGAGACCCCAGCGCTGGGCCAACGGTCATTTGAGATGGGCTGGATGACCAGGCCCAACCCTAATGACTGCTAGGGCTTACGTGGCGTAGTGAAGACCAGAACGTGGTCTTCGCCCTAGTCCAACTGCTCCTAGATCTCCGGAAAGTGGGTTTGACCTGCTCTTTCGGAGGTGGGCAGTTGGTTGATGACGTGTCCCTGCGGAGGGGAGCACGTGGAGAACGTGCACCGGACACGTTGTTCTCCCCGCGGAGGGGAGCTCGCGAGATACCCCGGAGCGCGTTGTTCTCCCCGCGGAGGGGAGGAACCACGGCCGCGCTTTGGTGTGCCGGGGTTGGTTCTGCTCGGCTGGTAAGATGGATGACGAGCTGCTGTTGGAAGCGCTGCTCGTGTTCGGCGGCATTCTCTGCTCGTCTCGTGGGACGCACGTGCCCGGCGTGCCCGATTCGCCTGTTGGGCCGTACGTGATATTGGGCCTGCCGAGGTCGGGCCCAGGCCGGAACATCTTTGATTTAGGAAAAGAGTAAGCCACAAGACTCGAGAAATAAAAAGAAATCGAAAGCCTACTGAATTTAGCTTTGAAACTAACTTAGAGTGAACTCATGTATAAATCCCTCTATAAGAAATTGAGCAAAAATTTATGCATCCAACCGGTTCTCGAAAGTTAAATTGAATTTTAATTTCGAAATCGCAATCCAATAAAAATAAAGATAACAAAACCACATTGTTTTACATTATTTCATTATTCTACATGTCCAAAAGCACACAACAAGACCAAATTAAAATCTATCAGGAAGTACTCTTAACAATTTAAATTAAAAAGATAAATAATTAATTAAATATAATCAACTAATTTAATTAAAAAAATAAATAACTAATAATAATCTAAGAAGGGTGCAAGAGTAAAATATAGATGTAAACATTCTAAACCTAAGCTTATTAAGAAATCTAATCTAACAAAAAACTCTAATCTAACAACAACAAAAAATTATTAAAAACACTAATCTAAAAATAAAACAAATTATGAAGAACTCTAAAAAAAACAAATTATTAAAAACTCTAATCCAAAAATAAAACTAATTATAAAAACTTTAATCTAAAAATGAAACAAATTAGTAAAAGAAAAAACTCTAATCTAACAAAAAAAACAAATTATTAGAAACACTAATCTAAAAATAAAACAAATTATAAAAAGTTTAATATAAAAATTAAACAAATTATAAAAACTTTAATCTTAAAATAAAATAAACTATTAAAAGAAAAAACTCTAATCTAACAAATTTTTTTATTAAAAACACTAATTTAAAAATAAAACAAATTATAAAAACTTTAATCTAAAAATAAAACAAATTATTATAAAAAGTTGACTAAATAAATAAAACATAAAAATTAAACAGTTCCAAATAATAATAATAATAATAATAATAATAATAATAATAATAATAATTAATTAATTAATGAAAAGAAGAAAATAAAAAAAGGGAAATGGTGTGGCTCGTGACTAGCATGAGAGTGAGAAGAGAATTATGAGTTATTCTCTTAACGAACAAAATTCCACTATTCACCATTCTCCTTTTGACACGTGGTGGAGGGAGTAGTAAAAGAAAAGAGACTATAAATTTTTTCTTCCATACTTGTGTTACTGTAAGTAACACCACAACACCATTTCTCTATTTTATCACATAATAAATATATAAAAAAATGTCATCCTCAAGGAATCAAAACACCAAATAAGAAATAAATAAATGAAAAAAGAAATGAAAAACAAAAAAAGACATGAGGGGAGCTACCAATGTACGCCAAAAATAGATTTGACAATGGTGACTATTAAGTGGTTAGCATGGAGATTTATTATTTAGCTTAAAAAGAGATAATGGTGATATTTTATGGTAGTGTGAGGTTTACGACAAAAAAACATCATCATCCAAGACATTCCTTTGGATGCAAAATCCATTGGGAAACATCAAAATAGAATCATTTAATCTTGGTTTTCAACCATCTCCAAGATAATAATTGTATCTTCTCTAATCAATTGGTAAATCGATAATCCTCCTGACTGAATATCTTTCTATTCCCCCGACGCCATATTGACCAAATACACGCGTACCAAATTACTAGCAACCTTTTCTTTTGCACTCTTCCTCCATTGCAAATGGTAGAAAAAAATTTATAATATGGAAAAAGTATCCTTAAAGAGTGTTAGTAATGTAAAATAGAATTAGAAATAAATTAAAACAAATAAAATTAAACTACTTTAAATAATTATAATTAAAATGAAACGAAAACATGAAATAATAGTTAATTGTCACGAGCATTTTGACAAAAAGACAAAAATAAATGGGGTCAAAATGAAAAAAATTGGACACAAAAATGCTCGAAAAATAAAAATGATTTTATTAAAATTTTCATCACGGAATAAACCATTCGAAAAAAACAGTGTTTTGTCAGATTTTGAAATAAATCTAGATCGGTAAAAATGTTCAGACTGATCAAAACATGGTCGAAAAGTCATCAAAATTTAAAATGAGCACGCCGGGCTAAATTACGCAAAATGTAGATTAAAGTAAATGATGTCAGCAAGCTCGATTTTAAATTTTTTCGTCCACTGATTTTACGCACAGTTGAGAAACAATTTGATCAATTTGTCTATAAATCCAACAAATTATTCTGGCTAACAATTTTGGCACTGTACAAACTGAAATGTGTGTCATGTTATGAAGATGATACAGATGTTATGATAACTACATTGATTCAAAAAATTCAGGGTCAAAATTGGGGCATGACAGTTTGAAACAAGACAGAAATTGATGACAATTTATAGGAAGTAAAAAAGTTCAGAAGGTTCATTGTTACAAGAATGTGGAGAGCTTAATGGTTTAATGTCATGAAATAAATGACATTAGTGATGAATTAAGGACATAAAGAGGAGTTACATTGGTTGTCTGGGATTTGAATAGAAAATTACTCAAATTCATGAACCAACCATGAATGCAAGAATATGAAAAATTATGGTCAAATGAGCCATAATTCGTCCACTTATTGTCTTAGGTCGGCCTATACGATAGCATGTGCCAACTTATACGGTTAGTTTTTGTGAAAATATGCAATTTTAATTCACATAGACCGACCTATACGAGATTAGGTCGACCTATACTGAACCAGCCAGTAGCGAGACTTTAATTCAAATGACACAGGTCGACCTATTCAATCATGTGTCAACCTATAGAATTCTCATTTGAAGAATTAGAATCAAATAAACTTCTAGACACTACCAATGACTTGAGTTAGACTCATGCACACTAACTTGATTGAAGACACGTGCATATGATAAAGTTTGATGATTTGTTTTCTTTAATCATAAGACAAATAATCATGCAAGCATGACTTGGTCTAAGATAAAGATGAATCGTGATGACATTTATGTATGGTTACTATAAACATGTAAAATGCAACATACAACAACCACACTTGATATATTTGGAAGTAAATACATACCACAAGCATGACACATAGTTCATCACATATCTTATGAAATAAACAAGTAAGAGAAACATTTATGTACATAATGAGAAATATGGTTGAAAGGATATTACCTCACCGTACACAAGACGAAGGATGCACAAGCATTCCACAAAGAACTTTCGACGAAAGTTGAAATAAATGCAACACGTGCCACGAAATAAACCAGACCAAAACGTTCTTACCTTGTACAAGTTTTTGATAGTGAGATTAATAATGTACCCAAGAACATCATTTTATGATTATTTTCTCAATTATGATGATAATTTGGCTTCTCCTCATGTTTCATCATTTTAGGTTGGTCACTCCTAGTTTGATGTACTTGAGCAAGTCTAGTCAAAGATAACTTGCATAATTGAATATAATGTCCTTTCGACACTTCTCAGATAGCTTATTAGTAATCATTCACACAATTTTACCACTTAAAAAAACACAAGGAGTTAACCTGGTTGGTAACAAAATCCGCCTTGTTAGTCACATAGATCAAAACAATAAGGACATGTTACCATGTTATGCCTTGATGCTCCACGAACGAGATCCCATTCTCTCTCCATAGAGTCAAGACATTTTTCCTGCATGATTAACAACTTGTGCTAGGTACCCAATCTTCATTGGGTCCTTGGGGATTAGTAAAATCTTGATTGCATTTAGGCATCCATTGAAAGACTCCATTAGAAACATGGAGTTTCCTAACTCTGCACTTTGGTGTGTCCCTTTTTGCAATAATAGTGACAATACAAGTTAGGAGAAGATAACCTTTTGCTATTTAGTTCCTTTTTAACATAGCTATACCTTCGATACGGATTGTGAGATGGTAAGTCATACTTGGAAGTATTTATAACAAAGGTAACCTTAGGTTGCAAAGCCTTATCAAGTTTAGCTTTAAGAGTCCTTGACTACTTTTTCCAAATGTGACATGTTTCACAACCAAAATTTCACAAGGATCTAGGGTCATCATCTTGTCCTTCTAGAATATTTAACATAAATTTCTTTAGTGCTTCCACATGTTTTTCATTTTCAGCAATCTTAGCTTCCAAATGGGAGATGATTCTCTTGTTTGAAGCTAATCTCTTGAAAGCATCTATGGCTTGTATTTGTAGATTCTCAAAGGATTCTTGATGTTGAGAAAAAGCTATGTCATGAGAGGCTTGAAGTTTAGAGTGACTTACAACCTTTTTCTTTCCTTTGTTTTCCATATAACAAAGCTTTGCCGATTCATCACTTGAAGTAAAGCTATCATCACTTGAAGAATCACTTTCTCTTTCCCAAGCAGCTTAAGCTCTTCTAAATTTTCTAGATGTTTTGTTACAACCTTTTTCATTCTTGATTTTTGGATACTCTAACTTAAAATGATATGGTTTGCCACAGTTGTAACTCGTACTTCGTGGCTTTCCCATTTTGCTCTAATATTCTTCTTTTGAGGAACTTGATAACCTTCTTGATTTATCACGATACTTGTATTTGTCGCCATGTTTTGACATGTATTTATTGACTCACTTTATGAACAATCCTATATCTTCTTCATCGGATTCATTGTCATCTTTAGGTTCATTATCCCTTTGCTCATCTTGAGAAGGCCTTGAGCTAGAAATATTTAGAGAAATAGACTTCTTCCCTTCTTCTTTTTCTGTCCCTTTCCCACTCTTCGATCGTTTTTCATATTCCTTTTCGTATTTTTGCCCAGCAAGTAAGCTTTTGCTCATGCTCTTCCAACTTACCAAACAAAGTCGTAAGATCAAGCGACTTAAGATCATTTGCTTCTTTAATAGCAGTGACCTTTGGTTGCCATTCCCTACTTAAACACCTCAAAACTTGGTTAGTATTAAGTTCATTGGAAAAGGGATTACCTAGTGGATTTAATCGATTTATGAGATGAGTGAACCATTTTCACATATCCGCAATGGTTTCGCAATGCTCAATACATAACAGCTCAAACGCTTGATTCAATATATTGATCCTAGATTGTTTGACATCATTAGTACCCTAATGGGAAATCTCTAATGTCTTCCACATAGGTTTGTCTGTCTCACAAAGAGAAATGCAATAAAACTCATCAACTCCCAAAGCAGAACTGAGAATGTTTTTCGCTTTTCATTCATGTGACCATAATTTTCTATCATTATCATCCCATCATGCTTTTAGTTTAGGTATTGTGACACCTTCCTAATTGGTCATAGTTATTTCATTTGGACCGTTTTAGGTAGCATACCAAATACCTTTGTCAACGGAGTTGACATGAATACGCATAAGTGCTTTCCAATAGCCATAATTTTTGCTCTGATACACTTGTTAGACAATAGGCTTCAATCTAGAGGGGGGTGAATAGATGACAAATTTTACAACAAAAAACTTTTGGCAAAACTTTATTTTCAAAATATGGTGCAGCGAAAAAATGACCCAAATTGAATCGTCTAACCAAACCTACTATCGAAAAGCAATATACGCATCGCAAACCAAACGGAGTATTAATGAACGTAAATGTTCAACAACGATCAATCTACGAATCAATTAAATGCAATGCTAATCATAACTCATATACCCAATGAACCAAAACACAATCAAAATACGCACAAACAATTTATCAAACACTTGGTGTGCAATTGATAGTGATTAAAAATATAATTCGTTTTGTTGATGTTAAAATCCAGTCACAATCAAAGTGATTATGATTATATCAACAACAACACTTTTAAAAGATAATAGAAAAAAAATTCCAATCGAATTGATCAAATAATGATGAACTATATAAATTGCAAAATCAACAACAAAAGAGATTGATAGATAAAAAGAGAGAGAGATAGACCAGGATTTGTTTAGGCAGTTCCACAATCGGCCTCCCTATGGGTACGTCTGCCCTCAATTTAAAATCAAATTAAGATATTGCTATTAACCTTTTCTTTGCAAAATCGTTTATACAAGAGATGAAGAATGTGTGAGGGCAATCCTCATAGGTAGCTACACTTGTTTTAATGATGTCAAAACTTAGATAGGTAGAAAAATGTACTTTGAACGGTATCATTATGTAACATATGCATATCTTATCCCTCTTGAGTCAAACATCGGTCATAAACATTGTTTTATACATATAGAAAGTGTTCAATGTATGCTTCATATATGTTTGGTCAAGTTGGTCTAGCTTACTATGTGATAGAGTACCTCAAAAGTTGCACGATACATGAAAATATACATTTTTGCATATTTTAGGTCTTTGAGTCGACTCAAACCTGTTTCGGTCGACTCATACAAAAAGCATTTTGAATGGTATACTCTCAGGAGTGCTTGCATCGACCCTCCTGTCGACTCATACTGTGTCCATTTCTATTTGTCTAATTTTGCATGCTTTGCATTGACGCATGACCTGCTCCGGTCGATGCAAAGTTCTATTTTTTGCACAATCTGAAATTCAGGTAAGCTCAGGCCGACCCCCCCCCCCCCTTTCTGCATAGGTCAACCGCTCGCGTGTTTTCAGTCAAAATTATGTTATGAGAAACTGTCTTTGTGGTTGTTATGTTGGTTAATTGTTTTTGAATTACATATCTAGTGAGTTTTGCTCTTTTAAACATATAATATGAAAAACAAGAAAAGTGAAAATAGATACTGATTGTTCTCATCATCTTCATCCTCTTCTTTGCATTTTCTCAACAACTACACATAATCATTTTTGTTGTGCATTCTGCTTGTTAGAGGTGATAACGTCCAAACATATGATTGGTGTAACCGAGTTTGGATTGAGAAATCAGTAGGTTTTTCTTGAATAAAACTGTTAGGGTTTTGTCCTCCAAGAATATTGGATTTTAGGGGGTTTTTGCACGAATCGGTTCATCACAGATTCATCCGAGTGAAGGTAATCGAAGAACGGGTTATTCTGTCAGTTTAGTAGTGGTAACTAGAGGATTGTGAGAGGAAGATTCGGGTTTGAAGCGTAGGTGATTGAAATCAGTCGGGCAAGATTTGAAGACCGTGGGGTTGTTCAAAGGGTGTGCCGTAATCGGAGGTTTATTCATCACGTTCGAAGGACTTGATTCAGCTTGAATCAAGGGAAGAGAAGGAATAGGCTCTGCATCAACAATTGTGTTTGATCGTTTGATTTCTGTTGCTTCTCTTGTAAACATTTACCGACAGGTTATATTTATATACAGGTCTCAATTCTATTTTTAGAATTAAGGGTAGACGTATCCCGAGCGAGGACGACGGGGGAACTGCCTCAACAAATCGGTGTTCTCTCTTTACTTTTCAATTGCTTCATTTTTGAGTTTGTGTGCAAATAGTTGAGTTAATCAAAATTCTGATGTGAGTAGTGCTAAACCATTTTTGAATCCTATTGCAATCCTTGATTGTAATTGAACACTTAAGCACCTCACTTTCATATTGGAATTCACTTGTGGTGCCTTGCACACCAAGTGTTTGACTAATTGTGTGAACAACAAACGCTTGTGCTGTATTTTCAATTTGAATATATTTTTCAAGCATTGGAAATAGTCAAATCTTATAGTGAATAAATTCTGGTTGATGTGTGTTCAAATTAGTGATTCTTAAATCTCGTTTTTATCGAATTCCATAGGCATTGCGCATATCCAATTTTTTTGGTAAAGGTTTGTTTTAGACGAATATAGTTCCTCGGCCGCTTCCGCCTAAAAACATTTTTAAACTGAATATTGGTAGCACCGACTTTGTTTTTAACAAGTGATCTATTCAACCCCCCTTATAGATCTGCGCTATCATCTAACAGAATGCAAACCCTAAAAACCCTATTGTTATGTGTTGATTCTTCCTCCTTCAACCCATAATCAAAGCTTGATCAAGTGACCAATAATGCGACTACAATCCTTCTATTATCCCGAGCACACAACTTATTGAAACCCAAGATTCTCGAACACAATTCATCGTCTCCTGCTACTCCCTTGCAAGGAAACCACCTTGTCCCAAGGACTTCACTCAGTCGAATCTTTGTTGATGTGACCTTGTCTAAAATCTTCAAATCAACCCGATCTTGAAGGAAAACTCCACCTTAGTTTTCTTATTTGAAACACACGAAGTTGCCAACCCAATGTTCTCGGTTACACCAAACCTAATTGTATGTTATCAACCCTAATCCAGATCGTTACCTAATCAAAAAATAATTATGTGTAGTTCAATTGTACGCATGCATAGAAGAAAGGATGAAGATGATGGGAAACTTTGTAATCTGGTTTCGTTTAGGTTTTCTTCACTAGGAAACTTTGCCTAAAGGAAGATGCATGTATGAGTATATATAAGTATGTGAAGAAATGGGCAAAAGGATGCAATAAAAATAAGATGCAAAAAGAATTTTTCAAGTTTTAAGTTGCATAGGTCGGCCTTTGAAAGTCACAAGCCGACCTATGAAGGTGTTCAGGCCGACCTGAGAGGCGGCCTATGGGCAGAGCCTACAGGCTTCCTTCTTGGAGTGTGGGAGCCGACCTGAAATATGGATGTGCCGACCTATATTGAAGTTAAGGCTTCCATAGGTCGGCCTGATCACGTATAGGTCGGCCTATGCAGTTATGTTGACACACAAACATGATTTTTTTGATGTGTATTACATGCCTAAGACCTATCAAACTTGTTCAAAGACTCTTTTTATACATCCTAAGGCTAAGGGGACACATAAACATCTAAATATGGGTTGACATTGTCTAATGTACACAAGCACTATGATATACTACCTTTCTTGTTTGACATCATTCAAAACCAAACCCGATTGAATTTGTAGTTATCACTCATAATAAATAGAATCATTGATCTTATTATTAGCAAAAGAAATAATTATGAAAGAATTATTGGGTTGACAACCTAAACCGACTTTATTATATGAAAATCTCTAGCTAGATAAAATGTTATCAAGGTTATCTTTTCCTTTAGTAAATTTAATAAGAGTTTCATGCAAGTTTTAATTTTCATTTTCCAAGGAATCACAAGTTTCACATTTACTTGATTTAAAAGATTGTTTTCTAAAGATCATCTAATTCAATACTAATTCCATCATTATTACTTTTAATATATTCAATGTGATATTTCCAAGCTAAGATATTTCTTTATAACTTCTCATTTTTAGGATAGAGTAGTTATCCCATCACGGTGTTAAGAAAATAATTCATTTGTAGGATAGATTAGTTACCCCTTCATCATCTTCGTAAGTAACTTTAAAGCAAGTGTTTACCTCTTCATCTAATTCTTTAGGTGATCTTCTAGAAGATACTTCACTTGAATCATATAATAAAATTTTCGATGTAGCTTTGAAAGATGAAGATGACTCTCCAACTCATTTTTCACATGTGGTAACCTCTTCTTCATGTGATTCTACAAAAAATTGTATATTAGAATGAATTCTTGATATAATGATTCTCCATATGATTTTTACGATGATGAATCTCTAGAAGTTCCTTCATAGACCATTATAATTCTTTCATATGGTACTTCTGGTGATGATCTCTAAAAAACGTCTTCTTGTAGCTTTTTCTGATGAAGATAATTCTTTAGACGATAATGAAGATTCTTCAGATGTATTTGTTTTTTTCTTCATCCTTAAGTAGTTGAATTAATTCTTTAAGCTTTATGATGATATACTTTTTAATTTTTTTCTTTCTTGAAATTCATAAAAAAATAACTTTTGTATCTTATGAGCCAAGTGTTGCATCATGTTTCTAATACCAGTACTTGAATCTTAGTTATTTCTTATAAATAAATTTTTTGAGATTAACTCCAATATTTGAGAACTATCATTCACTTGTAATTGATGTTTTATTTTTCTAGATACGTGTTTTTTTTCCATCTTAGTTGGAACTTTATAGATTTTCTTAAGGGTGTACCACACTTCTTTAGATGTGTTATAGTTAAAAATATAACACAACTCTCTAGTGCTTAACACAATGGTCAGCAAGTACTTAGCATGAAACCCTTATTGCATTTTTATCTTTTCTTATGTGTGATAACACTGAAACTTACAACATTTTCTGACTCGACACACATGCGTTTTTATCTATTTTATGTCCATTTTTTGTTTGTATGTAGTGTTATGTAAGTGGTTTGTTTATGTTGCAGATACTTCTAATGTAGAAATTAGTATGAGATAAAATAAGCAAAATTGGCCAAAAAGTGGAAAAAAGGACACATAAGCATGAAGAAATCAAAAGTTGGCGTTTTTCAGTTGTGGCATTTGCCACAGGGGCATGGAGCTCGCCATGGCCCACTCACTTATCATGTCACTCACGAAGAACTCATGTAAAACGCCATGAGGCCATGACGAATGCTATGACGGTCGTGCCCTAAAAAATAGCAGCTGCATGACTTAGTTTTCTCCCACTCCCACATGTTTTCCTCAACTGATTTTCACACAAATTAAGACCTATATATATGGTGAGTTTTTAGGTTTTAGATGTCCAAGTTTTTAGGTTTAAAGTAGGCATAAAAGAATACATTGTAAAAGTACCAACTTGTTCACACCGGACAATTGGTACACCATTGTTTTACAATTTCGGAACTCACTGCTTGTACTTGGATCATTAGTAATTTAACCTTGCCCTCATTTTCATTCAGAAGCTTTTCCGTTCAAACTTTTCGCTTTA
Organism: Lathyrus sativus; assembly: GCA_963859935.3. NCBI lineage: Eukaryota > Viridiplantae > Streptophyta > Magnoliopsida > Fabales > Fabaceae > Lathyrus > Lathyrus sativus. The sequence continues at coordinate 687,089,972 of OZ012741.1, read as the reverse complement.
TTTTCCCGCACTGCAATTATTTTCTGTAAGCAATTTACATTGTTTAATATTTTGTTTTTGTTTTATTTTTAAGTTTCAATATTGCAACTGTTGTTCCATCTATTTTATCTCTTTCAATTGGTATTGTTTGTCTCTAATTTTCATATTATATCATTATCCATCACAAGTGATTCCTACATATATAGATTTGGATTTATGCACGTATTGTACCGTATATATATATATATATATATATATATATATATATATATATATATATATATATATATATATATATATATATATATATATATATATATATATATATATATATATATATATATATATATATATATATATATATATATATATATATATATATATATATATATATATATATATATATATATATATATATATATATATATATATATATATATATATATTGCATTGCTATTTTGCTTTAATAATAATAATAATAACATGAGTTTTGTGTCAATTATGTTCAGCTAAATTTATAGAGTTCAGATGTGAGGACCGTCGTTTTGACGAGATTCGGTGAATTAATTTGGCATATAATTTTAATACTAATTTATTTTTTCAGTTCTGATTTTTAGTTTTAAAATTATAGCATTTTGCGCGAGAGCGAAAACACTTAGGTAAAAGTCAACAGTGCGACCGTGTGAGACCCATATCCGACCATAAAAATTGGATTTAATTTCTAAAAACAGCGGCAATGCTTTAGTGGTTAATTATGATTTATCATTTTTCAAAAATTATTTCGAAACTGTAACTGGGAGAGAGACAGCAAAACATTTACGGTTTCGAAACATAACACGAGTTGTGCGAAAGTGAGCAGTGTTTACAAGTTGATGTTTCCTTCCGATTCTTTTTAAATCAAAACATAAGCCAAAAATTTATTGAGTCCCTAAGGTGCGAATGAAAATTACATTCCAGCCTCACTTTTATCAATATTCTCCTAGGCCAAAATCTATTTCTTGTGTTAAACTTCATAAACTCAAAAAGAATCCCGATAAGCCTTAGATTTGCATAGCGATAATTAATAGCAGTATATTGACTATTAGTCTCTGCGGGTTCCATATATTTTATATTACTCTGAGAATCTCTATGCTCTTTAGATAAGCTACCACACGAAGCTAGACATCAATGTGGTCTATAAATAACTTGGTTTGTCTACTAGTTAATTATTAACAAAATGAGTAAGAACAAAAAGACCTTTTAAAGTAAAATTCCATAAATCACAATCAATAGAATCAATAAACAATTTTATTCTATCTTTCCATATATTTAAGCTTTCACCATCAAAAAGTACAGATGTATTCATGAAAATCTCTTGTTAAAAGAATAAGTATTTGAAGTCATCATATTATCTCCTAATATTATTATTATTATTATTATTATTATTATTATTATTATTATTATTATTATTATTATTATTATTATTATTATTATTATTATTATTATTATTATTATTATTATTATTATTATTATTATTATTATTATTATTATTATCGAAGTTAAACTCCGTCATCACATGTTAATCAAGTGACTCCAGACACAAGAGGGGGGAGGAGCAGGGGGATTGAATTGTGTTGTTAAAAAATTGAAACAAATTTATAAAAACTTTGTTCTTTAAAACAATGTGATTTGGTTTAATTAAAAATCAAAGATATTGCATCAAAAATAAAGAAAGAAGATGGAAATGAAGAGAGTTATGCAACAAAAATAACATAAAGATCATAAATTAAAGATATAAGAGATAGAGAAAGTGCGTCTGAGATTTATAGATTCAGACCACTCGGAATACTCTTATCCATAAGAATTTGTTGAGGGGTAGAATATAGACTTCAATGGTCTAGAGTGAGGGGTTGAATTAACTTTTCCACAAAACACTTATAGCGGGAAAATTTGAGATTAAGCTATTGATTAACTTAACTCATAAAGTAAGAGTCGCCACCGCACTTTTATTTTTCCAAAGGAATGGGGAAAAGAATGAACAAACTCTAAAGGAGTTTTAAAACAAAACTAATAAAAATAGAGACAAGGGTAAGAGAGTTGGTTATGCAATGGAAAGGTGTTAGCACCCAAAGCGTCTATAGTACTCTATAGGAACCTCTTAAGAATATATGTTTGGTTTAATAAGTGTTGTTTGCAAAAGATTAGAGAGATGAGAAGAGAAATATTTTTTAGGGTTTTTGGTGTTTGACAAGACTTCCTGGCCTCGTGCCTACGTACCCACAAAGTGCAATGGAGGATCAAAACCTCGTAGTTCATGGTAAAAATGACAAAAGAGTTTGTTGTAATTGATTTAAATGGAAAAGACAAGTTGTAATTTTATGGAGAAAACTCAACTAGTCAGCCACAAATATATGAAAATGGACCTTTGCATCTCTATTGAGAAGAGCACCAACTTGGATAGAGATTAAAAAGTATGCACTAGCTCTCTCAAGTGAAAAAGAATCAACATTAAACACCACTATGGAGATAGGAGAATTACATCTCAACTATGAAATTGACTCATGTCTAAATCTTAAGAAAAAGTTTAAAAGGAAAAGTGTACAAAAGACACAAAATGGTTTGAATGATTCATGTGTTTTTTAAGTCTTATGAAAGTAGTATTGATATGCTTAAGGTTGATTAGCATTTATTCAAGAAAAGAGTTTGAAAATATCACTCGACAAAGTCAAGGTTTATTGCAAAAGTGGTTCAAGTTTAAAAACAAGAAGGTTTTGAGAAAGGGAGAAGGTTTTAAAAATTAAATAAGGGGGAAGAGATGAAGAGATTATCCTAAATCACAAAGTAAAAGCTAAGGAAGGAAATATCTAACCAAGATATTAGGTGATCCCATCCTTTGGATTCAAGCAATAAGCAGCCAAATAAGCAGAGAAATAACCAAGCATCAGATAAAGAAGAACTTAAACCAAGGCCAAAAATGAGGTAACAGAGCCAAGTCTTCCAAAGGTCCACTCAAAGTCAATGTTCCAGATGAATTCCAAGGTCTCAATTCACAACTCTAAAGCATAGGATCAAGAACCTAATTCTAAGTCCAATAAGTCCAACATCCAAGTAAGGGATAGTAACCAAATAGTCAAATGGAAACATTAAGTCTTTTAATGGTTTAACCTTTATTAATGTCTTAAGAAAAAGGAAAACAAAAGTTCAAGTGGACAAAGAATAAAAGGCATAAACATAAACAATAGCAATATGATATGTAAATGACAATAATAAAGCAATATATATATATATATATATATATATATATATATATATATATATATATATATATATATATATATATATATATATATATATATATATATATATATATATATATATATATATATATATATATATATATATATATATATATATATATATATATATATATATATATATATATATATATATATATATATATATATATATATATATATATATATATATATATATATATATATAAGATGCAAAAAAGTAAATATCAATAAAGATAAAAGTACATAAAAGTAAATGACATAAAAATAAATGTTAGCGTAATTATATGGTTAGTGTTATTGTTAGAGTTAATAATCTGATTCAGGACAAATTTAGCGATATATTAAGCAATTGTAAGTTGACTTATATAAAAGTCACACATACCTGAGGCCGATCAATAACAATTTATGTACCATACATGTTAAAGATATGATAGAGATCATACTCCTAAAACATGTAGCACGAGTCAAAACCAAGAAGGGATTAAGCACTAAGGCAAGGAGATTGGTCCATTACATCAATCAATCCTTTATGACACTTAGGAAAAACTTATGCATCAATCTAAAGTACTTCCAATGATCAATGATAAATCAAATGGTAGATTTGAAATGATGAAAGTTCAATAAGCATCAATCTAAATCTCATGAACAAGATGGACTACACATCATCCAATTGATTAGGAGGAAAAGAGAAAAAAGATATGAAGAAAGATGAAAGCAAACCAAATTAGATAAAGACATTAATCAAGTTATCATCAAAATCAATCATCCATTTTGGTGGATTAGGGTTTTCACCCCACCAACACCTAAGATTCATTGATTTTGATGAAACTCATGTTCAAATCAACCAAGATCTAAGGCCAACAGAAGTCAACATAGGTCAAACAAATATAAGATGCAATAAAATGAAATAAAATGCATCAAAAAGATTTTTAAAATGATTTTCAAAAGGTAAATAAAAGAGAAAATCCATAAAGCCCTTCAAATCACCAAATAAATGGCCAAGAAAATTATGCGAGGTCACAAATAAAATAAGAAGCATATAAAAAAATTTTAGAATTTTTTAAAGGCAGAAAACCATTTTTTAACCAATTAAAACAAAGCAAAAAAGGATAAAATCAATGAAAAATAGCAAATCATGAAAATAGAAACTCAAAATAAAATCAAATGAATAAAAATGAAACAGAAATTTAGAAATTATTTTCAGAATTTTTGGAGTTAAAATGAATTTGAAATCAATTTTAAAAGTTTAAAATAATTTAAAATGAAATAAAGAAAAGGAAAATAAAATAGAAAATACATGGAGCGTTGGATCCTGTTCATTGATATGATCTGGCAGATCTAATGGTCCAGAAGTGAGTGCTCATAGTGGAAGTTAGTATGAAAAACACATTGGATCTAGAGAAAAGGCAATCAATAGAAACATTTCATGTGGTGCTCTCTCATTGGCCAAAGCTTGAAAATATTTCAGATCACCATCATCATCACTTCAGGTCATGTTCTCTGTTTGATATTTATCGAAGATTCATCAAATAGCAACATTAGGTCATAAAACCTATACTATTTGAATCCTCTCAGTGGCGCCAACTCAACCATTCCCTCACACTTCATTTATTTGAAGTGAGTCATGAGAAATTTGCCAAAACTTAACACGATAACAAAATGGAAAACTCAACTAAACATATAGCAAACAAATAAGATTCTCAAAACTAAGAATACAGTTAGCATCAACAAGTTCATAGCTACATTGTAGCATCAAAGTTTGTTCAATTTGAGGCATATAACTACCTGAACGTAGTGTGATGAAATTGCTCTAAAAATGGACTTGGTTAGGGAGATTCAGTGTACGGTTTGGCTTGCTTCATGTTTGAGTAGCTTCAGAGAAGATCAGGGATGCTGAAGAGAACCAAAAAAAGACAATGAAAATGCTTCGAAGAAGGAAACCGAAGCAAGAAATTTCAGATTTTGAATGGGATCTAAACAGAGTGTTTTTGGCTATCAAAGCTTGAGAAATTATGCATGCTCTATTTATAGGATGAAAGTTCATGATCTCATACGTGTGAATAAATCCAAACTCGTGTGATTCCATGTGCAACTGACAATGAGAAATGTGTGACTCAAAGTGCATAGAAAGGCCACTAATCCTTGCGTTTTATGAGTCATTCAAATTATGGAAACTTGATTAAACATGTTTAGATAAAAATGCATCATAAATTAACATGTAATCAAATTTAAGTTATGGTAAAATTCTAACTTCAAAGAAAAATTGCAATTTCAGGTTCCCTACTTCCAAGTTGTATGCTCTTTAATACAAGGACCTTTTGGAGTTCATTCTTTTTGCGTTGTACTCTCTTCATGACAAAGAGTACAATATACCAAGAAATGTTGCATTTATATTTTTGTGGAAAAATTTATGGTAGTTGAAAGTTAGCACAAAACTCTGGCAATGAGGTCATGAAAAATTCTAAGTACAAAATGACTGAAAATGATCTGTAATGTTCCCTAACTTTCCATGGCCTTCCAAGCATAACTTGACTTTGATCATTGAAACAAACTTGTAGAGGGAATCACAAAGAGTAAGTATAATAAATAATCAGCCAAAAATGTTGAAAATTGAGAGAGTTATGATCCTTTAAAGTTAGGTAAAATCCACTTGAAATTAGGTCAAAATTTCACTAAGTCCACAAATGACCTATAATGTCTTCAAACTTTTGATGATTCTCTAAACATAATTGGATCTTGTCATGTAAAGAGAGATTTTAGAGGATGTTGAGAAGAGTCATATGCAAAAAGAAGCATTCAAAAATGTTTAAAATTGAATGAGTTGTGATATTTTGATCTCTGACTTTCAATGTTGAATTTTTAGATCAAACCTCTTGGAATCAACTTGTAATCTTGTACTTTTCTTACATTTCAAGGTACATGGATAATCATATGAACTCAAAATAGTGTTCCCTTAAGTGTACTTTCAAACTGACCAAAGCTTGAGGTAACTTATTGATGAAGGCATCGGAACAAACACATGAACCTTTGACTTTTCTTGAGGAACAAGTTACAAGAACTTGAGATATCCTTGATCAAAAATGAAGTTGAATGATGCTTGATATCAATAACTTTGAGATTAGAGGACATTCCCTGATGAAGAGGGCCTTAAAAATCAATGGTTAACCACACTTTAACTTGCAGAACTCAAACCCTAACTAAGGATGCATTGACTTGATACTCTTGATTATAAACCCTATCTTGCAAAAGACACAAAAAGACAAGGCACATGTTTTTGTATTTTGATTAGAGGTTAAAAACATATAAGTATAAGAAATATAAAGAAGACGCACAAGAGGTGCTTGGTGATCTCTGCATATGCAAGCCTAAGGATGAGAGGGCTAGAGGAGAACCAAGTTTGTGATCTTGATGCATTGTGAAGATGCAGATGAAGTGGGATCTTAGGGGTAAAATTAGGGTATGATAACACCAAATTAAAAATGTTTTCTTTTGTAAATCAGAGTTTAATAAAAATATCTCTCCATAGTAAAATTTTCGTACAAAATATATATTTTTAGATTGATCGTAATATACACTTAACTAGAAACAAGATGAGTGATAGATGAAAAGACTAAATCAATCAACATTTCAATTTATCAAATTTCAATTTACATAAGATGTGTAAATAAAAATATTTCAATTGAACAAAATATTTATTATTACAGTTTTCAGAGTTAATCAAAAGAAAGAATATTTAGGATTTAAATTTAACACATACCTAAATCTTCTGTTTGAAATCGCTACTAATATTATAAAGGCTAATATGATATGATTATAAGAAAACATTAAATCTAAACATTCAATTATCTCTCTCTCTCTCTCTCTCTCTCTCTCTCTCTCTCTCTCTCTCTCTCTCTCTCTCTCTCTCTCTCTCTCTCTCTCTCTCTCTCTCTCTCTCTCTCTCTCTCTCTCTCTCTCTCTCTATATATATATATATATATATATATATATATATATATATATATATATATATATATATATATATATATATATATATATATATATATATATATATGTGTGTGTGTGTGTGTATGTGTGTGTGTGTGTGTGTGTGTGTGTGTGTGTGTGTGTGTATGTATGTATGTATGTATGTATGTGTGTGTGTGTGTGTGTGTGTGTGTGTGTGTGTGTGTGTGATTTTTTTTATAAATGACGATGAAGATCACAAACAACACGTTGGAACATAGTTAATTCTTTAATATATATAACTTAATTTGATTGAACTTTTGATTAAAATATATAATTTTCTTCACATTTTTCTTTCAAGTTCTTCCTAGAAAAAAAAGTCTCAGTCTAACTATAATTATTTTTGAAAGGGGATAAGTAAGATTGGTGGTGCTGTCTATCGATAAGTATTTCCCAATACAAGACCATTTTTTCCAACTATTTAGTGGGAGTTGTTTTACGGGGATTTTAAACTGATGCGGTTCAAATAAGAGCTTTGAAATAGCGGTGTTATTGACCTCCTTAATATATTGTACTGATAAATAATACTACTTACTGTAGAAATTTAAAACCCCCGTAAAATTATTGTTGGAAATTCACTAAATCTATGGAGAATTTCGCTGCAATCTTGATGAACAAGATTCAATCACACCGATCGAATTCAACTTGTTCTTCACTCTTCACTCCAATGAATCAACGAACCTTGGTTGCCAGATTATTCTTGCTGCACAATTATTAATAGAAGAAGAAAGAAAAGATGAAATTTGGAGAAGAAAGAAATTAGGTTTTGGGTAAAATAAAGGAAGAAGAAAAGATTTTCTGCAGAGCTTCTCTCTGCTTCTCAAACTGAGAAATTTTATTCAACTGTGCAAATGCAGTTCTGTTGCATTTTTCAATTCATAATAAGGTTAATCCCTATTTATAGATTTGGGATTGCTTTCTCCTCAAGCAATGCCCAAAATACATAATTCTACTAATACTACAAAATTAGACATAAGTTAAAATTCTTGTCGAGATATACTTTGACATTTCAACACTAATACGATTTTGACACTTCCTTGCTTCCGTCGAGCAACCTGCTTCGACACAAAGAATTAAAATTCAACACACCACCTAATTCATTGTGTCTAAGTTATTTACATTCATCATAGATCTTAGTCTTTTAAACACTCGACCTATACTCCATTCGTCATGATATCTACAATCTGATTATCAGTTCTACAGTGTTCCAAGTTCAACTTCTCTTTTACCACCAGCTCTCAAAGATAATGGAACCTCATTTCGATGTATTTGCTTTTTCCATGCAGTATTGGATTCTTTGCTAGATTGAAATTCAGACATGCTGTCAATCTTTATGGTAATTGCTCCATGATTCTTCCATGTAATCTCATCGATCAAATTCCCCATCCATGTTGCTTGACATGCACAAAGAGAAGTAGCTATGTACTCTACTTCACATGACGACAATGCCACTACTGGTTCCTTTCTTAAACTTCAAGTAATTGGTGCACCACCTAACATAAACACATAACCAGATAGGGGTTTTCTATCCGCAATGTCACTACACCAACTTGATTCCGTGTAACTCACTAGTGTGTATTATTTTCCTTCATCAACTACAGGAAACAAAATTACATAGTCATGAGTTCCATTCAGATACCTAGTATTCTCTTCGACGTCGGTAGGTGTGATACCTTTGACTTTTGCATGAATCTGCTCACCATACCTACAATGTATGTTAGATCAGGCCTTGTGTGACAAAGGTATCAAAGTGATTCAATGAGTCTTTTGTATTACATTATATTAATATCATCTTTATTTGTGTCTTTCGACCGTTGCAATCTGGGCTCAAGTGGATTCAAATTTGGGTTGCAATCTTGCATCTCAAATATCTTGAGTATTTCACCTGCATATCTTCTCTGGTGCATCATCAATCCTATACTACTCTTGTAGAATTTGATTCCAAGGAAGTATGCGATATTTCTGAAGTCTGACATTTCAAACTCCTCACTTAAATCATGTTTTAAGTCTTCGATCTCCTTCTTGCAACTTCTTGTTATCAATAGGTCATCGACATAGAGACATAGTATAAGCAATTCACTATTGTTTCTTCTTACATATACTCCATGCTCATTTATGCACTTCACAAATTCCTTCTAACTTAGAAAGCCATCTATCTTCTTATTTTGAGCTTTTGGAGCTTGCTTAAGTCCATACAGGGCTTTATGCAGCCTATACACCTTGCTTTCTTCCCCTTGTTTCACAAAATCAGCTGGTTGTACAACATAAACTTCTTCATCTAAGGGTCGATTCAGGAATACACATTTCACATCCATCTGATATATGTGATAGTTGTTCATGTTTGCTAGACCAATAACTATTCTGATTATTTTGATCCTAGCAACAGTTGCAAAGACTTCGTCGAAGTAGATCCCTTATTTTTGAAGAAATCCTTTCACTACAAGTCTTTCCTTGTGTCGAGTTACTTCTCCTTTGGGATTCAAATTTACCCTGTATACCCACTTTACATTAATTTCCTACTTGATTTGAGGAAGTTTGACAAGTTACCAAGTGTTGTTGACTTCGATAGACTTTAGTTCCTCATTCGTTGCTTTCATCCATTTTGAATCTTTTAATACCTCAGCTTCATTGACTGGTTTGAAATCTTCATAGAAAGCATAATGTACCAGCCCACCTTCATCATTGACCACATCATCTGATGTAATTACACATTGTTTCAACCTTGTAGGCATGTGTCTTATTCTTTGAGGTTTTCTTGTGCTTTCTTGACCTCTAACTTCTTCTTGCTAAGCTTCACTTTCGACTTCACTTGTTGGTTCTTCATATAAGATTTTCACTTAATCATTATTTACATTTTCAGTCCAATCCCATTCTTTAAGCTCCTCTATGATCACGTCCCTGCTTATCAATACTTGCTTGTTCACTGGGTCGAACAACTTGTAACTTCCAATCGAACGATATCCTATCAGGATCATTTGACTCGACTTGTCATCAAGCTTTCTTCTCAATTGACCAGGCACATGTCTATGTGCTTTAGATCCAAATACCTTTAGATGACTCAAGTTAGGCTTGACATCAAACCAACATTCTTCTGGCATGATTCCTTCTAACCTTTTCGTCAGACGTCTATTCAAGATGTATGTTGCAGTCGACACAGCTTCTCCTTATAATTATTTGGGTAGATGCTTGTCTTTTAACATACTTCTCACCATATTCATGATGGTTATATTCTTCCTTTATGCAGTTCTATTATGTTGTGGAGTGTAGGGTGGCACCACCTCATGCACAATCCCTTCTTTCTCACATAATGTGTCGAAGTCTTTCGACACATGTTCTCCACCACCATCAGTCCTTAAAATATTGAGCTTTCGAGCACTTTATCTTTCGACCATAGATTTAAACTTGGCAAATACCTCGATTACTTTACTTTTCTTATTGATCAAGTAAGTCCATATTTTTTACTGAAATCGTCTATGAATGTGACAAAGTATCTGGTACCTCCAATTGAATCAACTTGGATAAGACCATATACATTAGATAATATGACCTCAAGAATTGCCTTTGAATTACTTCTTGCATCCTTGGTGAAGTTGTTCTTGTGCTACTTCGCCTGCACACATTCCTCACACACTTTATTTAGAATGTCGATTTCCGGTAACCCTAAAACCATATTTCTTCTTTTCAAATCTGTGATGTCTTTGAAATTGAGATGGCCAAGTCTATAGTGCCATATCCATTCGTCCATGCTGGCTGCAGTTGCAAGGCACTTGTGCTCCATCATATTATGTTAAACGTGAAGGTTCTATTATGTGACATAGGTGCCTTCAAGATTAACCTTCCACCTGATTCTAGAACTCTCATCATCTTGTCTTTGATCGACACTTTGTAGTACTTTTTGACCAACTGCCTTATGCTGAGCAAATTACTCTTCATGCCTGATATGCACAATACATTAGAAATTACTAACCTCTTGCCATCTTTTCTCATAATCAGAACATTACCAATATCTTCAGCTACTAGAGTAATTTCATTTGCAAATTTCACCATGTTCTTCATTTAGGGGTTTATGTTGACAAACAATTAATTCTTACCAGTCATGTGTGATGAGCATCCTGAGTCCAAGTACCATTGGTCCTGAAATCTTTCTTCATCTCTTGTTGTGACCATCAACAACATCTCTTATTTTTCATGGTTTGCAAACTTTGCATCATTTTCTTGGTTCTTTTGTTTTTCAAGACAATCACTAGAATAATAACCATACTTCTGACAATTGAAACACTGAATGTGACTTTTGTCAGGTTTTCGACCACCACTTCTTCCTCTACCTGCAACACCACCTCTTTGGTTGCTTTGGTATGAGGACTTTCTCTGATTTAACCAACCTTCTTCTTGCTGATTTCGAATAGTCGAGTTGTTATAACCTCCTCTACCTTTATTGTCGAACCACTTCCATTTACCTTTCTTTTCTCTTGTTGATTGCGCCTACAAAGCCATATCACCTTTTGAATTACTTGCAGCTTTTTCAATCATTCTTTGTTTATGAGATTCAAGCGTCCATTGAAGCTCCTCCTTTGTCAATGTTGATAAGTCTTTTGACTCTTCTATGGCTACTACCACGTGATAGAACTTTAGAGCTAATGATCTAAAGATCTTTGCAACAACTAATCTTAATGTCAACACTTCTCCATATACCTTGATTTAATTCACCAGTTTTATAACCCTAGTGAAGAAAATATGTTATGCTCTCATTGTCTTCCATCTGAAGCAATTCATACGTTCTTTTGTGAGTTTGTAACTTCACCTCCTTCACTTTCTCTGTGCCTCCAAATGATTTCTCTAAGATCTCTCATGCTTCTTTTGACGATTCTACATCACTGACTTTTTTGAAATTATCTGTATCAACACATTGATGGATTATAATGAGAGATTTATAAATTTTCTTCTTTAATTCTTTGTGTGCAGCCTTTTCTTCAACCACCACAATTCCTATAAATGGTCTCACTCTGTCCTTCACAAGATCCCAAAGATCTTGATAACATAAAACAACCTTCATCTTTTTACACCAATTCTCATAATTCTGACCTTTCAAAATTGGGAGACTCGTTAGAAAATGTTCATTCGGATAATTAATCGGCATCGTATTTTGCTTCTCACAAATCGCTCAGCCAGTGCTCTAGATATCAGATGTTGCAAATTCATCAAAATTTATGGAGAATTCCGTTGCAATATTAATGAACAAGATTCAACCACACCAATTGAATCCAACTTGTTCTTCACTCTTTACTCGAGTGAATCAACCTACCTTGGTTCCAAGATTATTCTTATTGCACAATTGTTAATGGAAGAAGAAAGAAAAGATGAATTTGGAGAAAAAAGAAATTAGGGTTTGGGCAAAATAAAGGAAGAAGAAAAGATTTTCTACAGAGCTTCTTTATGTTTCTTAAACTGAGAAATTTTATTCAACTGTGCAACTGTACTTCTGTTGTATTTTTCAATTCATAATAGGGTTACTCCCTATTTATAGATTTAGGCTTGCTTGGTTTTAAAGTAAGGCTCAAAATACATAATTCTGCTAATACTACAAAACTAAATTTAAGTCAAAATTTCTGTCGAGACATATTTCTACATTTCAACACTTTCTTACTTGTATCAAATAACCTATTTCGACACAAGGAATTAGAATTCAACAATAATCCCCACTAAAGAGTTGAAAAACCAAAAAAGAAAAATGATCTCACACTATAGACGGAACCAAAATTGATAGTGTTGTGGGATTGTTGAGTAGTAGTGTTGGAGAACATTATGAAAAATTGATAAAAATTGAGATTTGGATGAAGTTCATCAAAAATTAAAAAAATAACTAGATACTTTTGAAGATTTGTGGAGATATAGAGATATTAACCATTTATTTTACTTTTTTTTACATAACCATTTATTTTACTTATAAGTTATTAACCGAATTTACTAATTCATTAATCAATAAATTATATAACATTAGCCAAAATTTGACATTAAAATATAAAATATAGTTATTCATCTATATTTTATAATTTAGTGTCAGAATTTGCTTAATATTATGTATTTTATTAATAATGAATTAGTAAATTTGTTTAATAAAGTATAAGTAAAATAAGTAGTCAATAACATATATTTTTATAGTTAATGCAATAATAAAATTGATTAATGATAAACTTTATATTTATATTAAAAAATAATTTTAAAAACAAAATAATTTTTTTAATAAATATTTTATTTTAATTTTTTTAAATTAAAAATATTGTACACCATATAAATACGATAAATAAGATATGGTGTAAGAATGAGTGTAAGGAAATAGTATAGACATATTAATCCTGTTAACACAAACGATACTACCATGCTGAGATCAAAATACATCATTTTGTAGGATTACATAGCGGGGGGTTTTATATTGATTGAATATGTAATACTATTTATTAGTACTTGTATCTTGTGGAGGTTAATAACCCCATCAATTTAATATTTTTTTTGGATTGCAAAGGTGAATTTTTTACCCAAATAATTCAGTTTTTGGAAAAAATTTCCAAAATAATCCACATTTCAAAATTATTTCCAAAGTACCTCAGTTAGAGTTTGGGATTACACAAGGACGTTCGTTGAATTGGTAACATCTTGTTAACGCTATAAAGGAGTCGCCAATTGGTCTGGAGACTCCTCATACAGTCTCCAATCCAATTGGCGACTGGGTGTTGTACATACAAGGGTGTCGCTAATTCATCTGGAGACCCCTTGTATTTTGAAATGTTTTCTATAAATAGAGGTGTTCTGATCATTTACTTCCACGTTTCATCTGATATCTTTGTTCTGCTGATAACATGTATCGTCGTCGGTGGGGAAAATTCGTCTATTCGATAGAGAAGCCTCCGATGGATATGTTGTTTTGGAACATACAAAGTTTCAATCAACTTAAGAGAGAGCTGAATTGATGGTTAGAAGGAGACATTGGTGAAGGCCAAAAGATCTGTAGTATCGAGAGACGTGATCGGCTGCGTGGATGGGTTCGTGTTAAGACCGACAAAGATGCGAGGGAAGTCATGTTTTGACCGAATGAAATTAGTTTGATTGTTGTAATCAGTTAGGAATATCGTAATCACCTAGTTAATGTTTTATGTTTTATGAAATTAGTATGTGTTGTGTGTTGTTAGTCTTGTTTGTTGTTAAAACCGTTGTAACAAAGACTCATTAATACATGAAAATATTTGGTTACAACAAATGAAACGATAAGCTAAATCATGACGCAGATGTGCCTCTGACATTAGGACTTTTTTTCGGTTGTGTCCGGCTGACAACATATACTGCACAATCTTATCATTTTATCAGCCGTATCCATTTCAGTTTTTATACGCTTATTATTTGGGCGTCCTTTTTTCTTTCTTCTCATGTCATCGTTGTGCCAAACTATATCACCTTGGTATGAAGGCCAATAATCCTCCATTGGTAGCACTGCGAAGCCTTCGTTGTATACGTTCATAACATTAATCGCCTTATAGACATCAAATAGATAATCATAAGCATCCTGACGAGCATGTGCGCATGCCGCAATGACATGTGAGAAAGGTACGCGGAAGGCCTGATACTTGCCACAGTCACACCAACATCTATTTAGTCTGACGACATAGGATAAATTGGGCCTCCCCTTATTATGGTTCATTGTTTCTTGTACACTGAATGTTTTCTTATGATGATCAAAGACTGTAACTGCATGTGTGCTGGCTTTGATAGTATACTCTTTCATCAATTTCATAATGCTTTCACTAAATACCTGACCAGACGTTAACACTGCACTTCATCTCTCACCTCTTGTTGTGAAAAGTGATGTCAACCTATAATATGTTGATCTCACCAAATCGGTGATTGAAAGGTTTCTAATTCTTTTGAATACCCCGTTCATGGGTTCCACAAGGTTTGTCGTCATGTGGCCCTAACGACATCCACCATCAAAAGCCCTTGTCCATTTTTCAAGGGGAATGTTGTCTAACCAGCTTCCTGCATCTGCATTTGACATCCTAATTCCGTTAAGATAGTATTAAAATGTTGGTTGAGTTAGAGCATACCTGGAATTCACAAATTTTTTGTAAAGGTTCTTGTCTTTGATTGCACGCATGAAGTTTTGTGCAATATGTCTAATGTAATACACATGGGTAGAAGGAGGATTATGCCACCCGTTATCATGGTTATTGTACGCACTCTCTATAGCAGCATGCCTGTCTGAAATCAAACAGAGGTTGGCTTGTGGAGCGACATGTGTTTTGAGGTTCTTAAGGAATAAACTCCAAGCAGAAACAGTCTCACCCTCAACCAGAGCAAAGGCTATGGGAAAGACATTATTGTTACCGTCTTGTGCAACAGCCATAAGTAAGGCGCCCTTGTATTTTCTGTAGAACCATGTTCCATCAATTTGAATAACATGTTTGTAGAATGCAAAACCTCTTATGCATGGTTGAAACGACAAAAAAAGATGGTGAAATATGACATTTCCATTAACAGTTGTTCCATCTGGCCTACATGCAGGCACTGTCTGCATGATTGCAACAGTTCCTGGTGTGTATGTCTTTAGCGCTACCAAAAATTGCGGTAATTCTTTGTATGAATCCTCTTAGTTGCCAAATACTTGTTCAACAACCTTTGTCCTTGCAACCTTTGTCCTTGCAACCCACACCTTCTTGTACGATGGAGTATAATTATACCGTGTTACGATGTTAGAGATTATTATACTCACCTTGACTGAAGGATCCTTGTTAAAAAGCGGAAAAATGTCTTGACATATCAATTATGCGCTTAGCTTTCAGTGATCCTGAACAATATTTGTGGCAATACAACTGTGAGGTGGCTCTATAGAAGCTATCATCCAAGAATCGCTTCTCTTGCTGTAAGACACAACAAGCCGAAACTTGCAAAGTGGATTACGACAAATAATGACATACCTTCTCGAATCAGTTCGCTGTACATTGAAATCAACAGAGTTATCCATGTGATATTTTTTAATGGATCGCAGACAATCCTCCTTAGCACAAAACTGGTCTCCAACTTTTAACTCATTCTCTAACCGTATATACGAGTTGTGAAACATATCTGTGGATCTCTCATTATCTTGCAAGTCCAAGCCTGTCATATGTTGAGGCGGATAGTATGCAAGACCTGGAGGTATTGGCACTTGTTTGTCATCTTCGACGTTGTCGTTCAACAATTGATCTACTAGCGTCTCACTTTCTTCTTCTTCATCAATGACTTAACCTCTAGTTCCATTTCATCTGAGTATTGTCATTCAGTTTCATCTGAATCAAAAACTGTTGATTGATCGATGATCTGAGACTGTTGAGATGGAATATTTTGTTGGAGGAACGTATACAACTCAATGTAGTTGAAACTAGAATGTTCATGACTTAGGAACATATTTTTTACATCTTCGTCGTCTCGCACTTTAAGTGGATAAAACTTAATGTGGTTGGTTTCAAAATAAATTGGGTTTTGAAATATTATTTGTATAGGACCAAGCCCTAATTTTGATTCCAATCTTTCTTTGAAATGCAAGAAACTTGTGTTTCTATTGATTGTGAAATGGACAATATCAGTGTTTTGAAAACCAAACACAGATACATCGGAGACATATGTCTCTTTGTTGTAGTGGAAGTTAACAATATATTTGGGTGCAGATGACATACTAAAAGAACTAGTAATGGACTAGTAAAATTGTTTCTATGAGTGTCTGCATGCATGGGAACATATTTGTGAGTTTTGGACATCCATTAAGACGCCACATTAATTGGCGACAAAGACAAAGTTAGTAAATGCAAAAGCCAAATCAATTGGTGACATGGTACAATCATTTAAAGAAGTCGCTGCCTGCATTGGCGACATGGTACAACCTTTAATATGTTATGTCGCCATATGGGTGACAGCATGCTATGCATGCATGTAACAAGGCTTAGGCTACGTTGCTGAGCTAGATTCCCTAATAGGGGTCTCCAATTGGACCGACGCCTCTTTGTAAATGTTAAACTAAGTCGCCAATTGGCTTGGCTTGCATGTTCAGACAAATTCTCTATAAAAGGATGATACAAGCATGGGTAAAATGCACCATCTGATTCTTACTTGTTGAAGAGAGGTAATATCAAGTCTATTTGTGTCAGTATAGTAGTTATCTGATTCACATTTAATCAGTTATAATTGTTGACAATGGGTGAAACACATAGAGGCATTGTCACAAATATCATGAGTTATGTAAGTGTTCATTGTTTCTTGTATATGTTAATTTTTAGTGATTCTGTTAATTTTTTTTACTCTTATAATTTTTTTTTACTCTTATAGTTTTTTTTACTCTTATATTTTTTTTTACTATTATGTAGGAAGTCTCTAAGTTTTGGTGTCGTGCCCATGAATATGTTGCACCCGATGAATTAATTCAACCATATGTTAAGCTCACCGACTTTGGACATGTAAGCAAAATCATGTCTTACTTAGTTGATGCAAAGTTTATACTATCTTTGCAAGAGAGATGGCGCCCAGAGACACACACCTTCTTTTTTCCAACCGGTGAATGTAACTTGACCTTAGAGGACGTGTACATGTTACTCGGTTTGCGTATTAGTGGTAAGGCGGTCAATGGAACAACAAACCTTAATGCTTCAATTTGTGAGGAACTTTTGGGTGCCGACTTGCTAGATAAGAACTTGAGAGGCCAAGGTATCTTACTTTCGCGCCTAAAATCATGGTACATCGGGTTTATATTAGATGAAGATTCTACAGAGGAAATGAATATAATAAAAATCAGGTGTTATCTAATGCTTTTAATTGGTTTATTTTTATTTCCCGAGGGCACTGGTTCTTCTATTCACATAATGTATTTACCTTTATTGAGATACCTGACTAAAACAAGAGAGTATAGTTGGGGCTCCACTTGTCTGTCTTATTTATATAGCTCTTTATGTAAGTGCGCAAAAAAAAAACACATCTACTTTTTCTGAATGCGATGTTTTTCTCCAAGCATGGGGTTGGTCTAGATTGTCATCCCTAGCGCCCGTCAACCACAACGACTTTTCCTTCCCGTAAGCACAAAAGTAAGTTCCTCACTTAATATTTATTTATTTCACCTTAATAATTATTATTTCTAACTAATTAAGTTTGAACTGTTTTTGGTTTAGATGGTCGGCTAAGGGTATGACTTACAATAGATGTCCTAGACATTGTATCATTCGATACCGCAATTTGTTGGATCACCTAACACCTGCAGATGTAAGGCCTCTAAACTACATCAATTTGTATTTTATATCAACTATTTAATGATCTAATATTTTTCTCTTCTTCAGTTTATATGGCATCCGTATCTAAACATGAAACACCTACATGAAGCCAGACAGGAAGATAGTTCCGTTTGGACTGCATGCGTCCCAATCATCAGATTCACAACTGTGGAGATACACAACAGTTACCGTGTCAAACTACAATTTGGAATGCATCAAAACATTGCAGATCCTTCTGTTAACATCAGTAAATGACATCTAAAAAGAGTTAATGATTAATGGGAGTTTCCCGACTGGAAGGATTTTGTAAAATCTGAGCGTCGTAAATGGATGACCCGCAGCGTCCATGTCTTACGCGACCTGGTGATGGCAATACCATCTTTACCAACTATTAATTATATGGCTTGGTACAGATCGATTGCAACTGGGTTTGTCTTCGAAGACAGATATTTATACGACCCACGCCAAACCACTTACACACAAGACGCTTCAATGCCTAACCCACCAGAAAGGCCATGTTACTCACAGCTCCCTACCCAACAGAGTTACCAACCCATTCACCATCCAAACATGCCAAACACCAAACCACAATACCAAGAACGTCCCCCATACCATCTCCCACACACTGACTACTACCCAAAATCCCAATATGGCTATGGCCCCAACACAACATCAAGATATAGTCATAACGAGGGTATATCATACCATAGCCATAACGCCCAAACATCTTTCCATAACCAAAACGCTCTGACATCATACCTTGGTCTACCCACTCAACCATCTCAACAACCTTATGACTTTCAAACACCACTATCATTTCAACCTTTCACCAACGAATCATTCACACCAATGTCCCCCTTCTACCGTTCAGGCCACACACCAATGACCCCTTCATCACATCCGAACTACTCTGGCATGGGTCGCACACTCAGTTTCAACACACAGGATCTAATAAAAATGCAAGAGATCCTTCGGGAACCATCTGGGAATGTTCCTGAGACTTCAAATCCTCAAACACTAGGCGTGAATCAACAACGAGGGGGACAAGTGCAACGAGTTAGGGTGCTTAGGGGATGTGGAACCGGTGGCCGGTATGACCAACCTGGTCGCCAATATTAGTTTATGTAATACTTTTTTTTAATTAATGATAACATTTATTTTCCCCTCTGACTTATTTTATTAATTATTGTTTGAAGTATTTATTTTTTAGAAAAAAATGTCAAAATACAAGAAGTCTCCAGATGAATTGGCGACACCCTTGTAAGTATAACACTCAGTCACCAATTGGAATGAAGACTGCATGAGGAGTCTTCAGACCAATTGACGACTCCTTTATAGCCTTAACAAGGTGTCGCCAATTCATCTGACGCTCTTGTATAATCTCAAACTCTAACTGAGATACTTTGGGAATAATTTTGAATGTGGATTATTTTGATTTTTTTTTTTTGAAAAATGAAATTATTTGGGTAAAAAAATTCTGCAAAAGTTTTAAACTTCTACAAAATAGTTGAAAAAAAATAAAAAATAAAAAATTGATCTCATACGGTTAGAGGTTTGCAGGTCTCTTATAGTAGTCACCACCCAAACTCATACGATAAGATTTGAAGCTAGAATCCAAGACACTTTCAAACAACCAAAAATTATAATTATATGTTGTTGAAAAGCATATCATTACGAATGACATCACTTGAATTTTAAGGAGGAATAGGAATTATTGGAGATGCAAATTAAAACATTCTAACTCTTTTTCTATAACTTTTTGAGATGCTTTAGAAAGAAAAAAACACTATTTTTAAAGTCCAATCGGTTACCAAACATTCGCCAAATCCTATGTGAGGGATGATGATATAAGCAACTTTTGGATTAAGAAAGTTGTCAATTCTTAATATCATATTTTTTGGGTTAATAGATCAAATTATGCTGATTATAATATGGATGAATGGTATTTTCATAAAGGATTACATCACATATATATGATATGATCACATCTTCTCAAAAATAAAAAATTGTCTTGCTTATGATGATTATCATAATACGCATTTAAAACTAATAGTATAGATATTTATGGTTCATTAGGTAGTAATATTGTCGTAGCATGATAGTCTTTTTGGCACTAAATAAAAGCTCTCATTTTAACTTAACACATATATACAAAACTTGTAGGTTGGTTTGGTGACCCTTCCTTAATATGGGCCAAGCTAGAGAACTATAGAATTATTTATCTAAAATGACTTCTTAAGTAAAACTTGTTAAAGAAATTCTATCTAATAGTATATACTAGAGGATAATGAAAGCCACAAATATATCCTTACAATTAGTTGATTGTTCAATAAAAAATCTAGTAGGAGCTCAAGAGGATGTACCTATAAGAATATGAAAATTGTTTAAACCTACACATTATATCATCATGGAAATGAAATAGGATTCATAGATCCCCATTTTTTTAAGGAGACCTTTTCTTGCCATAGTTTGAGCAATTATATATGTTAAACGAGGGAAACTAACCTTCAATGTGGGCGACGGAAAAATTAAATTCATCTTATGCAAAATTCATGAAAAATCTATCTTTTGGAGGTTCTTATTGCAAAATTGATGTAATTGATTGTTGTGTCAAAGAATGATTATCTGAACCACCTCTTCTCGACAGATTTGAGGTGTTTCTAGTAGGGAGTGTTGACCTAAAAAATAAAAGTGAAGAAGGTAAAGCTTATGGAATATTAATGGATGAAAGTCATCGATCAATATAAAAGCTTCAAAATACTTAAGACGAAAGGTTCAACACCTACTCAATAGGAAATCACAAAAATAGAACTAAAAACCTTTATTGAAAACCTTAAATATGAATTCTTAGGTGAAAATTTAACTTATCAAGTCCTCATAAATGCAAAATTAGATATCGATGAGACTGAAAAACTACTTGTTATCTTGAAGAAGCACTCTAAATATATTGGGTACATGATTGAGGACTTGAAATGGATAAGTCCTCCCACCTGTATGAATAAAATATTGTATAAAAAGACTATAAGCCCTTACAATAGCATCAGAGGAGGTTAAACCCCAATATTAAGGAAGTAGTGGAAAAATATAGATGCTAAAAATTTTAGATGTTGGGATTATTTATCTTATTTCACACAATAAATGGGTTAGTCTAGTACAAGTAATGTCAAAGAAGGAAGGAACGAGAGTCATAAAAAATGACAATGACAAATTGGCAGAAACCAGAACAGTAACGAGATAGAGAATGTGTATAGACTATATAAAATTAAAGAACTCCACCAAAAAGACCACTTCACCTCCCGTTTATTAAGCAAATGCTAAAATGGCTTACTAAACATTCACACTTTTGCTACTTGAATGGATATTCAGGGTTCTTCCAGATCCCTATTCATCCTAGAGATCAAGAAAAGACAATGTTAACATTCCCTTATGGTACTTACGTCTGTAGGAGAATGCCTTGTGGGTTGTGTAATGCATCAACAATGTTTCAGTGTTGTATGATGTCAATTTTTTCCAGATTTTTTAGAACACGTCGCAGAAGTATTTATGGATGATTTCTCAATTACGGTGTAGTTTCGATAATTGTCTTACTAATTTAGAAGTAGTGCTCGAATTTTGTGTGAATGTCAATTTGGTATTGAATTGGGAAAATTTTCATTTTATGGTCAAAGAAAGAATAATACTTTATCATTTAGAGTCACAAACAAGAAAAGATGTAGGTAAAACTAAAGTAGAAGTAATAGAAAACTAATATCTACTACCTTTGTAAAGGAAGTGAGAAGCTTTCTTTGACATGCGGGATTTCATTGCTGGTTCATCAAAGACATCTCAAAGATCTATAAACCTTTAACAAAACTACTCATGAAATATGTTGAATTTATATTCGATGAATTATGTCTTGAATCTTTTCATAAACTATAAAAAGCATTGACCTCGCCCAGATTATGCAACCTTCTTATTAGAGTGTTCCCTTTGAGATCATGTAGGGTGTCAGTGACTATGCAGTAGGCCCTGTTTTAGGCTAAAGAAAATTAAATAAAATTTTCTGCTATATATTATGCAAGAAGTACATTAGATCAAGCGAAAATCAATTACGCAACAACGAAAAATGAGCATTAAGCTATCGTATCCGATATCGACAAATTTTGATCTAACTTGGTAGGATCAAATATCATAATTTATACAGACCAATCGACTATAAAGTACTTATTAAAACAAAATATGTAAAATCGAGACTAATTCGTTCGATTTTTCTTCTTCAGGTATTTGATTTTAAGATTCGCGATAAAAAAATGGACCGAGAATATGGTTATAGACCATGTTTCAAGACTGACTAAAAGAAAATGAGATTATTTTCAATTAGATGAATCTTTTCCATATGCTACATTATTTTCATTAATTTAAAAATAAGCACCTTGATATGCAGACTTGATGAGTTGTCTCACATTCACAGTGTTAACCCCATATCTAAATTATCAACAAAAGAAAACATTTATTTCCTGATTCAAAAGATACTATAAAGAGGAAGTTGGTGTGGATCAATGTGTGTACAGGTATAAAGCTGATGATCTTGATGGTCACAACATTTTTATATTTTCATGATGACACCGCTGATGGATGTAGAAGTCAGTGGTGACATATTTTCATCTCTTTGATGATGGTGATTAATTTGAAAATATCTCAAGCCTCGTCAAGTAGAAGGTTCAAGGTTTCAATCAAGTGCTTATTTGATTGATAGATCTGGAAAAAGAACTTGAAAGCTTCAGAGTTGTAAAAGAGAGGAAGGGTGAAAGCTGCCTAGCCGTGCCTGTCTAAGTGAGTAGAGTCTTGTGAAAATATGAGAGTAACTCTTAAGATGTTAATGAAACTCTCTCCCCCCTCCCCCCCCCACACACACTACTTTTAAAACCTCTCTTTACTTAACAAAATAACCTAAAATAATTTTTAAAGGCCTAACAAGTTGATTAAGGGAATATTTGCTTGATAAGGAGAATTTTTCAAGCTTTCTAATCGGTTATATTATATGCCTAATCAAGTATATAATCGATTGTGACAGTCTCGTAATGATTAGTAATGACTTTATATCTAAACCTTCCTTTTTGGGCCACAATAATCGGTTATCATTTAATCGATTAGACCATTAATTTGGTCCATGGATTGTTTCTATTTTGAGCTAAACTCTTTCCTACATAAATGAGGCTTATTCTCACTTCATTCACACCAAAATTCAGAGTTTTCCTTCTTCTTTTTTTAAATGTATCTCTCTTTTTAAATATTTTCTTTTCACCAAATGTTGCCTTAGTGTCGTGTGAGTGAAAATTTCTTGTGATGAAAGAGCCGTATTAGTGGTGTGCCCCTGTTTTTATTCTCAAGAGTGTGATATTCTTATAGAATTAAGTTTGGTTCTTGATATTAACCATTAAAAATATATGTTGGTTATAGAACTCAGCCTACAAGAGTTTTGTTTGGTTATTGATATCAGCTTGTGAAATCTCTACTCATTTAATTAAAACAATTAATTAATTAAGAAAAAATTGATTAAATACTGATATTATTTAATTTAAATCGGATTACATGCGGGAATATATGTTACACTAATGATAATGATCCATTTGATCATACATGTCATCGGTTCCACACCCTGAGGTACCCTTTCTCGTACAAGTCTCTGTTGATTCACCTGAGATGTTTGATACGAGGTCCTTGGAGCATCACCATATCCACCATCCCTAAGAATTTCTTGTAATGTAGGCTCGTGTCTGCTTTAATGCACTACCATAATTGAGTATGTTGCCCATGTTATTGAAGTTTGGTTGTGTTGTTTGGATTGATGGGGTTACTGGTGGGCGGTCTGGTCGATTGAATGGCGAAATTGGTGTGAATGGTTTTTGTGGTGTTTGGTATCCATATGCTTGTTGGATCTTTTGGTGTTGTGATGTTTGAATGTTTTGGTTATGGTAGGAAGTGTTGGTCTCATATGTTTCTTAGGTATTTTGGCTATGTAGGATGTGCTGGTGGCATATGTTTGTTGGGTGTTTTGATTATAATCATGTGATTGTTGGTGGTATTGGGTATGCTATTTGTTTTGTGGTTGGGTGTGCGACATGTATTGGTTATGAGTTCGGGTGTTTATGGCAATGGCATAAGACAGAAACATTAATATTATTCACATTGCCTTCGCTCTAGTTGAAGGTGAGACTCATGGTAGTTAGAGGTTCTTTCTCAAGAATCTCAAAACACACATTGCTCCACAACTTAAACTCTGTTTGATTTCAGACAGAGGAGTGCATACAATAATCGTGATAATGGTTGGAAAAATCTTCCTTCTATACATGTCTACTGCATTAGAGATATTGCACAAAACTTCATGCTGGAAATCAAAGACAAGGATCTTCGAAAAAAAGTTGTGAATGCAAGGTATGCTTTTAAATCAGCCATCATTTAGACACTACTGCGACGAAATTAGATTGTCAAATATGGATTCATTAATGTGGGTTGATAATATTCCAATGGAGAAGTGGACTAGGGCATTTGATGATGGTCGATGATAGGGCCACATGACAATAAATTGTGTGGAATCAATGAACTTTGTCTTCAAAGGCATTAGAAACCTACTCATAACCACATTGGTGATAGAAACTTATTTTAGGTTGGGATCACTGTTCGCGATCAAAGGCGAAAAATAGAGTTAAGTGTTACACTCGGGATAATTGTTTAGTGAAAGCTGCATGAAAGTTATGAAGGAAGAAACTATCAAAGCTAACACACATTTGAAGAAAGTGTAGTATATTTAAAAAAATGCAAGTAAAGAAAGCACTGGATGAATAGTCGTCCCCTTTAAAAAAGCAAATATTAGGTGTCAATTAGATTGAGTTGTATCATTAAAAACGTTAAGTCACCTAACTTATCTCTAAAATATTAAATAGAGACATCAATTAAGTTGACTTCAGATTTATACATGAATTTTATTTTGTTTGAAACAAATGTATTTTAAAAAAATATTGATGGAAGTTGATTTTTTAAATATCTTTGTTAAAAAAATATGGTTATTTAAAAAAAAATCATAAATAAAATCGTGACTAAATTGAACTCCCTAGGTATAACCTCTGATAGCAGTATAACACAGCCCTGTCTCTTCCCAAAAGTCCAATTGCATTGTTTTCTTCTAAATTACAAGCAACCTCTAAAATAATATTATGCCAATTGGCAATGGTATTTAAAGGTCACCATCATCAGCACCTGGTTTAGCAAACAAATTTTATACTACAAGTTAATATTTCAATTCAATCTCCCTAAACTATTGATCCTTTTTGTGTGTGACAATAACATCAACATTTTGTATTCATTCATAACGTCATAACCTTGTCTGCATCAATTCAATCTTATCGATTATAAATGATACGCTCATCCACAATACTATTAATTAAAAATTATAACCATAGCCCTACAAGTATAATAACTTTTGTAATTCATAAATAAGTTTCAAAGTTACTATTTATTATTTTTTCAAACATATTGATTTGATTTATTCAGTGATGATGGTGATTGAGACGGTCAAATTAATATATAACCCATTATGTGACATTTTTTAAAGGAAAACTATGTTGTATTTTTCTTAAATGAATGATAACTTGTATTGTAAGAGCTCAAGTCAAGAAATTAAATATAAATGAAAATTGTGCTTTAATTTGTTTAAAAATTATAATTATTTTAATATAAATTTTTTATTTTAAAATTTTTAAACATCTATCCTTAAGATATAAGTTGGGAATTTTCTTTTAAAATAATCAAATTTTTTAAATTAAATACGAAACTAAATGATGTTTCAAATTTATTACTAAAGTGGTCATGTTTTAGAAGGAAGGAAATAGAGTAGTCATTTTGATTGGCACATGCATTATAATTTAACGCATATGCGTCATTCTTAGTGGCTCATGTTTGTATGTGTTACCACTACAAGTGGCGCATATATGCATCCATTGGGAGCATGCGCCACATGCAGTGGCTACTCCTTTATTTTATTCTATTTTTATTTTTAATAATTTTAATTAAAAAATTGAAATAAAAATGAAAATTAAAACTAATTTATACTATTATTTCATAAAATTCAAGCTGACATTAATTGAATAGAAAATCAATGACTCGCTCGATCCAAACGTTCCTCGGTTCCACATCCCAGCGCATTAGTTTGCCTTCGAGGTTTCCCATGATTTTCCTGAGGTGTTTGGGGTCTTTGAGTATTGGCCTGAGCAAAAGGTGGTTGATGTGAGGGTCCTGAGGTATTTGACATATTTTTAATCATTAGTCCCCAATAGTCAGGGGTTGCTGCCAACGGCACTGCTGTAATTCAGTTGGGTCGTAATGGTTGGGTTATGTGAGGACGATATAGTTGGCTGAATTGGTAGATTGAATCGTTTTAGAAACGAAACAATGGTTCTTGTGGTGTAAGAAAGTCAAAGAGTGGTTGAATGCTTTGGTAGTGGGATGTTTGGATGTTCATTGGTAGGGGGCTATGGTGGGAGGGGTGGAATCTTATGAACTATTGGGGCTATAGACAGATGTGGCGGTGGCGTATGGTTGTTGGTGGTATGGGTCAAACTCTTGGGGTTGTGTTTAGGTGTTTGGCATGTATTGTTTGTGAGGTTGGGTGTTTGGTGGTCTGTGTATATGGTATGTTGGCACTGTGAGGTTGGTAGTTGGGTTTGGGTGGGTTGACATTGTTGTTGGGTTTGGTAATGGTCTGGGCTTGGTTGTTGGGCGTATGATGACGAAGCTCGTTGGCGCGGATCAATCAAATACATTGGCTCAGACACAAACTATGTCGTTGTAACCGACCTAAACAAGTTCATATAATATTAAGTTGGTCTAACACCTTGTATGATATGCCCGTTTAAGATGCGTCGACGTCGATTCCTCTATTAACGACACATCTCTTTAGCAAAGTCTTTCCAATCGAACTAACCCCATTGGACATCGAATCTTTGTTGATGTCAGTTTCCCAAACACGCTAGAGGGTCTAGAATTTATTACTGCATGTCGAACTGCAGTTTCACACGATCACTCTGGTGCATCTCCACAGTATGAACCTGATGATTTGTGTTTTTGCTGGCCAAACTGCAGCATCCTCGGAGTTAACCTCACCGTCGAGACCCAGATACGGCCTCCAGATAAACTGCAAAAGAAAAATACATAATTAGAAGATTTGTAATTTGGTAATTTTTAAACCAAATTTACAGTAGTTTAGTTGTAATATATAGCGTGTTTGGGACATCGGTTGTAATTCATCCCCATAATTGACCATCTAAGACGAAAAGGTTGAAAATATATTAGTTACAGTTAGTTGAAGTATAAAGCCTAACAAATTCAAAGATTTAAGATAAATTTACTTTGTTGCAAAGGGGAATATGAATGACTTCGTGTTGACCGGGGAGAGTGACGACATTCTCGACTAATCTCATGCTTGTAGCAAAAAGGCGCATGAATAAAATGTACACGTACTCTTTTTTTTCATTTTTACACAACGAACTATATAGATGTGACAAAACAATTGAACCTCGATTATATGTGCCTACTTTATTTATGTTTCATAACAACAATAAATATATAATATTTACCGTATTATCAGTACTTTCAGAAAATAAAAAAATGACCAAATAGAATCATAATATAACACCGAGCTTTCAATATCTTTTCATACTCAGTCGATTCTTTGTTTAATGTTATACCTGAATAATATTGTTTAAGATATGTTAAATTAATACCTTGACCCTTATTTTAGGCTCGGGTCACTTTTTGAGATCAAACGTTCAAAATAGAGTTGAGGGGGCAGTTGTTCAGTAATACTTCAGTGAAATTCATTAAGGAGGAAGCTGCCAAAGCTAATACAAATGTGGTCACAATGTTTGACCGTAATAAAGGTTGGTTCATTGTTGTTGAGTCAATGGATCACAACGAAAGGAGGCCGAGGGGATACTATTGAGCAGAACTAGATAGAGGTTGATGTAATTGCGGAAAGTTCCAAACCTTTTGTATGCCTTACTCCCATGTCATAGCGGCATGTTCAAAGGCTTGTCAGGACCCTTCCAACTTACTATCCACTGTTTACAAAGTCATAAACATATGCAATGTCTGCAACAATAGCTTTTTGGTGGTAGTAAAAGAGGACTTTTGATCTGCATATCAAGGAGAGATAGTCTGCCACAATGAAATAATGTAAAGAAAGAAAAAGAGTTGCCCTAATAGCACACATATTCAAATCGAAATAGATACATCAAACAAAAATGGTGAGATTATGTAGTTTATATCGTCAGCCCAGACACAATCATACAAACTATTCCAATGTTGAACCAAGCGCAACGACATAGTTTTAAATGTAACTATTTTTCTTTGTATTAAAAATAACTTTGATTTCATAAATATCATAACATTCGGTTACAATAATTTAAAAACAACAATTAAACAACAAAATAAACAAATACAATGATTAAACAATATAACTATGTGATTAAACCATAGCTGGACAATTTCCTGATAACTATACATCATCATGTGAACATCTCTGTCAGTTTTAACATTCTCCAAGAAACGAATTTCTCTATTTTGGTTGAACATGGTAATAAGTCTTTGAATTCTTCTAATATTTTCACCCTCTGCAATGTCTCCATCTAACCAACGGTTCAAGATCCTGTTAAGATGTTAAAATATCTATGTATTCCAGAGTCAGATCTTCATCGGAGACATTAGTGCCGAATAAATTAAATCAGCATTTCTCTTGTGAATATAAGGACACATATGTGAAGACATTTTCAAGAAAAATGGAAGGAGATTGAAGAAAAATATAAGGAGGTAGTAAGAAGATGTGTGAAAAATGATGTGGAGGGATGCTCTATTTATAGAATTTGGAAATAAGGAGTAGCCACTGCAGGTGGAGCATGCTTACAATGAATGCATGTATGCACCACTTGCAGAGGCAACACATACAAGCATAAGCCAATAAGACTGGTGCCTATGTGTTAAATTATAGTGCATGCGCCAACCACAACTGATACTCCTCTTTTCTTCGTTCTGAAACATGGTTACTTTGATAATAATTTTAAAACATGGATTATTTTCATATTTAATTTGAAAAAATTTATTATTCTAAAAAAAATCACAAGATGGTGTGACTCTTTAATAAATTACATTTTCCTGAGAGAGAAACTAAATCTTTAATAAAAAGCATGTTAACCTTTAAAAGGGATATTTTTAGAACCCCTTTCTTTCTTTCTTTGTTTTTTTCAAGATTTAAATCAATGTCTCAAACTCAAATATAGAATTTAAATTAATGTCTCAAAGTCAAATTGTGCAAGATATAAATTAATGTCTCAAAGTCAAATTGTGCAAGATATAAATTAATGTCTCAAAGTCAAATGTACTACAATTTTATTTGGACAAAAAAAAAATATGAATCACTTGACTAATTTCAATTTCACTAAACATTATATGTAAAAGTTTATTATATTTGTATTTTTAAAATTTTATTTAGGGCTTCACATAAATTTATGTGAAGCTTAGCTACTTTGGATAGGGAAGTTTCACTTTTGATTACTCTACAAATTTTGATGCATTTAAAATTAGGTTAAAGTTCAATCTTTTGAGAAGGAGATTATAAGGACCATGATTGAAATGTTGAATTGTAATTTAAATATAGAAGGTGTTAGTTAAGTTATTTGTAAAATAAGTATCTAATTAACAAAGTTAGTTAGATTATTGGTTCTTTTTAGTGTCTGTAGGACCAACTGTTGTGTATAAATAATCAGCATTGATTCATTAGTGAAAAAACAATCACAAATGAATGTGTAAAGTGCAATATACACAGTTATGTTTGCTTTCTTTATTTCTCGTATGTGTGTGCAGTTCTAAAAAGTTTTTACATGCTCAAGATTTGGTGTCCACTTTACTTGTTCATTTGTAGAACAATGACAAGTTCTTTAAAGAATCTTGTAAACAATTTTAATGGGAAAGTCCTTGTTCTTCATAACAAGAATTAGGATACATAAACCAACAAAATGAATATTATATTTGATTTTCAAGATGTGATGGAAATTATATTGGTCAAAAGTACATGTGTGTTTGTTCCTCCTGTAGGGATAGAGGGACTCATAGGCCTTTATAGATTTATAATAGTTGTGGGTGGTTAGGGCTTGTCCACGGCGGCGAAAAAACATGTATGATGGTATTTTACGGTGGTTTAGGTCCAGGTCACTTCAAGTGAGAGGCCCTGTTGATGGACAATGTGTTTAGGTATAAAGTTTTGTGGGGTGTGATCATTCAAGAGATGATCATTGATAAGCATTATGCTTTAGGGTGTAGTGATATGTATGACTTAAGATTTTTCATTTCTCCTAGATATGATATGTATTTATATAGGTCTTTAGGGCCTAAGATTCTCTTGGGAAAGGTTATCATCCACTCAGTTAATGGTGGACCATTGAATCCTTATTTCCTAAGAAGCCACATATCAGTTATTAATTATGACTTCCCTCTATCCCAAAAATTTCTTATTCCATGTTTCCCACTACCGGGCGATACGAAAGTTCTGGGGTGAGGTGATACCTCCCTTTAAGCGATGTTCAAATGTCTTTTATCATGGAGCGGTCAAAAGGAATCGCCCTTTGCGAGGTCTTTTACAATTATAACACTACATAGTCGCTCAAGCACAAGATCTTTGATAGAAGATGAAGTGTTTTGAGATTGCAACTCTAAGGAAGTATCCTGAGAGCTTGCATTTTCTAAAGTGAGGCCTAAGTTATCTTGGGAAATTTAGGCTCTTAAGTTATAACAATGTGTATCCTGGCTGAATAGATACTAAGTCCTTCAGGTAGCATTGTATATAGCCTAGTTAATGAGACTATAAGTCCCTCAAGCGAGACGTTCAACCTATTTGGGTATGACTTCCATCAAGCCCTCAGGCAAGACTTGCAATCAAGTCTCTCAAGATGAATATCTACTGCACCTCATAAGTGTGATTGTTGAGTCTTGTTCCGCCCAGGGAGGCATTAAGTCACTCAGGCGAGAGTTTAGATAGCCTGGAGAATCTAAGTCTTTCAGGCTGAATTGTATATGGCCTGACTGATGAGACTATAAGTCCCTCAATCGAGGAATTTGACCTACTTGGGCGCGAATTCCATTGGGTCCTTAAGAAAGACTTATGATCAAGTCTCTCAAGCTGGATATTTGTGACGCCTCATAGGCGCGAATTCCATTGGTTCCTTAAGCAATACTTATGATCAAGTCTCTCTAAATCTTTCAAGATAAGTTGTATATAGCTTAGTTGATGAGACTATAAGTCCCTCGAGCAAGGCGTTTGACCTACTTGGACTGTACTTCCTTCGAGCCCTCAGGCAAAACTTATGATCAAGTCTCTCAAGCTGGATAACTGTCACACTTCTTAGGCGTGATTCTTAAGTCTTATCCCACCCAAAGAGACATTAAGTCCCTCAGGTGAGAGTTTAGTTAACTTGGAGAATCTAATTCTTTCAGGAAGAATTGTATATAGCCTGGATGATGAGACTATAAATCTCTCTGGCGATAAATTCGACCTACTTGGGAGAGACTTCCATTGAGCCCTCATGCAAGACTTGTGGTCAAGTCTCTCAAGTTGCATATCTATCACTCCTCTTATGAGTTATTCTTGAGTCATGTCCACCGGAAGAGACGATAAGTTCCTCAGGCAAGATTTTAGTTAGCCTAGAAAATATAAGTCTTTTAGGAAGAATTGTATATAGCCTGGATGATGAGACTATAAGTCCCTCGGGTGAGGCGTTCGACCTACTTGGGCAAGACTTTTATCGATCCCTCAAGCAAGAGTTGTGATCATGTCTTAGATGTCGGATAACTTATTTGTATTGCCCTATAGGATAATAAATAACTTTCTCATGAAGTCCACCTTAAGAAATATTACCTTAAGGGGTGGCAAAGATCTTCACCATGAAGTTCAGCAAATAAAATATTACCTCAAGTGACAGCAAGGACTTCACCATGAAATCCAACATTTAAAATGTTGCCTTGAGAGGCAAGGATGGATCTTCACCATGAAGCCCAACATATAAAATTTTCCTCGAGAGGCGACAATGATCTTCACCATGAAGTCTGAAATATAAAATGTTGCCTTGAGGGGCGACAAGGATTCTCACCATGATCTCCAGCATATAAAATGTTGCCTCAATGGGCGACAAGGATCTTCACCGTGAATTCCAGCTTATAAAACAATCAGAAGAAAACATCTTTGTGGGAAATCCATCACTCAAGAATTGTGTATGGATGACCAATCTAAACCTCCTTCAAATCTTCTGTAGGAGTGAGCCTTTTTTCTTCCACGCCTAATATGGGATCTCAATACTCGAAGTCAGTACTTGGAAATTCTGAAGGAGGGATATCAATAAAGGCGAGCTCTTCTCTAGCGCCCACAATGAGGTAGCTGATGTCAACCGCCTTAACATCCGCACCATAACCACATGTGGTTTTTAGGGTTATGTGGCCCATTATTTGCACCAGCTTTCTTGATAACCTCGTTGTTGCACCCTAAAATTTGACCAACAGGTTCACATATCTGGTTTATGTTTCGACGCCTTTTGCATTCGCATTCGTATACTGTATGCATTGCATTTTCCTCAGTCAGATCGATTTTATTGGGACTGCAGCCCCTGGCGTGTCAGGCAGTTCAGGCCGGTTTGAATAAGCGTGTTTTGAGAATTGGTGCTCGTTCCATGTGTTTTCAGGCCATCTTGGTGCCCGGGTTTCGTTATGGTTGCGCAATCGTTTTATAATCGATTTAATCGGCCTCCTGGCAATTTTTAGATTTTTTCTCGTATTGTCTATCTTTTTAATGCATTTAATAGATTTTTAATAGGGTTATTGGCTTTTTTAGATAATAAATAGGTGAGCATCTTATTTTATAGAACTTAATAGATTTTCTTTTAATAAGAATAGATTTTTTAAAAAAATAGATATTAAATTCTTTTAGGTTTTATTAGATTTTCTTTTAATAAGAATAGATTTTTAAAATAGATATTCATGTTTTTTAGATCTTATTAGATTTTAATTGTTTTTTTAAAAAATTAATAGAATAGATTTTAAAAAAGGATTAAATGTTTGTTTTAGATTTTATTAGGTTTTATTTGTTTTTTCAGATTTAATTGAAATTTTAAATAGGTAAATAGATAATGAATAAACTTTTTTTTTAGGTTAATTAGGATTAGGTTATTTTAGGGTTAATTAGGTTTTTCTTTTATTAATTTTCGGGTGTTTTTTAATTAGAGGTGATTAGGAGTCTGATTAGGTTATTATTAATTTCATTTCATTTTTGGGGTTAATTAGGTCTGTGAGTTTAAGTCAAATGATCCCCAATTAGTCATGGTTAATGTACTAATCTGAGTCATTAAGGCTTATTGGGCCGTTTATCCAGTGTCCACGAAATGCAATCAGGCCCAGTCAGTAGGTCCATTCAAGTGCCACTTGTCACGATAAAAAGGCAGCCATGCGTGCAGCCCCAGGATTGGCCACCTCACTCTCTCTCTCTCTCTCTCTCAGACCTGGCCACACACGCGTCTCTCATGCAAGCCATCACCTCCACACGTGTCTCCACACTCTCTCACCCTCAGCCACCTGTCCCACTCACCAATCCCTCACCGGAGACCTCACCGGCCGGCATGCAAACCGCCGGGAAACTCACCGTTGAAATCATACGGCAGTCTTTACGGCCAGAATTCCACCGGAAACATCAAAAAAATCGCCGGAAACTTCATCCACTCCACCGGATCTTCATCAATCTTCATCGTCCTCATCGTTTTTTCCAGAAATCCTCTTTCCGTTCTATTCAATAATTCCATCAAGATTCAACCACCTTCAATGTGTTCATCGGATTCCCAGAATTTTTTCAAGATCCATCAACGAGATCTTCAAGATCTCCATTGACAGAAACTTCCTACAATCTTCACGCCCTCCAGATCTTCAAAGATCTTCACAACCTTCCACCGGAGACTTCGTTTCGCTTATCTGTTCATCAACACCTTCAATCTTCGCCCAGAAACCTTTCAAAATCTCCCTGGATCTTCATGTTGAAACGATCTGAGGCCACCGCCTTCGCACGAATCCATATGCAAGAACATTCAAGCTCCGGATCATCCGCGAATGTCAAGATCTCCGTCGCTTGCTTCACGACGTCCATGGATCTTCGTCGTCGTTCATCCAAAGTCCAGCTTCTGCGCCGTTTGAGTCTCCTCCAGGTTCTACTCTGAACTTTATGGCTTGATGTTTCTGAACTTTCTGGCTTATTGTTTTAGTATAAGAACTAGGTGTTGGATTGAGTGAAGTTGAGGTAGACGAGATCATTTTGAGCTGAGGTTGCGTAGGTTAGTTTAGTATTAGCGTTTTGTTGGTGGACGGGTTTAGAAGGAGGGTTGTGGCTTTGAGTCATGGCGTTAGGTTGTTTTAGAAGTTGGAGAGGGGGAACGTGAGAGCGCCGCTAGGGCTTGACGAAGGAGACGGTGAACAGTGTGAGGAGAAGTCAGAAGGAGTTAGGTTTTGTGTTGCTAGATTGGATCTGGGCTCGGGCCCAAATGGATGGATTGCTGAGTACAATCCCTGGTTTACCATTAACACCCCCTCTCCCTTTGGCGTTTGGTTTGGGCCCTAGGCCCTGTGGCTGTTCGCACCCCCCTCTTTGAGGCCCAACCTGGATGTAAAGCGAGTTTCTCGCTGTTGACACCCCCCCTCGGTTTAGTTTGTTTTGTGGTTTTTTTGTTTTTTCTGAATTAGCAGACTGGGCCCAGCGCGTGCTACCAGCACCCCCCTCCTGGGCCCAATATGTTCTGCAATGTAAATAAATACTGTTACCACCCCCCTGTTTTAATTGAATTTCTTTTTCTTTCATTTGCACATAGTTTACAAAATAATTCATATAAAATCCAAAAATAATCATTTTGACATGGGATTTTTCCCCTCATTTCAATAATTGTCTCAAGAAAATTATAAGAAAATAAAAATAGTATTTTAATCATTTTTCCATTTATGGTGAATTTTCACATTTAATTGCTTTTTATTTTCATTTTGTTTGTACATATCATTTTGGTGAATTTTGTTTAGCCATTTAAATTCATATTTTGATTCCATTCTTTTTGTACTAGCTAGATTAGAACATTAAGTTCCCCCTGGATTTATTCCACATTTTTATGGACTAATCTTGATTAGTTTTGATTAGAAAACATTAGGTTAGTATCATTAGGGTTTAAACTCAACATAGGTGCATTATAACATTTTATTTTGGGGTTTTTTAGCATGAATTAGGTTATGGGACATATAGGGTATGTAGGGTAGATGTAGAAATCCCCTTAGAATTAATATTAGAATTTTAAATACTATTTTACTATTTTTAGTATATTTTGCAAATGGAGTGTTTGTTTGGTGTTCCCACTTGGGGTTTATATCTGTTTGCTTGGGCTTTTGGGCTTTTCTATGGGGTATGGGGCTTGGCTTGAGCTTGTGGAGTGTGAATACATCAAAAGAGAATATTGAAGATAATAATCAAAGTTGGATGCAAGAAGATCCTTGGAGCTTGGAGATTGAAGGTGTTGATTGAAGACTTAGGAGATAGGAGATATAGGGAGAGCTCTAGAATAGATTGTTCTCTTCTGTCAAACATAGAGAGCTTCTTGTGCCTCTATTCCATCTTATGACACAAGGTCCCCAAAATGGGTTCCATCTCTCCTTAGGAGGGATGTAGAGCCTGCTTTGATTGGGTAGAATCTTGAGGATAACTTTCACTAGATGTGTTAAGATCTTGATGATTTCCTTTGGTTATCATTAAGCATCTCAACATCCCAACTTCCTCTACTACTTGATTGTCTCTTGTGAGTGTCTGCATTGAAGTTAAAAGCCTATTGAGGATGAAGTTCATTGATGATGTTAGAAGAGGAAGCTTGTACCTGTCAAAGCTGGATATCTGTTGAAGGCTAGGGTTTTGCTGGTTGGAACTCAGTGCTTGTTGAAGCTGAAGGTTATTAGAAGATAAGGGCTTAGCTGGAGCTTGGATATCATTGAAAGGAGAAGATAGGATCTTGCCTCAAGTTGTTATTGTTAACCTTTTGTTGTGTATCAACTGTAGCTGCCAGAGCTGGTGCTGTTTGGATTGCTTGCTGTAGGAACTGGTGGGGCTTGCTGAGCTGGTGTTTTTCTTTGCTGTATTATTTGTTAATCTTCCCCTTAGGTTGAGGTGAAGCTATTTCACTTTGCCTATTGTTTTTTAGGTTCGAGGTTGAGTAGGACTCCCTTGCCTCGCTTGTACTGTTGCGTTCATGCATTTTACTGCTTTACTGTATATATGTTGTTGCTTTTCCGTTTATCCCCTTAGGATCTATGTTTCTCTCTGCGCAAGAGAGAAATATGACAGACATCAGGTGTTAATCCATGCATGATAACATTAGGATAGTTTTGATTCCCTTTCAACCATAGGTTTTAGAGCTTCTTTCTCTTCTCATCTCAAAACACTTCAAAAATGCAGTAATAAGGATAATCGATGTCGTACGCTACGAGCCTTAAGCTATTTGAGAGAAGGTTACTAGAGGGTCACTCTTCAGTAATCTGACTGCTTAGTGTGTTATCCTTAGGGTGACATACGACGTAGTCACCCTCAAATCATAGTCTCTAGTGCGTCAGAGATTGCAAACATCATAAAAAACAGTTCTTGCGTAAAAGACTATAAACCAATCAAAGAGTCATTTTTGTCCGCTTGGACCCATAATCAGGAAAAACCCTTTTTGAAGGTAATAAAAAACAGTCAGACAAGCTTGTGTCTTCCATACCCCGAACTACGTTTTCTCTGATCTTTCATGTTGTATGAAAGTACGTAGGCATAGGATGCGATATCCTAGCGAGCAACCTTCCCCTCCTTTCCTGTAGGTAGGCGAACTACGTTGACTCTGATTTCTCGTTCCAGACGAGAATACGTAGGCATAAAGTGCGATACTTTGCCGAGTCATTTTATTTTCTTTTAACCCTTGACCTGTAGAATAGATAGAATAACAATCCGTACTAGAAAACAAGCGTGGATCCCGTCGAGTACGACGGACGTGAGGGGTGCTAATACCTTCCCCTTGCGTAACCGACTCCCGAATCCAGGATTTGGTTGCGATGGCCATTGTTTTCCCGTCTTTGCGTTAGGTTTACTTCGAGCATTTCCTTTCCCTCCTTTGGGATAAATAACGCACGGTGGTGACTCTTCTGTTCAGCCGGCGCCGATTTTCGCAGTAGCGACACTCGTCAAAAGCCACTGAAAGTTTTTATGTCGTTCGATTTGAGTTGGAATTTCTGGAAGGTGTCCCATCAGTAGAGCTGCAAGGGTCTATCAAAATACGACTGATGTCCCAGATGCCCTGTTTCAAAGTGATGACTAGAGGATCATCACCGTGAGGGTTGAAGCCGATGATGCCCTCTTTGGAGAAGATTATATTAATCAATGTTTAACCTTGAAAGCTTTTGAGGAAGCCATGGGGTATTACATTTGCTGCAAACACTTGCCTTATGTATTTCCTCTAGAAAGATCTAGAGTTACGTCCATTGCTGAAATCTATGGTGATTGTGTTATAGGTTGTAGTTTTGTTGGCCATCTTCGGTGGAAAGATGAAGGGAATTAGTGTAAGAGTGTGGCGCATGTTAGTTTTACAGGGGCCCACAGAGAGCTACATTATACTGGTCAAAAAGTATAGGTGTGTGTGTTCCTCCTACAAGGGCAGGGGGATGCTAGATGCAAAACTTTGCTTT
Source organism: Lathyrus sativus (assembly GCA_963859935.3). NCBI lineage: Eukaryota > Viridiplantae > Streptophyta > Magnoliopsida > Fabales > Fabaceae > Lathyrus > Lathyrus sativus. The sequence continues at coordinate 687,051,640 of OZ012741.1, read as the reverse complement.
ATTGCTCTATAAAATGTTGGCACCTTTCATTCTTTTTGTAGATAAATTAAATTGAATCACTTATGTTTTAGATGATATGCTTCATTGCTTGAAAATGCCTTGGTTGCTTTGATTTGTGTGCTATTGTGCAGGAATTAGGCACAAAATAAAAAGAGTAAGACACAAGAACATTTACAAGGAAACCAAGTCAGCAGTAAAACATCAACAAGTTCGCACAGCGAACTTCCTAGCGAATTTCCCCAGAAAAACATCAATAAGTTTGCACAGTGAGCTTTCCAGGGAAGACCCTTAGGAGCATGGTATTGTTCATCCAGAGAGAAAAGAGACTGAAACTCGATGTGCGAAGGAGCTAGAGAATGGTTCGCTGGAGCGAAGGCATAGCGAAGTGCTAGCGAGTGGCCCCAGACCTGAGGTAGTAAGTATTTCGATAAGAATTCCTTGTGCGAAGTTTCTAGAAAAGGTTCGCAGTGCGAAGGATTGTTTGCACAACGAATATATAGAAATATCTCAAGACAATTTAACTGTACACTGGCACTTTATGTGCCACATTTGGATGTTCGCTAGGTGAACAGGAGCTTCGCAGTATGAAGGTGACAACACAACAGCATGTCTATAAGTACTTGAGACCACTTTTTGGCACTCACCACATTTTCATACCTTTTCACAATTTGATATTTTTCAGCAAGAAAACCCTAATTTTCCCATTTTCATCATCTCTTAGCCATCTTTCACAAAAAGAAGGTGGATTCCCATCCAATCTCGATTATTCAACTCGGATGTTGATTAGCCTTCTTCTGAAACTTGTTGCTCAAGCTACCATGGAAATGGGTGGCTAAACCCTTTTTGTGTCAAGATTAGAGGTAGCTAATTCTGATTTTATGTATTTCATTTGATCTTTTGTATGTGAATAAAGCTTTGATCAATATAGATGAAGTTATTTGCTATATTTTTTTTATTTATGGTTTGGATTGCTTTAGACATAAACTTTTTAAGTCTTGACCTAATTTCTTCATCTATCAACTAACAAACTCTAGACATAGATTTGGGAGTTGATATTCGCATTATATTGATTTTAATGATTATTGTTTCAGGTGTTATTTAGAGAGATCATTTAACGGTCAAAACAATAATATTCACGAAATTGCTTTAGAGATGAACGGTTTTACGAGGATACGCAATTATATTAGTTGAAACTAAGTTCACATATTCGATTGATTGGATACATTTAAGACGGATTAGTGAACCCTAATCTTGGCATGCTTTTTATCAAACTAAAACACACTTTTACCTTGTTTTACTTCTTGCAAACTTATGTTACCAAATACAAACCATTTGAAAATCCCTCTACTTAAATCACTAAAATATTGAACGACAAGTATCAAATATTCTCGTACAATCCCTGCGGATACGATAAAACACTCTCGACTAAACTTTTATAACAAATTGGTGCTGTTGTCGGGGATTGTTAGTAGGATATTGCAAGCATTGCAATAGCTTAGTGATTTTAAGATTTGTGTATTGTGAATCTCTTATCTCTATAATTCTTTGTGCTTTTTGATCTGTTTAGGTTGTGTGTAGAATTCGTTTATGCGAGGACAAGTCGGGCCTGAAGACCTTCTTTTTTATTCTGAGATTGAAAGAACTATTCGCCGACTCAACAGTCGAACAAGGCGGAGATGACAACAAGCTAGGGAAAGACAAGAGCATGGGGAATCTTCTTCATCCACTCCATCTGATTCACCAACCATGACAGCTCCACCATCACCACCACCTTTAGCTTCAGTTCCATGTATAAATAGTCTAAGGTACAATGTTCAGTTTGTACGTAATCTCTAAAATGGAAGGCAATCTGTGATGAAAACGGGAATCCTTGCACTCATTTATCAAAATCCTTTCACGGGGTTAGATCATGAGGATCCGTTTACACGTCTTACCAAATTCTATGAGATTGCGGGTGCAACTAGAGCACCAGAAGCTGACAAAGAATCACTATTTAGGAGACTATTTCCTCATTCTTTGATCAGGAAAGCGAAGGAATGGTATCTTGATTAGTATACAACAATCATGAAGGACTGGAATTTGTTGGAAGAAAAGTTCCTTGAACGGTTTTTTCCATACAACCGGTTCATGGAAGCAAATATGACAATTGCTGTATTTTCTCAAGGAGGAAATGAATCCCTCAACGAAGCTTGGCAGAGATTCAAGTCAATGTTGAGAAAATGTAAAGGACACGGCTTTGATGAACTTACACAAGTTCACATTTTCCGCAATGGTCTCCTCTCGGTTCACAAAACCTTGTTGGATGCTACGGCAGGTGGTTCTTTGATGTCTAAAAGTGTCGCAGAAGCAATTGAAATCATTGACAAGATGGTGCTTAATGACCACCAAGGGAATCATAACCGTGGAGTAACTTAAAGAAAACCAGGAGTGCTAGAGTTGGGTACCAATGATGCTATTCTTGCTAAGAACAAACTTCTATCACAATAAGTGGAACTTTTGAATCAACAAATGTCGAAGCTTCCACAACAAATCAAAGAGATGCAAGAAGTTCCTACCAAAGCTCAAGTGGCAAGTTGTGAATTGTGTAAAGGTGACCATCCTACCGGGTATTGTCCTCTGGTAGTGGAAGAGGTTAACTATGCCAGAAATCAAAATCAAGGATACCAACCTAGGCCACCTTACCAACAAGTCAATTAAGGGTATCAAAGACCAAATCATGGATATCAACAACCTTGGAGGCTGCAAGAAGCCGGAACTTCAAATCGCCAATAATACCAAAATTACACTCAACCTCCACAAACTCAAAGTGCAACTTCAAAGATGGAAGAAACTCTTACTCAATTTATGCAAATGTCAATGTCAAATCAAAAGAACACGGATGCAACTATAAATAATTTGGAGACACAAGTAGGTCAATTATCAAAATAATTGGCCGACCAACAAAAAGGACCGTTTACAGATACCGCTCTCCCAAATCCTAAGGAGCATTGCAAGGCGATTCTCACAAGAAGCGGTAGAGAAATTGACATGGGTGTAGGTGAGGAGGTAGTAGAGGAAGAGGTTGTAGTTGAAAAAGAAAAACAAAAAAAGAAATTGTTGAGAAAGAAGTAGAAAAAGATGTTGAGGGAGAATTAGTTGAAAAAGAAAGAGTGAAAAAGAGTGAGGAAGAGGAGAAAAATAAGAGAGAAGAAAAAGTGAAAACATCTAGGAAAGGAAAAGAACAAGTGAGCATGATTACCGCTCAAATTTTGCCATATCCACATGCTCCATCAAGAAAAGATATTGCGACGCATTATGCTCGGTTCATGGATATATTCAAGCAATTGCAAATCAATATTCCATTTTTCGAAGCATTGGAACAAATGCCCAAGTATGCGAAATTCATGAAGGATATCCTTACAAAGAAGAAGAGGTATACAGATCAAGAACTATCATGGTGGATGCTAGTTGTAGCGCAATCATTCAATGTACTTTCCTACGGAAAGAAAGTGATCTGGGACGAGTCACTTTGCCGATTACAATTGGAAACATTATGTTGGCAATGGGTTGATCAATTGAGGCACTAATATCAATTTGATACTCTTGTCTAATGTGAAGCGGTTGGGACACATGAGTTGAAGTCTACTCAAATGAGATTGTAACTTGCTGATAAATCTATCATTCGCCCTCATGGTGTAGCAGAAGACGTGTTGGTAAAGGTTGACAAATTTTTGTTTCCAATCGACTTTGTGGTGATTGATATGGAGGAAGATGAGGACACTACCTTGATTCTTAGGCGACCTTTTATGAAGACCGTGCGCATGGAAATTGATATAGATGATGGTCTAATGAAAGTTAGAGTTCAAGATGAGGAGATATGTTTCAATCTTTTGAGCCATAAAGCACTCGAAGGACAAGACCGATTGTTTTAGAATCGATGCAACAGAAAGGGTGATCGAAGAAGTTAAAGAGTGTCGCTTGCGCGAAAATAAGGTGCCGGCATGACAGAAGAGTCGCCACCTTTCGTTATTTATCCCTCAGAGCAGGAAAGGAAACGATCGGAAAAACCTGACGAATAAGGGTAAGACAAGGTCATCGCAACCATTGTCTGGGTTCGGGAGTCGGTTACGCAAGGGGAAGGTATTAGCACCCCTCACGTCCGTCGTACTCGACGGGATCCTCGCTTGTTTGTTTACTTGGACGGGTTGGTTATAATCTATCTACCTATCAAGGCTGGCTGAAAAAGAAAAGAAAAATGACTCGGCAAAGCATCACGCTTTATGCCTACGTATTCTCATCAGAGAATGAGAAATCAGAGTCAACGTAGTTCGGCTAACTACGGGTTACGGGGGGAAGGTTGCTCGCTAGGACGTCGCATCCTATGCCTACGTACTTTCATCTGGTATGAAAGATCAGAGCAAACGTAGTTCGGCTAACTACAGATTTAAAATGGCTCAACTAGGAGGGAGACTATCAAGTCCTACTGTTATCATGCCATGGATTCATCCTATGGTTGAGGAACTCCTAGATGTTGTCATGCATAGGTTTCAACCTAAAAGTCTATCATCAAATCCTTATCAAAGGAAATGAGAGTCCTAAGGGATCATGTCAATGATACACAGAAACAGACAAAAGCATCAGTTTTAACAGTAAAATGCATGCAATGCAAGTGAGGGAGGAAATGTGTGTGGGGTTTCAGCCTCCACAAGCTCATCTCGACCTCAGGCCAGTCATGAAATAACAGTAATCATACTGAAAATAAACAACATGCTATCAAGCAATAAACAGATAAAGGAAATGAGATGCCATCAGGCAAACAAAACACAGGCTTGAGAAAGAATCATCTACTCTCTAATCCTAACCCTAATCACAGAATCTGAACAAATCTAAGCAAAGCCCTAAAGCAAAACCTAACCAAAAGAAATCAATCCCAATCTTCAAGCTTCAGAACAAGCTTACCAAAGAAAGGGAGCTAAGCAAGCAGACTCATAGTGTCTTCCTCAGGAAAGCACTAGGAGGTGTATACTCAGGAGTCATACCCTAAGTGGCTCAACCACTGTGATCAGTTTATATTCCTCCTCAGGAGAAATTAAACTCACAAGCAGGCTCCAACATCACTGGATATTTAGGAAATCCTATCTGAACTAGTGGAACTAAATGAACAGACTCATAGGACCTTCCTCAGGAAAGTACTAGGAGGCTTCCACTTAGGAGTTGTATCCTATGTGGCTCAACAACTGTGATCGGTTTACATTCCTCCTCAGGAGAAATTAAACTCACAAGTTGGCTCCAACATCATTGGATACTTGAGAAATCCTAGATAAACTAAGGGAACTAAGTGAATAGACCCATAGGACCTTCCTCAGGAAAGTACTAGGAGGCTTCCACTTAGGAGTTGTATCCCATGTGGCTCAACAGCATGTGATCAGTTTACATTCCTCCTCAGGAGAAATTAAACTCACAAGTTGGCTCCAACATCATTGGATACTTGAGAAAGAGGTGAGAAGAAAGAATGAAAGTCATTCATAGTGCCTTCCTCAGGAAAGTACCATGAACTTCCTTCAAACTTCAGGATCTCAAACCTCACAGACAGGGGACAAGACAAGCTCTGGGTCTCTGAATCTTGATCTACAATCTTCTCTTCATGATGCTCTCCATCAATATCTTCAAGGCAACACAAGCCCCTCAACAAATTCCTCAGAATGAACCCCAAAGATGGACAGATACCCACAGGGGAGACAAAATCAATAGGCAACTTCAGAAAATACCTAAAAATACTAAACTAATGGGGAAAAATCTAACAATTATTCACAAGGGTCCTCAACACCTACTCATAACATCTACATAGGCCTCTACCTAAAAATCAAGACAAAACTCAATCAAAGAAAGGGATTCATCACCTAAGCACAATCTAAACCCTAATTAGGATACCCTAGATCTACCCTAATTAAACTAATCAAAAATTAATTCTAAAAATCTAGAAAAAATCCTATGGGGAACTATGATTCATCATCTAATTGCACAAAAAAGAATGGATTAAAAACCCTAAGGGAAGGTCCTAAAATAATTCCTACAAAATCAAATACCAAATTAAGACTATTAAAAAGCTATTTATTTGGAAAATCTATTAAAAATATTAAACCTAAAAATAAAATCTCATTTTTATTTTTATAATTTTCTACACATTTTAATCTAATCATAGAAAAAAGAAGAATTCAAAAATCATTTTCTATCATTTTTTTATGAATTAAACAAAACAGAAAAATAAAAGAAGAAAATTAAAACAATTAAAATGAATTAAGGGAGGGGGGGGGGGTGCAACAAGTAAGGTGCGCCAGTTAAAGCCATTGGGCCAGCAATAAAGGGGGGTGGGGATAGCGCTGAGCCCAGAACGACCGCGTTTCATTGAATTCAAATTTCCCTCTCTTTCTCAGATTAAATCAACGCCGTTGGATCTAAATAATTGGTCAAATATTGGAGCGAATCCAAGGGTGCTCCTTCATCGTCCCCAATGGGACCTAGGGTTTTCAGAAACCCTTCTCTCGCGCCCTACACTTCCAGCTCTTCTATCTCCCTCCACACGCCACGGTTCGACACGATTTAAAAACAAGAAATGCTCTACTAAATGAGCTCTACACAACCATACGTACACTTTTCCATAACTCGTCCTAGATTGTTCTAACAGAAAGCAACAAGATCGTGGTACCACCATGCTCACCTGAGATCCATCTTCACCAAACTTCAGTCTAATGATCTACAGATGTTCTATGAGTTACCCTTGCTATTCTAAACCAATTCATGCTGATTAAAATGCCCTAAACAACTAATTCTTGAAGATTCAAGAATCATGGTTCTGTTATGCATTGTCATGGAACAGGCTGTAACTTCTAGGGTTTAATCATCTAGCCTAGTACATCATTTCTATGGCTAAGAACTAACTGAAACTGCATAATTTAAGAGATATAGAGTGAAGAAGAAACCTGTCAAGAGGTTATGGTGCAGTGATGTAGAGCACGATTCAAGCCTTGGAATTGCTTCTAGATGATCCTTGGATGACCACCAGTATTCTGTTTGCAATGGTGATGAAGGAGATGGCTGGTAGTGCAAGATATCTTGAGTTGCTTCAACTTGAAGAAATTGCTTCAATGGCTATGTATCTCTCTCTCTCCTCTGACTTGATTCAAGTTTCACCAACCTTTAACACTCCTCATGGCATTCTTTAAATAACAATTGATGGATGCTTCTAGATTCATCTAGAATGTGATGGAAACTTCTTGAAATTCTCATGATATGCCATATTGGTTATCTTATCTCCCATGCTTCATGCCTTGTAATTTGGTCTCAAAATGTCCTTACATGAGTTATTGAGTGATAAGGAATGCAAATCAGCCTTTAGTTTCACTTGTGTAGGGTTTTTCAATGTTACCTTCTTTTGCAAGCAACAAATTTCCAAAGGAAGTCCATTTTTGGAGCCTCAAATGAAAAATCTATTTAAACCAAAGTTCTTAAAATGGTTTTTCCAATCAAAATGATATATTGGATGGCCTATTTTGGATTTGTGGATCTCCCAAATCACTTTTCAATTTCAACTTTTCAAAGTTATAAGCCTTTTTTAGTTCATTTTGGACCAATCATGGAATCTCATGCTATGAGCTTTTTCAACAATTTGTGACCTTCTTTCTAGACTTAAAATCACATTTTGAGCAACTTTCATGTTTTGAGTTTTTCCATTTGAGGCTTGGAAATAGGAGTTTTAGGCATTGGCTAAAATGACCTATAACTGACAAATGACCAAAATACCCCTGCCTTGTTCAAACCATAAGTTGAGTTCCACAAATCCAATCAAGGACTTCTACCACTCAAATTAAAGCTAAGAAGATCCTCTTCAACATTCATGTTGACCAAGAAACCATAGGAATCCTCCTACTAGGGCAAAAGTTGTCTGCAAGTTGGGTGACTTTCAAGGACCCAGATTCACACACCTCTGCTGACTTGTAATTTGTCAAAACCATAACTTGAGCTCTGTAACTCCTATCAAGGACTTCCACCACTCAAATTAAAGCTTAGAACAAGCTCTACAACATTCATGTTATGGGGAAGATGAGATATCAACCACATCTAGAGCTAAAACTGCCTGGAAAATAGGGATCAAATTAGGGTTTTTCCACTGACAATCCTCAGAAACCCTAACTCCAAACTTCTCAAACTCTTCAATCATGATGAGTTGGTCTAGGAATCATCTTTATAACATCTCTATGCATCATTCCATGATCTCATGGCCCTTGGATTAAGTCTCAACCTTCTCCAAATCTTCAACTATCCTAGGGTTGACCCAGTCAAAACCCTAATTCTACCATTCATGGTTGAATCTTCTGAACTCTGGCATAATGACTTCTCTGGGCTTCATGAAGGCTATCAAGACATCTCATAAGCTTTCCCAAAACATCAAATTCATTCTCAAAGTCTCAGAGTCATCTGAGGAGCACCCACAACTCTCAAACTGTGAAGCACACAACCCTGGTTTCAACCCATTCCTCTGAGGATCTCTTGAACTTTCTGATGAAGGTATCCACTTTCAAACACTTGATGGGTGAATAATTGTTGGTCAAATTTTGGGGTGCAACAGCTGCCCCTATTCAAACGGCTTGAACCTGACTGGGTGAGAAGCGAACGGCTCTCAGCCAATCAAGGTACGAGACGGTTGAATATCGGTAAACCCGAAAATTTGCCAACTGCACGAGCACACGGTACTCTGCGGGGAACAAACCTTCGAACACTGCAACACTAGCTGCTCAACAACTAGCTGGAGAGATACTGATCTGACATCGCCGCCGGAAACAAACATAATCTGAGAGACACTCGACATCGCCGTCATACAAACATCATCTCTGCTGGAGATTTAAAGAGTCTGACATTGCCGTCAAACAAACATCCAACCTCGCTGCCGGAAAAAACATGATCTGATCTCGCCGTCGGATAATCAAAATACCCCGCATTGCCGCTGGAGAAAATACGACACTGAACAACTCTGACCTGGGGTTCACCCCTGGTAAATGGAACAAAAGGTACACTTGCGTATTTGAAACTACTCTGCTGGGAATGAGAGACTTAACCGAGCACACTCTGATCTGAGGTTCACCTTCAGAACCATGACGAACATCGGAATACTACTGCACACTGCCCGCCGTAGAACTTCAACATTGAAGATATATGAAACGCTGGCCCCTGGCCATTCCCAGCTTCAGCCAGAAAAGATCTTCAAGTACTTCTGAAGATAAGCATCCTTGGCCTTCAAGGATGGCAACTCTGCAGGAGGTATCTTTGACTTCAGTCTAAAGAAAATGATCCTTGGCCTCCAAGGATACATGGACCTGCCTTCAGGCAACTCCACCTCTGCTATAGAGCATCCGAGACTTCAGTCAGGGATATACTTCGGCCTTCAGTCCGAAAAATGAATCCTAGGTCATTCATGACCTTGGGGATAACCTTGCCCTTAGGCACCTTCGCTTCAGCTTAGGAAATCTGTGACTTCAGTCAGAGAAATGGTATCCTGAGCCATTCATGACTCTACGGGGATTCAGACACATTGCCTTCAGGCAAAACTCCGCTTCAGCTGGAGAAACATCTTTGACTTTAGTCAGAAGAAAAACTATTCACTTGATTGCAATCAATCATCACCTCAGGATAACTGACTTGGTCTTCAGACCCACGCGAATCACCCTGTTGTATCTACAACCTTTGGAACCTTATCTTCAGCCCTTCGTTGATTCATCAACAAGGAAATCTGAACTCACAGGAACCTTCTGATATCGCCTTCGGGCGCTTACGAAATCCATCTTCAGATTAGACATCATTGCTGGAGCAGACATATCATGCTGCTCAGGACTTCAAGAATCATCTTTGAACAAACAGATCCGTCGGGCATCTTCAAGAATCATCCTGAACCGATAACCTTTTTGGAGCAGACATTCTGTTGGAAATTCCAGGAATCTTCCTGGGCAAATCCTGCTGGGGACGCTTTTGGGGAGCTCAAGTATCATACTAGGCGAACAACCCGGGAAGCTGTACTGAGGTCTTAAGAATCGTCTTAAGCAAATGGCCCCGCTGAGGGATTTGAGAATCATCTCGAACCGAAGACTTCGCTGGGGGTCTCAAAAAATCATCTTGAGCGAGCGACCTGTGGGGATCACACCGGGGTCTTTAAGAATCATCTCGCAAGCGGTCTTGCTGGGGAGAACATCAAGAATCGTCCTGAGCAACCGGTCTTTTGGGGATACACCTGTTCAACAAGGATGATAATGACCTAGATCATGCTTATGATGCATATGCTTCTGCGCTACGCCCCACACGGTGGGAATGATATGCATTTATGCTAAATGCCATGCAATCCTGCATAATTCTATGCAGCGTTTAAATGCTATGCAGTCATGCACAATGCTATGCAATCATGCACAATGATACGATCCCATCAGCAAAATAAATGCCGAAGGGGGGGGAAATCCTCCTGTCAAGGAGAAAGAACCATTCAGGTAGAGGAATCATCCTGCTGGGGAGAATGCGAACACGCCAATATCAATTAGGCTCTGTCTAGGGAATTGATCTTCCGCGAACCGCTGCAGGGGAACAACTTCAGCTGACTGCTGCAGGGGATGAAGCTCTACGAGAACTTGGATCTGCTGATATCAATCGCGAGAATGAATTGCGCGGCCGTCATGGCTACTCTTCTGGGGATGACCGCTCTGCGGGGAACCAACTTCAGCTGTTCAATACTCCGCTGGGGAAAAACCAATCATGATCTGATCAACTTCCAAGGATTCGGATCTCTTGGACATCCGCAACCTCGGCTGAGGAAGGAGAAATCATTCTGCTTCGATGGGGAGAGTGCGACTCAGGGGGAATACAACATCAGCTGCCCCACACTCTGCTGGGGAAAATTGATCATGATCTGATCAACTTCCAAGGATTCTGCTTTTCTGCGGACTCAGCCGGGGAGGGAAATCATTCTACTTCACTGGAGAGTACGACTCTGGTGGGGAATTCGATTCCACTGGGGAAGAAAGAATCATCTGATTTCGGGGGAGAGTACAACTCTGCAGGGGCATACAACATCAGCTGTTCCAACACTCTACTGGGGAAGAGGGAACCGTCCAACTTCAGGAGAGAATACGACTCTGGCGGGGAATCTCAATTCCGCTGGAGACTTCAGTCTGGCGTTATCAGTTACTGCATCCTTCGGCATACGAACAGCCTCCTGCGAAACCTGCACTTGTGACCCGGTGCGGGGGAAAGAATCCTGCTTCAGCGACTTTACTGGGGAAAACACGAGCTTCAGCTTCACAAACATCGCTTTGAAATCTGCACTTGCGACCCAGTGCTGGGGAAGAGACAGCATCATTCTTCGGTGCTTGACTCAGCTGATGAGGTGACGCTCCTTCAGGATGCGTCCGCTTGGGGAAGAGAATCACCTCTACCTGGGGGAAGACATATCAATGCTCACTATTCTGATTCTGATTCTGCGGAGGAGAGACTATTGAACTCTGCTGGAGGAGGAGGACTCGCTCCGCTTCGGGGATATCAATCCTGGTCTACTGAGGGCAATCTTGACCCTAATCTGATGAGGGATAAACGCCATCTCAATCTGCTGCAGTCTCCAACTGTACAGGGGGAACAACCTCAAACCGTACATCTCTGCGGAGAAACAATCCTGATTCAACAACGTCAATACAGGGAATACAGGCTACCAATCATGGAGTCAAGTAACAGGTTATGCCGTAGGATAGCAACCCAATGACCGCAAGGCTTCTTCAGAAGGTTCAGGTTTTGGCAGGGTAATGACACGATTCCCCGATACTCAATTCTTGCTAGGGTGAACAAACTCATTTGAACAACTTGCCCCAGCGCACTTCAACTTGCCCCAATCCGACCTTTGGGAATAATTCAGTCTGAGCCGAAAACAACTGGCAACAAGACAATCTTTGGAGGGCTTGCCCCAGCATCTGCACGACGGGAGGATTCATCCTCAACTAATCAACTTTCAGCATGGTCGGCTTCAATATCTCTGAAGTAGTTTGCCCCTGAACGAGCGATGAGCGACTCAACATGCTCCGATCGAACACTGGAAGGATCTGCCCTTAAATCGCAAGAATTCTGGATAACTGCCCCTGATTGGGTCTCGAGAAGATTCAACTCCGTCCAACTGCTTCTTGCATAAACCGCCCCATAATCAACTGATGCTCCGGGGCTTGTCCTCAGACAGACCAATTCCAAACTCACTGGAAGTCGATGCCCCAGATTCACAGGGCTTCGCAGCATACCATTCTGACCCAGACCTCTGGCGATTCAGTCCTGATTGACTATTCCTTGCTGAAGTTCCTTCGTATCAGCTACTAACCTGCAACTAAAATTGTTTATTCACGAATAGTAATTTTAATGCAGCGTTCATGCAAATTTCGAAAAAATGTTGTACCGTCACTCATTTACGTGTCATGCTAGTGAGTGACGAATGAACCAAAGAGTTCAAACGTAGTGCTGATGCGATCAGTGAAAAATGCAATAAGGATATGATTAGCAAATCATGAAGGAGTCAGGTTACTCAACCTTATCGTAATGCGCTTTCAGAATAAACCCTGCCTCAATTAGGTCTTTTAAGGGTTGTATCGTGGTCGGGTTCACGGTTCGTGAAACAAAGGATATTTGGCTCAAATTATAATTTGTACCCACCCCGTCTACGTGATGTTCTCCGATCCTAAAGTTCAGTTAACTTAGCTCGAGCGCTCTCCTCTTCGAGAGGTATGTTGAACAGTGGGAACAACTGGTTAAAGAACTCACAAGGCGTTTTGGAGTGACAGTTACTCCTTTTTCGTTTTCGGCGTCTGTGCCTACACGACTTCGTCCTTGTTCGAGGATTTTTCTCTTTTATAATCCCTTTTTCTCATTCTTTTGATTCCCTAATTTTTGCCTGGACTGACTCCTTTTGAGTTCTTTTCGATTTTTTCTTTTGAAGTCCAGCGGGATGCCCTGATTTTTGCCTAAGTATTTGCTTTCTAGCTTTTCTTTTTTACTTAGCGGGCTTTCTTATTGTTTTTCTTTTTCTTGGAACAAGTCGTGTGACACTGGTTGTCTTGATTGCTCCGAAAGGATTATAACTGTCTCACTCCTGATTGGTGAGGTTTAACCATTGTGGTTGATGAGGTACGACCTCTGGAGAGGAATATGATGAGATTGGTCCTCGAAGGACAACACTCCTCTATAAGACTTGAACGCTCGATCAAGCTAACTGACAACTACCCTGCCCCGGGTTAAGATGCGAGGGTTTAAAAAAATCCGAAAGAAACTCCTACTTCTCGGCTCGAAGTGGTTAACAAGGGATTCTCTTCCTTATCTCTCCGGTGTTTAGGGGATTTGAAACAATGCCTTGTACGTCATCGGCAAAGTTTTATCTGAAAGCAATACGATCATTGGCTATGAGTATTCAGTTTCATCATCCTTCCTCCGCTCATTGCTAATCGGAGTAAATAAAATGCAAGTGTCAGTGCAATGCAGTAAATGAGTGACAACGACATAATTAGTTCAGAAAAAATGCATAGTCACTTTATTAACATCACCATTCGAAACATACAATGTTTAACAGCAAGTAGTAACTAACAGAAAAGAAACTACAAATGCAAATGGTAAAAAGTCCGAGGGCTGCCAATGTTGAGGACGTCTGCCTGTCTGGATCACTGGCTTCTGGAAGTAACCCTCTGAATCTGCGAGCTCAGACAGCTGAGAGGTTGTCACGCACAACCAAAACTCCATCTGGGAAGGAAATACACCCTTGGTCGATCAATTGCTGCACCTTCGCCTGGAAAGCCTTGCAATCTTCAGTTGAATGCCCCAGAGATCCACCATGGTAGCCACACTGAGCATGAGGATCGTACCCTGGAGTGTAAGGCTCTAGCACGGGCTTGAGAGCTTTCGGTTCCACCAAGGAATTCTGAACCAACAGCGGAAGAATCTGGCTATACGGCACAGGCACTGGATGGAAAGAAACATTCCTTTGTTCCACGTGGTTGCGAGGTCTTTTGTGATCCTGGTGCTGGTATTCTTTCCGCCCAGGAGCAAGAGGTCGTCGTTTCTGAATGGCGACGGTCTCTCGTTTAGGCGCTTGCGTCCTTGAACTTGATCCAGGTAGAAACTGCGAGCGAGGCGATTCAGTCACCAAAGGTCGTGGGACGTATTCGAGATCTTTCTCAGCTTCAGGCAAAGGAGTGGAATCATCCACTTCTCCTGCAGGGTAGGGGATAAACTTTCCCGATGCTCTCATGCCGCCCGGCACAAGCCTAATTGTCCTCGAGTCGATCAGGTCCTGAATCTTATTCCGGAGAGCCTTACATGTTTCAACATGGTGCCCCGGTGCTCCAGAGTGGAAATCACAACGCATGCTGAGATCAACGTCTGGTGACACGTCATCTGGTGGATTTGAGGTCCGAAGCTTGAGAACACGGTTCTGAACCAACAGCGGCAGCAGCTGGGCATAACTCACAGGTAGCGGGTCTACAGCTCTATCAAGTAGCTTCTTCTTTTGACCATAACCTTCAGGATTATTCTGAGATGCTCGGCGCGGCTGATGACGAGACAGGCCTCGAGCTTCATGCTGTGTAGAGGGTCCATGAGGTCCACTTGGCTTCGGCACAGGTGGCACTGACGGTAACGGAGGAAGCACTCTGGTCTCTTCCTTGGGTGCTTGACCACTCTCCTTATTTAGCATACCTCTCACCACTCCCATGAGAAAGCTCAACTGATTCTGCAGCTGCTGATTCTCCTCTCTGAGTACTTGTTGGTCCAGACGTACTGCCTGTATGTCATTCATGACCTGCCCTAGCTGGCTTTGGATTTTCCCCAGTTCAGCTTGTATCTGCTCCATTAGTCTGAGCTGCCAGATTCTGAGTCAAACCCGCAAACACAAAGGTTAGAAGACAAGTCCCGACTTCTGCCATGCAAGATGAATTATGGGTGTCTGTACGTTCAGGAGATCACCCCTGATTTTGGTGTCAACGTGCCAACATAGTGTCAATGCAATGATAAGACTGGATCCATTCATGGAAGCAAACATCTCATATTGCTCAGGACACCAGAATCAGGGTACAAAATGCGCCTACAGCACAGACACATGCTAATGGAATGCAAACATGAATATGCGAGCTAATGCAAAATGCAAGTATGCAATAATATATTCAGGTGGCTGCTGTGGGGATTCGATGTCAACAGTCACCGATGAGAACGAAACCCCGGTGTAAAACCACTGATCTGATCTGTTGTGAATAACCATCTGGTAGGATCGAGATCAAAATTCTGCTCTGACAAGAACGAAGGCTTGATAATAAAGACCCCGGATGCAAGATCAAGGAATATCTGTTGAAGTCTTCAGACCCCAAATCAAAATCTGCCCTGTCAAGAACAAAAATACAGCTGCTGATGAGATCTTCAAACCCCACTCAGAAATCTGCCCTGTCAAGAACAAAATAACAACTGCTGACGAGATCCTCAGACCTCATTCAAAAATCTGCTCCATCCAGAACAAACCACTGACGATAACATACTGATCAAAGCCTGCTCTATCAAGAACAGACAAACATCCGATGATAAAATCCTCTGATCAAACCCTTGCTCTATCAAGAACATCTCTGCAACTGAGAACCCAACATAACTGATTCACTGTCAAGAAAACCAGGTAGTCTGGAGGTCAAAGTTTCCTGCAATATCCCAACCCCACTCACAGGTATGATGGACCTAATCCACGGACAAAGGTACGGCGTCCTATGCGGTCATCAGCGTCACAGACTTTCACGAGTGACAATACGATTCCCAGAAGGAGTGGCATCGTCAAGTCATGAAGAGGCCTCTCTTAGCTGACTTCCAAATGATCGGTCCCCAGAGTCGACAATCCTCACGTCTGGACTCCCCTCAGATCCTCAGGACCGGAAAGGAGCACCTCTGCAAGAATCTCGTCTGAGCGCAGATTTTCGTAGGGAACTGTGCCTGCTCAACAGACAGGTTCGTCTACTACTTCTCCGCAACTATATCTAGGTGTGTACTCAAGCCCAGGTCCGGCTTTTCACTCACAGTAACATCCCTCTCCCACAGCAGCACAGATAATCATATCAAACTGGAAATAAAATGCAGGAAATAAAATGCGGGAAGTAAAGGGCGGGAAGTAAAAATGCGATAAATAAACGCAACCCAACAAGCAAACACACAAACGATAGGATTGACTCGCGTAGGGGATGGGAAACGGTCCCAGCATAAGGGACGGGAAAAGTCCCTAGATGCCATGATATTCCCCAGCAGAGTCGCCAGCTGTCGCTTGCGCGAAAATAAGGTGCCGGCATGACAGAAGAGTCGCCACCTTTCGTTATTTATCCCTCAGAGCAGGAAAGGAAACGATCGGAAAAACCTGACGAATAAGGGTAAGACAAGGTCATCGCAACCATTGTCTGGGTTCGGGAGTCGGTTACGCAAGGGGAAGGTATTAGCACCCCTCACGTCCGTCGTACTCGACGGGATCCTCGCTTGTTTGTTTACTTGGACGGGTTGGTTATAATCTATCTACCTATCAAGGCTGGCTGAAAAAGAAAAGAAAAATGACTCGGCAAAGCATCACGCTTTATGCCTACGTATTCTCATCAGAGAATGAGAAATCAGAGTCAACGTAGTTCGGCTAACTACGGGTTACGGGGGGAAGGTTGCTCGCTAGGACGTCGCATCCTATGCCTACGTACTTTCATCTGGTATGAAAGATCAGAGCAAACGTAGTTCGGCTAACTACAGATTTAAAATGGCTCAACTAGGAGGGAGACTATCAAGTCCTACTGTTATCATGCCATGGATTCATCCTATGGTTGAGGAACTCCTAGATGTTGTCATGCATAGGTTTCAACCTAAAAGTCTATCATCAAATCCTTATCAAAGGAAATGAGAGTCCTAAGGGATCATGTCAATGATACACAGAAACAGACAAAAGCATCAGTTTTAACAGTAAAATGCATGCAATGCAAGTGAGGGAGGAAATGTGTGTGGGGTTTCAGCCTCCACAAGCTCATCTCGACCTCAGGCCAGTCATGAAATAACAGTAATCATACTGAAAATAAACAACATGCTATCAAGCAATAAACAGATAAAGGAAATGAGATGCCATCAGGCAAACAAAACACAGGCTTGAGAAAGAATCATCTACTCTCTAATCCTAACCCTAATCACAGAATCTGAACAAATCTAAGCAAAGCCCTAAAGCAAAACCTAACCAAAAGAAATCAATCCCAATCTTCAAGCTTCAGAACAAGCTTACCAAAGAAAGGGAGCTAAGCAAGCAGACTCATAGTGTCTTCCTCAGGAAAGCACTAGGAGGTGTATACTCAAGAGTCATACCCTAAGTGGCTCAACCACTGTGATCAGTTTATATTCCTCCTCAGGAGAAATTAAACTCACAAGCAGACTCCAACATCACTGTATATTTAGGAAATCCTATCTGAACTAGTGGAACTAAATGAACAGACTCATAGGACCTTCCTCAGGAAAGTACTAGGAGGCTTCCACTTAGGAGTTGTATCCTATGTGGCTCAACAACTGTGATCGGTTTACATTCCTCCTCAGGAGAAATTAAACTCACAAGTTGGCTCCAACATCATTGGATACTTGAGAAATCCTAGATAAACTAAGGGAACTAAGTGAATAGACCCATAGGACCTTCCTCAGGAAAGTACTAGGAGGCTTCCACTTAGGAGTTGTATCCCATGTGGCTCAACAGCATGTGATCAGTTTACATTCCTCCTCAGGAGAAATTAAACTCACAAGTTGGCTCCAACATCATTGGATACTTGAGAAAGAGGTGAGAAGAAAGAATGAAAGTCATTCATAGTGCCTTCCTCAGGAAAGTACCATGAACTTCCTTCAAACTTCAGGATCTCAAACCTCACAGACAGGGGACAAGACAAGCTCTGGGTCTCTGAATCTTGATCTACAATCTTCTCTTCATGATGCTCTCCATCAATATCTTCAAGGCAACACAAGCCCCTCAACAAATTCCTCAGAATGAACCCCAAAGATGGACAGATACCCACAGGGGAGACAAAATCAATAGGCAACTTCAGAAAATACCTAAAAATACTAAACTAATGGGGAAAAATCTAACAATTATTCACAAGGGTCCTCAACACCTACTCATAACATCTACATAGGCCTCTACCTAAAAATCAAGACAAAACTCAATCAAAGAAAGGGATTCATCACCTAAGCACAATCTAAACCCTAATTAGGATACCCTAGATCTACCCTAATTAAACTAATCAAAAATTAATTCTAAAAATCTAGAAAAAATCCTATGGGGAACTATGATTCATCATCTAATTGCACAAAAAAGAATGGATTAAAAACCCTAAGGGAAGGTCCTAAAATAATTCCTACAAAATCAAATACCAAATTAAGACTATTAAAAAGCTATTTATTTGGAAAATCTATTAAAAATATTAAACCTAAAAATAAAATCTCATTTTTATTTTTATAATTTTCTACACATTTTAATCTAATCATAGAAAAAAGAAGAATTCAAAAATCATTTTCTATCATTTTTTTATGAATTAAACAAAACAGAAAAATAAAAGAAGAAAATTAAAACAATTAAAATGAATTAAGGGAAGGGGGGTGCAACAAGTAAGGTGCGCCAGTTAAAGCCATTGGGCCAGCAATAAAGGGGGGTGGGGATAGCGCTGAGCCCAGAACGACCGCGTTTCATTGAATTCAAATTTCCCTCTCTTTCTCAGATTAAATCAACGCCGTTGGATCTAAATAATTGGTCAAATATTGGAGCGAATCCAAGGGTGCTCCTTCATCGTCCCCAATGGGACCTAGGGTTTTCAGAAACCCTTCTCTCGCGCCCTACACTTCCAGCTCTTCTATCTCCCTCCACACGCCACGGTTCGACACGATTTAAAAACAAGAAATGCTCTACTAAATGAGCTCTACACAACCATACGTACACTTTTCCATAACTCGTCCTAGATTGTTCTAACAGAAAGCAACAAGATCGTGGTACCACCATGCTCACCTGAGATCCATCTTCACCAAACTTCAGTCTAATGATCTACAGATGTTCTATGAGTTACCCTTGCTATTCTAAACCAATTCATGCTGATTAAAATGCCCTAAACAACTAATTCTTGAAGATTCAAGAATCATGGTTCTGTTATGCATTGTCATGGAACAGGCTGTAACTTCTAGGGTTTAATCATCTAGCCTAGTACATCATTTCTATGGCTAAGAACTAACTGAAACTGCACAATTTAAGAGATAGAGAGTGAAGAAGAAACCTGTCAAGAGGTTATGGTGCAGTGATGTAGAGCACGATTCAAGCCTTGGAATTGCTTCTAGATGATCCTTGGATGACCACCAGTATTCTGTTTGCAATGGTGATGAAGGAGATGGCTGGTAGTGCAAGATATCTTGAGTTGCTTCAACTTGAAGAAATTGCTTCAATGGCTATGTATCTCTCTCTCTCCTCTGACTTGATTCAAGTTTCACCAACCTTTAACACTCCTCATGGCATTCTTTAAATAACAATTGATGGATGCTTCTAGATTCATCTAGAATGTGATGGAAACTTCTTGAAATTCTCATGATATGCCATATTGGTTATCTTATCTCCCATGCTTCATGCCTTGTAATTTGGTCTCAAAATGTCCTTACATGAGTTATTGAGTGATAAGGAATGCAAATCAGCCTTTAGTTTCACTTGTGTAGGGTTTTTCAATGTTACCTTCTTTTGCAAGCAACAAATTTCCAAAGGAAGTCCATTTTTGGAGCCTCAAATGAAAAATCTATTTAAACCAAAGTTCTTAAAATGGTTTTTCCAATCAAAATGATATATTGGATGGCCTATTTTGGATTTGTGGATCTCCCAAATCACTTTTCAATTTCAACTTTTCAAAGTTATAAGCCTTTTTTAGTTCATTTTGGACCAATCATGGAATCTCATGCTATGAGCTTTTTCAACAATTTGTGACCTTCTTTCTAGACTTAAAATCACATTTTGAGCAACTTTCATGTTTTGAGTTTTTCCATTTGAGGCTTGGAAATAGGAGTTTTAGGCATTGGCTAAAATGACCTATAACTGACAAATGACCAAAATACCCCTGCCTTGTTCAAACCATAAGTTGAGTTCCACAAATCCAATCAAGGACTTCTACCACTCAAATTAAAGCTAAGAAGATCCTCTTCAACATTCATGTTGACCAAGAAACCATAGGAATCCTCCTACTAGGGCAAAAGTTGTCTGCAAGTTGGGTGACTTTCAAGGACCCAGATTCACACACCTCTGCTGACTTGTAATTTGTCAAAACCATAACTTGAGCTCTGTAACTCCTATCAAGGACTTCCACCACTCAAATTAAATCTTAGAACAAGCTCTACAACATTCATGTTATGGGGAAGATGAGATATCAACCACATCTAGAGCTAAAACTGCCTGGAAAATAGGGATCAAATTAGGGTTTTTCCACTGACAATCCTCAGAAACCCTAACTCCAAACTTCTCAAACTCTTCAATCATGATGAGTTGGTCTAGGAATCATCTTTATAACATCTCTATGCATCATTCCATGATCTCATGGCCCTTGGATTAAGTCTCAACCTTCTCCAAATCTTCAACTATCCTAGGGTTGACCCAGTCAAAACCCTAATTCTACCATTCATGGTTGAATCTTCTGAACTCTGGCATAATGACTTCTCTGGGCTTCATGAAGGCTATCAAGACATCTCATAAGCTTTCCCAAAACATCAAATTCATTCTCAAAGTCTCAGAGTCATCTGAGGAGCACCCACAACTCTCAAACTGTGAAGCACACAACCCTGGTTTCAACCCATTCCTCTGAGGATCTCTTGAACTTTCTGATGAAGGTATCCACTTTCAAACACTTGATGGGTGAATAATTGTTGGTCAAATTTTGGGGTGCAACAAAGAGTTACTACAAGTTCTTACCAATGCTCTTTCAAATATCAATGAGAAGGAAGAAAAAGAGATTGAAAAATGCTTGTGGGAGCTTGAAGAGTTAGAAGAAGTTCCCCCTTTGAATGAAAGGGTGGAAATGTTGAAAAAGGAAATTAAACTTGAGTTGAAAGTTTTACTCTCTCATCTCAAGTATGTCTTTCTTGATGAAGAAGGAAACAAGCCAGTGATCATTAGTGCGGAGCTAACCAAAAGTATGTGTATCGACTACCGTAGGCTCAACCAAGCTACGAGGAAAGATCACTTCCCTCTTTCTTTCATGGATCAAATGCTCGAGAGACTCTCCGGTCAAGAGTATTATTGTTTTTTGGATGGATACCCGGGTTATAATCAAATCATTGTCTACCCGGAGGATCATGAAAAAACATCTTTCACTTGCCCTTTCGGAATCTTTACTTATAGGAGGATTTCGTTTGGCCTGTGTAATGCATCGACGAATTTTCAAAGGTGTATGCAAGCTATTTTCTCAGACTTGATCGAGAAGACTATCGAGGTGTTTATGGATGACTTCTCAATTTTCGGTCCGTCATTTGACTTTTGTCTGAAAATTTTGGATGTTGTTTTGGAGAGGTGTGTGGAGACTAACTTAGTACTCAACTGGAAAAAATGCGATTTAATGGTCACGGAAGGAATTTTGCTTGGACACAAAGTTTCTTTGAAAGGGCTTGAAGTTGATCGTGCCAAAATGGAAGTCATTGAGAAGCTACCACCACCTTTGAACGAGAAAGGAATCAGAAGCTTTTTGGGTCATGCGGGATTCTACCGGAGGTTTATCAAAGATTTTGCAAAGATCACGAAGCCATTGAGCAACTTTCTCAACAAAGATAAGTCTTTTATTTTCGGTGAGTCTTGTATGAAAGCTTTCAATTCTTTAAAGCAAAGCTTAACCACCGTGCCCATAATCGTAGCACCAATTGGAAAATTGATTTTGAACTCATGTGCGATGCTAGTGATTATATGGTTGGGACGGTGTTGGGCCAAAGAAAAACAAAAGTTTTTCATGATATACACTATGCGAGCAAAGTTCTCAATGAAGCTCAAATAAACTATGCAACAACCGAGAAAGAGTTGCTTGCAATAGTGTATGCATTGGAAAAAATTTGGTCATACTTGATAGAATTTAAAATTATGGTTTACACGGACCATGTGGCGATCAAGTATCTGCTTACCAAGTCGGATTCAAAACAAAGGCTAATTCGTTGGATCTTTTTGTTACAAGAATTTGATTTGGAAATTCGTGATAAAAGGGATCTGAGAATTTGGTGGCGGATCACTTATTCCGTCTTGTGAATGTTGAGGTTACGAAACATGAAAATGAGGTGAAGGAAGAATTTCCCGATGAGAAGTTGTACATGGTATAAGTTAGACCTTAGTTTGCCGACATGGCTAACCACAAAGCCGCCGAATTAATACCGGAAGATCTAACGAGTAACTAGAAAAAGAAATTATTGTCTGATGCCAAATATTTTGTGTGGGATGAGCCTCATTTGTTTAAGCTTGTTGTTAACAACATTTTAAGGAGATATGTGTCTCATGAAGAAGCCAAAGACATACTTTGGCATTGTCACAACTCTCCTTATGGAGGTCATTTCAATGATACAAGAACGGCAACGAAAGTCCTCCAATCGGGCTTTTATTGACCTTCTTTGTTCAAAGATGCGTATGCGCATAATAAAAGTTATGACAAATGGTAAAGGAGTGGTGGAATTTCACAAAGGAATGAAATGCCGTTACAAAATATGTTGGAAGTCGAAGTATTTAACTGTTGGGGCATAGATTTTATTGACCCATTTCCATACTCTTTTGGTAATGAATACATCTTGGTAGCGGTTGATTATGTTTAAAATGGGTTGAAGCAATAGCAAGATCTAAGGTTGATGGAAAAACCGTGATAAAATTTTTGAAGAAAAATATTTTCTCTCGATTTGGTACTCCGCAAGTGTTGATAAGTGATGGAGGATCCCACTTCTGCAACACTCATCTAGAAAAAACGTTGGAGCAGTACGATGTTAAGCACAAAGTTGCAACACCCTACCATCCACAAGCTAATGGGCAAGCCGAAGTATCAAATCGAGAAATAAAAAAAAATTGGAAAAAATTGTGTCCACTTCTAGAAAAGATTGGTCGAGTAAGTTAGACAATGCTTTGTGGGCTTATCGAACGGCTTTTAAGGCTCCGATTGGTCTCACTCCTTTCAAGATTGTGTATGAGAAGAACTGTCACTTGCTGGTAGAGTTGGAACATAAGGCCTTTTGGGCGTTAAAATTGTTGAATTTTGATCAAAAGCTAAGTGGTGAAAAAAGAAAAATCCTACTTCATGAATTGGAGGAATTGCGCTTGCAAGCGTATGAATCCAACAAAGTTTACAAAGACCGGATGAAAGTTTATCATGACAATAAAATCGTGGCCAAGAAGTTTGAAGTGGGACAAATGGTGTTGCTTTTCAACTCTCGGTTGAAATTGTTTCCAGGAAAGCTAAAATCAAAATGGTCGGGTCCATTCCGGGTTCGAGACATCATGAGCTTTGGAGCAATCACAATTGAAGATGTGCAGTCCTAAAGTTGTGGCGTCCAAGAAAAGAAAGATCAGAAGCACCTCACATCCGCAACCAATTCAATAAGACAGTGAGCGCTTTGTAGGACCGAAATAGGTAGCAAGGTATGTGGCCTTGGAAAAGCGAAAATTTTTACCGGAAAAGCGTTTCAACATCAATCCTGAAGGTTCCTACAGAACTGTTGCATCCATCATTCATAGCAAGTAGTGGGACGCTTTGGTGACACCTATGGATAACTATAACATAGAGGTTGTAAGGGAATTTTATGATAATTCTCTTCTAAATGATGATGAGCCATTCACTTGGACAACAAAAGTGTTAGGCAGAGAGGTGAGTTTTGATCGAGACACCATTAACAAAGTTCTTGGAAGGCCCTTGAACCTAGGCGAAGATGAAATCGATGACTATCATAGAGACCTAAGCTCCATAGAGATACGGACCTGATCTCCGAGGCTTTGCTTTTGGAGGGGAAGACAGTTGAGTTAAACCCATCTGAGGTTCCAAGGAGTTATCACCGTGAGGATATGAAACTGTTGCCTCAGTTGGTGCTTCTGTTGGTTTTGACAAATATAAAACCAAAGTCACACACTTCTACAGTGTCGATCCCAATGGCACACTTGATTCACTGCATTCTTACAAATGATCAGATTGATATAGCTAGGATCATCGTAGATGAAATGAGATCTGTGGTGGAAAATGGTCTTAAGGTCAGGGCTAGCGTTAATTTCCCCCTTGCCTTTCCATGTCTCATCATGGAACTTTATGTCCATGTGAGGGTTAAGCTACGTTCACGTCAATAGGTGACAATCCCGACTGCTATGATGATAGGTATGTGGACAAGTATTCGTCACGGTGAGAATTGGATATCAAGCTATTGATTAACTTGAATCGCAAATCATTATTCACCACCGGTATTTAATTTATCCAAGGGGAGGGAAAAAGAGCGAATAACCCAAAATATGCAATGAAATGTAAAGAAAAAGAGAATCTAAGGTTCGGGGTTGGTTATACTAAGGGAATGTGCTAGCATCCTAAGTATATGTAGTACTCTACAAGAACCTCTTGTTTTATTCGTGTTATTGTTGTTTGCTAAGGGTGAATCTAGGGGTTTATTTCTAAGTATATTTGCCAAGAAGTCGCATCTTGTGCCTACGTATCCTAACGAGAGTGGAATCAGAGCATTCGTAGTTCCCCTAAAGGGATTGAGGAACCATTGACTATGGTCAGAGTTCCAGGAGGGAAGTTTGTTGATTGATTTTAGGAGAAGAGATGAGGCGTCTTCCTAGGGAGAATACTCGACTTAAACCACCATAAACGTATAGAAAACGGTCTTTTCGTCGCATTGAGATAAGGGCTCCAACTCGGATCTATAATCAACGAGCATGCCACATACCTCTCTCAAGTGGAAAAGAATCTACACCCTTCTCAAATATGTCGTGGGTAGGAGAATCACATCTCATATACATAGATGACTCATGTCTAATTCTCTCATGGGAGAAAAAGGAAACTTAAATTGTAAGTTGTCTAATCATCTTAAAGGAATTTATCCTAGCTATTCACTTAAAAAGGGCATAAAAGCCACAAAGGGGAAGTAGAGAAATGCGAATGAGATGCAATGTATATGATATAATAATCAAAATCAAGTTTTTCCCTTGGACACGAACATAAGCAACATAAAGATTCAATAGCCACAGATAAACAACAAACAAGATAGACATCATAAAGATAGTATACAATGAGCAAATTACAAAGCCTCAAGCAACAAAGTTAAGCTCAAAAACAAATAACAACATGTGTGCAAAGCAAAGATCAAGTCATGTGATCAAAACAATATAACCTAAATAAGAAGATCCAATCTACAAATGCTAAGCTAGAAGTTGAGCTGATAAAGGAATTAATTAATAGAAAAATACAATCTAAAATTATTGAAAATAAATCCAAAATGATTATTCCAAATATGAACAAAATAATAGTTAACAAAATTATTAATAAAGACAATTAACCGAAGTAATTAATCAAAATATTAATAAAGATAATAATAAAGATAACTAACGAGATTTTTAGCAAAATAATTTAAAAGAATAAAAATGAAGATCCAAAGAGAAAGAAAGTTGGGCCAAAAGTGAATAAATATAAATATAAATTTTAATAAGATTAATTAATAAGTTAATTAATAAATATCAAATAAAATATCTAAATCAATTAATAATTAACAATATATTTTTACATTTTTATATTTAACAAAAAACAAAAAATTAAATTAAATAAATAAAAAAGATTGAAATATCTTTTGGTCTTCTAAAATGTATTTTCAAATTAAAACTAAAACAAAAGGTTAAAATAAATTTTGTGTTTTTTTTAATATCAAATATAATAGTAAGTTCTACAAGTTATACTACATATTAAGTTCTACAAGTTTTAAACATAATAATAAGCTCTACAAGTTATACTACATACTAAGGGCAATGAAATTAAAATAGAAATTGACCAAAAAATGATTATAACAACTACCAGTATACTACTATCTAACAAAAGTCGCAATTAATTCACGTGAAAGCAACGAACATACGCATTCTTAACACCGGATGATTTTTTTCCAATTGGAACAACCTTCATCTTGTTAATAGGCTTTGCATTTGTTCCTTAAAATGCAACAGTATTAGATACACGCACACACAAATCAGTTTCAAATATCAAAGAAGAAAGAAAGAAAAAAAAAACTGCAGCAAATGTATTTACACACTAATTACAAGCACACAATTGTAATCCACTTTACGGTTTAAAAACAAAAATAAATAATTCAGTAACTAACTAACTAAAAAATAAACAAAATTTTAATACCAAATTAAACACTCCTAAATACTCCTAAATAAAAAAAACCAAAATAATAATTAAATAATGGAAAAAATATCTTTTTACCCTTTTTTAATGAAAACACACAAAAAGGAAAATAAATACAAAAAGTAATACAACAGGACTTGAACCCACAATCTTATGATTAAACCTCTTACACATACCTTCTTACCAACTATGATATCTCATTTATTCAAAATGAAAATCCACTCGAAAGCATATGAAGAGTGGACAAAATTGGGATATGGCAGATGTCACTATTTAATTAACTTGAACCAGAAGATATGAATGACAGTGGTCTTTGTACGTTCCTGGTGGGAGATAATTAATTACAGAAAAATTCCATGTTTTATAGGTGGACATGAAATGCAGAGATGCAAAACAGAATCTTAGGGTAAAAAATTAGGGTATGACAGTATTGTCGTCCCAAAGGTTTGAAAGGAAGTTCTTCTACTGCAGTTGCTTCTGATGTCGGGGCTACTGAAGGCCCCGGGGTTACTTTCTCTCAGGGTTTTGATCCATTCCGGCAGGCCGTATGTAACTATAATTGGGACTGGATGGCAGCCACACAGCTTGCCATGATTGATATTCATGACTCTATGCAGGTACTTCAGTTGCAGTGTCGTGAGCCCTCCACTGCGCACAACATGATGACTAGGGAGCAATTCCTAGCCCATGTGAGTTGGCCTGAGGTCAGGCCTACGTTTGGAGAGGGGGTGGCTACTTCTGGCCCTGATGATGTTGGTGTTGGTGTAGGCGATGCTGATGATGCTGAGGGATTCGAGGATGAGGAATCTAGTTCAGATGAAGGTTCAGAGAGTGTGGAGGCTACAGAGTCTGATGAAGACTAATTTTGTTTATGTTTCTATTTTGTGGGCATGATCCTGAGCAACTTCCTTTGGTTTGCAAAGTGAAGTTTTCTTGTACTTAGATCATTGCTTTTATTATCATTATTGTATTTCGTTTTGGATAATGTTTATGTACTATTTTGGGGTGTTTTTACACCTAAGCACATTTCTAATTAATATTATTAATGTTAATTAGTTTTATGTTAAAAGTGTTGTTTTTATTGTTTAGTGTATTATGTAGTGTAAATTTGTGTATAATTTTTGTGGTATTTAATGTTTCCCATGTTGTTGGGCTCTCAATGAACTTCTAGATTGGTTGCTATCTGTAAAGAAGTATCCAATGAAGATTCGTCCAAGTTTGGATGATGATGATAGTATGAAACAAGTGAATATTGTCAAGGTACATGGTTACCTTTGTTTAGAATTTTAGAATGCTTAAGAACTTAAGTCTTTGTGTAAATGATTTTTTTTTCTTTTAGCAACATTGTTTGAATGATTGTTTCACTTAGGACCAAAAACCACAATTTGTGAGAAAACTTCCATTGTTTACTAAATGTTGGATTACTAATAAACTGTATTGATTCGTTTGATTCATGCTTCATCTTGTGATTATTGTGAATTTGTGGAAGCATTAGAAATGATCAAGGCATTTGTTTATATTGTGCACAACCATGTCCAAATGTAACTTACCCGTGAGTAGAGAGAATTCGTTAACCCCCTTTGAGCCTAAACAATGTGAATCTTATTCTAAATTTTGTGAGATTCTAAATTTTTTTCTTGAATCCTTGAATTTGTTTTAATTGTCCTCTTTTCCATAAAAAGCAAAGAGCATTCAATTAAGGATTGAGTAAAAATCAAGTTGGAGAGAATGAAAAGAAGAATGATAGGTTGCTATAACTTTTGAAAAATTCAAGCAAGCATTGAAAAAATTGTGTGAATTTGAATGCGAAAGAAAAAAAAGAAAAAAGAATGCTTGCTTGGAAAAGAAAAATAGTGAAAGAATAAGTGTGTGTAATAAAGTTTATGAAGGGTTGCAATTGAGAAACAAATGGAATGAATTTGGGATGTGTAAATAACGTGTACAGTGAATGTCTCTTTTGCATCGAAAATTTCGCTTCAATGGCCTTAGAAATGTCCCTTGTTTGTGAACCCGACTGTAATACCCCAAATTTTGCCCTAAGATTTGTCGTCGCATTTCATTGCATTTTTATTGCATTTAATCAATTACTAACAAATTTGTGTAGTCGTTTGACTTTTTGCAGGTAAATATCATATGGCATGCATTTTTTTTCTAAAAAGTAAAAATGGTACAATTGGCAAGAGGACATGTGTAAGGAGTTGTGAGTGTGAGAGGTTGAGAGTTCAAATCTCACCTTTGTCACTTTTTGTTTTTTTATTATTTTTACTCTAAATTTTTCTATCTTTCATTAAAAAATAACAAAAATAGTTTTTTATTATTATTTAATTATTATTTTCGTATTTTAATTAAATCATTATTTAAAATATTATTTTTTTCACTTTTTTCTAAATTATTCATAAAAATATCCAAAAAATCATAAAATAAAAAATATTGGAAAAAATTTTGTTCTTTTTATAATATTTTTGATTTTAGGAATCAATAGGATTATTAGTTTTTATTTTAAGTTTATTTTAAATTATTTAAATTTTATTTTTTTCTTAACTAATTATTTAGTTTGGGCTTTAAAATGGGCTTTAGGGACATTATTGACAATTTGGTGTTAACCCTAATTTGTTCCCTATATATACATGTGTTGCCTTGTTGAAAAATGGGAGAGAATGAAAAAAAAAACCTAAGAGGAGTGAGTGTCGTTTACCGTTATTTCTTTTTCTTCATCTATTACCGTGTTTCTTTTCCTTCATCTATTACTGTTATTTCTTTTCCTTCATCTATTACTGTTGTTTCTTTTTCTTCATCTTTTACCATTATTTCTTTTTCTTCATCTATTACTGTTATTTCTTTTTCTTTATCTATTACTGTTACGTTTATATATTTATAATTTTTAAATTGTTAGAGTTTATATATATATATATATATATATATATATATATATATATATATATATATATATATATATATATATATATATATATATATATATATATATATATATATATATATATATATATATATATATATATATATATATATATATATATATATATATATATATATATATATATATATATATATATATATAAGATTAATTTTTGATCGAATTATATCGATACGATGTTTGCACATTTGTGTGCATGACGCGTGACATTTGTGTTAGTTCGATCTGGTTGCGATGATCGCATTTTTGTGTGAGCAATAATACTGTTTTTTTGCTTAATTTCTTTTTCTTTGCGATAAATTTTGCTTCGTCCGATTTAGATCTGGTTGCGCTGAGCGCATTTCTGCGTTAGCAACATTGTTGGGTTATTTGGCACATTTAAAATTCATTATTGCTTTATTATTATTATTATTATTAGTATTATTATTATCATTATTATTATTATTATTAGTATTAGTATTATTATTATTATCATTATTTATTATTATTATCATTATTATTATTATTATTACTATTATTATTATTATTATTATCATTAATTTATTAAAACTTGTTATAATATAAAAATCTGTTTTTTAAAATAAATAACATTAACATCTTTTCCAAATTAATATGAAAACCTATTATTTTTAAGAAAAACTTTTTTTTAGATAAATTTAAAATAATAACTAAAATCTTTTTTTTAAAATAATAACTAGAACCGTTATTTATTTTATTTTATTATTGTTCAATTCAAATTTCATTATCATATTGTATCTGCTCCTCTCATGTAACCTCGCGAACTTAACAATCGCTCTTTAAATTCTGCCTTTAAATTTCTGCTTGCATGGTTTAAATTATGACATTATCTCTCTGTTTGCATGATTCAATTATCTCACGCGTTTACCATTATTTCTGTCACATTGCACACATCTGAAGGTTAGGTCTAACTGTTTGGCCGCCACGCCAATAGTCCGTAAAACTTCACACATTCAATTTCAAATCCTCAAAACTACAAACTACAAACCCTAATTTTCACAAATGCCTCGCCGCAGGCCAAATTACAATTTTACCCCTAGCATTAGGTCAAAGAGTCGCCGCGCTCATTTTAGGGTTTCCCGCCGCGGAATCCCAAACCTAACCCTAATTCACTTAACAATTCAACGTAGAGATTTGGAGTTTCTACACTCCACGTAAGCGTGTCCTTAAGATGCGTTTATTCCCCTTGAGACCTTGACCACAGTCAAGAAGTCTCTAACCTCCCTTTTGAGGGGAACTACAGTTACTCTGATTCCATTCCCGTAAGGATATGTAGGCACAAGATGCGATGTCTTGCCGAGTAAACTTAGAATTAACCCCTTAGGTCTTTTAAACCCTTAATCCTTTGTATATACCCTAAAGCAAAATAATTAATGAAATAAATAAAAAAAATAAACAAAAGGTTCCCGTAGAGTACTACGGAAGTTTAGGGTGCTAATACCTTCCCTAAATTTAACCAACCCCCGAACCTTAGATCTCTCCCTTTTAGGTTTTTCCTTTCTTTAACCTTTCCTTCAGATAAATCAAAGACCGGTTGTAAATGAATTAAGATTCAAGTTAATCAATAGCTTGACATCCAAATTTCACCGCAACACCGACCAAGCTACAACCTTAAAGACCTTAGTGATCTTTTTTCTTCCAGATTTTCACTTTTGATTGTTAGATGTTGTATGAATTAGATTGTTATTGGCATTGTTTGTTAGGTGAGTGAAATTTTCCCCGCGGTTGCAAACGCGTAATTTCTTCAATCCTTATTCGAAGAGGAGAGATAGAGTGATTCATTCATGAAAAACTTAGTTGTTGATTGATGCATGGCTTGATATTTATTTAAAGAATTTAGTTCTTGTGCATTGTTTGATTCTCAACAGTTAAAACCATTGCTTGTTTGCATTCTTTGTGTTTGAGCCATTTTATCCATTCTTGGGTGAATTTTAAGTCTTGAGCAAATCCTCTTGTTTGAAATGAGAGGCATAATTTTCTTGAAGACAAGCAAAAATTTAGTTGGAGAGAGTTGTTAGATGCCAAACTTTGCTTTATTGCTCTATCAAATGTTGGCATCTTTCACTCTTTTTGTAGATAAATCGAATTGAATCACTTATGTTTTAGATGATATGCTTCATTGCTTGAAAATGCCTTGGTTGCTTTGATTTATGTGTTATTGTATAGGAATTAGGCACAGAATAAGAAGAGTAAGACACAAGAACATTGACAAGGAAATCAAGTCAGCAGCAAAAAATCAACAAGTTCGCACAACGAACTTGCCAGCGAAGACCCTTGGGAGCATGGTACTGTTCATCCAGAGAGAAAAGAGACTGAAACTCGTTGTGCAAAGGAGCTAGCGAATCGTTCACTGGAGTGAAGTCATAGCGAAGTGCTAGCGAATGGCCCAAGACCTGAGGCAATAAGTATTTGGATAAGAATTCGTTGTGTGAAGTTTCTAGCGAAGGCTTCGCAGTGCGAAGGATTGTTCGCACAGCGAAATATGGAAATGTCTTAGGATGGTTTAATTGTACACTGGCACTTTAAGTGCCACATTTGGATGTTCGCTAGGAGAATAGAAGCTTCGTAGTGCGAAGGTGACAACAAAGTAGCATGTCTATAAGTACTTGAGACCATTTTTTGGCACTTACCACTTTTTCATACCTTTTCACATTTTGATATTTTTCAGTAAGAAAACCCTAGTTTTTCCATTTTCATCATCTCTTAGCCATCTTTCACAAAAAGAAGGTGGATTCCCATCCAATCTCGATTATTCAACTTGGATGTTGATTAACCTTCTTCCGAAACGTGTTGCTCAAGCTACCATGAAAATTGGTGGCTAAACCCTTTTTGTGTCAAGAATACTAGAGGTAGTTAATTATGATTTTATGTATTTCATTTGATATTTTGTATGTGAATAAAGCTTTGATCAACATAGGTGAAGTTATTTGCTATATTTTTTTGTATTTATGGTTTGGATTGCTTTAGACATAAAATTTTCAAGTCTTGACCTAATTTCTTCATCTATCAACTAACAAACTCTAAACATAGATTTGGGAGTTGATATTCGCATTGTATTGATCTTAATGATTATTGTTTCGGGTGTTATTAAGAGAGATCATTTAACGGTCGAAACAATAATGTTCGCGAAATCGCTTTAGAGATGAACGGTTTTATGAGGATACGCGATTATATTGGTTAAAACTAAGTTCACATATTCGATTGATTGGATACATTTAAGACGGATTAGTGAACCCTAATCTTGGCATGCTTTTTATCAAACTAAAACCAACTTTTACCTTGTTTTACTTCTTGCAAACTTATGTTATCAAATAGAAACCATTTGAAAACTCCTCTACTTAAATCACTAAAATATTGAACGACAAGCATCAAATATTCTCGTACAATCCCTGCAGATACGATAAAACACTCCCGACTAAACTTTTCTAACAGGGAACTTAAAAGCCTTAGTAGGTTTATAACAATTGTAATTTTATATGGCTTGCCCATGGCGGCGGGAAGCCCTGTATGGTGGTGTTTTACGATGGTTTATGGGTCTAGTTCACGTGAGGTAAGAGGTCTTGTGGATGGACAATGTGCTTAGGTATAAGCTTTTTGGGGTGTGACCATGTAAGATATGATTGTTAATAAGCATTGTGCTTTAGGGTATAATGATTTTAATGACTTAAGATTTGTCATTTCTTCTGCATATGAGATGTATTTATATAGGCCTTTAGGTCCTATAGTTCTCTTGGGAAAGTTCACCGTCCACTTAGTTAATGGTGGTCCATTGAATCCCTATTTCTCAGGAAGTTGTGGATAAGTTATTGACCCCGACTTTGCTCTGCCCAAGAAATGCCTTATCCCACATTTACCACTACTAGACGATAGGAAATTTATGGGGCAAGGAGATACCTCCCTTTTAGCGACTTTCCAAGATCGCCTCTTATGGGGAGGTCAAAAGGCATCACCCTAAGCGAGGCCCTTTAAAATTATCACACTATAGAAATAAGCAAAACATGTGTGCAAGATCTTCTTAGGGATGCATCTGATATTCAGATTATTGAACATAAAGAATATCGAAGAAGAAGGACTTTAAGGGAATATTTTCATCCATCAGTGTGTTGGTACATTGAATTTTCAAAAGATTGAGAATGCAACTTCATCAAAGGATCTATGGGACATTGTAGAGAAATATCAAGTTAGTGATGACAAACTCAGGAAATTTGGGTTACAAACATTGAGAAAATAATTCCATTTATTGTAGATGGAGAACAATGAGAATGTTACTAAGTATTTCAACAAGACCTTGATGGTCACCAATCAGATGAAAAGTTGCGATGGATTTGTTTCATATAAAGACATTATGAATAAAGTGATTTGCATTCTCTCTTCCAGATTTGATTATGCTGTGATGGAAATTGAAGAATCATAGGATTTGTCTTTGATGGAGGTTGAGGAATTGCAGTGTTCCTTGGAAGCACGTGAATAGAAGATGCTTTAAAGAACCAAAGAACGAGTGAGTGAACAGGTTATGCAGGCTTGTTCATCCAAGAAAGGTTGTGGTTTTAAGTGGAAGGGAAAAAGAGATCTCAGCAAGATAACTCTAAGAAATATTATTAACCTTGATAATTTTCATAAAACAATAGTTTTCTCCAAATCGGAAGGGAAAGAACCTAATGGAAAAGAAGAACGTCGAATGTTATAATTGCTAATGATTTGAACATTTCGCGTACGAGTGTAAGAGCAAGTGTGTTCCTAAAGGTGGAGGTAATATAGCTAATGAGGCACACATGACTCATGGTGAGAGTGACTTTAACTCAAACCCTTTCCTTCTGATGAAAACAATAAATGATGAACTTATACGCATAGAAGGGTGCTATTCAGACATGGGTTGTTCAAATCACATGATAATTCATCGAGAATGGCTAGTCAACTTTGATGATTCAAAAAAGGTGAAGATAAGATTTGTTAATAATAGAACTGTTCCATCAGAGGGATTTGGTGATTTTTTAATCAAAGGAAAGCAAGTGAATCAAGCATTTATCACCGATGTTTCTATCTAATAAAGACCAAAGATGAGGTTCTTTCAATTCTCAAGAAGTGTAAAGAGATGAAAGAAAACAAGAAGGAAGACAACTCAAGATCCTCCGGAGTAATGGAGGTGGTGAATACACTTAAAGAGAATTTAAAACCTTTTATGAAGAGATGAGAATTCAGCATGAGATCAGAAAAATACACATCTCTCAACCTAATGGTTGTGCTGATAGTGTGAGCATGACTGTCATTAACATGATCAGATGCATGTCGGAAAGAAAAAAGAAACTTCCACACGATTTTGGTGTGAAGTTGTCAGAAGTTCCTATTATGTGCTAACCAAAAGTCCAAACTATATATTAGACATGATTTTAGAGGAAATACGTTAAGTTCACACTCCACTTGTCAATCACTAGGAGAACTTTGGGTCTTTATGTTCAAACACATGACAAACCAAAGAAGGATGAAGCTTGGAGATAAGAGTAAAGTGATGATTCTTGTAGGCTATCACACTGCAATTCCTTACATGTTATATAATTTGATGACTTAGAGGATTGTTTCAAGCATAGATGTTACAATTAATGAGCGTTAATGTTGAAATATGAAGGGTCAAAAGATGTTGAGTCATCTTTAAGTGTGTCAGTTTTATTCCATGATGACTAGAGGGAACCTCATATACTTGTAAAAGGTATTCTACAAGTAATACAATCAAGAAGATAGAGCGATTCAAAAAGATAAGAAAAATATTCAATATAATCAGTATAGATACTTTGAATTAAGAGAGAACATTGAAGTATAATTTAAATTTAAAAGGTGTATAACTAAGATAATAGTGTATAAATAAGCCTTATTGATTCATTAATGAATAAAAACAATTGCAAATGAATGTGAAAACAATACACACAAAATTACTTTTGTTTCATCTCTTTAACCGTGGTGTTTTTTTTTTTTTTTTGAAAGAATATGGTTGGGGTCATATTTTGCTATCATCTCATCCCTCGAGTTTAAGACTTTATAAAGAAAATCGAGTTACAAAGTTCACATGTCTACCATGAAGCTAATCATGAAATTATGGATGCTTTCACTAAATTAAATTTAAGACTTATGTCATTTGAATTGTGGAGAAATAGCATTACAAAATCACACAACATGTCAAAAAAAAGTATGATAACACACATCAAACTATTCTTTCAAAACCTCCATAGCCTAACACACCATTAATCCTCTTTATGTCACAATCTCATAACAATTATAATAATAATACATGAACCAACTTCAAATTTACAAGCAAACATTCCTGACTTTTTCCAATTCAATTCCATGTCTCTTTCAAACCATTATATTACTCAACAAATAACACAAGCATTAGGATTCTCTTCAACACTTTGAACATGATAATATGTAGTCATGTAAGGATTATATGCTCTATATTGCTTCACAAGCTCAGCAATTTGTTCATTTGCATCTTTCTTCTTCTCGTCTTCTTTCTTCTTGTTATCGTCTTTTTTTCCGTCGTCTTTTTTCTTCTCCGGCTCTTTCGCCGGCCCCACGGTTAGAATCTCAGTGTGCCATTTTCTCAATTTGCTCACAACATCCACTGGGTCTATGTCACCAACTACTGTCAGCTTCTTCTCTTTCATGTCCATGGCGATTGAATCAATGCCTACACTCATGTCATTTCATTTTCAATTTGCATAATGGTGTATAACACAATGTTATATTTTTTTTTATTTTATTAAATTAGAGCATAACTAAATAATTAAATAAATATATGCTAGCCGTCCTTTTTTGTCCAAATTCATATGATTAAGAATTTCTACTAAAAAGACAAGCTTATAATTTAGTGTTATTAAATTAATTATATTTTTTTCTGAGTTTAAATTTTAGTAGTCACGTCTAACCTAATAATATCGACTTTTTTTTTATTGGTTTGTGGACAAATTAGTGACCATAGTGAGTGTACCTGAAAGGCCAGAAACTGATTTCATGGCTTTCTGTTTTGCTTTATCGTCATGCAAATCCAACTTCACCACCACTTTCTACAACAAAACAAAAAAACATCAACAAAACATGTTAATTAAGATTTAAACTTGTATTAAATCTTGTTTAGAAGGTTATGCTCTAACTATCATAGTTTTATGAATGAAACAAGTAAGAAAATGATGAAGTTGGTGTGATATAAACATCTTAATCTACTATAAGAAATACTGAAAACTTGAATTTTATTGCTTATTTTGAATAGGAAAGAATCAAGAAGGAAATTGAGTAGGAAAGGGACAAGTAATTTGGAGGAAGAAACTCTCACCTTCATTTTGAGGTTAATAAGGGGGTGTGAATAGAAAATTGAAGAGCAAGGAGGATTGAAGTGAAGAAAGAACCGAGAAAAGATGGAAATGAAAATTGGTGTTGAGAGAATAAGTAGAAAAACAGAGTCACAAGGACGTTTAAGATACTCCAAAACAAGTCAAACTTCAATTTAAACAAGAAAAAAAAAACCCTTTTAAAATGAATTAAGGGCATTTAAATCATGAGTAGAAAATACACTATTTCCAATTTTATTTTTATTTTTTTCTTTGAAAACTGTAAAACTTTAAAATGTAATAAAGTTGGAATAGTTATAATAAACATAATAATAATAGGATAATTTTATTTAAATTTAAATTCATTGTAGATTTTTTATAATTTACTTGTATGTTTTAAATCGGATAAAATAATTATTTATTATTTAATTTATTAGACGTGCACAACAAGGAAACCAATTTAACAACTGCCCCTGCACAAACGAGTTGCTGTCAATCAATCTAGATGGTTGGATATGAAGGATGTTGGAGGCTTTAGGTGACGTGTAGCATGCAATGTCATTTTTGAAAGAATTTATTTATATTTATATATCTCATAATATTATATCAATGGTTAAATATATTTGTTTTAGATTAATATAAATGTGTTTTTTTTAATAAAGTTATGAAATGGTTAAATATATTTAGGTGACGTGTAGCTTTAATAGAGTTTCAAAGAGGTGGCTGCCAAATAATTTCCAAGAACATAGGGGTTTTGAGATACAAAATTATGACATTGAAATTTTTTTAAATAGCAAAATCTTGCTTAGTTTTTTCTTGCTTGATATTTTGTAAATGTGATATTGAAGTTATATACATCTATAATGTAATATATTTGAGTTTTTTAAATTTATTTGAAAAAACCCATTCAATTGTTTATGAATGAGGATTGTTGTTCTTATGATTCGGATACATGATATTGTTGGATATTTAGATAGAAGTAAAAATATAGTTCTTAGGGGTGTTTTAACAAAACTTGTGTCAATTACAAAAATGACTTTTTTAATAGGTACATTTTCTCCATGTGTTGTTTGTTTTTGTCCAAGGATGAGATTATTTATGATAGTTGATTGTATTTACCAATTTTTACAATAATAGTTTGTTGCATTAAGCTCTACCAGACAACATTTACCTACAGAAGATTGATCAAGAGATAGGAAGGATCTAGAAAAAGTACAAAGTTTTGAGAATAATATCAATTCTATTAAAGAAATATTGTATAGATGATCAAGAAAACCC
The DNA here is from genome assembly GCA_963859935.3 of Lathyrus sativus. Lineage (NCBI taxonomy): Eukaryota > Viridiplantae > Streptophyta > Magnoliopsida > Fabales > Fabaceae > Lathyrus > Lathyrus sativus. Next base: position 687,013,682 of record OZ012741.1, on the reverse strand, counting down.
TAGAGAAAATGTTAACTTAAATGTTAATCTAAGACATTAGTCATCATTGTGGGCAAGGTCAAGAGCATTCAATGCAAAATAGACTTTTATTCTCTTGCTTTGTTGTATCCCAATTGTCGCTACTGCGAAAATCGGCGCCGGCTAAACAGAAGAGTCGCCACCGTGCGTTATTTATCCCAACGGAGGGAAAGGAAACGCTCAGAGTAAACCTAACGCAAAACGGGAAAGGAATGGTCGTCGCAACCAAATCCTGGATTCGGGAGTCGATTACGCAAAGGGAAGGTATTAGCACCCCTCACGTCCGTCGTACTCGACGGGATCCACGATTGTTTTCTGGTACGGATTATTATTCTATCTACACTACAGGTCTGGGGTTAAAAGAAAATAAAATGACTCGGCAAAGTATCGCACTTTATGCCTACGTATTTCCGTCTGGAACGAGAAATCAGAGTCAACGTAGTTCGCCTACCTACTGGAAAGGAGGTGAAGGTTGCTCGCTAGGATACGGCATCCTATGCCTACGTACTTTCATACAGCATGAAAGATCAGAGCCAACGTAGTTCGGGCCACGGAAGACACAGATTTGTCTGACTGTTTTTTATCTTTCTGAAAAAGTTTTTCTCCTGATTACGGGTCCAAGCGGACAAAAATGACGTTTTGATTGGTTTTCAGTCTTTTATGCAAGAACTGTCTTTTATTGTGTTTGAAATGTTATTGTGTTTTTGCATTATTTTGAGATAAGAAGAGAAACGACGCTCTAAACTCCTATGGTTGAAAAGGGGAATCAAAACTACCCTAATGTTATCATGCATGGATGAAAGCCTAATGTTTGTCATATTTCTCTCTTGCGCAGAGAGAAACAGAGATCCTAGGGGATAAACGGAAAAGAAACAGCATATATACAGTAAAGCAGTAAAATGCATGAGATGCAGCAATACAAGCGAGGCAAGGGAGCCCCACTCAACCTCGAACCTGGGAAAACAATAGGAAAAGTGAAACAGCTTCACTTCAAACCTAAGGGGCAAGCTGAACAAGCCAACAAACAATACAGTAAAAGAAAAACAAAACCCCAAAACCAGCTCTGACAGCACACCAGCTTCTACAGCAACAGCTCTGAAAAACAGCAAACTCTGACAGTTGATTAACAGCAAAACAGTAACATCTTCAAGTGAACCCCCAAAATCAAACTTCAATAGCCTCCAAGCTTTAGAGAAGCTCCATCTTCAAGAAACACCAAGCTCTAGCAAGCAATGCACCCCAAACAGTTGACAGCTTCAAATAGCGGTAAAACCCTAATCCAACCGTTGAGCAGCTTTGACAGGCACAAGCTTCTCCTTTATCCATCTTCAATGAAATGAACTTCTTATGTCCAAGGCAAGCACTCCAGAAGAGAATCACTTAACAGAATAAGTTAAATGCTAAACAGCTTATTGACAACCAAAGGAAGCCTATAAGTGTTTAACATTATGAGAGACAGGTTCCCTCAAAGTTCTACTTCCAAGATAAGCCACGTATCCCTCCAAAGGAGGGATGTGAATATCTTAGAAGGACTTTTAGTCATTGGGAGGAATGGGAGCACAAGATGCTTTCCATGTTTGTAAGAAGAAATCATTCTAATATAAAGACTCTCCCTATTTTTCCTATCTCCTAAGTCTTTAACAAGCACCTTCAAGCACAAGAATCCCCAAGCTACAAGCATCATTATTTGTCTTCAATCTTCTTTCATGCTTCCTCATGCTCCACAAGCCAAGCCCAAGCCCCACACCCCAGTTGAAATGCCCAAAACCCAACAAACAAAGCAACATCCCAAGTGGGAAACACACCAATATCAACCAAGTTGCAAAAATCAAGTAAAATGGTAAAACTCACTATAAAATCCTAATTGAATTTCTAAGGGACCCTAATTATGTACCCTATACCCCATATAAACCCCAAGACCTAAATCAATTTTAAAACCCCAAAACTATGCCCTAAACTGCACCTAATTGTTGTGAAACCCTAATCCTGATACCTATCCTATCCATCCCTCAAATTAATCTAAATCTTAGTCACAAAAATGTGAAAAATTTCCTAAGGTTACATGCTTCCCTAATCTAATCAACCTCACAAGAATCAAACAAAAATCATGCACCAATCTCTCATACTAAATTCAGAAAAAATCAAGTACTAAACAAATGCAAAATAAAAGCAATAATATTGTAAAATATGCCAAAAATATAAAAATGTATGAAATCAATATTTTTATTATTTCACAATTTTCTAGAGGTCCTAAGGAAACTAAGGAAAAAAATTCCATCCTAAAATGATCATTTTCCCCTTTATTGTGAATTATTTACTAAACTACATTCAAACATGAAAAAATGAAAATCAATTAAAAAAAAGAAAAACAGACGTGGTAAATAGCAAATATTTACAGTTCAAAAATGAATTGGGCTCAGGGGGGGTGCCAACATCAAAACGCGCTAAGCTCATTACTAATTCAGAAAACCATTACAAAAACAATAAAAAGGAAAAAACTGGGGGGGCGAATAGCATTTATTCGCCTTGTTATTCTCAATGGGCCTCCAATTGGGGGTGTGAGTAGCAAGCTGGTCCCTGGCCCAAAACGAAAACACACTGGGAAAGGGGGTGTCACAGGAAAACTGGGGTACGATCAGCACAAGCACAATGGGCCTAAGGCCCGAGTCCACTACCAACTCTATCAGCACAAAAAACCCTAAGTCACTACCTCACTGTTCATCATCTTTCTCAGTAAGCCCTAGCGGCGCCCTTATCCCTCTCTCAAACCTCTCTCTCTGAAACGCTTCAGAAAAAAAACTCTCACAAAACTATCACATTCGCAAGCTTATTCATCAACCTCACAACCTCGTTCACATAACCCTATTCATCACAATCACAAACTGACACCTTCAATTCCTCAGCCCAGATTAAACCCCCAAAACTAACACGTTTGCAAACTAACGTCAACCATCCTAAACTCTCCAGCTAACAAAACAAGAAAACGATAGATGATGAGTTCGGAATAGGAACCTGGATGGATGACTCAAACGGCGAAGACTCTGGATCTTGGATGAATCTTGGAGCAGCTTCTGGAGATTTGAAGGTACGGAGACCTACGGCGGCGGCGTCGTTCGCGTGACAAAGATCCACGAAGATCTTAACACTGAAGGAATTGATGATGTTCTTGGACTGCTTGGAGGATCTGGTGACGAGATCGGAAGGATTTGAAGATCGTGGAAGCTCTTGTATGAATCTCTGGTGTTATGAGTTTCTGGACATTCGAGGAATCTGGAAAAAAAATTTGAAGATTGACGAAGTTGACGAATTTCTGGCGAATCTGGAAAAGAGATGATGAAGATCTTGTAATTCTGGAAAAAGATGATGAAGATCTTGTAATTTTGGAAAAAAGATGATGAAGATCTGAATTGATTGCTGACGAATATGAAGATTCCGGCGAAAACACGTTTTTTGGCGAGGAGTGGACGGAGCTAGATGATGAAGATTGAAAAGTGTTTGGCTTAATTTTCTGGAAAATTCGGTTTCCGCCGGCCTCAACGATCTCCGGCGACGGTTGCGGCGGAGGGGAGGTGGTCCGGCGACGGTTGCATGCGTTCCGGCGAGGAGTGGTTAGTGGATTACAGCTGGTGGGCATGCAAGGTGGAGTGGCGGTGGTGGATGCAGAGAGAGACAAGTGGCACTGAGAGAGAGTGAGGAAGGGACACGTGTGAGGAGAGAGGGAGATAGGTGGCAGAGAGCTGTGAGTGGTGTGAGTGATGAGGTGGTTGAACCCTTGAAGACACGCGTGGCATATATATTTATATGACAAGTGGCAAAATTGGACTTCTGACTTGGGCCTTTGACTGGATAATGGCCCACCATTAAGACTAAGACTCTGATTAAAGAATTAAAACTGATTAATGCAAGCTAATGAGTATTAAATGGCCACTTAATTGAACTAATCTAATTAACCCTAATTAAAACTAAACGAAAATTAATAATAAAAACCCTAATCAGACTTCTAATTAAACCTAATTAACAAAACACAATTAACTCTAATTAACCTATTAAAAAACAGAACAAAGATTCGTTTAATATCTAAAAAACTATCTAAATCCTATATTAAATCTATAAAATCAATTAAAAAAATCTATTAAAATCTAGGGAAAAAAATAATAAACCTATTAAATTCTATATCCAAAAAACTTTTATCACTATTTATTAAAATCAAATCTAATATTATTATACTCTCCCCTTTTTTAAACTATATCACAAAATTATTAAAAAAAATCTAAAAGGACCATTTAAAATCTATATTAAACTATTCTATTTAATGATAAAAAAACTAATATCTAAAAAGCTAAAAATCTATTAAAACTATTAAAAAACATCTATTTAACAATCTAAAAAAATCTAGTTACTTCTATTAAAGAAAATATCTATTAAATTCTACTAAAAAAAAATTAACCTATTTAATATCTAAAAACAAATAAATCTATTAAAAACTATTAGAATGCATTAAAAATCTAGAAAATAAAAGAGAAAATCCTAAAAATGCCAGAAAGCCGATTAAATCGATTAGAGAATAATTGAGCAACCATAGCGAAACCTGGGCACCGAGATGGCCTAAAACACAGGGAACGAGCACCAATTCTCAAAATACACTTATTCAAACCGGCCTGAACTGCCTGAAACGCCAAGGGCTGCAATCCCGATAAAATCAATCTGACTGAGAAAGTTGCAATGCATGCAGTATGCGAATGCGAATGCAAAACGCGTCGAAACATAAACCAGATATGGGAACCGGTTGGTCAAATTTTGGGGTGCAACAGCTGCCCCTATTCAAGCGGCTTGGACCCGACTGGGTGAAGAGCGAACGACCTTCAAACAATCGAGGTACGAGACGGTTGAATACTAAGAACCCGGAAATTTGCCAACCGCAGAAATAAACTGCACCAACTGTTTGGACAACACCATCCGCTGACTGGACCTGGTTGTTACGGCAACAAACTGATCAATTAGCGACCGTGTCGGGGATTATTTTCATCAGCCTGAAAAGGATTCTATCATTGCGGGGATAGAACTTTGTCCACATTCTGTCAACACAGAGAAATCCTGACGACCTCGCTGGGGAAATAGTTCTGTCAAATATCTGAACACATTCTGTCTTGTCCTGAGACACATACTCTGTCTATCATGGGAAAACCATCTGCCTGGATACGAGAGATTCATTCGCCTGCTCCATACGGGAAAAAAGTCATCTACCTGATTACAGGAAACTCCATCCGCCGGCTTCGTACGGGAAAAATCGTCTGCCTGATTACAGGAAAATCCATCCGCCTGCTTCCTACGGGAAAATTATCTGAATACCGTTTCTCTGCCTACCTCTGCAGTAGCCAAATCCGTTGGTCCCATCCCACAAACGGCTTTGAGGAGGACGCTTCTAGGGATAGTAACACGAGGAAATCACGACGACTTCCTTGGGGAAAATACTTTTGTCAAATATCGGAACACAACTCACATACTCTGGCTATCCTGGGAGAATTATCTATCTGGATACCGGACAGTTCATCCGCCTGCTTCATACGGGAAAAGTCATCTGCCTGATTCATGCAGGAAAATCCATCTGCCTGTTTCATACGGGAAAATATAACACATCTGCCTGATTCGTACAGGAAAGTTCTTCCGCCTGATTCTTACGGGAAAATCGTAACACATCTGCCTGATACTTACAGGAAAGTTCATCCGCCTGATTCTTACGGGAAAATCATAACATATCTGCCTGATACTTACAGGAACGTTCTTCCGCCTGCTTCATACGGGAAAATATAACTCATCTGCCTGATACTTACAGGAAAGTTCTTCCGCCTGCTTCATATGGGAAAATATAACTCATCTGCCTGATACTTACAGGAAAGTTCATCCGCCTGATTCTTACGGGAAAATATAACTCATCTGCCTGATACTTACAGGAAAGTTCATCCGCCTGATCCATACGGGAAAATACAACACATCTTCCTGATACATACATGAAAGTTCGCCCGCCTGTTTCATACGGGAAAACATAACACATCTGCCTGATACATACAGGAAAGTTCATCCGCCTGATCCATACGGGAAAATATAACCTTAGATATAGCTTCCTGGTCTGTTCGTGGTAGTAGCTAACTCCACTAGGAATATTATGAAAATAACTGCCCGACACCCGTTTCGACAACAAGTGACCACTTCTGAAATTTTTATTCATGAACCCTGAAATGCTGCCTCAACAGCAAACCTGAAGAAGACACTCCGCTGGTCGGATAAGAGAAACTTCAGCCAGTAACTCTGTGGGGAATAATAACAAGAACTGCATCATCATATGTCTCACGGTGAGACCTCGATTGTCTGGTAATAGATCTGAACTATAACTTCATACTCCTGCTGAGAAACACACCTGAAAGCAAAAGGTTAACCAACCTGATTTATGTTTCAAAATGCGTATGTTTGGCAATGGCGTAATGCTCCATACGGCATGGAAATGCTACGCGTTTGTGGGTAGATGCAAACATGATAATGTATGCAAATGCAAATGCAGGTTCAGGCTGCTGGGGAGCTCTAATAAGCTTGCTTCAACACGGCCGTTGAGGACAAATACCACTCTGTTGGGGATGAACAGATATCGCGAAATATTCTGGCAAAATAAATGCCGGAGACACAACCAACTCTGCCGGGGAGAGATTACACATCGATTTCCACTGGAGGAAAGAATAACACCTGCTGGGAAGACTAACTCCACTAGGGAAGAAGCGACCCATCTGGGAGACAACTGTCTGGGCACAGTTTACGAACTCAAAACTACCACTCTGTTGGGGATAATCATCTTGACGAAGGCATGATGACCTGCGGGGAGAAATAAAACCATCCTCGGTAGGGATAATCCTTCTGAACTTACTATCTTGGTTATGCGCCATGGAAATCCTCCCAGCTGGGGATTGAAGGCGCACATCTTCAACTTTCTGGGGAGTATAAACTCTGCATGAGACATTGGTTCTGTCTTGCTAGGGATACCCTGTGGGGGGTAAGCTGCGACTAGCTGGGGATAGTGATCCCTCTTCAGTAAGGGGTAACAACATTTCAACTCCTGGGGTGAGGCGCAACCTGCATGGGGATTAGCGTCGCACCAAATCAAGTCTTTCACCATGAACCTCCGGCTGGGGCCACACTTTCCTGATCGTTTGCTTCAAAGGTGAGGACCCTGCAAAACACAAACGAGACAAGATAAATCTATACAACCAAATCTATTCGGGTTAGTGTCTGTGACATTACTTCAGTCAATTCGAAGTTTTAGCAATTATTGGCAAGGGCCAACAAAGTTATGCACATGCAAGTTCATCAGAACATTGGCGTTTTCCACATACAAAACAGTAAAGCACAAACATCAAATGCTGAATAACATGTTTGATTAATAACAGGCCTCTGAATAGGCAAAGTTTTGTACATCAGATGCAACTCCTGAAAAGAGGAAGTTGCGCACACACACATACATATATGCATAAAAAATACAAATTGAATTTGTACACATGTCGGCAACGTGGTGCAGACAAACATCACGAGCTGATCCTCCTATGACTCGCCTGACTCTGGCGCTTTCCCGGTATTCAATTTTCGGAAGTTATTTAACCACGGCTTTACAATGCAACCGTTGTAAAATTTGAAAATTGCATCACGGTTTTTCTTTCTAATCGTGATGAAAAGTGATTTTTTTTAGTATATAAGTGAAAGTATTTATCGTTCAGTACATAACAGTCGTTTCTCTCAAAAGAAAACTCTAACATATTTCACTTTTCTCTCTCATAACATAACCCAAACATTCATGTCACCTTTTAAACATACTTCAACCTTCAGATTCGTCTTCACCAATCGCTAACTTGAGGTTCGTTCATTAAACTTATGATTCGATTTCGTTTACATTTCTTGTTTAAAATAGGTTCTCATTTTTTTCATTTGGTGAATGTTCTTATTTTTCAGATTCGTCTTCACCACCTTAACAAAGCGCATATTTGGGGTATGATACATATGGTTTGTGTAGCTATGGAAAAAAATACAAGAAGTGTGAAGCTATTGTGTAAACTTTATTCACCTTGTATTTCTTCTTCGTAGCTTCATAAACTAGATGAACTTCATAATTTATTTGACATCCACGATTAATTTAAAAAAAGGTGTATCTTGAAACATTACATAATATCTTGTGTTATTGTATCTTGTTGTTGTTGATTAATGTTGTTGTCTTTGTTTATTATATCTTACGCTCTTGATCCTTTTGAATTGTTTTTCGTCTTCTTTTACCCCAGTCACTGTTCGTCTTCTTCTCACCCAGTTTCTTTAAGTTTCCATCAAATTCTTCCATTAAAATGTCTCAGCAGTCTGGTTGTAGCCATAGAAGCAGGTCTTTAAATCGCTCCAGGTACGTATGCAAGTGTGGTCTCGACGCTCCGTTGATAATGGCACGGACCGATTCGAACCCAGATCTTCGCTTCTATGGTTGTGGGATGTATAAGATTCAAGGATATAAAAAAATGCTCCCACTTTGGTTGGTTGGATGAGGAGATGGATCCGAGGGCAAAACAAATAAATTATGCACTGGTAAAGAATTTGAATGAGGAAAAGGAGATGGTTAACACCTACAAAGCCGAGGAGGACGAATTGAAGTTGAAGGTGAATATCTTGAAGAAACAGTTGAAGATTACCTGATTTTTTTTATTTGTAGTGTTCATTGCAATTGTTGTAAGAACAATAACGAAATAGGTTATAGTTGATTAGGTTTGTATGTTGACTGATGGTGTAGTGGTTGATGTATTGGTTACCTTGGATTCATGTGATGGTATTATGGTGTATTGAATATGATACAATTATGTGATATTATGAATATGATACAATTAATATTATTATGATAACTTTATCATAAATGTGAGTTGTATTTTCTGCTGTGATATGGTGAACAATAATATAGGTAAAAAAAATTGTATTAATTATAAAAGCAGGATAATATTTGCTAATTTTGCAAAAAATTTAACAACGGTTATATATCATAATTGTTATAATATGTCGAGCGCTGACCAGAAAAAAATATTTTTATCACAACGGTCTTTTGGAAAACCCGTTGTCATAGGGTGTGCGCTTTCTAGTTTATTACAACGGTTACTGGGCCGTGATTGTAAGTATCATATATAAAACGATACTCTACATAACAACGCCTGGGTATGTGTGGTTATATATCTTTTCTAACCATTGTTAAATGGATTTTCCGTAGGAGCGGATCGACCTTTCATACATTAAACTAAACTCATTCGGAATGACTTGAGTCTCTTTTCTTAGTCTTCGTTCAATTGCTTTTTCTATAACTTCATGTTATAAGTTTAATCGTCCTATAATTTGCACAATTTTGTATTTCCTCCTTATTCTTATACATTGAGACTAAAGTGTTTATTCTTCCATCCGACATTTTCTTTAACCTCATAATCCGTCAAAAACTCGAGTTCTGTTAAATATGTAACTCATTGTTTTAGAAAGATCAGATTTAATTTAGAAAGATCAGATTTGATTTAGAAAGATTAGATTATATATTTTTGGGCTTTTATAGTTTGACCTTTGACTTAGGGTGCAAACTAAACTAAATCTATAAATAGGAAGAAACCCTTATTTTGTAAACATTTCATATCATCTCATCATATTTTGTAATTCACAGTTTGCAGTTGCAAGTGAAATAACAGAATTTCCACAGTTTGTGGGCAGAGAGTTCTCTGCAGAAAATTGTTCATCTTCTTCTTCTCCAATGTTTACTTTCTTTCTTTCTGAACTTTTCTTTTATTGTCATTACGTGAGTTGAAACAATCTTGAGATCAAGATTGATTGAGAGAAATTCTCCATAGGTTGTGGTTGAATTTCCAATATCTGGTATCTAGAGCTCCGGTTACGATTTAAGAAAGGAAAATCGTGATGGCGATGTATAATCCAAACGGTCACTTTCCGGAAAACCTTCCAATTCTCAAGAAAGATAATTATGAGAATTGGTGCAAGCAGATTAAGGTGGTTTTCTGTTAGCAAGATCTTTGGGATCTTGTGAAGGGAGGAGTAGCACCGCTTGCAGAAAATGCGACGAATTAAGAAAAGGTTGCATTCAAAGAATTGAAGAAGAAATATTATAAAGCTCTCTTTATAATCTATCAATGTGTAGATCCAGGTGATTTTGGAAATGTTAGTGATGTAGAATCAGCAAAGGAAGCGTGGGAGATTCTTGAAAAGTCGTTTGGAGGCGCATAAAAGGTGAAAGAGGTGAGGTTACAAACTCACAATAGAACCTATAAATTGCTTCAGATGGAAGAAAGTGAAAGTATAGCAGATTTCTTCACTAGAGTTACAAAACTGGTGAATCAAATCAAGGTAGGTGGAGAAGTGTTGACATTAAGATCAGTTGTTGCAAAGATCTTGAGGTCATTCGCTCCGAAGTTCGACCACGTGGTAGTAGCCATAGAAAAGTCGAAAGACTTGTCAACATTGACGAAGGAAGAGCTTTAAGGGACGCTTGAGTCTCATGAACAAAGGATGGATGAGAGAGCTGTAGAAAAGTTGAAGCGTAATATGGCTTTGCAAGTGCAGTCAGAAAAGGAAAGGAAAGGAAAAGGAAGATGGAATGGAAACAAAGGTAGAGAAGGCTACAACAATTCGACTGGTCGAAATCAGCAGGAAGGAAACTGGTCGAATTAAAGAAAAGTCCAGAACTAAGGCAAGCAAAGAGGTGGTGTTGCAGGTAGAGGAAAAGGCGGTGGAAGAAAGCCTGACAAAAGTCACATTCAATGTTTCAATTTTCAGAAGTATGGTCACTATTTTAGTAAATGTCGAGAAAAGAAGAAGAATCAAGAAACTGATGCAAAGATGGCGAAGCATGAAGAAGAGATGTTTCTAATGGTCATAAAAAGTGACGAAGAGAGATTCCAGGACCAGTGGTACTTGGACTCGGGATGCTCATCACACATGACTGGAAGGAAAGATTGGTTTGTCAACATGAAGCCCTCGTCGATGAACATGGTGAAATTTGCAAATGACAATACTCTAGCAGCTGAAGGTATTTGGATGTTTTGATTATGAGGAAAGATGGCAAGAGGTCAACAATTTCCAATGTGTTGTACATACCAAGCATGAAGAGTAATTTGCTCAGTATAGGACAGCTAGTCAAAAAGAACTACAAGGTGTCGATCGAAGACAAGATGATGAGATTTTTCGTCGCAGGTGGTAGGTTGATCTTGAAGGCTCTAATGTCTCAGAATAGGACCTTCAAGATTGAACTCAATGTGATGAAGCACAAGTGCCTAGCAACTGCAACCAGCAGAGATGAATGGTTATGGCATTTTCGACTAGGCCATCTCAACTTCAATGACATCAGAGATCTAAAGAGGAGAAATATGGCTTCAGGATTACCTGAAATCGATATTCCAAGTGAAGTTAGTGAAGAGTGTGTTCAGTCTAAACAACATAAGAATAGCTTCAGCAAGGATACAGGAAGGAAGTCGAAGGCAATTTTGAAAGTCATATACTCTTATGTATGTGGTTCAATTTAGGTGGGTTCGGTTGCAAGCAACAGATACTTTGTCACATTCGTAGATGATTACAGTCGAAATTTATGGACTTACTTCATCAAGAAGAAAAGTGATGTGATCGAGGTATTTTCCATATTCAAATCTATGGCCGAAAGCTGAAAATTCTGAGGACTGGTGGTGGTTGAGAGTATGTGTCGAAAGAGTTCGATACATTATGTGAAAAATAAGGAATTGTGCATGAGGTGGTGTCACCCTACACTCCATAAAAAAATGGAATTGCAAAAAGAAAGAACAGAACCATCATGAACATGGTGAGAAGTATGTTGAATGGAAAGCATCTACCCAAAGAATTATAGGGAGAAGCAGTTTCGGCAGTAACATACATATTAAACAAATGCCCAACGAAGAAGCTTGAAAGAATCTTACCAGAAGAATGTTGGTCTAGTGTCAAGCCTAGCCTCAGCCACTTGAAGGTGTTTAGATATATAACACATAGACATGTGTCGGATCAGTTGAGAAGGAAGTTTGATGATAAGTCGAATTAGATGATCTTGATAAGATATCATTCGACTTGAGATTACAAGTTGTTCGACCCAGTGAATAAGCAGGTAGTGATCAGCAAGGACGTGATCATAGATGAGCTTAAAGAATGGGATTGGACTGAGAATGTCAAGAAGGATTCAGTTAGAATCTCTTGTGAAGAACTAGCCACTGAAGTTGAAAGTGAAGTTCGACAGAAACAAGTCAGAGATGAAGCTGACCCAAGCAGACCTCGACGAATAAGACACATGCCTGCAAGGTTGCAAGAATGTGTGATTACTTTGGATGATGTGGTTGATGAAGAAGGTGAGTTGGTACACTATGATTTCTACGCAGATGTCGAACCAGTCAATGCAGCTGAGGCATTGAAAGATTCGAAGTGGGTGAAAGTAATGAATAAGGAGTTAGACTCCATCGAAGTCAACAACACTTGGTCACTTATCGAAACAATCAGATTAGTTGTTGGTATAACAAATATGAACAATTGGCACACATGTTAGATGGACGTGAAGTGTGCATTCCTTAATGGCCCCTTAAACAAAAAAAAGTTATGTTGCACAACCAGCTGGGTTTGGGAAACGAGGTGAAGAAAGAAAGGAGCACAGGCTACATAAAACCCTGTATGAACTTAAGCAAGCTCCAAGAGCTTGGAATAAGAAAATCGACAGATTCTTAAGGGAGAAGGAATTCATGAAGTGTACGACTGAGCATGGAGTGTACGTAAGAAGAAGCAGTAGTGAACTACTTATATTATGCCTCTATGTCGATGACCTGTTGATAATAGAGAGTTGCAAGAAGGAGATCGAAGACTTCAAACATAACTTGAGTGAGGAGTTTGAAATGTCAGACTTAGAAAATCTCTCATATTGTCTTGACATTGAATTTTACAATAGTAGTAAAGGTTTGATGATGCACCAAAGAAGATATGCATGTAAAATACTCAAGAGATTTGAGATGCAAGATTGCAACCCAACTTCGACTCTAGCTGAGACTAGATTGCAACTGTCAAAGGATTCAGATGAAGATGATATCGACCCAACCCAATATAGAAGACTTATTGGGTCACTTTGGTACCTTTATCACACAAGGTCTGACTTAGCATACAATGTAGGTATGATAAGTAGATTCATGCAGAAGCCAAATGTATCACACCTAACAGCGGCGAAGAAGATACTAAGGTATATGAAAGGGACTCTCGACTATGGCATTTTGTTTCCTGCAGCTGATGAAGGAAAAGAATGCAAGTTAGTGGGATACACCGACTCTAGTTGGTGTAGTGATGCTGAGGATAGAAAATCCACAGTTGGCTATGTGTTTATGCTAGGTGGTGCACCAGTTGCTTGGAGTTCGAGAAAGGAGCCAGTAGTGGCATTGTCATCATGCGAAACAGAATATATAACTGCTTCTCTTTGTGCATGTCAAGTAACCTGGATGGTGAACCTAGTCAAAGAGATCACGGCGAAGAGTCATGGAGCAATTACCATGAAGATTGACAACATGTCAGCTATCAACTTGGCGAAGAATCCAATAGCATGCGATTGAAGTAAGCACATCGAAATGAGGTTTCTTATCTTCGAAAGCAGGTAGCAGAAGGGAAGATGAACTTGGAACACAGCAGAACTGAAAAGCAGATTGTAGACATCATAACGAAGGGAGTGTCAGTCAAAGTGTTCAAGAAGCTAAGGTCTATGATGAATGTAGCTAGTTTAGACACAATGAATTAGGTGGTGTGTTAAATATGTAATTCATTGTTTTAGAAAGATTAGATTAGATATTTTTGGGCTTTTATAGTTTGGGCTTTTCCTTGGGGTGCAAACTAACCTAAATCTATAAATAGGGAGAAACCCTTATTTTGTAAACATTTCATCTCATCATATTTTGTAATTCACGGTTTGCAGTTGCAAGTGAAATAACAGAATTTTCACCGTTTGTGAGCAGAGAGTTCTCTGCAGAAAATTGTTCATATTCTTCTTCTTCAACGTTTACTTTCTTTTTAAACTTTTCTTTCACTGTCATTACGTGAATTGAAACAATCTTGAGATCAAGATTGATTGAGTGAAATTCTCCATAAGTTGTGGTTAAATTTCCAACAAATTATTGATTCACTCACCACCTTTTTCGCGTCATTCTTAACTTCCTTATACTTTTTTCAAATTTCAACATTTCTACACTTAAATCATTCTTTAAAACAATATTTTTTTTACTCTAACTTTACTTTAAACACTTTTATTCTACTACGACAATTCTTCTACCACTAAGTTCAAAATCTTTTAATTCTCCCAATATCCTTTTAATCATTTTTTTTAATCTCTCAAGTCATTTTATTTAAAATATCATTTATATTTCTTATAACATGCATAATTTCCATAGAAACGTCCTTAAACAAAAATAAATTAAGAAAAAGAATATATATATATATATATATATATATATATATATATATATATATATATATATATATATATATATATATATATATATATATATATATATATATATATATATATATATATATATATATATATATATATTAGAGGTGGCAATGAAATTCATTTAGATAATATTTATCCAATCCATCCAATAATTTATCCATCCAATTCATCCATAAGACAAAAAATAATTTGATGGATTTGATCCAATCCATCCACTAACTCATATGGATGGATTCAATTCATCCATCTCATTTATAAATCCATTGGATATTATGTTGTCACTTATTAAATTAATAATTTTTAAATTAATTTTTTAGATGGATGGATATCCATCTATTAGAAATATGTTAATGGATGGATTGGATGAATTTTATATTTTAATGGATGGATTGGATTGGATTTTTATTAAGAAAGTTTAGTGGATTGTTAATGGATTAATGGATTGGTTTGATTCATCCATTAACAATCCAATCCATCCATTTTACCACCCCTAATATATATATTTTCATGTGTGGCGCCTTATCAATGCCTCTTTTAATTAAGAATGACAATTAGATTTATTAAGGTAAAACTCATTCAATCTATTCATTAAAAAATTCATTTAATTTATTCACTACATAAAAAATAAATTAATCGATTGAATTAAATTTATGCATATTTTATCCATCTATATGTATGATTCAATTCATCCAACTGATCTTTATTTTTATTTTCGTTAGATTTATTTTTTAAAAAATAATTAAAAATAAATTTCTTTAAGAAATTAATTGATTATTTTTCAACAAAAAAAAAACAAATTTATTTCCCAAAAAAATCAATTTTTTCCCCAAAAAAGAAACCGATTTTTCTCAAAAGTCAAATTATTAATCTTGAAAATACAAAAAATGATTTTTTTTAATACAAAAATTTCAATTTTTCATGAATATATTAAAAAATAATTTTTTTTAAATACAAAAAATAAAATTTTCAAAAATAAAATAAAATCAATTTTAAAAAAATTAAAAAAATGTTGGATGGATAAATATCTATCCGTTAAAAATATGTTAATGAATAGATTGAATAGATTTTATTTTTAACAGATGGATTAGATTGAATAATTTTAAGAAAATTTTAGTGGTTTATTAATAGACTAATAGATTGTTTTGATCCATCCATTAATAATCAAATCCACGTTCATCCAATCCGTCTATTTTGTCACCCCCTACTTTTTACTTGTTGTATTTCTAAATTGGCTCCTACTTTCCTTAAAGGTTTATTTAATTAGTAAGAAATCGAAACAAGACATATTCTTGAAAACTATTATTGCATAATACATGATGCCGCGTAACAAAAATATGAAAACCATAAAATTATTCGCTCTCCTAAGGGGCAAGCAATCCATCCTAGTAGGATGAAGACAAATAATCACGGGTGATCTATATTCGTAAAAGATAAATTACAGCATCATCTGATCTGACCAAAATCTGTTCTAGACAACGTTTTGCAAGGATCCCCGAGCAATGTCTAGAGCTTCTTCCACTGAGGTTGCGTTTTCAAGTTTGGCTTTATCAATAGAAGGTTGCCTTCTGGCAAGTTCAGGCAGGAGCTGAAATTCCTGATACATATATTGAAACAGACACTACTCAGAATTGATTAGGCGTATGTTTGCTAATTCATCCAACCAACATATATATCAAATTCCAATGTAAATTTTAACGTGAAAACAAAAATCTAAAAAGTGTAGTTTCTCATCAAACTCACGTCCACATCCTTGCAATCCCAAAACGTAACAGGCCATAAATAAACATGGGACTAATTATGAATATGATTTATTTGATTTGTGAGTACACTTCTATAGTAATAAAGTCAAGTTAATAATAACATTAACAAGTCCATATCTAATTCAAATTTCTACTACAAAAGAAAAATAGAGGCAAGTACCTCAGCACTCCCACTTTCAAGAAGAACTCCCTTCAGCTTACCTGTGTGGAGTTAACACATTTTTAGTAATAATAATCAAGATAAAACAAATAAATATGAACACAGGCATGGAAGCATCTCTCGCCTCAAGCTCAGAGATAATCCACACACATCTATACAAAAGGCGGAACAGTAAAACAATCCGTTACCAGATTCAATCCAAAAAGTAGCTATTTTTGGATCGAAGTTTCCAATTTCAACCGTTTCTCCAACTGCTCAATGAAAATTTAACAATATGAGAAACAGGAGATGAAATAGGGGGAATATAAGGTGAAACAAAAGAAAGGTCAGTAAGTGTGATATTATTTCAAATTAATATTTTACCATTGTCTCCGAAGAACTGCCACCATACTTTTCTAGTACTTCCTTCATATTCAAAAACTCTTGAGTAGAAGTACGGAAGATAATCATACCTGAAAATCATCAATGAAATTCAGCAATATCAGCAGGGACCAAAAAAAGAAAAAGTAATTCCAAGTTGTAGGAAATATGATCCAATATACGTGCTAGTTTGTGCACTGAGTAATGCTTTCACACAGTGCTGTGCTGATCTACGAGCATGATCTACATGTTCCACTCGAGCAACACGGTTGTATATCTGCCCAATTTTCCAAAAACACAAATGTTAGATCAAGATCGAGTTGAGTTTAAAGATTTGTCTAGTTTTCCAGAAACTTCAATGTCAGCTCAAGAACGAATTGAGACAACTAATCTCAACAAATTAATAGTATACCTTTAAAGGGAAAGCGGCTACATCGCCAACAGCAAATATTCCTGGAATGCTTGTCCGGAACTGACCATCTACCTGAAATACAGGATACTAACACATTTAGATGAAGTCCTTGAACTTACTGTTTTGGCTACCCTCTTAATTTATCTGCAAACATGGGATTTTAATACATGGAACATGGTCTCTGAAAATGGATAATTAACATGTTCAAAAACAATGCTAAACGGAAAACAATGCCAACATATTCAATTAACTACCCTCTAAATTGCTGCAGATATTTTAAGAACCAAATGCAATGTCTAATATTGAATACTATTCAAGATATTTGATATCCATTGGCCTCACCTGTATACCACCAACATCAGTATTCAAGCCCAACCTCTCGAAGGGACCAACAGCAGGCTTTGCTCCAATGCCTATAATTACCTGCAAATTAGAAAGAAAAGTAATTTTCCATCGATTGATCTTCTCTAATGTAAATGCAACACCTCTATGCTTCAGCTAATCATGTGAGTATTATAAAAGCAAATTTTTAGCAAGTAATTGCAGCCACATTAAAGAAAATGGAAAAAGAAAAATACCGTATCTGCTTCAACAATAGATCCATCTTCAAGTTTCACAGCAGCTACACGTCCGTTACCATTAGAACTAGCTTCCAAATTCTTAATGGAGGCACCCTGAAGAATAATAGGTTTAAAATAAATAAAGGAAAGGAGAGACTAAGAGTAAGAGAATAGAATGGCTGAACACTATCAATCATACCCATTACAATTTAGTACTTGTTGCAAATTACAATACAGAGAAGAAAGATAGAAGAACAGGGAAAGAGGAAATGCCTTCAATATTTTAACTCCATTCTTTTGGTAGAGTTCTTCATATCTACGGGCAAGAGAAGGAGTGAACAATCTTTGTAAAAAGTGATCATCTGGAAATATGATCTATATTTTTACAGGAACATATTTCAGAGTCAGTATATCAAAAGCTAAATAAAACAGCAATCAATTTTAATATATAGGTATAAATTTAATGACATCATATGTATGGGATTATGGATTGTCAAAGTATCCATGCATGGGTTTAACTCCCCTGTCACTTGCTTATCAATGTTTAAACCATAAATTTACAGGAAAAATGAGACTAGAAGTATGATAAATGTCAAGGTTCTTGGTGGAGCGACGTGGAACGAGCATA
The DNA here is from genome assembly GCA_963859935.3 of Lathyrus sativus. Taxonomy (NCBI): domain Eukaryota; kingdom Viridiplantae; phylum Streptophyta; class Magnoliopsida; order Fabales; family Fabaceae; genus Lathyrus; species Lathyrus sativus. The sequence goes on along the minus strand of OZ012741.1, from coordinate 686,995,257 downwards.
AACAGCAAATACAAGAAAATTTTGTCATACCTGTCCTAATCTAGTTCAGGAAAATCAACAAAACCAGTAACTAGAAAGACTTAATGTGGCATTCTGGTGTACTTATTACTTCACTACTCAGCATACAGGACAAACCATAATGTACTACTCCCTCCATCCCAAAATGGGTGATCTAGTTGAGCATCTCACAGAGATTAAGAAAATTGTATAAATGAAATAGAGAAAAGAGTATTTTTATTAGAAATGTTCTTATCATGTATTGGTGTGTGTTCAGTTTGATCATAAAATAAAGTGAGATATTAACTTGGAAGTGATACAAATAGTATTAAGCAGAGGATACAATGTTTTTCTAAAAATAAAAATAAAAAACATATAAAAAGTTGTATTGAAAATTGTAAAGGTCGATCATTTTGAGATGATTTATTTTGCAATTTGGGAGAGAGGGAGTAATATTTATCAATTAGGCCTTTACACAACGAATCAAATTGAACAACTTTTTTAGGCCTGGCTCTAAAAATTAACAGGCGATAAAGGAGGTCAAACCATGATATTTGCATTTTGAGCAAGAAAATTGTATATTTTAAGAGAAAAATACTAGCAGCTCGCTATAATTCTTTCATTTTCTAACAAGTGGATTGAGTTACCTGATAAATAACTTGCATTTTAATGAGTGTGTTGATTTTTTAAAGAACGAACAATACTATAAGGTGTTTAAATGAGTGTTAGAAAGAGTGTTGTTAGCATTCCCCAATGAAAAAAGTGTAGGAAAGATACATACTGTTGTATCAAGTTTCCAAGCAACAGCTGCAGCAGCAATCTCCATTCCTATATAACCACCTCCAACTACTACAATCTTTTTTGCTTTTTCCTGGAAATTAAGAAAATATCATAATGAGGAACAAACTTTATGTCTAGACTAATTTTTACAGTTCAAAAATACAACAATGTGGTTCTTTGAAGTAGCTTTAGCGGGAAATATACAGAATTTGTTTTTGTAATTTACATGAAAGGATGCAAGAGCAGGATCGTGTCATAACAACATAGCCATATGGAAAGCATTGAGAATATTAAGTACTAATAATAGAGAATAATTTGAATGGCCGTATATCAAACAATAGTAAGGACAACAAAAAGTTTCCCATTTTAAACGTAAATATAAAAAAAAATTCATTAGAACAATATGTAACGTTAAAAGGGTGTAAGATTACCAAAGATGAAACCAGCGCATCAGCATCTGCAACATCCCGAATATAGTGGACACCATCAAGGTTTCCCCCAATTTTCTCTGGAAACCTAATAACAAGGTAGCAAATGAATTGGATTTACTGCACCAATTTTATGCAAACAACAGAAGGTAAACTGAGGTAAATAGACATATACCTTGAGGATGTGCATCCTGTAGCAATAATAAGTGATCCGTACTTAAGAAGCTTTCCAGAACTCGTTGTCAAAGTTTGCTTTTCAATATCAATGTTTTCTACCGGATCTTCATACAACGTCTGCAAAGCAAAACCAACAGCGTGGAATTGAGCATTTCAAGCATTTCATTAACTTCAATGGATGAGAATTGTTTCCTGCCTTACTAGTTACACTAAACTAAGACTCTCCTAGGATAGAATATCTCCATTTCATGATAGCTAAGATTAAGAATATGAGTTCAGCTTCACCATTCCATTTCAAACAATCCAATGTCCATTGTATCACACTCATTTAACACAACAAGAACACTCTAGAATAAGACAAATCCACTCAATTATTTGTTTATTAATCTCTTTTTTTGTGTGAAGTAAGAAATATGTAACTAAGGCCTTGTTTAGATAAACATCTAAATTAAGCATTTATAACATAAGCATATAGTATAGAAGTGTTACATATAAGCTATTTCTATAACAAAAGATAAAATAAGTCAAATTGTTTTCATATAAGATATAAGCTATTTTCAGCCGGGAGAACTTCTGGGAATAAGCTGAAAATAATTTATGGACATATGTCATCAAATGTTTTCATAAGCCCTCTAAAATCGACCCCACAAATCTTCTATCAATAGATAAATTCAAATAAGTTAATCTCAAATTACCTAAAAACAATTCTAATCTCCAACTGCTTAAAATGATGTACCTCTATCCCTTTCTCTTTATACCACTCTGGAGTTTGCCTTTCTCCACCAGATCCAACACAAGTATGAAACCCCTAAATAACAGAAAATATGAACATAATTAATCACAGAACAGTTATTCTTTAAGTAATTGATAAACAATTCATAATAACATTCTTACAGGAAGCCGTGCCGGTTTCTTATCCGGAGGAAACAAGTAAGCTTTCGTTAAAGCAGGACGCTCGTAAGGTGCAACCGCCTATTCTCACAAATTCAGTAGGAAAAAAAAATCATAATCACAAATATACTATACACTAAAATTTGATCATGATTCATGTTCTTGCTGAAGAAAGATAATAACAATAATAATAACCTCTTTAGACACAATACAAAGACGGCCATCGGCAACACCGTGCTCGACGAAAGTACGAGCAGCATATCCGGCCGCGTTTCCACCGCCAACAATCACATACCTGCGAATAATCAATAATCAATTAAAAATAATCGATTAATTTAGAATCGATTAACATAAGGTGGAAGAGATGAAGTGTTACTCGCGATTTTCATTTGCGTAAGAAGCGTAACATCTATGGAAGGTTCGGGAAGTGGAAGAAAGACGAGTTCGCGTTGATTGTGGAAAGCGAATTGCGAGAGTGTGTTTGAGTGATAAGGAGTTAGCGATAGCTGCCATTGTTAATCTGTGAACTGTTGCGAACAATCATGAAACAGAAAACGGTTACGGAAAATGACACAGCAATCAAATACTTCAGATTCTACAGTAGATGATGATGAACGAACCTGAAGAAGGCATTGATTGATGAGTTTATAGATAATTAAAAGATTATTATAATATAATATGATTAATTAATGTGATAATGATGGTTTAATTATTGAAGAGCCGGTGTTAGGGTGGCAGTGGCTTTGGAAGAGGTCGAAGGGGCAATGAATGAAGAAGATTCAAATCAAATCGAGTTCCAGTAAAAATGAGATTGGAGTTCGTGTCTGTATTTGCTGCATTTTCTTCACTGGGGGGAATCGACGTGTCCTTTTTCCAAAAGTGGAATGGTACTGGAGTTGGGCCAAGCTTATTGTCGACATTCACAACAAACAAATTTTGCTACTCTGTACACCACATGGATACTAGCACACTTTAGAAAAAAACCAAAAATACCCTTTAAATCCAATGTCTCTTACGATGCATCTCCAAATAGATTTTAATTCATATAATCCGTGTCATACTTTCCACTTTCTTCTTCTTTTTATTTGTTAAACTTTCAAAATACCAAAAGAGCTCGTGTCCACATTGTAACTAGATCATTTTTTAAGCTATAACAATATTTCTTTCTCATTACATTTAATCTCAGGAGATACACTTCACTTCATTCAAATTTTCTCAACTACTCATATTTGTTAAGTTTCTTCTGACTCTTTTTTATTTGTTAAGTTTCTTCTGATTCTTTTTTTTTTTACATGTAATGCATGCATTAGTTAATAAGTTGTTAAAGGTACATTAGGATGTTGTTACATTTGTAATAAGTAGTTTATTGAAAGATGCGTTCACTTTTATTTTTAAGATCAAGGCATAGGGCATATTGCATTTATGTGTTTCCTGCCATTTTCGTGTTTTTAGTTTTACGAAAATGTATCTCTGGAATTTTTTTATTTTTTATCTTTCAAAATTATAGAGATGCACTTCTATAATTTATCTGCACTCATAAAATTGTTTTATTTGGCATGTCTTTTATTTGGGCTTGACTTGTTTGACTGTGATATGATATTATGGTTTTATTAGGTACAACGTTTGAAAACTTAGACAGACTGAGGCATTGTTGAGTGGCCTATGACGTGTTGTTGGCATGTCGCCGTATTGCAACGCTTGCGAGAGATGTCATAGAAATGAGAGATTTTAAGGAAGGAAGTTCTGATATGGGCATCAATATGAAATCTTAGTTGAGGTACTGTAATACAAGAGGTAGAAGAGAAATTGGGGGAGGTTAGATATACATGGTAGTTCTTTTTTCTTCTTTTTTTCAATTGTATTGGTTGTGTTTTCTGAACAAATTATGTATTGTGGTAACATTTTCGATAATTGATTAGTATTTAGATTTATATTATTGTTTGAATTTATATATGACATCCTAATATTAAGAGAGGTGACTCATACCTCTATTATCTTAAATTTTTTGGTAGATATGTGCTATCAAGGTCTTTTTGATCCTGAACGTTTAGCATATTGACACTTTCGTTGCTCCCGAAACTCCCCAACAAATAACAACAACAACAACAATAACAACGACAACAACAACATTAACTACTACTACAACAACTACTACTACTATTACTATTATTACTACTACAACAACAACAATAACAACAACAACAACAACAACAACAATAACAACAACAACAACAACAACAACAACAATAACAATAAAAACAACAATAAGAATGACAACAACAACAACGCCACCACCACCACCACCGACAACAATAACAATAACTACTACTACTACTACTATTGCTACTTTACTACTAATACTAGTACTACTACAACAATAATAACGACAACGACAACAACAACAACAATAGTAGCACCACCACCACCACCACCACTATCAACAATAACAACAACATTAGCAGCAACAACAACATCATCACCGCCACCACCACCACCAATAACAACAACAACAACAAAAATTGCAATAACAACAACAATAACAGCAACAACAATTGCAACAACAACAACAATAATAACGACGAAGACAACAACAAAAATAACAACAATAACAACAACAATAACAATAGCATAAGCAGCAAACCAACAATAACAATAACACCATTAACAACAACAACAACAACAACAACAACAACAACAACAACAACAACAACAAAAATTGCAACAAGAACAACAACAACAATAACATCAATAACAATTGCAACAACAACAACAACAATAGCAACACAAAAACCATTAATAATACAAACAACAACAACAACAACAATAGCTACAACAACAACAACAAAAACAACAAAAACAACTGCAATGACAACAATGAAAAAAACGACAACAACAACAACAACAATGTTGGGGATCCCAGGGAGCTTCAGAAATTTTAATGGGCTAAACATATCCTGATCCAAGAGACATTGACACAATGTATCCATTCAAAACCATAAGGCATTGGGTTATACGTCATTTCTCTTATATATCCAACATTTCCTCCATTTCTAGTCAATGTGGGATTTGACCACTCACACATAAATACCAACAATCTCCCCCACAAGTGTGAGTCATCCACATCTAGAGTTGTCAAAATGGGTAGCTCACATGGGTCGGCCCACCAGGCCCAAAAAATCATAGGGCTTAGGCCTTAAAATTAGAGCCCATATTTTTTTGAGATTTTTTAGCCTAATCCTAAAAAGTTTGTTACCCATAGGGCTAGCCCATATGGGTCGTGGGTAGACCAATAGGCTCATATCGCTATAAATTTTAAAAGATTATATTAATTCTTATATTATCTTACTCCAAAGTAACACATTGATTTTTCTCACCTTACCAAATTTTATCTCTATTTTATTCAATCTTTCTTTTTTAAATATTATACATTAATATAATCAATATTTTTTCTCGTATTCTATTAATTTCTCTTATGTTAAATATTTGAGTATTATTTTATACAATTTAGACATGTATTGTATTTAAAAACACATTATAGTATTTATAAAAAATAATATAGTACTTAAAAATGTATTATATTTAAAATAATGTAAATTTTAATTTTATTTATAATAAATATTATGATATTTTTATTTTTAAAAAAAGTTTGTTTAGAGTCGGGTAGCCTGAAGCCCATCTAGGGCTTGGATAGTAATTTTTGAGCCCATATTAGAAATTGGCTTTTTTGGCCCAGTTGTTTACCATAAAAATTGGTAAACAACTGCTGGTCTCCAAATATTGGTTAACTTACATGATCGATCAGTAAATCCTATAACATGTGCTAATGCTTTTTAAAACTAAAGTTTGAGAGGCAATGAACACTTCGACATTATTCATGATTGGAAAAATAATTTAATTCGATAATAAAAGAAAGTATATTGCAAGAAAGTAATAAAAAGTGCTATAAAACGCGTTGAAAGAAATTTGTGCAATGAAGAAGATAAATTTCTGGACAAAAGTATAAACTGAATTTGATTAAATTGTAAGAAAATGGTGTTTCATCAAACGTATATTTCTGAATAACTTTTTTCTCTACACACTAGGTACTTTGAGTAATTTGAGTGACTTGTACAAACTTGATCACACGCGAAATCCTATCACTAAAACCTCTTATTTATATTGAATCAAAATAATTGTCTCTAACAGCCTTTCTTCTAAAACAAGACAAGTGGCGTTCGACATGTCTTCACTTCTTTAATGTGTTCCACATTTCTTCTCTTGCAACTGGATAAGAACAAAATTTCATCCTTTATTCAAATTCGAACTTTAAATCGAATACACCATCAGTGGCCTCTTCGTCGAACTACACCTTCAAACTTAGAAAATTTCTCTAAGTCCAAACAATCATTTCTTTCTGGTACAAGGGTCACATCGAATAGACTTCCATAACAAAATTGTCCTGGCGAAGTCTGCCATAACTTCCCAGAAATTCTCTTTCCCTTATTTATTCAACTAACTTAAATTAGGCGTAAAAATTACGAGCCAACAAATTACCCCCAAAAATGTCATTTTCGACACCATGTGAAGAAAAAGACATTTTTTGATAACATGATCCGACGCCACAAGCAATTCAACGACGCAGACTATTCATATATCTCAGTACTATTATGCATCGCACCTCGAAAATTTAATTCGAATATACAACCCTCGCGCGAAAGACGCGGAAATGCGGTTCGACAAAGTCGCCATGAAACTTTATTTATCCCAAAAAGATGGAAAAGAAAAATATCGAGAAAACCTGTTAAAGAGAAATAAGAAAACGGCCGTCGCAACCACATTCTGGGTTCGAGAGTCGGTTACGCAAGGGAAAGGTATTAGCACCCCTCACGTCCGTTGTACTCAACGAGAACCTCTTAGTTCGATTTGGTATGAGCGTTATCTAAGCTTGTTTGTTTTCTTCTCAATGATAAATGCGGAACAGTAAGATAAAAGGGAAACGATGCTAAAGGAATAATGAGTGGTTTTAGGATAGGGTGTTCGCTAAGATCTAGCATATGAAAGCGCTTTTTAAGAAAAAGTGCCATTATAGGTATAGGAAAAGAAAGCGCTTTCAAAAGCGCTGATATAGGTCATTAATTTCTAAAATTAAAACAGAATTCTTATGTTTTTGCAACCATTATGTTCCTCCGACGAGTCATGTTTCAATCGCGCCACTCTCTTTTCTGTAGCACCCTTCATCTACAGTTATCTCCTTCTTCCTTTGTTCGCCTCCGACGGCCGCGCTCCACCATTTTTTAAGGTATTTCTTCATTTTCAAGGTTATTTGCATGGTATTTCTTCTTCTTTTTTTGAATTCCCAAACCATGAAATACATTGTGATGTTGCTGTTATTTGAATTCAATAGAAGTTTGAATGAAATTGTTGTAGTAAGGTTCAAGATGATGAATAGTGATATTTGTGGTGAATTTCTTTTGAGTTTTGGTGTTAATTTTATAAGTTAATGTTGAATGTTAGTGATGATGAATAGTGATAATTACTTTGTTTTGATCGAAATGTTGATTGAAAATGATAATGAAATTAATTGTTAATGGTTAAGGTTGAAGATGGTGAATAGTGATGACATTGTGAATTTTTTTTTTATAATCATTGGTGATATTGTTGATTGAAACTTGAATGACATTCGTGAACTAAGAATATTGTGATGTTGTTGATTGTTTGAACGTAAGGTGATGAAGTTGTTATATTTGGTAATTTAAATGTGGACTTGATAATTTTGGTGATTGATTTATCCTCGAATTGATGGTTTTTTTTTTACTTATTTGAGTTAAAACATTAAGTGTGATTGAATTTGCGAGTTTGCTATACTTGTTCGTTAGCTATAGTTGCATGAATAATTAGTGTTTTTGTTTAGCTTACATAGTAAAACCATGGATAAAAAATGGATGGCTTCCAATCGATTTTCAAAAGAGTACGAGAATGGGGTATCATAATTCGTTAAGTTTGTTGTTGAACACGCCAAAGACCCCAGTCGGATCACATGTCCTTACTTAGGTTGCTGTTATGGGCGTTAGATTGACGCAGTTCAGTTGAAATCACATTTAAAGAGGCATGAAATTGATTGAAGTTATACATGTTGGATATTACATGGTGAGATAAGTAACGAGAATGTTGAAGCGGGGGATAATACGACCTATGTTTCAAAGGACAATGCCACAGATACATACAATTGTGATCGAGTCGAAGAGATTGCAGAAGCACTTGAAGAAGATCTTCAGGATTGTCCCAAAATATTTGAGAGGTTGGTAAGTGATGCAGAGAAACTGTTGTATAAAGGTTGCACTAAGTTCACAAGGTTGTCTGCAGTATTAAAAGTTGTACAACTTAAAGGCGGGCAATGGATGGTCGAATAAAAGTTTCACAGAGTTATTAGCCCTTATGAAAGAGATGCTTCTAGATGATAATGTTCTTCCTAATCGAACCTATGAGGCCAAAAAAATGTTGTACTCTATTGACATGAGCTATGATAAGATACATGCTTGTCCAAATGATTGCATTTTATTTCGAAATGAATATGCATCGTTAAATGAGTTCCCTAAATGCGGTGTCTCTTGATATAAGAAAAAATTGTCTCTAACAAAAGTCTTATGGTATTTTCCTATAATTTCGAGATTTATACGCATGTTTCATAGTGAAATCGATGTAAAACACTTGACTTGGCATGCAGATGAAAGAATTATAGATGGAAAGTTTCGACATCCGGCAGACTCACCACAATGGGTGAAAATTGACAATGATCATCCTGATTTTGGATAAGAAGCAAGAAACCTTCGGTTGGCATTATCTACTGATGGAATGAACCCACATGGTCTACAAAGTATCTCACATTCCACATGGCCTGTGATTATTATGATTTATAACCTATCTACATGGCAATGTATGAAGCGTAAGTACATGATGTTATCTATGTTAATTATTGGGCCTAAACAACCAGGGAATGACATAGACGTATACTTGACACCTTTAATCGAAGACTTAAATATTTTGTGGGAGAATGGTGTGGAGGTTTATGATGGATACAGGAAAGAAAGTTTCAATTTGAGGACGATGTTGTTTGACACAATTAATGATTTTCCAGCATACGGAAACCTATCAGGGTATAGCATTAAAGGTCAATGTGTGTGTCCTATTTGTGAAGAAAACACATATTGGAAGTGATTGGAATTTTGTCAGAAGAATGTCTTTCTCGATCATCGTAGATTCTTAAATTATAATCATCACTACCCTGAATGGAGAAAAGCATTCAATGGAAATCTAGAACAAGGTAGAGCTCCACCTACATTGACAGGTGACCAACTTTTTAAAAAGGTGAAAGATGTGAGTACTCAGTTTGGCAAGCCTTTTGCACGTACTATTGTCACACGTGGGTGGAAGAAGAGGTCATTTTTTTTTGAATTGACATATTGGAAGTCGTTGTATGTAAGAAATTTTCTTGATGTTATGCATATTGAAAAAAATGTATTTAAAAGTGTTATTGGTACGTTACTCAATATATAAGAAAAGTCTAAGGATGACCTTAAAGCAAGAAAGGTCTTGATAGCTATGGGAATAAGAAATAAATTAGGACCCTTGAAGAAAGGAAAATGAACATATCTACCACCTGCTACTTATTCTCTATCTAGAAAGAAGAAAAAGATATTGTGTAAGTTTCTAAGTGAAGTTAAAGTTTTAGAAGGATACTCTTCAGATATTAGAAGACTTGCGTCTATGAAAGACCTCAAGTTAAATAGTTTTAAGACACATGATTTCCATGTAATAATGGAACATTTTCTACCAATAGTTATACGTTCTATTTTTCCAGAAAAAGTAAGAAGTGCAATAACTAAATTGTGTTTTTTCTTCAGGTCAATTTGTAGTAAGGTGATCGATCATGCGATCTTACCGTCATTGCAAAAAGAAATAGTTATTATTTTGTGTCATCTTGAAATGTATTTTCCTCCCTCATTTTTTGACATAATGGTTCATCTAGTAGTTCATCTTGTGAAAGAGACACAACTGTGTGGACCAGCTTATATGAGATGGATGTACCCTGTTAAACGTTATATGAAAATATTAAAAGGGTATGTGAAAAATCGAAGTCGACCATAGGGATGTATTGTTGAGCGATACATTATTGAAGAAGCGATTAAGTTTTGTATTGAATATTTCTCCCATGTTCAATCCATTGGACTCCCCAAATCTCACGTTGTCAAAAAAAGAAGGAAAATAGTTAATTAGAAATAAAATTGTGACAGTATCAAGGGTTGAACGGGAGCAAGTGCATTTGTATGTTCTCTACAATGACAACGAGGTTGAGCCATATGTTAAAATGCACAAGGATGAACTCCGAGCTTTAAATTATAATAGAAATGGAAACTGGATAGTACGAGCGCATTTGGGTGTTTGATTATGAGAAGTTTCAGATTCCTATATTTGGTTGCAAGTGGGTTGAAAATAACAGTGGCATACGAATGGAAAAGTCAGGATTTTTGCAAGTGGGTCTTAATAGGGTGGGGTACAAAGATGAGCCTCTTATTTTAGCCATACAAGCTAAATAAGTGTTCTATGAGATTGATCAGACAAGTATGAAATGGTTTATAGTGCTTTTATCTAACAAAGTAATCGATGATAACATTGGAGATCAAGGTGATATTGATGTTGAGAATGAATCGTATATTATAAATGATCAAGATGAGAATACTAGAGCGAATGAATCATATATTAGAAATGATCATAATGAGGTAATGTGGATCAATCCATCCGCCCGTGTTGTTAAGAGACAAGTAACTCATATTTCAACCAAGAAAATAAAGAGATGTTACTGAAAAAAGTACTAGTAAAAATGATATATTTTGTCATTCAATTAATTTTTATATATTTTTCATTTAATAAAATTATGTATTTGTCATTTTATATATTCAATGGATTATAGATTATGGATGTTGATATTTGTCATTTCATATTTATGTTTTTCTTTATTACAGGTTAAATGGCTAGCAACGAGGAAAATGCACATGATACTTCTAAAAACGAGGAAATGAATCAGTACATGATGTGGAAGGAGATATTAAACGAGGAATAACGATTATGAAGGGAATAATTCATGCAAGAGATAAAGGTATAAAATATGACGTACATTGGAATGAAACAGACCAATTAGTTGAGTCTAACGGTGCAATGTTGACAAGTTACATTGGGGCACTTGTTTGTTCGCAAATTCCAATCACTTGTGATAATTGGAGAACTCCATCATTAAAACCCGCTAAAGAAAAAATATGGAGTGAGATATAGGTATCATATGCGATGTTATTTGTTTTTGTTGACGATTATGTCTTTAAATTATTTATACTAACACACTCTATGTATGTTAATTTGTTCGCAAAGGTATTTTAACATTGGCGGCGAGCGGAAAAAATATTATCTTCAATTTGTCGGAAAAAGAATCGGAGGGTTTCAAGCATTTTTAACAAACAAGTTTCTTAAGGATTCTTATGGAAATTTTGTTGAATCAGAACGTCCAAAGAAGTATGCAGATTTAATTTCACCTGAAGAATGGGAAACTTTTGTTGCCAAACGAAGAACCAAAGAATTCCATGTAATTTTTACTTATCATAAACATTGTATAATATATATATTCTTGTTACACATGTGTTCTGATATGACTTAAACTTGTTTATCCAGGTTGTGAGTGACATAAATCGCCAACGAGTATCAAAACCCGTGTATCCATACAAAAAAGGGCATTTGGGATATGCACGCTTACAACAAAGAATAGTAAGTATATATATATGTTTTACAATGATATAGTTAGAAGAGCAAAAAATTGCACATCTCTTCCGGAACATGTACGTTATAATTGATCTTATTATTTGTATTAATGTGTAGTTAGAAGAGGAGAAAAGTGAAGAAACATCTCTTCTAGAACATGTTTTGTGGAAGGCTGCTCGTGTGGGTAAAGATGGAGTTGTTCAGGAAGATGTTCAACAAGTTTTTGAGCAATGTGTAAGTATAACATTATTTTTTTAATAAAATAAAAAGTTCATTAGCATATAATATTTATGCTTTTTAATCCCCACTAATCTTTTTCTATACGCATATGAATTTCAGAAGAATCTATCTTAGTCCTTAACTCCAGCTGAAGGTCATGATTACAGGAGCGTACTAAGTAGTGTATTAAATGTTCCTGAGTATTCTGGTTGTGTAAAGGGTAAGGGATTTGGGGTCAGTCCAACAACTTTGTATAAGCATCCAAAAAGTAAAATTCCTAGCAATAAACAAGTGATGGAATCATTGGAAGAATTAAAAGCTCAAATTCGTGAATTGCAAAAGGATAAAGAAATATATATGTCCGAAAGGCGCGGTTCAGAATTTAAAGATACTAGTGACAAAGAAAGTATCAATTCTAATTTTTAACAGAAACTTCTTGAGGTAATTATATATATTACCTTGAAATTAATTTATCACAATTTTTTAATTGTTATATTTAAACTTAATCATATTTATTATTGGTTTAGGGTATTTCACCTTGTCAGCTCTATTTATCGTCACTGACTTATCACATGGTTGGCAAGTGAAAAGTGCATAACACTTTGAGAGACTTACTTCACCATAAACCGCTCCCTGCTGGATTTTTGAAAGTATCGATTGATATTGATTTAGACGGGGATGCATTATTACCTATACCAGACGATGTTTCAGATGCAACATTGGTGGGAGACGCAATAGGATTGTATGTTGCATGGCCTTCAAACCTCATTTTCATAGATGATGAGGTATATTGAACACCATTATGAATCTTATAATATTCAAATATTTTACGAGCCATGCATGTAAGTTATTCTTACATTTACGTACCTTTTATTTACATGGTAATCTTAGACTCCTACAAAATCCAAATCAAAAGATAAGGAAACTGTGCGGCAAATCGGGTCAGCTGCATCAAAAAAACAAGTACATTGATATATATGCATATAAAGTGTCAATTATATTATATCCTTTGAATTAAAAAGCTTCATAATCTTATACATTAATTTAGATTCATGCTTAAGAGTTGCAACAAGTCAGCAAGAATATCATGCCTGAATTTAACAATGTGTCAAAAAAAGGATCTTGCGAAGACCGAGCCTAAAAAAGCATTTGTTCCTCGATTTAGGTAGTGCCTTGAAATATATGTAGGAACAACATATGTGATGGAAGGTGGTATTCGTGAAATACCTATGGAGGAAGGTATTTTCGGTTTTGCTTATACCGAAACAATTGCAAAAGAGGATTTGGATCAGATTTTTCAACATTCTAAATTAAGCATCGGTGTTATGAATTCATACATCAGGTACTCCGATCAGTTTTATTTAAATAATTGAACAATTTATTTACTCATTTCAATGAATATTCTAATATTGATTATGTTTTTATTTAAGGTTGTTGTATGAAAAATTGATGCTCCCGCGTCAATTGACAGAAAGATTCTCATTCTTATCTTCCAGCTGCATCAACGCACGGTTAACCAAACAAAGTCCAAATGCAGTCCAAAATCACTTAGTCGATGCATTTATGGCCAACAGAGATACATAAAAGTTGTATTTTTTGCCATATAATACTGGTCATTTGTTAGCATTCATTCTAATTTCATTTATTATAATTATTCATTTTTTTCCGTTGTATAGAAAATTTCCATCTAAACTTTTGTATTATTTTGCAGTGGACACTGTTTGTTGGTTGCGATTAATTCGATAAGAGAAATAGTATATTATTTGGACTCGTTAGATGGTGATCAAACAACATACTCAGATATGAAGAAGATGGTTGATACACAAGTGATGAGATTGTTCTGAATATTCGTGTGTATATTTATTTATTATGTGAGATTGTTCTAAATATTCATTTATATCGTGTTAGATTTATACAAATATTTCGATCACAGAGACAAGTTCGAGTACCAAAGAGTAAAGCAAACAACATTGCATGAATCAGAGTGCAGGTATATTTTCATTTTGATTATAATAGTGATGCTACTTGATAAAACAAGTTAAACTATATATCCTGATATATATATTCGTTTCTTTTTCTATATGTAGTGTCCTCGTTAGCGTAATGGTATAAATTGCGGTTATTTTGTATTGAGGTTTATGAAGAAAACTCTTCATTTGGGTCAAATAGAGATTTCAAACACGATATGGATTTATACGTTAGGATTTATTTTAATATTTAGCAGATATTTCATCTAATATTAATTAATTTTAACTAAATCATGCATATTATGTTATATTATGTAGTACTTTGATTAATTCAAGTGTGCTACTTACTTGAAAGATAAACTGAAAGAATTTAAGGAGGATTGATGTCAATACATTCTTGAGATGAGAATTATATAAGGTATATTGTATTTCTTTATTTTGTGTGAAGTTTATGGTCTTTAGAGATTTTTGTTATTGTGATGTTTTGTACTACTGGATAGGAGTAGTTATAGAAGTTGTTGTATAGTTTTGCAAGTTGTTGTATATATACTTCTAGAAGTTGTTGTGAGGATTGATGGAACTTGTAATTATGTATAATGAATATTTAGAAGTTAAAGGTTTTGGAAATGAATATGTTTTATTAGAATTATGGAGGTCTGTGTTGAGGTTTGTGTTGAATTATAATGGTTATGAGGTTTCTGTTAAATTAAGTAGGTTTATGTGTTGAATTATAATGGTTATGAGGTTTGTATTGAATTAAGCAGGTTTATATGTTGAATTATAATGGTTATGAGGTTTGTGTTGAATTAAGCAGGTTTATGTGTTGGATTATAATGGTATATATATAAGGCTTATGTGTTGAAATAAAGTTGTGTTGAATTATAATGGTTAATTATAAGCAGGTTTATGTGTTGAATTATAATGGTATATAGCCTATGTGTTGAAATAAAGGTTTGTATTGAATTATAATGGTTATAAGCAGGTTTATGTGTTGAATTATAAAGGTATACAAGGCCTCTATGGTTTGTGGTTCCATTTTATAAGTAAAAAATAAGACTTATGCCAACGCTTTTAACAAAAAACGCTTCTTAAAAAAATGCACAATAGACAACGCTTATAACAAAAAACGCTTCCTAAAAAAATGCTTTTTAAAAAAGTGCTTTTGAAAACATCCAATAACGTGAATAAAAGAAAGCGCTTTCTAAGAAAAGCGCTGCCAAAAGTGGACCTAAGGCAGCGCTTTTACAGAAACCGCTGCCTAAAACCTCAACAAAATATACATTAGAAAACGCTTTCGAAAGTGCTGCCAAAAAGGGGTGAAAAGAGAGCGCTTTTCATGAAAAAACGCTGCTAAAAATCTGAAGAAACAATACATTAGAAAGCGCTTTCAAAAGTGCTGCCTAAATGGGGGGAAAAGAGAGCGCTTTTCATGAAAAAGCGCTGCCTAAAGGTGACATTAGAGAGCTTTTATAAAGAAGCGCTGCCTAAAAGGGACCTTTAGCAGGGCTTTTGCCTTAAAATAAGCGCTGCCTTTACCTACAGCAACTCCACTTTAGGCAACGCTTTTAAGCGCGGCTAAAGACCAAAAAAAGCGCTGTTGGAGGTTTTTTATGGCATAGTGCTTGATTAGGGTCCTGGTTTATGATGGAACCACGAGTGATAGCAAATTTAAAATCAAAGGATTTGTTGACTCTAACTATGCATGATGTATGGATAATAGAAAATCTCTTTCTAGATATATTTTCACTATATTTTATACAACAATCAGTTGGAAAACTTCACTTTAGAAGGTTGTAGCCTTCGAACATTGAAGTTGAATACATTACCCTTACTAAATATGTGAAATAAGCATTGTGGCTTGAAGGGTTTGTTAAGGAACTGAAACTTCAAGATCAAGTTATCATTGTTAAATGTGATAGTCAAAGTGTCATACATCTTTTGAAGAATTCAACTTATTATGATAGAACCAAGCACATTAATGTTAAATTGTATTTATTCAAGGATAAAATCGAGAAAGAATAAGTTAAAATGATAAAGGTTTCAACTGAAGACAATGTTTCTAATATCATCACCAAGTCAGTACTTAGTAGCAAGTTCTTTCACTATATGCAACTGATAAAGTTGCATGATAATTGCTAGCTTGTTCCCCTAATGTTTTTGAGTTTGTTCTTGATGCACTACTACAAATAATGCTTATAACGTCGCACGCGAAATATATGTAACCTCGGCTACCAAGTCGACGTAACAAATGACGACATGAAAAGTTGCTACTTAACACCTTGGTAAATTAAAATCTAAGGGATAAAGTTATATGATCATGGGTTTTATCCCTAGTATCTGCATTTTTATTATTTACACAAACAACGCCTCAAACCTCTCAGTTTATTTAAAAACTAAGGGGTTAGATAGTTTGTTTTTTTTAAATAAATTCATTACATTGTTTACACAGAATATTAATAAATTAATTTTTTTTTACAAACTACATTGTTTACACAGAATATCAAAGTAAAAATGTTGTTTTTCACCGTCATTATTGTCGGTGAAGAACAAATGGTGGATATCTTAGAGAAGATAAAATGTTGGGGATCCTCGTTTCATAGATCAAATGCAATATATTCTCTATGACTTGAATTCATTTCTTTCTGATATAAAACAACAACAAAAATATTATCTAAATAAAATAAATATTCAGATTTATGATTATTTAATAAAACAAACCTTAAACCCAAGTAATTTTCTGCTCTTGCAGTCCATCTTAGAGAACTTTTTCAAATGTCTTTATGTTTCAAGTGCTTCATGTTTCATTTAGGTTAGATTTTTAATATTCAACATATTTTTATAGCGAATGTCCCATAGGTTTCACGTGAATCACTAATGGCAGATTCTTGAGTATTGATGAACATTAAATGGACGACAAAGATTTGCTTAAGGACGAATAACAAAAAAATGTTTAACTATCCCCTCGGCCAAGAAGAAAACCGAGGTGAATAATCTATTTTTTAAAATTACATTATCATATAGAATATTACAAATACATTGTAAAATCTTTTTTCCAAACAATTTTTATTTTTTTCACTTGCAATCCATCTCATAGATCTGTAGTAGCAACTCATGATAGAAATGGACGGTGGTGAATATTTTCTCTCTTTGAGGCGGCTACATATGATTTAGTATTAGGGTAAAATTTGTTTAACGAGAGCTTTAAAAGTAAAATATGCTTACTAACCACCTCGGTTTTACTATAAAACTAAGATTTTATATTAACTATTATCTCGGTGTTAAAGAAAACTGATGTGGCTATTTCTTTTATTATTTTTTTTAAATTACATTGTTTACACAAAATATTAAAAAAATATTGTCTACAACAAATCTTTGGTGATATCGAAATTTTGTCGTATACCCATTAAAATAATTGTTTTTGAAACAAGAATAATTTTCTGCACTTGCAATCTATCAACTGAGCACTTTTCAAAGGTTGAGCTCCCTTCATTGTTGGTTAAACTCCATTCTATAGATAACTTGAAGCAAGAACGATTTTCTGCACTTGCAATCTATCAACTGAGTATCTTTCTTTAACTGAGGGTTATTCTAAATAAATACAACAACGACAATATGAACACCATTATGTGAGATAGATTGCAAGGGTAAAAAAATGTTTTGTTCAAGATAGAAGAACATTGAAGATTTTTCTGTCTTGCAATCTATCCTAAAGAATGATGTTTGAGGCAGCTTTATATTAGTAAGGATTAGTGCAAAATATGTTTAACGAGTGCTTTTATAGTAAATTCTTATTATTTTATGCCTCGGTTAAATAGAAAATTGAAGGGTTAGAATATTTTGTTTACATTTATAAACAAATAAAATCATAAACTGTGATAGCTAGGAATCAAAGCTTGTACTGAGTTGTTTTTTTACCTTTATTATTTTAAAAACCGAGGGAATTTATGTTTTTTTTTTAATATTAAAAAATAGCGTGTCTTGACTTTATACCTCAGTTTTCTATTGTTCAAAGTGAAAGTTTCATCATGAAAAGCGTTATTTGTGTAGTGATGGTGATTTGTAGTATTAGATCTAACTTCAGTCTTGACAAGGGGAATTCGACCGGGTCGAATGTGCATGTTGTAGTTTGTTCAAGCATGAACTAGTCGAATATGCATTTTCTTGATTTTTCAAGAACTCCCTTTTTCTCATAGATTTACTGCATTTGGCATCATTTATCACAATAGAAGCAAATGAGAACTCGTGAAATCCCTTTCTTGAAGCGACAATTTTTCTGTTGGGAAAGAAAACAAATATAGAAGATAGTAATAAAATGCGGAAGCTGCTGGATCAACTTTTCCCCTGCGTGCAGTTAAAAATAAGCTCCAAACAAAATTGCTCAGACAACAACAATAAGCATAAAATAAGGAGACACCAGAATTATTAACGTGGGAAAAAACCCTTAAAGGGAAAACAACCCACGGGACCAAGCCAGTAAATCTTCCACTAATAAATTAATGGGTACACCACAAGTCCTCCTGGAACCACCAGGGATCAACAAAGCAAATATAATCTTCACCGTACAAGGTGGATATCAAATCAACTAACCCCTCAACGGGTTCTACGACACAACAATAAAGAGGCACTCTTTGATATTCTTCTCTCTGTCTGTAGAGTCGCTCACGTTTTTACTCTCTTCCCCCTTGCTCCTGTTATATCTAACACACAAGGGTTAAAACCCTTTATCCATTTCATGGGCTTTGGCCCACAAAGCTAATTCCCTTTTTTTTCTCTTTTAATAATAATAATAATAAGATTAAGTGGGCTCACTTATTTTGGTGACCCACACAACAATTCTCCCCCTCACCAAATTGAAGGGAGACCATAGAAGATCAAACCTGCTTTCTTTCTGCAAGTAGAGAACTTCTCCATTGGTAAGGCATTTGTCATCATATCTGAACCATTCTCGTCAGTATGGATTTTCTCTAATGAAAATTTCTTCATCTCCAGCGCATCGCGTATCCAATGATACCGAACATCAATATGTTTCGACTTTGAGTGATAAGTCGAGTTCTTGCTGAGATGGATTGCACTCTGACTGTCACAATATAAAATATATTTCTCCTGTGAGAGACCCAAATCTTATAGGAATTTCTGCATCCAAAAGAGTTCCTTTGCAGCTTCTGTGGCGGCAATATACTCTGCCTCTGTAGTAGACAAAGCAACACATTTTTGCAATCTAGACTGCTATGACACTGCTCCCCCTGCAAAAGTCATCATATAACCAGAAGTAGACTTCCTAGAATCCACATCACCAGCCATGTCTGCATCTGCAAAACCATCTAACATAGGCTTACCACCTCTAAAGCACAAACAGACTCCAGAAGTACCTTTGAGATACCTGAGTATCCATTTCACAACTTGCCAATGTTCTTTACCAGGATTAGAGAGGAAAAGACTGACCACGCCAACTGCATGAGCAATATCTGGACGTGTACAAACCATCGCATACATCAAGCTACCAACTGCAAATGCATATGGAATATTCTCCATTTCTTCTTTGTCTTTCTCACTTGTAGAACATTGCATAAAGCTCAATTTGAAGTGACCTGCAAGTGGAGTGCCAACTGATTTTGAATTTAACATATTAAACCTCTCCAATACCTTCTCAATGTATTTTTGCTGTGATAACCACAATTTGCAATTCTTCCTGTCACGTGTAATTCTCATGCCAAGGATTTGCTTTGCAGGGCCTAAATCCTTCATTGCAAAGGACTTGCTCAAATCTCTTTTCAAATGCTCAATCTCTTTCATGTCATGACTGTTGCACCCTAAAATTTGCTCAACCTTATTCACTTGGTTTATGTTTCAATATCATTAGCATTTGCATAAAGAGTCATGTACATAGCCTAACCATCTGCATAGCATAAGCATAGCAAGTCATCCAGCAGGGGGCCAATCATTGTTATCATCTCTAGAGGCCTATCAAGAGGTTATTATCCTAAGTCAATCTCATTCAAGTCATCAGAAAAGAATTTGAAAGCAGGGAGTTCAGTGGATCAAGCATTGAGTATATCTCCTAACTGAGGGTGTCTGAGGGTCAACAAGGGAATTATGAGTTGTGAATTGAGAGCATGGGGAGTATCTAGACATCTTGGAGGACTTAGAAAGTCATTTGGAGAAGAAAACAAGTTGTTGATGTGATCACAAGAATTGCAGTTGAAGACAGTCAACTAGGGTTTCATCTGGGTCAACCCTGGGTCAACCCTAGGTCAAAGGATTGTTGGAGAGGCATTAAGGGCTATTGAAGAGTTTTGGAGTTCATCATTTGACATGGAGAATAAGGATATGTTGTTATGCTAATAAGAAATCAAGAGAAATCAAGAAGAAGAGGAGGGTCTAAATTAGGGTTTCTATGTAAAATCCCCTAGTTTAGGTCAAATTTCCAAGCAAGATAAGTCAAAATGCAAGCTTCAAATGGATTCTTGTCCAACATGGAACTTGTAGAGGATCTCAAGACCTTTAATTTGAGTGGTGGAAGACATCAAGGAGATTTATAGAACTCAAGTTATGGTCCTTGCAAGTTACAGGTCATCTGAGGTATCTGAAATTTTGTCTGTGAAAGTGACTTGACTTCCAAGTAATTTTTACCCCTTAAGAAGATTTCAAATGAATTTCTGGTCAACATAAGAGTTGTTCCTTATTGTCTTAGATTTCTAGAAAGGTATGGTATGCCTTCATATGATTTGGGGAACTCTACTTATGGTCTTGGCAAGCAAAGGGTATTTTGGTCATTTGTGAATTACAGGTCATTTTAACCTATGCCCAAAACTCATACAAGGAGGCCTCAAATGGAAAAACTTACAACATCAAACTTGCTCCAAATGACATTTTGAGTCTAGAAAAGTGACCATGAGAGATTGGAAATGTTCATAGCATAAGGTTTCAAAATTGTTGAATTTAATGAAGAAAAATGGACTTAAAAATGAGATTTTTCATATTTTGGCCAAATGAAGCAAAATTATAGGTCATTTTGAATGGAAATACCATTTTAAAGACATTGGCTAAAGTGGAATTTTGAGTTTAGTTCATAATTTGAGAGTTATCCATGGTTGCTTACAATGAAAGAAACATAAACCAATTTCAAGGGAATTTGTGCAAGGGAAACTTCTCCAAGTTTCTAGGAGGTTCTAACCTCATCTATATATTCATACAAGTTGGTTCATGCCATGGTTGGTGCTTCCATTTGTTCAAAATCCCAAATTTTCCACACTTTCTTCATTTTGTATAAGTTTTCCAAAATCTCTATAATCTCCATCAATCTTCACATTTGTTGATTGAATCTTCATCATCATCATTCAAACACTATGATTCACATCAAGAATTGGCTGAATTGATCAAGAATTGTACCATTCATCATCTTTTGCCAATTTGCATTTTCTATCCAAACTCCATTAAAGCTTCATCTACCATTCCAATTTCTGTTATCTTCATCATCCACCATCATCCTAGAGTATTTGGCAAAGGAAAGTGGAAGGAATTCGTGGCTGGAAAAGGAGATCCAAGTTCAAACTCCAATTTGCATGAAGAGTGGAATAGAGTGATTCACAAGGATTGATCAAGAACCATTGCAAACAGAAGCACACACACTCATTGAAGATCACTTTCAGCAAGTATCAAGGCTTGAGTTGGAGTCTAACCACCATTGCCATCATCACTTGCAAGGTATGCAAAACTCTTCGAATCTCATCATTTAGGCTGTTGTAGATCATGTGGCTAGGATAGGAGTGCTTAGAAACCATAGGAGATTAATTCTTGAAACTTAGGGAGAGTTATATGGAGTTTGATGGCAGAGTGGTGGAACTTGGATGAGCAAGAAAACCTAGTTTAGGGGATGATTATCATGAAGGATGAGCTCAGATTAATCAGTACAATGTGGTGAGCGCATTAGGATGAAAATTGGCAAGGTTTGGTTGAGTTGATCACATGTGCAAAGATTGAATCCCAACTGTTATACCTATTGAATTGATGTATAGGCTGAGTTTTAGAAGGAGGCAACACCATGGCTGTGTAGAGGGAGAGTTTTAGAGTATTTTTGGTTTTTGAATCTCATGATTTCATGGAGGTATGAGAGAGAACAGAGGGATGGAAGAATCGTGCATGAGAAGGGTTTTCTGAAACCCTAAGTGGCTGGAGGTTGAAGAAGGGTCAGGAGCCACACGATCTCATTTTGACTTTTGATTGAAGAACTCATCTAACGAATCATATTCAATTGGAAAACGGAGGGAAAATTTTAAACATTGAAACGCGCCGTTTCATTTAATGGAGGGACTTGGGCTCAGACAGCTATCCGCACCCCCCAATTTGATGGGCCCAACGCGTTGAACTTGATTTTCTTGCTTTTCTCACCCCCTCCCTTTATTTCTTTCTATTTTCTTTTCTTAATTTCTTTTTATTTTTCATTCATTTTTGAAAATTCATAATAAATCAGAAATTGCATATTTTCAATTCATTCTTTTTTTAATATTTTCTTTAAAAAGTCAAGAAAATTATAAAAAAATAAAAATTGCATTTTATTTTTTTTATTTGATATTTTTCCCATATTTTCCAAATAAATAGCATTTTAAATAGTTTCATTTCATACATAAATTTGTTAATTTTTGTTCTATTAATTGCTTTAATATTTTTCACCCATTCTTTTTAGGTTGTTTAGTTTAGGCATTAAACTTGTAGATACAATTTAGTTCCCATTTTTAGAAATTAATTTTAGGTGCTTAGTGTAGGTGTGAATAACATGAACAAACTAGGGTTTTAGGTGATGACTTAGGAGAATTAATTCACTTCCCTTAGGACTTAGAGATTGAATAGGTTAGCTATGGGACTATAGGGGCTATGGGTAGTTATTAGATTCCCTTAGAAAAAAGTCAGGATTCCCCTACTGCTATTAATGTACTGTATATCTGATTGACTGGTGTGGTGTGCCCTCTGGGGATTATTGCTTGTATGTTTGGGTATTGGGATTGTCTGGGGACTTGGGAGAGCTGAAGACTTGAGGAGATGAAGGCCATTGGAGATCCAGACTGAAGTCCAACTCCCAGAGTTGAAGAGAAGTTTCTTGCTGGCAGCTGTTGTGGAGATTAGGGTTTAGGAGCTAGGCAGAGCTCTAGGTTAGACAGCTTGTTTCTCAAATATGGATTGCTTTGTCTGCATCCATTCTTCTCTGTGATACAGAGTCTCTCTAAGACACTCACCCCCTTCCTTTGGAAGGCTTGGTGATAGTGTCTAAGAGATAGAACTCTTGAGAGAAAAGGTCATATGTGTTAGAAGCAGTCTGTTCACCACCTTTGGTAGTCAACTGATTGCTTAACACCCAATTCACTCTTGTGACTGATCCCTCGTCCCGGAGGTTTGAACTTGAAGAAAAGCCATTGCAGATAAAAGACTGATGATCAAAGCCCTTGCCTGAAGGCCATGAAGATGGAGATTGATGTTTGTTGAAGCCTGTAGCTGATTGGAGATTACTTGGAGCCAGCTGTTGATTCAGAGTTGCTGTTGATGTTTATGTTTGCTGTATTTCATTTCTTGATGTATTGATTGGTTTTCCTGACTGTATTGTTTGCTGTTTACCCTGCTGGGTTGAAAGTGAAGTCTGTTCACTTTTGCCTATTGTTTTCCAGGTTCGAGGTTGAGTGGGACTCCCTTGCCTCGCTTGTGCTGTTGCATCCATGCATTTTACCGCTTTATTATATTTGTCATTGTTTCTGTTTTTGCCTATCCCGTAGGATCTCTGTTTCTCTCTGTGCAAGAGAGGAGCATGATAGACACTAGGTCTTAATCCATGCATGATAACATTAGGTTAGTTTGATTCCCTTCGCAACCGTAGGTTAGAGTTCTATCTCTTCTTCCTCAAAACAAACAGAAAAACACATAAAGATTTCAAATACCATAAAAGACACTTCTTCCGTAAAAAGAATGTGAACTCATCAAGCCGTTATTTTTGTCCGCCGGGACTGTTAATCAGAAAAACCTTTTTCAGAAGGAATAAAATCAATCAAGACAGACCTGTGTCATACGTGGCCCGAACTACGTTTGCTCTGATCTTCCATATTGTGTGGAAGTACGTAGGCATAGGATGTGATATCCTAGCGAGCAACCTTCCCCTCCTTTCCCGTAGGTAGGCGAACTACGTTGACTCTGATTTCTCGTTCCAGGCGGGAATACGTAGGCATAAAGTGCGAGACTTTGCCGAGTCATTTTATTTTCATTCTCTTTTCTTTTTAACCCCTGACCTTTAGAGTAGATAGAATAACAATCCATACCCGAAAACAAGCGTGGATCCCGTCGAGTACGACGGACGTGAGGGGTGCTAATACCTTCCCCTTACGTAACCGACTCCCAAACCCAGGTTTTGGTTGCGATGACCATACCTTTCCCGTGTTGTGCGAGGTTTACTCTGAGCTTTCCTTTCCCTCCCGTGGGATAAATAACGCACGGTGGCGACTCTTCTGTTCAGCCGACGCCGATTTTCGCAGTAGCGACAGCTGGCGACTCTGCTGGGGATTCAACGTCCCCTGGCTGCTAAGGACTGCGATAGTTCTTATGCATTCGGGATCCAACGTCCCTTAAGAGAGTCAATCCTAACGCTTGTTTTCCCGTCGAGGATTTTGTATGGATTTATATTTCTGACCTTTATTTTTTCAGCAGTATATATATATTGATTATTATTACTGTATGTTGGGGTGTGACGAGTGTTCTGATATTGAGAGATAAGCCGGACCTGGGCTTGAGTGCACCTAGAATTAGAGTAGAAATTAGTGGGCGCCCGCTTGCTTTGCTTGCTTTGGTGTCCCATGAAATCTACACTCAGACGAGGTTCCTCTGGTTGGCCTCCTGCCCCTTCCTTTGGTTGGCGTAGGTTGCTGGTTAGTTGGATTGTCGACTCTGGGGACCGATAATTTGGAAGTTGGCTAAGTGAGGCCTCTTCAGGGATTGATGATGCCACTCCTTCTGGGAATCGTATCATCAACCCTGAAAGTCTGTGACGCCGACGACCGCATAGGATGCCGTACCTTGTGCCAGTTATAGGGCCACCCACCTGTGAGTGGATTCAGGGTTATGCAGGTAACTAGACATTCAGACCACCGGTTTATTTCTTGATCAGGATCCTGGATATTTATGGAGGGTTCTAAGGTCTGTCAGAGACCAGGTGGAGATGTGTTCTAAGGTCTGTCAGAGACCAGTTGGTGTGTTCCGAGGTCTGTCAGAGACTATTTGGAGATGTGTTCTGAGGTCTGTCAGAGACCAGTGGGAGATATGATCTGAGGGCTGCCAGAGACCATTCAGGTTATGATCACGGGGTCTATCAGAGACCAGTATTGGAGTTTTGTTTGAGGTCTATCCGAGACCAGGATTGGATGACTTCTGGAGGGTCGGGGACTTTCTTGATATGGTTCAGGCTATTCAGCTACAACCTTGGTCCCTGTTGCATGTTACTTGCATTGCATTACTGCATATCCATTACCATTTGCATTTCACTAACGTGTGTCTGTGCTGCAGGTGCATTTGCGTTTCCCTAGTGCTAGTGCCCGGACTTCTGAGTGTTTGATCATGACTAGCTTAAGGAGGACAGTTGCTTACAAATTGCCTACTCCTGATATTGTTCCTTTACTGGGGTTGATCTCTCTTGCTGATGAGGGTGTTCGTAGGAGCTTCCGGATGAGCTATGGTTGACTACTAAGATTGGTATGCAAACCTACAGAGGTAGAGTTAGATGGGCTGTATGCTTTGATGCAATTCTACGACCCTGCTTTGAGGTGCTTTACGTTCTCGGACTTTATTATGGGACCAACCCTGGAGGAATACGCTGAGTATGTTGAGCTGCCCGTGCAGAACCAGGTTCCGTTCATTCATTATGACGCCAAGCCCAAGCCGGAGGATTTGGCAAAAGCCTTGCATATTGATGCTTCTGAACTTGTGACTACTGTTTCCCGTGGAGTTCCAGGCTTCTCACTTTAGTTCTTAGTTGGTAAAGCCCAGGAGTACGCCAAGAGCGGGTGCTGGATCGCTTTCAATGCTGTGTTGGCCTTGTGCATTTATGGCATAGTCTTGTTTCCCAATATACCAGATTTTGTGGACTTCGACGCCTTCTATTTGTTTGCCGCTGGTAATCCTGTACCTACCTTACTCGGAGATCTCTATCACTCACTGCATTACAAGAATGAGAAAGGGAGAGGAAAGAATGTTCATCTTTGTGTACCCTTGTTGAGTATGTGGTTTGAGAGTCACCTTCCTAAGAGAAGATCTATTGCAGAGACTACCGTTCCAGTTGGTTGGCCAGAGCGCCTGATGAGGCTATCGTCGGAAGATATGGAGTGGTTTGATCGAGACCTGTTGGGATCTGAGCTCATCTTCAGTTGTTCTGGGTACCCTAATGTGCCGCTGATAGGAAGAAAAGGGTGTATCAATTACAACCCTTCTCTATTCATTCGCCAGTTCGGATATGCACTGAAGAATCCACCTCAGGAGGAGGAAGTACAGGAATCTCTGTACTTCACAGGTGATTTGAGGGGAGAATTGCTAGCTGAGTTGCAACATGCCTGGACACGTATTAACCGCAAGGGGAAGCCACTGTTGGGTAAGAACGATTGCCAGGCCTATGCACCTTACAGGGTTTGGATCCAGGAAAGAGCAAGTCAGTTATTAATGCCATTTCCAGCTGCACCCGTCATTGTTCCTATTCCGGCAGAAGAGCCAACTACTGTTTCTAAGGAAGCCTACGAGCAAGTTGTGAGAGAAAAAGAAGCCTTGATGAAGGTCAACGAAGGGTTAGAGCAAGAGTTAGCTCAGGTACGCAGTGAGAAAAACAAGGTCGTATATGCTTTCCAACAACAGATCGAGCTGTTAAGCAGGTTAGGGGCTGAGTTGACTGAGGAGAAGAAAAAGCGCGAACGTCTGGGGCAAGAGTTCAGAAGCTCCCATGACATGCTGGAATCCAAAAAGAAGGCGCTCGATGCAGCACACCGAGAAATCTCCTCTTGCAATAAGACTTGGAATGCTACACTCACCAACAATAAGAAGAGGGAAGATAAGCTGAAGCAGCAAATCTCCGACCTCGAAGAGAAGTTGAAGTCTAGCATCAAGAAGTGTGAGGAAGAAGTGATGACCCGGTATAGTGTCCAGAATGCACTGAACAAGGCAATCAAATGCCGAGATGAAGCTGTGTCTCAAAAGCGAAAACTAGAAGATTGCTTCGGAGAAGCGGCATGGGAAGAAACTGCGGGAGACGTGCATCGTGTTCTTAAGAAAAGGAATCAGTTGGTAGAGGGACTGCTCACCCGACCAAGTCATCCCGAGACCAAGAAGTTAATCGAAGAGTACCGGGCTTTTGAGAGCATTTGATTATTTCATATATTCGCTTGTATGCTTTATTTGCATAGTGCTGACCATCACCAGGATTGTTGGATGAGGTCATGCCTTCGTGTTGTACTCAGTATTATTGTACTCTTGGCTTATTGGTTTTCTCAGCAATATATGAGGCTTTCTATGATTCAGCTCCGATATTCCTATTGTCAGCACTGTCACTGCACTGGCACCTTCACACTAGAACTGGGGGAATGAACTTCCCTAATGCACAGACACATTGCATTGCATTCATATTCATATTGCATTACAGGTAATCTTTGAATAGTGTCTTATTTCCTGCTCTGTACCAGGTACTTTTCAGGATTGCAGATCAGCACCCGCACCGCTATTCTACTCGCACCAACTGTCGAAGAATCATGGATCAAATGCAGAACGAGATGCAAGATGTGCGCGAGAAGCTCGCTCTCTTCATGCAGACCATGGAAGCTATTGCAAAAGGTCAGGAGAATTTGCAAGCCATGGTCCAACCTCTGTTGGCCCGGAATGCTGGTCACGGTAACGAGGAGCATCAGTCTGTGCGAGTCGATACAGTTCATGGGGACGGCACTCCCACGCCAGTGGCTCCACCTGTAGTCAATATACCTGCTGCTAATGTCAACAACGCTACCGCTGCTGTGAATGGTAACGTCGGAGTTGGGAATGAGACTGCTGTCCATAACGTGGGGCTTGGCGACGTCAACTTGGGTGATAATATGGGAGGCAACGGCTTTGTCAATGCTGGATTCGGGTTCAATGATCAGGGATTCGATAATGCTGGGAAATACGGTTTCAATGCTCAAGGCTTTGGGCAAGATGGTTATGGTGCGATCAATCAGGGTTACGGAGGTTTCGGGAATGGAAACGGCGCTGGGTTTATGGCCTTTGGGCCTGCTGGAGGTGTTCAAGGGTACGGCAACAGAGGCCGAGGTCCGGGGATGAATCAGATTAGGGTTGGACGTAATAATGGATATGATGGGTATGGAGCTGGAAATGGTATGTGGCAAGAAGATCAGCAGGAGGACGCTTTCTCCGGAGGAGGTTTCGAAGGGCCGATGGATGACTCCCAGAAGATCAGAATGCTGGAAGAGCAGATGAGGGGGGTCCTGAACCAAAGTGCTGTGGGTTTGGACATGGCAACAATGGGTTTGGTACCTGGCTTGAGGGTGCCAATCAAATTCAAAGCCCCTGCGTTTGATAAGTATAAAGGGGACACATGTCCGAAAGTGCACGTACGAGCCTATTACAGAAAGATGTCTGCATACTCAACTGATGAAAGAATGCTAATGCATTTCTTTCAAGATAGTCTGCCGGGTCCTTCCCTAGAGTGGTATATGGGGTTGGAGCCAACCAATATCAAGACATGGAAGCAATTGGCGGAGGCGTTCGTAGCTCACTACAAGTATAACAGCGATTTGGCGCCCAATCGGGTCCAATTGGTCGAGCTGTCTCAGAAGAAGGAGGAGAGCTTTAAAGAGTACGCGCAAAGGTGGCGCGATATGGCTGCCAGGGTCCGTCCTCCTGTAGAAGATAAGGAAATGAATGACATGTTCGTCGGCACATTCACAGGCTTGTTTCATGACATGCTGTTTCACACGTCTTTGGCCAGCTTTTCAGACCTAATTCTGATGGGAGAAAAGATTGAGCGTAACATTAAGCAAGGAAAATTCCAGGTTGAGGAATCGACTGCATCTGGCAGTAATAGGAAGGCTTTTGGTGGGCGCCGTCAGGGCGAGGCAAGCGCAGAGTTTGGAGGCCGAGGCCGAGGACGAGGCAGAGGTCGGAACCATTATCATCAGCCGCAGCAGGTGGCGAGTGTTACTATCCCGTACCAGCAACAACCACTTCAGCAACAACAACCGTCTCAGCAGCAGCCAATGCAGCAGCAGCAGCCTCAGCAGGGGGCACAGCAGGCTCAACGAAGATTCCAGGGTGGCAAACCGAGAAGAGTGTTTGAGAAGCCTCCCTCAACCTATGCAGATTTGTTGCAGACATTGTTGGGATTGAACCTGGTAGAGAAAAGAACTCTGGCACCGATAACGGGAGCTCCCCCGTTTGGTTACGATGCAAGCAGGCACTGTGAGTTTCATTCTGGGGCTCCGGGTCACGATATAGAGGGTTGCCATGCTTTTAAGCATGTTGTGCAGGATCTTTTGGACAATAAGACTATCAATTTCGGAACGGCAGGTCCGAATATAGTGCAAAAGCCCATGCCTAATCATGGGGCAAACGCCATTCTGACTGAGGAAGGGTTGAATCTGATTATGAATGTTGAAAATTTAAAGACGCCGCTGAGCGAGATAAAGAGCCGACTGTTACAAGGGGGTGTTTATCCAGGGTGTAACGAGTATTGTGTAGAATGTTGGACCCTAGCTGGGGGTGTGATGATTTGAAGAAAGGCATTCAGGTTTTAATTGATGAAGGTTTATTGCAGTTTGACCAAGCAGCAACTGAAGAGCCCGCAGGGGCAGTAGCATATGATCAGACTGATGTGGCCACTGTAACGATTCCTCGAAAGACAATCACTATTGCCGCACCAGCTCAGCGACCACCGATCACCATAACTAAGGCCGGGCCGATCCCGTACGAGAACACGAAAGCATTCCCATGGTCATACGGGTTGGAGGTGTATTGTGACGGGATAAAGATTGATGTTAATAAGCAGCCAGCCGAGACTGTGGATAATGTTGTTGGTTCGGGAGGTATGACGAGGAGTGGTAGGATCTTTATATCCCCTGAAGTGGAGGCCGAAAGACTAGCAAAAGGAAAAGGGAAGATGATTGAGAATGTCCCAGTGCAAGCAAGTGACAAAGAATCGGCATCGAAAGACGTAGAAGAGTTCATGCGCTTGATTCGAAAAAGTGATTATAAGATTGTGGAGCATCTGCAGCAGACGCCGTCCAAAATATCTATCCTGTCATTGCTGTTGTGTTCGGAAGCTCACAGAAATGCTTTGTTGAAGGTCTTGGATACTTCTTTCGTACCTCAAGACGTCTCCGTGAATCAGCTGGAAGGAGTGTTGGCACATGTGAATGCAGGCCACAACTTGGGCTTTACCGACTTTGATTTGACCCCGAAGGGGAGAGATCATAATATGGCGCTGCACGTATCTGTCGAGTGCAGAGGATCAGTAATGTCGCATGTATTGGTCGACACCGGATCGTCTTTGAATGTACTGCCCAAGAAGGCGATGATGAAGCTGGATGTTAGAGGAATCTTGTGTACGCCCAGTGACTTGGTAGTCAGAGCCTTCGACGGCACGCGGAGAACAGTCTTTGGATCGATCACATTGCCTCTACAGGTGGGGCCGGAGGTATTTGCAACTGAGTTTTATATCATGGATATACAGCCTGCGTACAGCTGCTTGCTTGGAAGACCCTGGATTCATGGGGCGGGGGCAGTCACGTCTACCCTACATCAGAAGTTGAAGTATATGGTCGGAGATAGCGTAGTCACTGTATGCGGAGAAGAGGACATCCTGGTCAGCCATCTATCGTCATTTAAATACGTGGAGGTCGACGGAGAGATCCACGAAACACCCTGCCAGGCATTTGAAGGGTTGTGCATCAAGGACAAAGGTCCCGGGCCGAGCAAAGTGCCAGAGATAGCCGTCTCATCGTATAAAGAAGCTCAAGCTCTAGTAGAAGCAGGAGAAGCGCAGGGCTGGGGCAAAGTACTGGACATTCCTGTGAAGATGGACCGGTTCGGGCTGGGATACCAACCGTCGTCATCAACTCCGTCCGTGGGGGCACCCCATTTCAGAGGGCCAATCATCATCTCTGCCAGTGGAGTATGTCATGAAACCATCAACGCTGCTTCGGAGTCTGACGAAGGAGACAGCGACTGTGATATGGATGCCTGGATTCAGCCAAGCACGCCAGGACAGGGCTTGTGCAACTGGTCTATTCAGGAGCTTGTTCCTGTGACTCTTAAACAGTAATGCTTTGCTTTATTAATTGTTGAATAATCTGATGTCTTGCTTGGGGCATCAGGATTTGCTTAGGGCTGTGTTGTTATAAACATTGCGTGTTAATCATTAAATAAATGACGTTTTTCATGTGCAAATACTGTAATCCCTGTCTTTCTTGTTTTATATTTTTCAATAAAAGGGCAACGTGGTTATTCGCTTTCTACGCATTTTGAAGCACTTAACCATTCCTTTTGCAGGATAACATTTTCAGATGACATCCTTGAACCACCTATGACTCGTCCCGACTTTGAACACCCGGTATTTCAGGCCGAAGAAGAGGTTGTCGAAGATAGTGACGTTCCCGAAGAACTGTCTTGGTTGGTGAAGCAAGAGGAAAGAGCCATTCTGCCTCACGATGAGGTCATCGAAATTATCAACTTGGGGTCGGAAGGGGTTGAGAAGAATATTCGTATCGGAGCCGCACTGCAGGGTGATATCAAGCGAAGACTGGTTGAAATGCTTCGAGAGTATAGTGATGTACTCGCTTGGTCGTATGAAGATATGCCAGGGCTCGATACAGATATGGTTGTGCACCTCCTGCCACTGAAAGAAGATTGTCCGCCGGTCAAACAAAAGCTTCGCAGAACTCGACCAGATATGGCAGTGAAGATCAAAGAGGAAGTTCAAAAACAGTGGGACGCTGGTTTCCTTGCTGTGACAAAGTATCCCTCATGGGTTGCTAACATCGTACCAGTGCCAAAGAAAGATGGCAAGGTTCGAATGTGCGTGGATTATAGAGATTTGAATAAAGCAAGCCCAAAAGACGATTTTCCACTTCCTCACATTGACGTGTTAGTTGATAATACTACTCAATACTCCGTATTCTCCTTCATGGATGGCTTTTCAGGCTATAATCAGATTAAAATGGCGCCAGAGGATATGGAGAAAACCACTTTCATAACGCCTTGGGGAACATTTTGCTATAAAGTGATGCCCTTTGGTTTGAAAAATGCTGGGGCAACATATCAGCGTGCTATGACGACTCTTTTCCATGATATGATGCATAAAGAGATCGAAGTTTATGTTGACGATATGATTGCCAAATCCCAGACGGAGGAAGAGCATCTGGTGAATTTGCTGAAGTTATTTAAAAGGCTTAGGAAGTTCAGGCTGAGGCTGAACCCTAACAAATGCACCTTCGGGGTAAGATCGGGTAAACTGCTGGGGTTTATCGTAAGCGAAAGAGGAATAGAGGTCGATCCTGCTAAAATAAAAGCGATTCAAGAAATGCCGACGCCTAAAACAGAGAAAGAGGCGCGCGGGTTTTTAGGGAGGTTGAACTACATCGCCCGGTTCATATCTCACCTAACGGCCACGTGTGAACCGTTGTTCAAGCTGTTGAAGAAAGACCAAGCTGTAACGTGGAACGAAAATTGTCAAAAGGCGTTCGACAAAATAAAACAGTATTTGCAGGAGCCTCCTATTTTGATACCCCCAGTGGCAGGGAGACCCTTGATCATGTATTTGACGGTTCTTGAGGGAAGCATGGGTTGCGTTCTCGGTCAACACGACGAGACAGGAAGAAAAGAGCATGCGATCTACTACTTGAGTAAGAAATTTACAGACTGTGAATCTCGATACTCAATGCTTGAGAAAACTTGTTGCGCGCTAGCCTGGGCCGCCAAGCGTTTGAGGCAATACATGCTGAATCATACAACCATGCTCATCTCGAAGATGGATCTTATCAAATATGTATTTGAAAAGCAGGCGTTGTCAGGAAGAATTGCCCGTTGGCAGATGGTCTTGACTGAATATGACATTCAATACGTCTCGCAAAAGGCTATAAAGGGGAGTGTGCTGTCTGAGTATCTGGCGGAGCAGCCTATTGAAGAGTACCAATCGATGAGGTTTGATTTTCCTGACGAGGATATCATGTACCTAAAGATGAAGGATTGCAAAGAACCGTTTCCAGACGAAGGACCAGAGTTGGGTTCCAAATGGAAGATGATATTTGACGGAGCTGTGAATGCTTACGGCAGCGGAATAGGGGCAATCATCACCACGCCACACGGGTCGCACATCCCGTTTACTGCCCGATTGACCTTCGCCGTTACCAATAATGAAGCCGAATACGAAGCCTGTATAATGGGGCTTGAAGAAGCCATTGATTTGCGAATCAAAAATCTAGACGTATACGGAGACTCAGCTCTGGTGGTGAATCAGATCAAAGGGGAATGGGAGACGCGTCAGCCCAACTTGGTACATTACATGAATTATGCAAGGAGATTGTTGCCTTTCTTCGACAAGGTTGAGTTGCATCATGTGCCGCGGGCAGAGAATCAAATGGCTGACGCCCTCGCCACTTTGTCTTCCATGTACAAAGTCAACTTCTGGAACGAGGCTCCCCGAATCATTATCTCTCGGCCTGACAGGCCAGCTTACGTATTTACTATCGATGAAGCATCCGATGACAAACCGTGGTATTTTGATATCCTTAATTTCCTGAAGAATAAAGAGTATCCGGCTGGGGCATCCAGTCAAGATCAGAAGACTCTCAGGATATTAGCGGGTAATTTCTATTTGAATCCGGATGGCATCTTATACAGAAGAAACCACGACTTGGTGTTGTTGCGTTGTGTAGACGAAAAAGAGGCAAAGTTGCTCATGGAGGAAATACACGAGGGTACCTTTGGTACGCATGCTGGTGGACATGCTATGACAAGAAAGCTGCTGCGGGCAGGCTACTTTTGGCTGACCATGGAAACTGATTGTTTCAAGTTTGCGAGGAAATGCCACAAGTGCCAGATCTATGCTGATAAGATCCACGTGTCTCCGAGTCCTCTGAATGTAATGTCATCGCCATGGCCATTATCGATGTGGGGAATCGATATGATTGGAAAGATCGAGCCTACAGCTTCTAATGGGCACCGGTTCATTCTTGTAGCAATCGATTACTTCACCAAGTGGGTAGAAGCGGCGTCTTATGCAAATGTAACAAAGCAGGTGGTGGCCAGATTCATCAAGAGAGATATCATTTGCCGATATAGGATCCCCGAGCGGATAATCACGGATAATGGTTCGAACCTGAACAACAAAATGATGAAGGAGCTCTGTCAGAATTTCAAGATCGAACATCACAACTCCTCCCCTTACCGACCCAAGATGAATGGCGCTGTCGAAGCGGCCAATAAGAATATCAAGAAGATCGTTCAGAAAATGGTGGTGACCTATAAGGATTGGCATGAGATGTTACCCTTCGCATTGCACGGTTATCGTACGACGGTACGCACATCAACCGGGGCAACCCCGTTCTCGTTAGTATACGGAATGGAAGCAGTGCTACCATTGGAAGTTGAGATCCCTTCTCTGATGGTATTGCGAGACGTTCAGCTGGACGAGGCAGAATGGATAAAAGACAGGTTGAACCAATTGAGTTTGATGGACGAGAAGAGGCTAGCTTCTCTAGCATATGGTCGTTTGTACCAGAGCCGAATGAAGAAAGCGTATGATAAGAAAATACATTCGCGAAGCTTTCAGACGGGCGACCTTGTGCTGAAGAGGATTCTCCCGCCGCAAGCAGATCACAGGGGCAAGTGGACCCCCAACTACGAAGGGCCATACGTTGTCAGGAAAGTATTTTCAGGAGGAGCGTTGTTGTTGTCCACTATGGACGGAGAAGACTTCACGTCGCCTGTGAATTCAGACGCAGTTAAAAAATACTTTGCTTAAAATAGACCCGCTGGACAGTGTCGCTACTGCGAAAATCGGCGCCGGCTGAACAGAAGAGTCGCCACCGTGCGTTATTTATCCCACGGGAGGGAAAGGAAACGCTCAGAGTAAACCTCGCACATCACGGGGAAGGTATGGTCGTCGCAACCAAAACCTGGATTCGGGAGTCGGTTACGCAAGGGGAAGGTATTAGCACCCCTCACGTCCATCGTACTCGATGGGATCCACGCTTGTTTTCGGGTATGGATTGTTATTCTATCTAAACTATAGGTCAAGGGTTAAAAAGAAAATAAAATGAAAATAAAAATGACTCGGCAAAGTATCGCACTTTATGCCTACGTATTCCCGTCTGGCACGAGAAATCAGAGTCAACGTAGTTCGCCTACCTACGGGAAAGGAGGGGAAGGTTGCTCGCTAGGATATCGCATCCTATGCCTACGTACTTTCATACAGCATGAAAGATCAGAGCAAACGTAGTTCGGGCCACGCACGACACAAGTCTGTCCTTGATTGATTTTATTCCTTCTGAAAAAGGTTTTTCTGATTAACAGTCCCGGCGGACAAAAATGACGTTTTGATGAGTTCACATTCTTTTACGAAAGAAGTGTCTTTTATGGTGTTTGAAATCTTTATGTGTTTTTCTGTTTGTTTTGAGAAAGAAAGAGACGGAACTCTAACCTACGGTTGCGAAGGGACACAAACTATCCTAATGTTATCATGCATGGGTTAAGACCTAGTGTCTATCATGCTCCTCTCTTGCACAGAGAGAAACAGAGATCCTATGGGATAGGCAGAAACAGAAACAATATCAGATATATACAGTAAAGCAGTAAAATGCATGGATGCAGCAATACAAGCGAGGCAAGGGAGTCCCACTCAACCTCGAACCTAGAAAACAATAGGCGAAAGTGAACTGGATTCACTTTCAACCCAACAGGGTAAACAGCAAACAATACAGTTCAGAAAACCAATCAATACATCAGCAAATGAAATACAGCAAAAGAAACAGCATCAGCAGCTCTGAATCAGCAACTGGTTTCAAATAATCTCCAATCAGCTACAGGCTTCAACAAGCATCAATCTCCATCTTCATGGCCTTCAGGCAAGGGCTTTGATCATCAGTCTTCCATCTGCAATGGCTTTTCTTCAAGCTCAAACCTCCAGGATGAGGGATCAGTCACAAGAGTGAATTGAGTGTTAAGCAATCAGCTGACTACCAAGGGTGGTGAACAGACTGCTTCTAACACAAGAGGCATTTTCTCTCAAGAGTTCTATCTCATGGGCACTATCACCAAGCCTTCCAAAGGAAGGGGGTGAGTGTCTTAGAGAGACTCTGAATCACAGAGAAGAATGGATGCAGACAAGGCAATCCATGTTTGAGAAACAATCATTCTAATCTAGAGCTCTGCCTAGATCCTAAACTCTAGTCTCCTCAGCATCTGCCAGCAAGAAACTCCTCCTCAACTCTGACAGTTGATTTTCAATCTTTGAATCTCCAATAGCTTCATCTTCACAAATCTTCAGCTTCCCCAGGGCCCCAGACAAACCCAATACCCAAACAAACAATCAATAAACCCCAGAGGGCACACCACACCAGACAGCAGATATACAGACAGTAATAATAGCAGTAGGGGAATCCTAACTTTTCTCTAAGGGATCTAATAGCTACCCATAGCCCCTATAGTCCCATAACTAATCTATTCAAATCCTAAGTCCAAAGGGGAATGAAATCAAACTCCTAAGTTGTCACCTAAACCCTAGTTTTGCTCATGATATTCAAGCATCTATTAATCACCTAAAATTAACCTCTAAAAATGGGAACTAAAATATTTCTACAAGCTTAACATCTCATCTAAACAATATGCAAAGAGTGATCAAAAAATATCAAAGCATGTGAGAGAACAAAAATCATAAAAATAATGCATGAAATGAATCTATTTAATATGACATTTATTTAGAAAATATGAAAAAAAATATGAAATAAAACTAAAAAATGAAATTTTATTTTCCTATAATATTCTAGACATTTTAATGAAGATATGGTAAAAAGAATGGATTAAAAAGCATTTTTTATGAATTATTTATGAATTTTCAAAGATGGTGAAAAATTAAAATGGAATTAAAACAAATAAAATGAATTAAATGAGGGAGAGGGGGTATGAAGAGTAACTACGCCCAGTTCAAATCTGGATGGGCCTCATAAAGGGGGTGCGCGTAGCAGTTTTACCAAGGCCCAGCTTGAGTCAGCATTGAAGAAAAATGGAACAACGAGCTGGGGGGTGAAAATAGCATCAGAAACGCGTTAGAAATTGCATTGGGCCTAGTTGCTGGGGGTGGGGATAGCAAAAGAGACTCAGGCCCGCCCGTTTCATTTAATGAAACGGTGCGTTTAGAGCCAAAGTCATTCCCTCCAAATCTGAAATTAAACGTAGGCCATTGGATCGCTATAATAGTCAAAGGTCCAAACCATAATGAACGGCCCTGATTTCGTCTTCCCCAAACGACCTGCAATTAGGGTTTCACTTCACCATGAACATCCATGCACGACCAACTTTCCTCCTCTCTGTTCTCACTTTACACGCCACGAATCCACATGCCATAAACATGAAATCTGCTCCAAATCTCTCCCTCTACAATCCTAGGGCATCAATTCATCTTGAAACTCACCACAACAACAAACACGATTGGATCAACATTCGGCCTCCATTGAAATGCACTGATATGGACCATCACCAATCTTCCCCAGACTTAGCCTAAACTAAACTACACCTAATGGAGATTAACATATGCTATCAAGCCACAATTATAACACACTAATCTAAGAGATATGAACACTAACAGTTTATGGCACCTGTCACTAACCATCACCAAATCGTTCCAAATTCATCTAACTTAATCTCCTAACCACCTAGATCAATTCTACACTAACAAAATCATGCCTAACTAACTGGATCAAGCAGTTTGAATGAAAACTTACCTTGTGCAAAATCTTGCAAACAGCTATGGAGATTGATGATTTGAGGCTTTTGAGACTTGGATCTTGATCAATCCTTGATGAACTTGATTCTGTATGCAAGCTTTGGATGAGATTTGACCAGAATTATGCTATCCACTTGAATTGGCAACTTTGATATCCTTGCAAAAAGCACTCGAAAATGGATGATAACCACCTTGTTCTTGATTGAATTATACTATATGATGATGAATCAGTATGAGAAGGTTGATTATGATGAAGATTGATGAAGGTTTTGAGAGAATTGGAATGAAACTTCAATGTAAAAGAATGAGAAATCTTGTGAAATTCTTGGTGCAAATGAGGCCAACCCTTGATCAATGCACATTTCATGAATATATAGACCCCAATGGCACATTCTAGATCCATCTTGCACATTCCCTTGTTTTCAAACTTTGGCTCATTTTAGATTATGTTTCTTCAATTACAAGTAACCATGGATAACTTCATTTTTTCCTTCTAAACTCAAAAAAGTGTGTGAACCATTGTTCTTAGAATTGTTTTTCCATTCAAAATCATATATTGGAAGTCTTCATTTGGACTTGTAAATCTTCCAAACCATTTTTCACTTTGAAATTATTCACTTTATAAGCCTTTTTAGTTCATATTTTGACCAATCATGTAACATCATGCTATGAGCTTCTCCAATAACTTGTGACCTTCTTTCTAGACTTAAAATCCCATTTGGAGCAAGTTTGATGTTGTAAGTTTTTCCATTTGAGGCCTCCTTGTATGAGTTTTGGGTATAGGTTAAAATGACCTGTAATTCACAAATGCCCAAAATACCCTTTGCTTGTCAAGACCATAAGTTGAGTTCTCCACATCATATGAAGGCATACCATACCATTCTAGAAAGCTAAGACAATGAGGAACAATTCTTATGTTGACCAAGAATTCATTTGAAATCTCCTTGAAGGGCAAAACTAGCTTGGAAGTCAAGTCACTTTCACAGACAAAAATTCAGACACCCCAGATGACCTGTAACTTGCAAGGACCATAACTTGAGTTCTATAAATCTCCTTGAGGTCTTCCACCACTCAAATTAAAGGTCTTGAGATCCTCTACAAGTTTCATGTTGGCCAAGAAGCCATTTGAATCTAGCATTTTGACTTATCTTGCTTGGAAATTTAACCTAAACTAGGGGATTTTACAGAGAAACCCTAATTTAGTAACTCCTCTTCTCCTTGATTTCTCTTGAATTCTCCTTGGCATATCTCCATATCCTTCTTTATATGTCAAATGTGGATCCCCACATCTCTCCAATAGACTTGAATGCCCTCTTAAGTCAGTCAACTGACCTAGGGTTGACCTAGGGTTGACCCAGATGAAACCCTAGTTGACTGTCTTCCACCATAGCTCTTGTGCTTTCATCAATGACTTGTCTCCTTCTCCAAATGACCTTATAAGTCTCTCAAGATGTCTAGATGCTCTCCATGCTTTCATTTCACAGCTCATAACCCTCTTGTTGATCCTCAGATACCCTCAGCTAGGAGGTAGACTCAAGGTTTGCTCTGCTGAACTCTTTGCTTTCAAATTCTTTCCTGATGACTTGAGTAGGGTGGAATTAGGATAATAACCTCTTGCTAGGCCTCTAGAGATGAAAATAATGATTGGTCCCCTGTTGAATGACTTGCTATGCTTATGCTATGCAGATGGTTAGTCTATGTACATGACTCTATATGCAAATGCTAATGATAATGAAACATAAATCCAAGGAATAAGGTTGGGCAAATTTTAGGGTGCAACAGCTGCCCCTATTCAAGCGACTTGGACCCGATTGGATGAAGAGCCCGGAGCCTTCAGACATTCGCGGTACGAGACGGTTGAATACTAGTGAAACCAGAAATTTGCCAACCGCGGAAATACACTGCGCTCCTGCTTGAGGAATGACATTCGTCAGCTGAATCTGACTGTTAGAGCAACCCACTGATCTCGCACGACCGTGCTGGGGATTGTCTTCATCGTTCTGAAGAGGATTCTGTCATAACAGATTGCTTGCTTGTCCACGTTAGGACTCTGTCTGTTGTCAATACGAAGAACTCTCAACTAGAACCTGTCCACGTCAGGACTCCACTTGCTGTCAACCCAGAAAAAATCTCGGCAACTCCGCTGGGGATACTTCATCTGCATTTCCGTAAACTGAATCGCCCACGTTAGGAATAACACTCTTCCA
Organism: Lathyrus sativus; assembly: GCA_963859935.3. Taxonomy (NCBI): domain Eukaryota; kingdom Viridiplantae; phylum Streptophyta; class Magnoliopsida; order Fabales; family Fabaceae; genus Lathyrus; species Lathyrus sativus. The sequence continues at coordinate 686,954,813 of OZ012741.1, read as the reverse complement.
CGTTAGGAGTAACGCTTTTATCTTTCCACGTTAGGAAGCAATCTTCTTTCCGCGTTAGGAAACTATATCAATCTGTCCACGTAAGGACTCCAATGCCATTCGACATGTCCGCGTCAGGACTCCGATCTTTCCACGTAAGGAATACAACCATTTCTGAACTTGTCCACGTCAGGACTCAACTTTTCTTGCATCTGTCCCCGTAAGGACTAATTTCCTTCTTCCACGTTAGGAATATCTTCTTCGATCTGTCCGCGTCAGGACTAAACTCTCTTTCCACGTCAGGAATAATCCATTTCTTTCCACGTCAGGAATCAATCTTGATATGTCCGCGTCAAGACTTTGATCTTTCCACGTCAGGAATACCAACTTCTTTCTGATTTGTCCGCGTCAGGACTCATTTTTCCACGTAAGGAATGCCATCTTAATCTGTCCACGTAAGGACTCTCTTCTTTCCACGTTAGGAATACTGTCATTTCCACGTAAGGAAACTATCTTCTGACACGTCCGCGTATGGACTCCATCTTTTCCGCGTTAGGAATCTCCGTCTTTCCACGTTAGGAATCACTTCTGTTGATAGGTCCGCGTAAGGACTACATCTTTCCACGTTAGGAATAATAATCTCTTTGATCTGTCCGCGTTAGGACACTGATCTCGTCTTGATTTGTCCACGTTAGGACTCAGGCGTCTTCGACTCACTGAGGAAATAAGACTTGTCCACGTAAGGACTCACGCGTCTTTGACTCACTGGGGAAATATCCGCGTTAGGACTTACACTTTGCCAACAACACGAAGAAGGATAAATTTGTCCACGTCAGGATTCTTGTATCTTGTCATCACAAAGAACTACAAACTTGCCCACGTCAGGACGCACATTTCACCATTACTAATAAAGATATCTGCTGGAAACAAATGATCCACGTCAGGATACCAACACGAAGAGTAACCAATCTTTTGTCGACGTCATGACCTCCCTTTCTCCAAATTTCAAGAGACCGAATCTATCCACGTCAGGATTAATGCACCTTACCAATCCGGTAAAACAAACCTGTCCCCGTTAGGACGCCCACTTCTGAAGAAATCCCGTCATTCTAGGAGTAAATGGTCCACGTCAGGACTTAATTCTTCAATGATCCTCACCCACAAACTTCTTAGCACTGACGTGACAGCGACTTTGAGGCGGACTCTACTGGGGATGTCTGAAAACCAACTATCGGACACCTGCTTCGAAATTCTGATTCATGCGACTCGTTGATGACAACGAACTTTGCTTGGGAATAAGGAGATTCTTGTCCTGGCCACTCTGGCTGGGGAAAATAAGATGCATTTGCATAAATGACTTTGCTGGAGACAAAGAGAGTTTTATCATGACAACTCTGTGGGGGAATACCGCCGAAACTGACATTATTATTGAATATCTCCTGCCGAGATCTTGAATGTTTGGTAATTTATTTGAGCAAGAGCTCTCTCCACCTGAACTACTAGAGTACAGAAACTGCTTCAGCAAAATAAATGCTGGAAGGATAACGCCGACTCGCCGGGGATAGCCTGATGCTACAAAATTATTCCGGCAAAATAAATGCCGGTAGGATGAAGTCGACCCTGCTGGGAATTTGGGAACTCAAACCACCCGTCTTATTGAAGTAACCCCTGCTGGGGAATATAACTCTGCTGGGGAATAGCAGATGCGCCTGATATGATTGAGCCTCTGCTGGAGAGTGAACTAATATCACACGGTATCTCTGACAAAATAAATGACAGGACCCACCATCAACCCTGCTGGGGAGAGTCTTGATCTTCGGATTCAACTGGAAGGAAAGAACACTTGCTGAAAAGAGAACTCCGCTGGGGATGGCTGGATTCTCTTGGGGAAAATTAACTGACTCCGCCGGGGGAGAATGCATGACCCTGCGGGGGGAGATGAACCTGCCTGAATACAGCCTTACGATCCCGGAATCACCAAACTCTGCTGAGGACGAGTAACTTCTCTGGAGCACGTCCTTTGGATAAGCTACGGCTAGCTGGGGAATTCCATCCTTCTTCAGGAAGAACATGCATGACCTGCGTGAGGATCAAGCCTTTCGTTATCACAATCTTTTGATCCTCTTCTTCGTATAGTTATGAAACCTGCAACAACACAAACAAGACACGACAAGCCTATGCAATCCAAATCGATTCAGGTTAGTGACGTTACACTCAGTTAATTCAAAGCTCTAACAATTGTCGGCAAGGGCCAGTGATGTTATACTCATGCTAGTTTCATCAAACTTAGGCGTTTTATCATGCGCAAAACAGTAAAGAACAGGCATCAAGTACTGAATAACACATTTTCATTGATTGGGCCCCTGAATGGGCGGAGTTTTTGTACACGGGATGTAACTCCTGAAAAGAGGAAGCTACACACAGCAAATATACAAGTATGCAAGTATTCACAAGAAGCATAAATATTGACAAATTAAATTTTGTACACATGTCGGCAACTGGATGCAGATGAACACCACGAACTGATCCTCCCATGACTCGTCCGACTCTTATACTTTCCCGGTATCCCTACTTCTGAAGAGGTTGTATCCGATAACTGACTCCTCAAACATATTCTCCCGCACTGATGCCCATTGAATACCAAATTCGGACCGCAGTCATTTGCTTTTCTCATCCCTAACTTTTGCGTGAACCGCCCTTTACGGGTTTTCAGTTCACCGGGATACCCTTTTTTGCCGAAGCCGCCCAGTGTAGGTTTTCAACTTCGCGGGTGTACATTTTTTCAATTTTATCCCTAACTTTTGCCCGAACCTTTCATTCTGTTTTTGGTTCGCCAGGATGCCCCATTTTTGCCTGGACTCTCTTTTTTTCTGTCCAGCGGGTCTATTTTAAGCAAAGTATTTTTTAACTGCGTCCGAATTCACAGGTGACGCAAAGTCTTCCCCGTCCATGGTGGACAACAATAAAGCTCCTCCTGAAAAGACCTTACTGACAACGTATGGCCCTTCGTAGTTGGGGGTCCACTTGCCCCTGTGATCTGCTTGCGGCGGGAGAATCCTTTTCAGCACAAGGTCGCCCGTCTGAAAGCTTCGCGGAAGTATTTTCTTGTCGTACGCTTTCTTCATTCGTCTTTGGTACAAACGACCGTATGCCAGAGAAGCTAGCCTCTTCTCATCCATTAAGCTCAATTGATTCAATCTATTCGTTACCCATTCTGCCTCGTCCAGCTGAACGTCTCGCAATACCCTCAGAGAAGGGATCTCAACTTCCAATGGTAATACCGCTTCCATTCCGTATACCAACGAGAACGGAGTTGCCCCGGTTGATGTGCGTACCGTCGTACGATAACCGTGCAAAGCGAAAGGTAGCATTTCATGCCAATCTTTATACGTCACCACCATTTTCTGGACAATCTTCTTGATATTCTTATTGGCCGCTTCGACAGCGCCATTCATCTTGGGTCGGTAAGGGGAGGAGTTGTGATGTTCGATCTTGAAATTCTGACAGAGCTCCTTCATCATTTTGTTGTTCAGATTAGAACCATTATCCGTGATTATCCGCTCGGGAATCCCGTATCGGCAAATGATATCTCTCTTGATGAATCTAGCCACCACTTGCTTCGTTACGTTTGCGTAAGATGCTGCTTCCACCCACTTGGTGAAATAATCGATTGCTACGAGGATGAACCGATGCCCGTTAGAAGCCGTCGGCTCAATCTTTCCAATCATATCGATTCCCCACATTGAGAATGGCCATGGAGATGACATCACATTTAGAGGACTCGGAGGCACATGTATTTTGTCAGCATATATTTGGCACTTGTGGCACTTTCTTGCAAATTTGAAACAATCAGTTTCCATCGTCAGCCAAAAGTAACCTGCCCGCAGCAGTTTTCTCGTCATAGCATGCCCACCAGCATGCGTGCCAAATGCACCTTCGTGAATTTCCTCCATGAGAAGCTTTGCCTCTTTCTCGTCTACACAACGCAACAACACCAGGTCGTGGTTTCTTCTGTATAAGACGCCATCCGGGTTCAAGTAGAAATTACCCGCTAATCTCCTGAGAGTCTTCTGATCTTGACTGGATGCCCCAGCCGGATACTCTTTATTCTTCAGGAAATTAAGGATATCAAAATACCACGGTTTGCCATCAGACGCTTCATCAATAGCAAATACATAAGCTGGCCTGTCCAACCGAGAGATAGTGATTTGGGGAGCTTCGTTCCAGAAATTGACCTTGTACATGGAAGACAAAGTGGCAAGGGCGTCAGCCATTTGATTTTCTGCCCGCGGCACATGATGCAATTCAACTTTGTCGAAGAAAGGCAACAATCTCCTTGCATAGTTCATATACTGTATCAAATTGGGCTGACGTGTCTCCCATTCCCCTTTGATCTGATTCACTACCAGAGCCGAGTCTCCGTATACGTCTAAATGTTTGATTCGCAAATCAATGGCTTCTTCAAGCCCCATTATACAAGCTTCGTATTCGGCCTCATTGTTGGTAACGGCAAAGGTCAATCGGGCAGTAAACGGGATGTGCGACCCGTGCGGCGTAGTGATAATTGCCCCTATTCCGCTACCGTAAGCATTCACAGCTCCATCAAATATCATCTGCCATTTGGACCCCGGCTCTGGTCCTTCGTCTGGTAACGGCTCTTCACAATCCTTCATCTTGAGATACATGATATCCTCGTCAGGAAAGTCAAATCTCATCGATTGATACTCTTCAATAGGCTGCTCCGCCAGATATTCAGACAACACACTCCCCTTTATTGCCTTTTGCGAGACGTATTGAATATCGTATTCAGTCAAGATCATCTGCCAACGGGCAATTCTACCTGACAACGCCTGCTTTTCAAATATATATTTGATTGGATCCATCTTCGAGATGAGCATGGTTGTATGATTCAGCATGTACTGCCTCAGGCGCTTGGCGGCCCAGGCTAGCGCGCAACAAGTTTTCTCCAGCATTGAGTATCGAGATTCACAGTCTGTAAATTTCTTACTCAAATAGTAAATTGCATGCTCTTTTCTCCCCGTCTCGTCGTGTTGACCGAGAACACAACCCATGCTTCCCTCAAGAACCGTCAAATACATTATCAAGGGTCTCCCTGCCACTGGGGGTATCAAAATAGGAGGCTCCTGCAAATACTTCTTTATTTTGTCGAACGCCTTTTGACAATTATCGTTCCACGTTACAGCTTGATCTTTCTTTAACAGCTTGAATAATGGTTCACACGTGGCCGTTAGGTGAGATATGAACCGAGCAATGTAGTTCAACCTCCCTAAAAACCCGCGCACCTCTTTCTCTGTTTTAGGCGTCGGCATTTCTTGAATCGCTTTTATTTTAGCAGGATCGACCTCTATTCCTCTTTCGCTTACTATGAACCCCAGGAGCTTACCCGATCTCACCCCGAAGGTGCATTTGTTAGGGTTCAGCCTCAGCCTGAACTTCCTAAGCCTTTTAAACAACTTCAACAGATTCACCAGATGCTCTTCCTCCGTCTGGGATTTGGCAATCATATCGTCAACATAAACTTCAATCTCTTTATGCATCATGTCATGAAAGAGAGTTGTCATCGCACGCTGATATGTTGCCCCAGCATTTTTCAAACCAAAGGGCATCACTTTATAGCAAAATGTTCCCCAAGGCGTTATGAAAGTAGTCTTCTCCATATCCTCTGGCGCCATTTTAATTTGATTATAGCCTGAAAAGCCATCCATGAAGGAGAATACAGAGTATTGAGCGGTATTATCAACTAATACGTCAATATGAGGAAGTGGAAAATCGTCTTTTGGGCTTGCTTTATTCAAATCTCTATAATCCACGCACATTCGAACCTTGCCATCTTTCTTTGGCACTGGTACGATGTTAGCAACCCATGAGGGATACTTCGTCACAGCCAGGAACCCAGCGTCCCACTGTTTCTGAACCTCCTCTTTGATCTTCATTGCCATATCTGGTCGAGTTCTGCGAAGTTTTTGTTTGACAGGCGGGCAGTCTTCTTTCAGTGGCAGACGATGCACAACCATATCTGTATCGAGCCCTGGCATATCTTGATACGACCAAGCGAATACATCATTATACTCTCGGAGCATTTCAACCAGTTTTCGCTTGATATCACTCTGCAGTGCGGCTCCGATACGAATATTCTTCTCAACCCCTTCCGACCCCAAATTGATAATCTCGATAACCTCGTCGTGAGGCAGAATGGCTCTTTCCTCTTGCTTCACCAACCAAGACAGTTCTTCAGGAACGTCGCTATCTTCGACAACCTCTTCTTCGGTCTGGAATACCGGGTGCTCGAAGTCGGGACGAGTCATAGGTGGTTCAAGGATGTCATCTGAAAATGTTATCCTGCAAAAGAAAGGGTTAAGTGCTTCAAAATGCGTATAAAGCGGATAACCACGTTGCCATTTTATTGAAAAATACAAAACAGGAAAGACAAGGATTACAGTATTTGCACATGAAAAAAAACGCCATTTATTTAATGATTAACGAAGCAATGTTTATAACAACACAGCCCTAAGCAAATCCTGATGCCCCGGGCAAGACATCAGATTATTCAACAATTAATAAAGCAAAGCATTACTGTTTAAAAGTCACAGGAACAAGCTCCTGAATAGACCAGTTGCACAGTCCTTGTCCTGGCGTGCTTGGCTGAATCCAGGCATCCATATCACAGTCGCTGTCCCCTTCATCGGATTCTGAAGCAGCATTGACAGATTCATGACATACTCCACTGGCAGAGATGGTGATTGACTTTCTGAAATGAGGGGCCCCCACGGAAGGAGTTGATGACGACGGTCGGTACCCCAGTCCGAACCGGTCCATTTTCACCGGAATGTCCAATACTTTGCCCCAGCCCGTGGCTTCTCCTGCCTTTACTAGCGCTTGGGCTTCTTTATACGAAGAAACAGCTATCTCCGGCACTTTGCTTGGCCCTGGACCCTTGTCCTTTATGCGCAAACCTTCGAATGCCTGGCATGGCGTCTCATGGATCTCCCCGTCGACTTCCACATATTTGAACGAAGAAAGATGGCTGACCAGGATGTCTTCTTCTCCGCACACGGTGACTACACTGTCTCCGACCATATACTTTAACTTCTGATGCAGGGTTGACGTAACTGCCCCTGCCCCGTGAATCCAAGGTCTTCCCAGCAAGCAGCTGTACGCAGGCTGTATATCCATGATATAAAACTCCGTTGCAAACACTTCCGGCCCCACTTGCAGAGGCAATGTAATTGATCCGAAGACTGTTCTCCGCGTGCCGTCAAACGCTCTGACTACCAAATCACTTGGTGTGCACAAAATTCCTCGAACATCCAGCTTCATCATAGCCTTCTTAGGCAGCACATTCAAAGACGACCCGGTGTCAACCAATACGTGCGACATTGTCGACCCTCTGCACTCAACAGATACATGTAATGCCATATTATGATCCCTTCCTTTCGGAGTCAAGTCGAAATCAGTAAAGCCCAGACTGTGGCCTGCATTTACATGTGCCAATACTCCTTCTAGCTGGTTCACGGAGACATCCTGTGGTACAAAAGAAGTGTCCAGGACTTTCAGCAAAGCGTTTCGGTGAGCTTCCGAACACAACAGCAATGACAAGATAGATATTTTGGACGGTGTCTGCTGTAGATGCTCCACAATTTTATAGTCGCTTTTCCGAATTAAGCGCATGAATTCCTCCACATCTTTCGATGCTGCTTCTTTTTCATTTGCTTGTACCGGAACATTCTCAACCGCTTTCCCCTTTCCTTTCGCTAGTCTTTCGGCCTCTACTTCAGGAGATATAAAGATCCTGCCGCTTCTCGTCATGCCTCCCGGGCCCACAACATTATCCACAACCTCCGCTGACTGCTTGTTGACATCGATTTTAATCCCGTCACAATACACCTCTAGCCCATATGACCATGGGACCGCCTTCGTGTTCTCATACGGGATTGGCCCGGCTTTAGTTATAGTAATCGGTGGTCGCTGAGCTGGTGCTGAAATAGTGATCGTCTTCCTAGGAATTGTCACTGTGGCAACATCACTCCGATTATCCGCTACTGCCCCTGCCGGCTCATCAGGTGCTGTTCTATCAAACTGCAATACACCTTCATCAATTAAGGCCTGAATGCCGTTCTTTAGATCCTCACACCCCCCAGACAGGGCCCAACAGTCAAAACAGTACTCATTACAACCCGGGTAAACACCCCCCTGCAACAGTCGGCTTTTTATTTCGCTCAGCGGCGTCTTTAAGTCCTCAACATTCATAATCAGATTCAGACCTTCCTCAGACAGCACGGCATTCGCCCCATGATTAGGCATGGGTTTCTGGACTATATTCGCACCAGTCGTTCCGAAGTTGATAGACTTGTTGTCCAAGAGATCCTGCACAACGTGCTTAAAAGCATGACACCCTTCTATATCATGGCCCGGGGCCCCAGAATGAAACTCGCAGCGCCTATTTGCATCATAGCCGAACGGGGGAGTTCCCGTTATTGGTGCCAAGGTTCTTTTCTCCACCAGATTCAATCCCAACAAGGTCTGCAATAAATCAGCATAGTTAGAGGGAGGCTTCTCGAACACCCTTCTCGGCTTACCACCCTGGAATTTTCTCTGAGCCTGCTGTGCCCCCTGCTGAGGCTGCTGCTGCTGTGGCATTGGTTGCTGCTGAACCTGTTGTTGTTGCTGAATTGGTTGTTGTTGATACGGGATGGTGACACTCGACACTTGCTGCGGCTGACGATATTGATTTCTTCCCCTGCCTCGGCCTCGGCCTCGGCCTCCAAATACAGCACTAGCTTCGCCCTGACGGCGCCCACCATACACTTTCCTATTACTGCCAGATGCAGTTGATTCATCGACTTGGAACTTTCCTTGCTTAATGTTCCGCTCAATCTTTTCACCCATCAGAATCAGATCTGAAAAACTAGCCAGAGACGTATGAAACAGCATATCATGAAACAGCCCGGTGAATGTGCCGACAAACATGTCGTTCATTTCTTTATCTTCCACAGGGGGACGGACCCTGGCAGCCATATCGCGCCACCTTTGCGCGTATTCTTTAAAACTCTCCCCCTTCTTCTGCGAAAGCCCGGCCAACTGGACCCGATTGGGTGCCAGGTCACTGTTATATTTGTAATGGGCTACGAACGCCTCCGCTAATTGCTTCCAAGTCTTGATATCAGTGGGCTCCAACCCCATGTACCACTCTAAGGAAGGACCCGATAGGCTATCCTGAAAGAAATGCATGAGCATTCTTTCGTCAGTGGAGTATGCAGACATCTTTCTGTAATAAGCTCGTACATGAACCTTCGGACATGTATCTCCTTTGTACTTATCGAACGCAGGCGCTTTGAACTTGATTGGCACCCTCAGCCCAGGTACCAAGCCCATTGTTGCCATGTCCAGTCCTACAGCACTCTGATTTAGGACTCCCTTCATTTGCTCTTCCAGCATTCTAATCTTTTGAGAATCATCCATCGGCCCGTCAAAACCCCCTCCAGAGAAGGCGTCTTCCTGTTGATCCTCTTGCCACATACCGTTTCCAGCCCCGTATCCATCATACGCATTATTACGTCCAGCTCTGACCTGATTCATCCCCGGAACTCGGCCTCTGTTGCCATACCCTTGAACACCTCCAGCAGGACCACCAGCCATAAAACCAGCACCGTTTCCGTTTCCAAAACCTCCGTAGCCCTGATTGACCATACCATAACCATCTTGCCCAAAGCCTTGAGCATTAAAGCCATACTTGCCAGTATTGTCGAATCCCTGATCGTTGAATCCGAACCCAGCGTTGACAAAGCCATTGCCTCCGAGATTATCTCCCACATTGACATCACCCAGCCCAGCGTTATGGACAGCAGTTTCATTTCCAACTCCGACGTTACCATTCACAGCAGCGGTAGCGTTGTTGACGTTAGCAGCATTCACATTGACGACAGGCGGAGCCACTGGCGTTGGAGTGCCATCTCCATGAGCAGTATCAACCCGGACAGACTGATGATCTTCGTTACCATGACCAGCGTTGCGAGCCAATAGAGGCTGGACCATGGCCTGCAAGTTCTCTTGCCCTTTTGCTATAGCCTCCATGGTTTGCATGAAGAGGGCGAGCTTCTCGCGTACATCCTGCATCTCGTTCTGAATCTGGTCCATGACTTTCCGACAGTTGGATCGTGTAGAATAGCGGTGCGGATGTTGATCTGGAATCCTGTTAAGTACCTGAATCAAAGCAGGAGATAAGACACCATTCAAAGATTACCTGTTATGCAAGATGAATATGAATGCAATGCAATGTGTCTGTGCATTAGGGAAGTTCATTCCCCCAGTTCTAGTGCGAAGGTGCCGGTGCAGTGACAGTGTTGACAATAGGAATATCGGAGCTGGATCATAGAAAGCCTCATATATAACAGAGAGAATCAATAAGCCCAGGGTACAATATCACTGAGAGTACAAAGATGGCATGACCTCAACCAACAATCCTGGTGATGGTCAGCACTATGCAAATAAAGCATACAAATAATGGAATGATCAGATCCTCCCAAAGGTCTGGTACTCCTCTATCAACTTCTTGGTCTCCGGATGGCTTGGTCGATCGAGCAGCCCTTCAACAAGCTGGTTTCTCTTCTTAAGGACACGGCGTACGTCTTCAGCAGTCTCTTCCCATGTTGCTTCTCCGAAGCAATCTTCTAACTTTCGCTTCTGGGATACCGCTTCATCTCTGGATTTGATTGCCTTGTTCAGTGCATGCTGGACACTATACCGGTTCATCACTTCCTCCTCACACTTCTTGATGCTAGACTTCAACTTCTCCTCGAGGTCGGAAATTTGCTGCTTTAGCTTATCTTCCCTCTGCTTGTTGTTGGTGAGAGTAGCATTCCAAGTCTTATTGCAAGAAGATATCTCTCGGTGTGCTGCGTCGAGCGCTTTCTTTTTGGCTTCCAGCATGTCATGGGAACTTCTGAACTCTTGCCCCAGACGTTCGCGCTTTTTCTTTTCCTCGGTCAACTCAGATCCTAACCTGTTTACCAGCTCAATCTGTTGTTGGAAAGCATATACGGCCTTGTTTTTCTCACTGCGTGCCTGGGCTAGCTCTTGCTCTAACCCTTCGTTAATCTTCATCAGGGCTTCTTTCTCCTTCACAACCTGTTCATATGCTTCTCTAGAAACAGTAGTCGGCTCTTCTACCGGAATAGGATCAAGAGTTGGTGCATCTGGAAACGGCATCTTCAACTGACTAGCCCTCTCTTGAATCCAAGCTCTATAAGGTGCATAGGCCTGACAGTCATTCTTTCCTAACAACGGCTTCCCTTTGCGGTTAATACGCGTCCAAGCATGTCGCAACTTGGCTAATAATTCCCCCTTCACGTCACCGGTGAAATACAGAGATTCCTGTACTTCTTCCTCTTGAGGTGGATTCTTCAGCGCATATCCAAACTGGCGAATGAATAGAGAAGGGTTGTAATTGATACACCCTTTTCTTCCTATCAATGGCACATTAGGGTAACCAGAACAACTGAAGATGAGCTCCGATCCCAACAAATCTCTATCAAACCACTCCATATCTTCCGACGATAACCTCATCAAACGCTCCGGCCAACCAACTGGAACTGTAGTCTCTGCAGCAGATCCTCTCTTAGGAAGGTGACTCTCAAACCACATACTCAATAAGGGCACACACAGATGAACATTCTTCCCTCTTCCCTTCTCATTCTTGTAATGCAGCGAGTGGTAGAGATCTCCGAGTAAGGTAGGTACAGGATTACCAGCGGCGAACAAGTAGAAAGCATCGAAGTCCACAAAATCCGGTATATTGGGGAATAGTACTATGCCATGAATGCACAAGGCCAACACAGCGTTGAAAGCAACCCAGCACCCATTCTTGGCGTACTCTTGGGCTTTACCAACTAAGAACTGAAATGAGAAGCCTGGAACTCCACGGGAAACAGTAGTCACAAGTTCAGAAGCATCAACATGCAAGGCTCTTGCCAATTCCTCCGGCTTGGGTTTGGCATCATAATGAATGAATGGAACCTGGTTCTGCACAGGCAGCTCAACATACTCAGCGTATTCCTCCAGGGTTGGTCCCATAATAAAGTCAGAGAACGTAAAACACCTCAAAGCAGGGTCGTAGAATTGCATCAAAGCATACAGCCCATCTAACTCTACCTCTGTAGGTTTGCACACCAATCTCAATAATCTACCATAACTCATCCGGAAACTCCTACGAACACCCTCATCAGCAAGAGAGATCAACCCAAGTAGAGGAACAATATCAGGCGTAGGCAATTTGTAAGCAACTGTTCTCCTTAGGCTAGTCATGATCAAACACTCAGAAGTCTGGGCACTAGAACTAGGGAAATGCAAATGCACCTGCAGCACAGACACACGTTAGTGAAATGCAAATGAGAATGTATATGCAGGGATGCAATGCACGTAACATTCAACAGGGACCAGAGCTGCAGCTGAATAGCCTAAACCCAATCAAGAAAGGTCTCAGATAGACCATCCAGAAGTCATCAAACCCTGGTCTCAGATAGACCTAAAATAGAACTCCAACACTGGTCTCTGACAGACCTCAAACCATAACTCCAACTGGTCTCTGATAGACCTCAAATCACATCCATAATTGGTCTCTGACAGACCTCATGACTCTCCAACTGGTCTCTGACAGACCTCATAGCTCTCCCAATGGTCTCTGACAGACCTCAGAATAAATCTCCAAGTGGTCTCTGGCAGACCTCATAACTCTCCATAAATAACCCGGATCTCTGATCAAGAAATAACCGGTAATCTGGAGGTCTAGTTACCTGCATAACCCTGAATCCCCTCACAGGTGGGTGGCCCTATAACTGGCACAAGGTACGGCATCCTATGCGGTCGTCGGCGTCACAGACTTTCAGGGTTGATGATACGATTCCCAGAAGGAGTGGCATCATCAAATCCTGAAGAGGCCTCACTCAGCCAACTTCCAAATGATCGGTCCCCAGAGTCGACAATCCAACTAACCAGCAACCCACGCCAACCAAAGGAAGGGGCAGGAGGCCAACCAGAGGAACCTCGTCTGAGTGTAGATTTCATGGGACACCAAAGCAAGCAAAGCAAGCGGGCGCCCACTAATTTCTACTCTAATTCTAGGTGCACTCAAGCCCAGGTCCGGCTTATCTCTCAATATCAGAACACCCGTCACACCCCAATACAACAATAATAAACAATATATAAAGCTGAAAATACAAGGTTAGAAATATACAATAACTCCATACAAAATCCTCGACGGGAAAACAAGCGTTAGGATTGACTCTCTCAAGGGACGTTGGATCCCAAATGCACAAGAACCATCGCAGTCCTTAGCAGCCAGGGGACGTTGGATCCCCAGCAGAGTCGCCAGCTGTCGCTACTGCGAAAATCGGCGCCGGCTGAACAGAAGAGTCGCCACCGTGCGTTATTTATCCCACGGGAGGGAAAGGAAACGCTCAGAGTAAACCTCGCACATCACGGGGAAGGTATGGTCGTCGCAACCAAAACCTGGATTCGGGAGTCGGTTACGCAAGGGGAAGGTATTAGCACCCCTCACGTCCATCGTACTCGATGGGATCCACGCTTGTTTTCGGGTATGGATTGTTATTCTATCTAAACTATAGGTCAAGGGTTAAAAAGAAAATAAAATGAAAATAAAAATGACTCGGCAAAGTATCGCACTTTATGCCTACGTATTCCCGTCTGGCACGAGAAATCAGAGTCAACGTAGTTCGCCTACCTACGGGAAAGGAGGGGAAGGTTGCTCGCTAGGATATCGCATCCTATGCCTACGTACTTTCATACAGCATGAAAGATCAGAGCAAACGTAGTTCGGGCCACGCACGACACAAGTCTGTCCTTGATTGATTTTATTCCTTCTGAAAAAGGTTTTTCTGATTAACAGTCCCGGCGGACAAAAATGACGTTTTGATGAGTTCACATTCTTTTACGAAAGAAGTGTCTTTTATGGTGTTTGAAATCTTTATGTGTTTTTCTGTTTGTTTTGAGAAAGAAAGAGACGGAACTCTAACCTACGGTTGCGAAGGGACACAAACTATCCTAATGTTATCATGCATGGGTTAAGACCTAGTGTCTATCATGCTCCTCTCTTGCACAGAGAGAAACAGAGATCCTACGGGATAGGCAGAAACAGAAACAATATCAGATATATACAGTAAAGCAGTAAAATGCATGGATGCAGCAATACAAGCGAGGCAAGGGAGTCCCACTCAACCTCGAACCTAGAAAACAATAGGCGAAAGTGAACTGGATTCACTTTCAACCCAACAGGGTAAACAGCAAACAATACAGTTCAGAAAACCAATCAATACATCAGCAAATGAAATACAGCAAAAGAAACAGCATCAGCAGCTCTGAATCAGCAACTGGTTTCAAATAATCTCCAATCAGCTACAGGCTTCAACAAGCATCAATCTCCATCTTCATGGCCTTCAGGCAAGGGCTTTGATCATCAGTCTTCCATCTGCAATGGCTTTTCTTCAAGCTCAAACCTCCAGGATGAGGGATCAGTCACAAGAGTGAATTGAGTGTTAAGCAATCAGCTGACTACCAAGGGTGGTGAACAGACTGCTTCTAACACAAGAGGCATTTTCTCTCAAGAGTTCTATCTCATGGGCACTATCACCAAGCCTTCCAAAGGAAGGGGGTGAGTGTCTTAGAGAGACTCTGAATCACAGAGAAGAATGGATGCAGACAAGGCAATCCATGTTTGAGAAACAATCATTCTAATCTAGAGCTCTGCCTAGATCCTAAACTCTAGTCTCCTCAGCATCTGCCAGCAAGAAACTCCTCCTCAACTCTGACAGTTGATTTTCAATCTTTGAATCTCCAATAGCTTCATCTTCACAAATCTTCAGCTTCCCCAGGGCCCCAGACAAACCCAATACCCAAACAAACAATCAATAAACCCCAGAGGGCACACCACACCAGACAGCAGATATACAGACAGTAATAATAGCAGTAGGGGAATCCTAACTTTTCTCTAAGGGATCTAATAGCTACCCATAGCCCCTATAGTCCCATAACTAATCTATTCAAATCCTAAGTCCAAAGGGGAATGAAATCAAACTCCTAAGTTGTCACCTAAACCCTAGTTTTGCTCATGATATTCAAGCATCTATTAATCACCTAAAATTAACCTCTAAAAATGGGAACTAAAATATTTCTACAAGCTTAACATCTCATCTAAACAATATGCAAAGAGTGATCAAAAAATATCAAAGCATGTGAGAGAACAAAAATCATAAAAATAATGCATGAAATGAATCTATTTAATATGACATTTATTTAGAAAATATGAAAAAAAATATGAAATAAAACTAAAAAATGAAATTTTATTTTCCTATAATATTCTAGACATTTTAATGAAGATATGGTAAAAAGAATGGATTAAAAAGCATTTTTTATGAA
The DNA here is from genome assembly GCA_963859935.3 of Lathyrus sativus. NCBI lineage: Eukaryota > Viridiplantae > Streptophyta > Magnoliopsida > Fabales > Fabaceae > Lathyrus > Lathyrus sativus. The sequence goes on along the minus strand of OZ012741.1, from coordinate 686,939,387 downwards.
TTATTTATGAATTTTCAAAGATGGTGAAAAATTAAAATGGAATTAAAACAAATAAAATGAATTAAATGAGGGAGAGGGGGTATGAAGAGTAACTACGCCCAGTTCAAATCTGGATGGGCCTCATAAAGGGGGTGCGCGTAGCAGTTTTACCAAGGCCCAGCTTGAGTCAGCATTGAAGAAAAATGGAACAACGAGCTGGGGGGTGAAAATAGCATCAGAAACGCGTTAGAAATTGCATTGGGCCTAGTTGCTGGGGGTGGGGATAGCAAAAGAGACTCAGGCCCGCCCGTTTCATTTAATGAAACGGTGCGTTTAGAGCCAAAGTCATTCCCTCCAAATCTGAAATTAAACGTAGGCCATTGGATCGCTATAATAGTCAAAGGTCCAAACCATAATGAACGGCCCTGATTTCGTCTTCCCCAAACGACCTGCAATTAGGGTTTCACTTCACCATGAACATCCATGCACGACCAACTTTCCTCCTCTCTGTTCTCACTTTACACGCCACGAATCCACATGCCATAAACATGAAATCTGCTCCAAATCTCTCCCTCTACAATCCTAGGGCATCAATTCATCTTGAAACTCACCACAACAACAAACACGATTGGATCAACATTCGGCCTCCATTGAAATGCACTGATATGGACCATCACCAATCTTCCCCAGACTTAGCCTAAACTAAACTACACCTAATGGAGATTAACATATGCTATCAAGCCACAATTATAACACACTAATCTAAGAGATATGAACACTAACAGTTTATGGCACCTGTCACTAACCATCACCAAATCGTTCCAAATTCATCTAACTTAATCTCCTAACCACCTAGATCAATTCTACACTAACAAAATCATGCCTAACTAACTGGATCAAGCAGTTTGAATGAAAACTTACCTTGTGCAAAATCTTGCAAACAGCTATGGAGATTGATGATTTGAGGCTTTTGAGACTTGGATCTTGATCAATCCTTGATGAACTTGATTCTGTATGCAAGCTTTGGATGAGATTTGACCAGAATTATGCTATCCACTTGAATTGGCAACTTTGATATCCTTGCAAAAAGCACTCGAAAATGGATGATAACCACCTTGTTCTTGATTGAATTATACTATATGATGATGAATCAGTATGAGAAGGTTGATTATGATGAAGATTGATGAAGGTTTTGAGAGAATTGGAATGAAACTTCAATGTAAAAGAATGAGAAATCTTGTGAAATTCTTGGTGCAAATGAGGCCAACCCTTGATCAATGCACATTTCATGAATATATAGACCCCAATGGCACATTCTAGATCCATCTTGCACATTCCCTTGTTTTCAAACTTTGGCTCATTTTAGATTATGTTTCTTCAATTACAAGTAACCATGGATAACTTCATTTTTTCCTTCTAAACTCAAAAAAGTGTGTGAACCATTGTTCTTAGAATTGTTTTTCCATTCAAAATCATATATTGGAAGTCTTCATTTGGACTTGTAAATCTTCCAAACCATTTTTCACTTTGAAATTATTCACTTTATAAGCCTTTTTAGTTCATATTTTGACCAATCATGTAACATCATGCTATGAGCTTCTCCAATAACTTGTGACCTTCTTTCTAGACTTAAAATCCCATTTGGAGCAAGTTTGATGTTGTAAGTTTTTCCATTTGAGGCCTCCTTGTATGAGTTTTGGGTATAGGTTAAAATGACCTGTAATTCACAAATGCCCAAAATACCCTTTGCTTGTCAAGACCATAAGTTGAGTTCTCCACATCATATGAAGGCATACCATACCATTCTAGAAAGCTAAGACAATGAGGAACAATTCTTATGTTGACCAAGAATTCATTTGAAATCTCCTTGAAGGGCAAAACTAGCTTGGAAGTCAAGTCACTTTCACAGACAAAAATTCAGACACCCCAGATGACCTGTAACTTGCAAGGACCATAACTTGAGTTCTATAAATCTCCTTGAGGTCTTCCACCACTCAAATTAAAGGTCTTGAGATCCTCTACAAGTTTCATGTTGGCCAAGAAGCCATTTGAATCTAGCATTTTGACTTATCTTGCTTGGAAATTTAACCTAAACTAGGGGATTTTACAGAGAAACCCTAATTTAGTAACTCCTCTTCTCCTTGATTTCTCTTGAATTCTCCTTGGCATATCTCCATATCCTTCTTTATATGTCAAATGTGGATCCCCACATCTCTCCAATAGACTTGAATGCCCTCTTAAGTCAGTCAACTGACCTAGGGTTGACCTAGGGTTGACCCAGATGAAACCCTAGTTGACTGTCTTCCACCATAGCTCTTGTGCTTTCATCAATGACTTGTCTCCTTCTCCAAATGACCTTATAAGTCTCTCAAGATGTCTAGATGCTCTCCATGCTTTCATTTCACAGCTCATAACCCTCTTGTTGATCCTCAGATACCCTCAGCTAGGAGGTAGACTCAAGGTTTGCTCTGCTGAACTCTTTGCTTTCAAATTCTTTCCTGATGACTTGAGTAGGGTGGAATTAGGATAATAACCTCTTGCTAGGCCTCTAGAGATGAAAATAATGATTGGTCCCCTGTTGAATGACTTGTTATGCTTATGCTATGCAGATGGTTAGTCTATGTACATGACTCTATATGCAAATGCTAATGATAATGAAACATAAATCCAAGGAATAAGGTTGGGCAAATTTTAGGGTGCAACAGACAGAAAAAGAGAGTCCAGGCAAAAATGGGGCATCCTGGCGAACCAAAAAAAAAAAAAAAAAACAGAATGAAAGGTTCGGGCAAAAGTTAGGGATAAAATTGAAAAAATGTACACCCGCGAAGTTGAAAACCTACACTGGGCGGCTTCGGCAAAAAGGGGTATCCCGGTGAACTGAAAACCCGTAAAGGGCGGTTCACGCAAAAGTTAGGGATTTGAAAAGCAAATGACTGCGGTCCGAATTTGATATTGCAATGAGCATCAGTGCGGAAGAATGCCTAAGGGATCGGTTATCTGATACAATCTCCACAGAAGTGTGAATACCGGGAAAGCATCAGAGTCGGATGAGTCATAGGAGGATCAGTTCGTGGTGTTCATCTGCATCCCGTTGCCGACATGTGTACAAATTTAGTTTGTCAATATAGTTATGCTTCTTGTGCATACTTGTATATTTGCCTTGTGTAGCTTCCTCTTTTCAGGAGTTACATCGCGTGTACAAAACCCCGCCCATTCAGGGGCCCAATCAATGAAATATGTTATTCAGTACTTGATGTTGGTTCTTTACTGTTTTGTGCATGATAAAACGCCTAAGTTTATTGAAACTAGCATGTGTATAACGTCACTGGCCCTTGCCAACAATTGCTAAAGCTTCGAATTAACTGAAAATAACGTCGCTAACCTGAATCGATTTGGTGGCATAGGCTTGTCTTGTCTTGTTTGTGTTGTTGCAGGTTTCATAACCGCACGAGGAAGATGATCAAAAGATTGCATTAACGAAAGATTCGACCCTCACGCAGGTCATGCATGTTCTTCCCGAAGAAGGACAGAATTCCCCAGCTAGTCGTAGCTTATCCAAAGGACATGCTCCAGCAAAGTCATTCATCCTCAGCAGAGAGCGGTTCAGCCTCAGAAGATTAATATTTCCAATTGGCGAGCTGAATTCAGACGGTTCACTTTTCCCCGCAGGGTTATTTACTCTCCCCAGCGGAGTCAGCTGATTTTCCCCAAGAGAATCATCCCATCCCCGGCGGATTTCTCTTCTCAGCGAGTATTCCTCCCAGTGGAATTCGAAGATTGAGGCTCTCCCCGGCAGAGGTGGTGTGGCGCATTGGCATTGTATTTTGTCAAGATACCGTATGATACCCGTTCACTTTTCCGCAGAAGTTCGATCATACCAGGCGCATCTGCTGTTCCCCAGCAGAGTTATATGCCCCAGCAGGGTGGCCCTTCAACGAAATGTTTGGTTTAAGTTCCCCATTTCCCAGCCGAGTCGACTCCCCTCTTCCAGCATTTATTTTGCTGGAATGATTCTGTAGCACCTGGCTATCCCCAGCGGAGTTGGCATTATTTTCAGCATTTATTTTACTGAAGCAGTTTCTGTACCCAGCAGTTCGAGCCTGCAGTTGCATTGGCATATAGAGTCGTACTTGCATCCACCAAATAAAAGTGTAGCATTTCCATGTCGAATGGAGCATTGCATCGCCGTCAAACATACGCATTTTTGAAACATAAACCAGGTTGGTTAACTGTTTGTTTCAAGTATTGTTTCTCATGCAGGTAGAGAGAGCTCTTGCTCAAGTGAATTATCAAGCATTCAAGATCTCAACGTGAGACATCCCATGAAGCGTCAGCTTCGGCACTACTCCCCACAGAGTTATCTTAATGAAGTTCTCTTTGTCTCCGAATAGAGTTATTTGTGAATTTCTCGTGTTTTCCCCGCCAGAGTCAGTAGGCAAAATCTCTTCTTATCCCCAAGCCGAGCTATTGGTCATCAAAGGGTTCATGAATCAGAATTTCAGAGGCTACCGCCGGTTATCAGAGCAGGCATCTGGAAGTTTGGTTTCCAAATGTCCCCAGTAGAGTCAGCCTCAAAGTTGCTGTAACGTCAGTGATAAGAAATTTGCGGACCAATGGAAGGATGAGTCCTAACGTGGACAATTTTATTGACGGGTTTTTCTTTGTGCTAGAGAAGATTGTTGGAATGTGGAGTCCTAACGTGGACATTTCCTCGAGTTGACGATGTGTGTTAATCCTAACGTGGACAGGTTCGAGTTCTCGGTATTGATTGAGTGTGGAGTCCTGACGTGGACGAGATTGATTACTCTTCGTGTTGGTGTCCTGACGTGGACAATTTATTTCCAGCAGATAGCTTTATTCGTAATGGTGAAATGTGCGTCCCGACGTGGACTTTTATAGTTCTTTGAGGTGACAAGATGCGAGAGTCCTGACGTGGACAAGCTTATCCTTCTTTGTGCTGTGGGCAAAGTGTGAGTCCTGACGTGGACAAGTCTTATTTCCCCAGCAAGTCAAAGACGCGCAAGTCCTGACGTGGACAAGTTCTATTACTTCAGCGGGTCAAGAGGTGAGTCCTGACGTGGACAAATCAAGACGAAATGTGAGTCCTGAAGTGGACAAGGTTATTCCTTACGTGGAAAGAGAAGCTTCAGTTCCTTACGTGGAAAAGCAAGTTCAGTCCTGACGTGGACAGATGCAGAAAAGACGAGTTGTATTCCTAACGGGGAAAGATGAAGATTCCTTACGTGGAAAGTTTGAATATGATGATTCCTTACGTGGAAAGATGGAGTCCTTACGTGGACATATCAAGAGCGTTCCTTACGTGGAAGAAAAATGGTTTCCAGACGCAGGAAAGACGAGTTTATTCCTTACGTGGAAAATTGAGTCCTTACGCGGACATACCAAGATGTGATTCCTTACGTGGAAAGATGGAGTCCTTACGTGGACATATCAAGTCGGAGTCCTAACATGGACAGATGGAGATTATATTCCTTACGTGGAAAGATTGGGGTCCTTACGTGGACAGGTTCAAATCGAGATGTGATTCCTTACGTGGAAAGATAGTATTCCTTACGTGGAAAGAGGTTTGTATTCCTGACGTGGAAAGAAGGAGTGTGTTCCTGACGGGGAAGGGGTTTAGTCCTAACGTGGACCGATTCGAAAGAAGACGTATTCCTTATGTGGAGGAGTTTGACGAAGAAGTTCATTCCTTACATGGAAAGGTGAGTCCTAATGTGGACGGTGGTATTCCTAACGTGGAAAAGTTTATTCCCAACGTGGACGGTTTATTTCTGACGAGAAGGCAGACGAGCCATCCCCAAAAAAGTTGTTGAAGTTTTCCGAATTGACGAAGCAGGCGTCCTAACGTGGACAATGTTCTATCCCTAGCACGGTCGGTTACTGTAACAGTCAGATTCAGTTGATGAATGTCGTGCCCCAAGCAGGAGCACAGTTTATTTCTGCGGTTGACAAATTTCTGGGTTCCTAGTATTCAACCGTCTCGTACCGCGAACGTCTGAAGGCTCCGGGCTCTTCACCCAATCGGGTCCAAGTCGCTTGAATAGGGGCAGCTGTTGCACCCTAAAATTTGCTCAACCTTATTCACTTGGTTTATGTTTCAATATCATTAGCATTTGCATAAAGAGTCATGTACATAGCCTAACCATCTGCATAGCATAAGCATAGCAAGTCATCCAGCAGGGGGCCAATCATTGTTATCATCTCTAGAGGCCTATCAAGAGTTTATTATCCTAAGTCAATCTCATTCAAGTCATCAGAAAAGAATTTGAAAGCAGGGAGTTCAGTGGATCAAGCATTGAGTATATCTCCTAACTGAGGGTGTCTGAGGGTCAACAAGGGAATTATGAGTTGTGAATTGAGAGCATGGGGAGTATCTAGACATCTTGGAGGACTTAGAAAGTCATTTGGAGAAGAAAACAAGTTGTTGATGTGATCACAAGAATTGCAGTTGAAGACAGTCAACTAGGGTTTCATCTGGGTCAACCCTGGGTCAACCCTAGGTCAAAGGATTGTTGGAGAGGCATTAAGGGCTATTGAAGAGTTGTGGAGTTCATCATTTGACATGGATAATAAGTATATGTTGTTATGCTAAGAAGAAATCAAGATAAATCAAGAAGAAGAGGAGGGTCTAAATTAGGGTTTCTATGTAAAATCCCCTAGTTTAGGTCAAATTTCCAAGCAAGATAAGTCAAAATGAAAGCTTCAAATGGATTCTTGGCCAACATGGAACTTGTAGAGGATCTCAAGACCTTTAATTTGAGTGGTGGAAGACATCAAGGAGATTTATAGAACTCAAGTTATGGTCCTTGCAAGTTACAGGTCATCTGAGGTATCTGAAATTTTGTCTGTGAAAGTGACTTGACTTCCAAGCAATTTTTACCCCTCAAGAAGATTTCAAATGAATTTCTGGTCAACATAAGAGTTGTTCCTTATTGTCTTAGATTTCTATAATGGTATGGTATGCCTTCATATGATTTGGGGAACTCTACTTATGGTCTTGGCAAGCAAAGGGTATTTTGGTCATTTGTGAATTACAGGTCATTTTAACCTATGCCCAAAACTCATACAAGGAGGCCTCAAATGGAAAAACTTACAACATCAAACTTTCTCCAAATGACATTTTTATTCTAGAAAAGTGACCATGAGAGATTGGAAATGTTCATAGCATAAGGTTTCAAAATTGTTGAATTTAATGAAGAAAAATGGACTTAAAAATGAGATTTTTCATATTTTGGCCAAATGAAGCAAAATTATAGGTCATTTTGAATGGAAAGACCATTTTAAAGACATTGGCTAAAGTGGAATTTTGAGTTTAGTTCATAATTTGAGAGTTATCCATGGTTGCTTACAATGAAAGAAACATAAACCAATTTCAAGGGAATTTGTGCAAGGGAAACTTCTCCAAGTTTCTAGGAGGTTCTAACCTCATCTATATATTCATACAAGTTGGTTCATGCCATGGTTGGTGCTTCCATTTGTTCAAAATCCCAAATTTTCCACACTTTCTTCATTTTGTATAAGTTTTCCAAAATCTCTATAATCTCCATCAATCTTCACATTTGTTGATTGAATCTTCATCATCATCATTCAAACACTATGATTCACATCAAGAATTGGCTGAATTGATCAAGAATTGTACCATTCATCATCTTTTGCCAATTTGCATTTTCTATCCAAACTCCATTAAAGCTTCATCTACCATTCCAATTTCTGTTATCTTCATCATCCACCATCATCCTAGAGTATTTGGCAAAGGAAAGTGGAAGGAATTCGTGGCTGGAAAAGGAGATCCAAGTTCAAACTCCAATTTGCATGAAGAGTGGAATAGAGTGATTCACAAGGATTGATCAAGAACCATTGCAAACAGAAGCACACACACTCATTAAAGATCACTTTCAGCAAGTATCAAGGCTTGAGTTGGAGTCTAACCACCATTGCCATCATCACTTGCAAGGTATGCAAAACTCTTCGAATCTCATCATTTAGGCTGTTGTAGATCATGTGGCTAGGATAGGAGTGCTTAGAAACCATAGGAGATTAATTCTTGAAACTTAGGGAGAGTTATATGGAGTTTGATGGCAGAGTGGTGGAACTTGGATGAGCAAGAAAACCTAGTTTAGGGGATGATTATCATGAAGGATGAGCTCAGATTAATCAGTACAATGTGGTGAGCGCATTAGGATGAAAATTGGCAAGGTTTGGTTGAGTTGATCACAGGTGCAAAGATTGAATCCCAACTGTTATACCTATTGAATTGATGTATAGGCTGAGTTTTAGAAGGAGGCAACACCATGGCTGTGTAGAGGGAGAGTTTTAGAGTATTTTTGGTTTTTGAATCTCATGATTTCATGGAGGTATGAGAGAGAACAGAGGGATGGAAGAATCGTGCATGAGAAGGGTTTTCTGAAACCCTAAGTGGCTGGAGGTTGAAGAAGGGTCAGGAGCCACACGATCTCATTTTGACTTTTGACTGAAGAACTCATCTAACGGATCATATTCAATTGGAAAACGGAGGGAAAACTTTAAACATTGAAACGCGCTGTTTCATTTAATGGAGGGACTTGGGCTCAGACAGCTATTCGCACCCCCCAATTTGATGGGCCCAACGCGCTGAACTTGATTTTCTTGCTTTTCTCACCCCCTCCCTTTATTTCTTTCTATTTTCTTTTCTTAATTTCTTTTTATTTTTCATTCATTTTTGAAAATTCATAACAAATCAGAAATTGCATATTTTCAATTCATTCTTTTTTTAATATTTTCTTTAAAAAGTCAAGAAAATTATAAAAAAATAAAAATTGCATTTTATTTTTTTTATTTGATATTTTTCCCATATTTTCCAAATAAATAGCATTTTAAATAGTTTCATTTCATACATAAATTTGTTAATTTTTGTTCTATTAATTGCTTTAATATTTTTCACCCATTCTTTTTAGGTTGTTTAGTTTAGGCATTAAACTTGTAGATACAATTTAGTTCCCATTTTTAGAAATTAATTTTAGGTGCTTAGTGTAGGTGTGAATAACATGAACAAACTAGGGTTTTAGGTGATGACTTAGGAGAATTAATTCACTTCCCTTAGGACTTAGAGATTGAATAGGTTAGCTATGGGACTATAGGGGCTATGGGTAGTTATTAGATTCCCTTAGAAAAAAGTCAGGATTCCCCTACTGCTATTAATGTACTGTATATCTGATTGACTGGTGTGGTGTGCCCTCTGGGGATTATTGCTTGTATGTTTGGGTATTGGGATTGTCTAGGGACTTGGGAGAGCTGAAGACTTGAGGAGATGAAGGCCATTGGAGATCCAGACTGAAGTCCAACTCCCAGAGTTGAAGAGAAGTTTCTTGCTGGCAGCTGTTGTGGAGATTAGGGTTTAGGAGCTAGGCAGAGCTCTAGGTTAGACAGCTTGTTTCTCAAATATGGATTGCCTTGTCTGCATCCATTCTTCTCTGTGATACAGAGTCTCTCTAAGACACTCACCCCCTTCCTTTGGAAGGCTTGGTGATAGTGTCTAAGAGATAGAACTCTTGAGAGAAAAGGTCATATGTGTTAGAAGCAGTCTGTTCACCACCTTTGGTAGTCAACTGATTGCTTAACACCCAATTCACTCTTGTGACTGATCCCTCGTCCCGGAGGTTTGAACTTGAAGAAAAGCCATTGCAGATAGAAGACTGATGATCAAAGCCCTTGCCTGAAGGCCATGAAGATGGAGATTGATGCTTGTTGAAGCCTGTAGCTGATTGGAGATTACTTGGAGCCAGCTGTTGATTCAGAGTTGCTGTTGATGTTTATGTTTGCTGTATTTCATTTCTTGATGTATTGATTGGTTTTCCTGACTGTATTGTTTGCTGTTTACCCTGCTGGGTTGAAAGTGAAGTCTGTTCACTTTTGCCTATTGTTTTCCAGGTTCGAGGTTGAGTGGGACTCCCTTGCCTCGCTTGTGCTGTTGCATCCATGCATTTTACCGCTTTATTATATTTGTCATTGTTTCTGTTTTTGCCTATCCCGTAGGATCTCTGTTTCTCTCTGTGCAAGAGAGGAGCATGATAGACACTAGGTCTTAATCCATGCATGATAACATTAGGTTAGTTTGATTCCCTTCGCAACCGTAGGTTAGAGTTCTATCTCTTCTTCCTCAAAACAAACAGAAAAACACATAAAGATTTCAAATACCATAAAAGACACTTCTTCCGTAAAAAGAATGTGAACTCATCAAGCCGTTATTTTTGTCCGCCGGGACTGTTAATCAGAAAAACCTTTTTCAGAAGGAATAAAATCAATCAAGACAGACCTGTGTCATACGTGGCCCGAACTACGTTTGCTCTGATCTTCCATGTTGTGTGGAAGTACGTAGGCATAGGATGCGATATCCTAGCGAGCAACCTTCCCCTCCTTTCCCGTAGGTAGGCGAACTACGTTGACTCTGATTTCTCGTTCCAGGCGGGAATACGTAGGCATAAAGTGCGAGACTTTGCCGAGTCATTTTATTTTCATTCTCTTTTCTTTTTAACCCCTGACCTTTAGAGTAGATAGAATAACAATCCATACCCGAAAACAAGCGTGGATCCCGTCGAGTACGACGGACGTGAGGGGTGCTAATACCTTCCCCTTACGTAACCGACTCCCGAACCCAGGTTTTGGTTGCGATGACCATACCTTTCCCGTGTTGTGCGAGGTTTACTCTGAGCGTTTCCTTTCCCTCCCGTGGGATAAATAACGCACGGTGGCGACTCTTCTGTTCAGCCGACGCCGATTTTCGCAGTAGCGACAATGACCAACAATCAACATGTCATCGACATAGAGCAAAAGGATAATAAGTTTCTCACTAGGGAATTTCTTCACAAACACACAATGATCAGAAGAAGTTTTTGCATACCCATGATCCACCATGAAAGAATCAAATTTCTTGTACCATTGCCTTGGAGCTTGTTTAAGACCATACAAGCTCTTCTTCAATCTGCAGACAAGCTTCTCTTTACCTTTGATTGCAAAACCATCAGGCTGCTCCATGTAAATTTCTTCCTCCAAATCACCATGGAGAAATGCGGTCTTCACATCAAGTTGCTCAACCTCTAAATTCAAACTAGCTGCCAAACCAAGTATAACTCGGATTGAAGACATCTTGACCACAGGTGAAAAAATTTCTTCAAAATCTATACCTTTCTTCTGACTGAATCCTTTCACAACCAACCTTGCCTTGTACCTTGGCTATGAGCTATTTTCTTCTGACTTCAATTTAAACACCCACTTATTCTTGAGTGCTCTCTTACCATTAGGTAGCTTCACTAGCTCAAATGTGTGGTTCTCATGTAAGGATTTCATCTCTTCTTGCATGGCTTTGTACCACTTGTCTTTCTCTTCATGTGACATAGCTTCTTCAAAGCTTCGTGGCTCTCCCCCATCAGTAAGCATCACATACTCATGAGGAGGATATCTCTGTGAAGGATGATGCTCTCTGGTGGATCTTCTCACTGGCTCAGGAGGTTGCTCTGGTGGAATTTGTTCAATTTCTTCATCAACTTGGGGCTCAGGAACATCACCTGCATTGTCCACATCTGCATTCACATCTCCCCCATTATTATTGACTATGCTATGAGGCTCTGGATCAACATCAATGTACCTGTGGACAACATGTTTCTTCTTTTCATTCTTGTCAATATCTTCGATGGTTTGGTCTTCAACAAAAATAACATCTCGACTTCTAAGGACTTTCCTGTTAACCGGATCCCAAAACCTGTAACCAAAGTCTTCACGGCCATAACCCAAAAAGATACACTGTTTTGATTTACCATCAAGCTTGGACCTCTCATCTCTTGGAATATGAACAATGCCTTGCAGCCAAACACTCTCAAGTGATTATATGAGACATCTTTCCCTCGCCACACCCTCTCTGGAACATCACCATCAAGAGGAATTAAAGGAGAAAGGTTGATCAAATCTACTGCAGTTCTCAATGCTTTACCCCAGAATGATTTAGACAATTTTGCATGGGAGAGCATGCATCTGATTCTGTCATTAATTGTGTGGTTCATTCTCTCTGCAACTCCGTTGTGCTGTGGAGTCTTTGGAACTGTCTTCTCAAGCCTGATTCCATGTTCCCTGCAATAATGCTCAAATGGCCCCCTGTATTCACCACCATTATCTGCTCTGACACACTTCAACATTTTACCTGTTTCTCTTTCCACACTTGCATGGAAGTGTTTGAACATATCAAGTACCTGATCTTTGGATTTCAAAACAAAAGCTCACACTTTTCTCGAGTGATCGTCAATAAATGTCACAAAATAAGAATAGCCACTAAGGGATTTAACATCCATAGAGCAAACATCAGTGTGAACTAAATCCAAGATATGTGACCTCCTGTGAGGAGGGTGAGTGCTGAAAGAAACTCTATGTTGTTTACCAACAATACAATTAGAGCAAGTTTTGAGAGGTGTACCTTTCACCGGGAGCAGATTTTTCCTTGCAAGAGTGTCAAGTCCCTTCTCACTCAAGTGACTGAGCCGCTTATGCCATAGCTCTGTAGAACAATCCTCAATTGCATTCACTTGAGGGGCACACAATTTTGTAGAAGTCCAGTAAAGGGTGTTTTTCTTCACTCCATTTGCTACCACCAAAGTACCCTTGGTGCACTTCCATTTACCATCGCCAAAGGAATTATGGTAACCATCATCATCAAGTACCTGTACTGAAATCAAGCTGAGGCGCATATCAGGAATATGCCTAACGTTCTTCAAGTGCAGCTTGCATCCAACATAAGTTTCTACCCAGATATCTCCAATGCCAGCAACCTTGCTTACCCTTTGATTATCCATCTTTACCTGCCCAAAATCTCCAGCAGTATAGGATAAAAAATACTCACGATGAGGAGTAACATGATATGAGGCAGCAGAATCAACAACCCATTCATAATCTTGGCATGCGAGATTAACTGAATCATCTTCGTAAACAACAACTTCACCATCAGATACAACTCCAGCTGTGTCTTTATCTTCTTTATTATCATTGCCTTTTTCCCTTGATTTCTCCCTCTTAAGCAACCTGCATTCTCTTATCATATGACCTGCTTTGTTGCAATGATAGCACCTGATGTCTTTCCTGGGCCTTGACTGTCCTCTTGACTTGCTTCTGTCATTAGATTTATGAGAGGTTCTATGTTGGCTTCTCCCCCGTGACTCAATAACCAAGGCTTCTGTGTGAGTCGATAAACTAGTCGTATTATTTCCCTTCCTCCTGATTTCTTCATTCAATAGGGCTTCTTTCACAGTATCAAAAGTCATATTACCATTAGTGGAATTGCTCAGAGATACCACCAATGTTTCCCAACTATCTGGCAATGAGCTAAGCAACAACAAAGCAAGTAGCTCATCAGGAAGTTTAATCTCAATAGTAGTCAGATGATTCACAAGATTCTGAAAACTGCTCATATGCTCTGCCACTGAAGAACCATCCCTGTACTTCAGATTAACCAGTCTCTGAAACAAAAATACCTTGTTTTGTGCATTCTTGGACTCAAACATGTCCTTCAATTTCTTCCATAGACTGTGGGCACTAGTCTCACTAGACACATGATGATAAATGCTCTGACCTATCCATTGCCTGATCATGCCAATTGTTTTTCTGTTTGCCTTTGTCCATTCTGCAACAGATTTATCATCTGGCTTAGTACCGTCTCCGTCAATGGGATCATACAAGTCCTTACAGAACAACAAGTCTTCCATCCGGGATTTCCAAATAGAATAATTGGAAGAATCCAATTTCAGCATAGTACCAGCCATATCACCTTCACCCATTTTAATAGCACCAAACAGAACTCCGACCAAGGAGCTCTGATACCACTGTTGGGAAAGAAAACAAATATAGAAGATAGTAATAAAATGCGGAAGCTGCTGAATCAACTTTTCCCCTGCGTGCAGTTAAAAATAAGCTCCAAACAAAATTGCTCAGACAACAACAATAAGCATAAAATAGAGCAAATAAAATAAGGAGACACCAGAATTATTAACGTGGGAAAAAACCCTTAAAGGGAAACCAACCCACGGGACCAAGCCAGTAAATCTTCCACTAATAAATTAATGGGTACACCACAAGTCCTCCTGGAACCACCAGGGATCAACAGAGCAAATATAATCTTCACCGTACAAGGTGGATATCAAATCAACTAACCCCTCAATAAAGAGGCACTCTTTGATATTCTTCTCTCAGTCGTTCACGTTTTTCCTCTCTTCCCCCTTGCTCCTGTTATATCTAACACACAAGGGTTAAAACCCTTTAACCATTTCATGGGCTTTGGCCCACAAAGCTAATTCCTTTTTTTTGTCTTCTTCTCTTTTAATAATAATAATAATAAGATTAGGTGGACTCACTTATTTTGGTGACCCACACAACATTTTCAACTATTGACATTTTTTCGCTGACTGAAAAGATTTTTATGTAAAGCACTAGTACAAATGGGTGTGATCTCCTTCAACCAAAGCTTGTGAGCATGCAAGTTGTTATTTCAACTTAAGAGACCCTTCTGATATTCATCCTCTAAAATCTTGATTACTAACTCATTATCTTAGAGTCGTCTCAAGTTTTTGGAGGCTCTGTGTAGGTTAGTCACAATTTAACAGGGGCAAAACAAACAGAAACCTTATTTAACTAGGATTTAACTTGAAAATTATTTTTGTGGCCCCATTTAACTATAGTTTATCTCTAACAAATTTGAGGTCCTAAGTGATAGTCCGCCTTACACGCCTTCCAAAACAGCTCTGCTTAGATGCAAGTATGATTATATCACACACATTCGAGATAATGTTGAATAGATTTTTCCATTATATTTTGAGGTATAGGTACAATCAAAGCAAGAGGTTTTGTTGTAATAATACATTAAATGTGAGAGGTTTTGGACGTATGGGGGCGACAAACCATTGAGATGGTGATATGCAAATAAGTCAGATGTGCATGAAATCATACCAGAACTGAACAAGTGAAAGACGATTGCATATGAAGAACACATGAATTAACGAAAACTGTTAATAAAATCTACTTAAAGAGAGTGTGCAAATTAAGGCAAATAAGAAGTCTCCAATCCATCAATTAAAATAGGACACGTGACAATAACAAAAAAAAAAAGAAAGCAAAACAATGTAACATAATCCTAGCAACACACAGTTTTTTTCTTTAATTTATTAGCTTTGTTGATATGTATAAACAATTTTAAAATCATAACTAAAAGTAAAGTAATATAGTATATTATAATTCTGTAACTCTAAACTATTTTTTATAACTTTTAAACTAATTTAATCTAACTTTTCCATCTCAAATTGAGTGACCTAATTATAAAAAAAATGTTTCGAATATTATTTGCTTCATTTTTAACTCAATATCTTTCATTTTTTATGTATGATAAACATGAATACACAAATATTAAATAAGAAAAATAAATAAATAAAATGGCATGTGTAAATAATATTTTGGATGAAATAGTCAATAATATAACTTATTTTAATTTACAACTGTTACATCTGAACAAAATATTAAATGTAAATTTGAATGAATGAATTAAAATAAAAAGTTAGAAATTTGTTGAAGTTGTTGAATATATAGGAAAATGAGAGGATAATAATGAATGAATTAATCCAAAAAAAGACAAAGAAAAAAATAGAGAAACGATGTGGTCTTAGAGAAAGTCTTACCTGAAATTTTGCATGTAAATATAGATATAATAACTTCCAAAACTAACGGCAATGCTTTATCTTACCATTTGTTTTTTCTTTCTTTTTTCATTCATTTTCTCAGTCAAGAGAAAACAACAAGAAACAAAATGCCTGCAACTACAGAGAATAATCAAAGCTCATTTTTGGGAAGAATAAGCATTCGAAGAAACCAAGTTATGTCAATGGACGGTAATCACGATCAGGAGCTAGAAGACCTTGAACTTTTCCAAAAACATGTTGGCGATAGATTCACAGATCTATTATCTTCCACAACAGAAGATCCTTCCAGCGATGCTCTTCTGTCTATTGGTTGGTTGAGAAAGCTTCTCGACGAACTTCTTTGTTGTGAAGCTGAATTCAAAGCTGTTGTTATGATGGGTCGTGACCCTTCCCAAATTTCTAAACCACCTCTCGACAAACTCCTCCCGGAACTCCTTGATCGCGTCGTCAAATCGCTTGATGTTTGCAATGCTGTAACTCTTGGCCTCGACGCTGTTAGGAATCTTCAGAGGCTCGCTGAGATCGCCGTCGCTGCTCTTGAACCTAGACCCATGGGTGATGGACAAGTCCGGAGGGCCAAGAAGGCATTGAATTCTCTTGTCACCACAATGGTGCATGAAGACAGAGAATGTGGAAGTACCAAGGGAACAGAGAGGAGCAGGTATGTTCAAAATAAATTGATAGAATTTTTTTAATAAAACATGGTAAATAAAATTGTATATTATGACTATCTATTTTTCTTGTATAGGTCATTTGGAAGGAGAGGAAATGCTGGGAATAAGGATCGCGGTGCAACTTTCAGATCAATATCATGGACGATGGCGAGAAATTGGTCTGCTTCAAAACAAATTCATGCCATGTCTTCAAATTTGGCTGCGCCGCGCGGTGCTGATTTGACGGGTTTGGCTTTACCACTTTACATAATGAGTACAGCATTAGTTTTTGTGATGTGGACTCTGGCTGCCGCGATTCCTTGTCAAGAAAGGAACGGGTTGGGCACTCATTTACCTTTTCCGAGGCAATTAGCTTGGGCTCAACCCATGATTGGCTTGCAAGAGAAGATTGGTGAGGAGTGGAAGAAGAAGGAGAAGAAAGGTTCGGTTGGATTGTTGGAAGAGATGCAGAAGATGGAAAAAGTGGGACAATTACTTATTGAATTTGCTGAGTCATTTCAGTTTCCGGCTGAAAATGAGCGTTTGGATGAGGTGAGGGTACATGTGGAGGAATTGGCTGATATTTGTAGGAAGATGGAAGAAGGATTAGAACCTTTGCAATTACAGATTAGAGAGGTTTTTCACAGGCTTGTTAGGACCAGGACTGAGTTTCTTCATGTTTTGGACCAAGCTGGGAAATTGTCTACACCTACTGTGTAAACTTGAACTACTTTTTTTCTTCTTTTTTTACTGAATCTTTACCAGATAGATCTTGAAAATGAAGCTTTTCTTCTTGATACATATGTATGTAATGACTCTATCTTAGCCTACAATGTACATCTACATCACTATAGATTTTAATTTTTTTATTTATTTTTGAAGTGAAAGGGGATGACTCAACTACACTCACTAAACATGTTTAATTTGATATATGAATTTCTGAATTTTGCATTTTCTTTTCCTTTTGCAATTTCACCAATTCTTTGAATGCTGTGAATACTATAACGCCAGATTCTAATATCAAGGCTAGATGTGTAAGTCATTACCTCAGATTATTTCATATAATATTATAAATAAAAATTCCTCATTTATATTTAGGAATTAGAAAGCTTTTGGGAAAAAAAAGTAAAGATACATATAATTTATTTAAATGAGCAAAATCATTTTGTTAGACTCGTGTAAATGATTCATAAAATTTAGCTAATAAAAAATCTATAGGCAATAATGTCTTCTATCTTGAATGTTGATATTTAAAATTGATTTTGAGAAATACATGAAAATCAAGTTAATAACATGTAAGAGTATCTATGTCTACAATTATAGCATATAATAACTACTTATCCAGTGAGATTCAAATGTACATATCAATTACATATAAGTTTTAATAAAATTATCTAATTAAAAAAAACAAAAATAAGTTATGTGTCATGTAAGTTTCAATGTATAAATACTTCTTAAATATTTCTATTATCGATGTTATAAATAGATAAAATTGTTTATAAATAAGAGCATAAAAGTATATAAATTTGATCATGGTTAAAAAATATATAAATAAATTAGTTAAAGACTTGACAAAATAGAACAAATGATTTTCACGCGGTATCAACTATCAAAGCACATATTGAATGGGAGATGATAGTCACCATGAGGTGGGTTTGAACTGCAACCCTTTCATGCACTTCAAAAAAATCATTTTTAAGGTATAAACTTGGAAAAACAACAAGTAGTTAGATAACTGTAATACCTTAGTTGTCTAACTCTATACAATTATCATGCTAATAATGTATTAGTGTGACTATTGCATAAGTTAGTGAGATAATGGCATTTCTTAATGAAGAGTGAAAAGGAAAGTAAGTAAAGCTTTATAGCAAGGGCATAATGCTAATTACACATAGTCACTGTATAACTGAAATTAGTTTCAAAATTTTCTCATTTTTTTTGTTTTTTATATCTCTACAAATCAAAATAAAAAAGGAAACAAAAAGGCTTGAGAGGGAGAAAGATAATCGAGTGAGAAGAGAGAAAGGGAGGTTTCGTGAGCTCGAGATTCATCATCAACTTGCATGTGAGCTCAAGTTCTGAATTCTTTAAGAATATTCACTATCCAAGCAATTATGATCATTTTCTCTCTATTCTCAAATCAAATTCATAATTACCTCCAACTATGTGAGTTCTAGTTTAGGTTATTAACTTGGGGAAATTAGCTATTGGGATGATGCACGAGGGTTTTAGGGTTTGCTTCATGATCAAACCATGATGTGCTCTTGGATGTTCTTATGTATGTGATTAACATGATAATCATATGTGTTAAAATCTTTGATACATGATGTCTTGATGCATGTTGATCACTTGTTGCATATGTGTTATGTTGATCAATATGAGTTTCTTGTTGTGATGTGTAGAAACTATATAGAACATGTATGCATGATAAAACAAAGAACAGTGGAAGTAATCCATAATTGTATGAGCACCTTGTTAAATTGATTATAATAGACTTTCCCCAATATGAATTAATGGTTGTGGTCTTGTTATGTTGAGGTTTGATGTAGTAGACTTGCCCCAATATGAATTAATGGTTGTGATTTTGTTATGTTGAGGTTTGATGTAGGTACCATGAGCCAAATAGGTGTGAAAATGCACAAAATGAGAAGAATCTTGTTGTTGGGCGCAACACGGGCCGTGTCACCTGACACAACCAACCCGTGATGGCTAGGCTTAGAGAGGAACCATATATTTTAGAGTTAGGAAGGACTTTGATCCAGTGATGGCCAGGTTTGGAGAGGAACCATGGTGATCTCACATCCAGAAAGGGATACGGTTTAAGAGGAACCAGAGATATAGTCAATAAATAACATACCTCTGACCCTAAAAATCCGGTACCACATGCATATTGATGAAGGAGTTGGTGGTGTTAGTATTTACATTACTATTTGAGTTGTGGTTGTGTTTTGTGTGAATGATATGTTTATGATTGTTGTCGTTTACCATACTGATGCTAATTTTTATTGTTATCATTTATAAGGTGTATTCTCACCTCTTTTTGTTGTTTTGCGCTCCTTTGGAATACAGACAATCGGGTACTTGACAGAAGTAGTTGTTTGTAAATTGGAAATAAACTTGGAGCTTTTCTTCGTTTATTTTATCGCATATCGCTATTTATTTGGTATATATGCTCTGATATGTAACATTGGAAATGAGGTGTATCGCTTGTTTTGAGTTGGTGTTTTAGAGTTTAATTCTTTAAGTATTTTTATTTAATTAGTTATTTGATGTTTTGAAGTATTTTAAGTTCCGCTGCGAGTTTTTTTTTTTAAATTATTCATGAAGTTGCATCTTTTGTTTTTAGTAGCATCCTAAGTTGTGAGATTTCTCTTTTATATTAAGAGTCAGGGTTGAGGGTGTTACACTATTTATAGCTTCAACTTTTTTCTTTAAATGTTTACCTTGAATGTCATGGTAAGATGGTGACTTAAATCCTTTACCATATTGGGTAATCATTTTACACATATTTATAAATTCTTCATCTTTTATAATGTTAAAGGAGATAACATTGTTGTAAAAATAAGTTGCAACTTGTAAGTCAGTGTCCTCGTTCTCTTTTTTCTTAAAAGCATTGTTGATAGTTGATTGAGAAGTTATCTCCCTCTTGAAAATATTTGCAAGACCTAAAGATTCAACTTTTTTCTTTTACCATATTCTACCACATAATCCACATTAATGAGTTTGGTTTGCAGTCTATGAACAATGATCCACATTTGTTTGCAAATTTCATCTGAAACAGATATACATGGTTCAACATTATTATTTATCCCTGCTAAATGATACTTAAATTGAAAAGCACTGTCGATATACTCATTATAACAGTAGTTGCACTTAATCTTTCTAAATCTATTGTTTACGGGAGTGTCATGTTGTCATGCCACATATTGTCTTTAACTAGGAACATTTTTTGCAACTTTTATATTTCTCACATTTTTAACACTTGAG
Organism: Lathyrus sativus; assembly: GCA_963859935.3. Classification (NCBI taxonomy): domain Eukaryota; kingdom Viridiplantae; phylum Streptophyta; class Magnoliopsida; order Fabales; family Fabaceae; genus Lathyrus; species Lathyrus sativus. The sequence continues at coordinate 686,919,049 of OZ012741.1, read as the reverse complement.
TTTGTTGGAGGAGGAAGCGACATACTACTACTACCACCACCAGTCATCTGTCCCATTTAAAAAAACTAAGGCAAATAATTTCCATATAAAAAATTAAAAATTACAAATATTTTTTTGAAAATTAAAACACAGAATAATAAAAAAAATACAAAAGAAAGAGTGTAAAAAAATATCTTACAAATATGTATGAATAAAAAAAATTAATTAAAAAAGACAAACAATTTTTATAAAAAGAACAAATAAATAAATTAATTTAAAGAGATAAATAACATTTTTATAAACCTATATTCATGGGTTCATAATATAACTTAATAAATAATGTGTTATAACATGTTGTAATGTAATGTCATTACTTGTAGCATAGAAAAAAAAATATTTTTATAGTTATATTATATGTATAACTCATCCTATATTATATTGGAGTACATGTATTATATATAAGTACAAAGTAATCTTGAATATATAAGTACAAATCAATCTTGAATAACTATGAGTAAGTGTTGTATTTCAGAAATAAAACCAATTAAAAAAAATAAGTGTAGTAAGTATGATCACACACGTGGCCTAAAGAAACAAAGTTACATTATTAAGAAAACATATCTTATATTGACTCTGTACAATTAATAAAGCATTTCTCCGTATTATTTTAAGAATTCATATATTATATTGGAGTACGTGTATTATATTAAGTATAAAGTAATCTTGAAAAGCTAATAAATTATAACTCATCCTATATTATATTGGAGTATTATATTACAAAAATAATTTCGAAAAACTACTTTATTCTAACTTAGTCAAGTCACGTGAACGGTCCTTACAAATTGCCAAAACCAAACAATAAACAACATTAAAATAAAGATATCTCAAGGAGTGTGGAAGATGAAAACACATGCAAATAAGAAACAAAGTACGAAAATAAAAAACAGAGTTCCTTTACATCTTCTTCTTCGACAACAAAAATTGAGAAGGTTGAAATCTATGTCGCCGATTTTACAGAAGACCAACAATTATGATTTAGAGCTATTAAAAAAAATGTATTTATGTATTTATAGCATATGAATAGTAAATCGGGTCGCACTTGACCTAGGTAACTAAGCCCTATATTTTTCAAATTCGCGGGATTCTACTTTCATATTTCAAAATCAATTAATTTGCTAAGATTTCTCCATAAAAACGACCATGTTTGCGATCTAGATTAATGAAGGTGATTGAGATTGCAAAATCGTGCAATTTCACGATCTGGATCGTAATCTTGACAACATTGATACAAGATTATAAAGAATTTTACTGAAGAAGAAGAAAAAAAAAAGAGATGATAACTAAGAGTCTCGTTGGTAAGACAAAAATGCTTTTAGTTTTTATTTTGTAGTTTTTCAACCCACATTAATGCAAAAGTTTTGTTTACTAACTATTACTTAACTTTTATCTTGTAGCTTTTCTTATTAACTTATGTTTTTTTTATCTAAAAATCTATTTGAAGTAGCTTTTGAGCTTGTCAATCTTTTTTCTTCCATTTTTTCTCTTATTATTTTAACAAAAGTTAGTGAAACGTCATAGGAGAATCGACGACATCAACAAACACAAAGAAAATTCATAATATCATTGTAGTTTTATCGTAGAATATTAAAAAATAAATTTATTATTATTATTATTATAGATTAATATGACCGAATTCAAAATTACGACAATATTATTTTATGTAGCACGTTAATTTTATTATAAAGTTTATATATTAATTTTATATATTTTGATGATATCTTCAATTTTTCATATATATAAAAATGTTTTGCATGTTTTAATTAATACATTTATTTTTATCGAATAAAAATTAATTCAACAATATAATATAATAAAACAATGAAACCATCATTTTTTTATTAAAAATATTCTTTTATAACATTTTGTTTTTATCAATGGTTAGTGTAATAGTTAATTTACCAAACACTCAAATTAACCTATATTTAAATTCACTTTTGGTTCTCTTATTTTATGGTTTTTAACTTTTAATCCTCATTTTAAAAATCAGATTTTCGGTTTTTGAACTTTACATCACTTGAAATTTAGTTGATCTTCCTCTTATTTTGCATATGTATCACGGATTAGAATAAACAATTTTGTTTGTTATTGATGACGTGTCAATGCTAACTAAGATTATTTATTATTTAATACATCTAAAGTTTAATTGGAGATTCCATTCATACATTACAGAACTCAATTTTTCTTAAATTCAAATTCTTGTGTTTATGTTTTAACTGAAACAAGTGTGATGCCAATGGTTTATATTTTAAAAATACAAGGTTCCATAGTTTCTCATTTTTGGTTTTTAATGTATGCAATATGATCACAGTTTTTCATGTAAACAATTGTGGATTTTCACTACATTATAAACTATAGCAGGATAATTTGTAAACAAGTGTGAATTTTTTCTCTTTGAGATTTGTTTGAAATGAAGAGTTTGGAAACACAACAAGAACATCAAATTCTTTCACACTTACATACCTATACATAGCAAAGCCACTTATTATTCCTAAACATAAAATATATATATCTCTCTCACACACACACAGATTTGTATACTAGATCTTTCTCATTCCTAAACAAAATACATCATAAAATATTAATCACATTTGATAATACTAACTAATGAATCATGATGGATAAAATTGAATTTCTTTTCATGATTAGTGTTTTCTAGAATTGAAATTGTAGTGTCGATGATGTTCAATCTGTTGATGTGGAGAATGCTTGGTGCATGCATTTATAGGAAGCACATGTCTAGTTAAAATAGTTAGAAAAATTAAAAGGTTCAACAAGTTATGGTGCATGAATTTATGGTGTTCATCTTTCAATTTGTAGTAATAATATGTTTAACAATTTGACATCTGTTCTGGCCTGGGCCCGACCTCGGTCCAGCCCAATACCTCGCCCGGCCCAATAAGCGAATTGGTCATGCCGGGCACGCGTGCCCCGCAGGACGGGCGGAACACACCACCGGACACTGGCGACGCTTCCAACAGCCTCTCGCCGTCCCCTCTTATCAGCCGAACAGGACGCACCCCAGTGCATCGAAACGAGGCCTTGGTTCCTCTCCTCCGCGGGGAGGACAACGCCCTCCGGGGAACCTCCCGAGCTCCCCTCCGCGGGGAGAACAACGCCCTCCGGGGAACCTCGCGAGCTCCCCTCCTCGGGGAGAACAACGTGCCCGGTGCACGTTCTCCACGTGCTCCCCTCCGCGGGGACACGTCATCAACCAACTGCCCACCTCCGAAAGAGCAGGTCAAACCCACTTTCCGGAAATCAATGAGCAGTTGGACTAGGGCGAAGACCACGTCCTGGTCTTCACTACGCCACATAAGCCCTAACAGTCGTTAGGGTTGGGCCTGGTCATCCAGCCCACCCCAAATGACCGTTGACCCAACGCTGGGGTCTCTCTATAAATACCCTCTTCCTCAAGAGGGTCAGGTAACACATTTCTTACCCTTTTTCTGTACTCTGCCCGCGCTCTGCCCAACTCCTTACTTTAGCGTCGGAGTGTTTTGCAGGTACACCCCCTTCTCTTCCTCAGCACCGGTGAGCACGTAGCAGTCCAATAGAGTGTAGCCGGCCCGTGATCCCCTTCTGGTCAGGTCAGATCAGTGGCGCCGTCTGTGGGAACAGAAACTTCCCCGTTACTCCGAGCAGGAAAACCAAAGTTTCACCAATACTCCACGATCATGGCTAGCCCACACCGCGACGACACTCCGCACGACCTCGCGCTCAACGTCGCCACTAACGGAAACAAGCAGATGGAAATGACGCGTCCGGCGGAAACCGATGAGAGGGACGACCAAACTGCCTCGCCTTCATCCGCAGAGCGACCCCTCCAGGCCGACCACCGGCCCCCAGGTCCGCCAGCATTCCAACCCGTTCCCATTCCGGCGGGAGCAGACCCGACGGTGGCCGCCCTCTTCGCGGCCATCAACCAGACGAACCAGCTGCTGGCCCAGCAAAACGCGAGAATTGGAGCGCTGGAACGCGTCGACCCTCCGAGGTACCCCCCGCGGGAAGACCAGAACGGAGGTTCGAGGAGTCCCTCACCTCGACCCAGAAATCGCCGGCCACGGCTGGAGAGGCACCGCACACAGGTAGCGCGAGAACGCACCAGGTCCCCAGCAAGACAAGTTCGCGAACGGAACCAAAGCACCGCGGCAATCCCGACCGGGGATCCCCGAGGCGAAAACTCAGGCAGGAGGTCGAGAACCCGAAACCAGGGCCCCGTTTTGAACGGCTCGTCCCCCCATCGATCCCCAGCACCCAGCGACGAGGACGATTACCGCACCCCGCTGTCCCGCGAGATCATGGCTGCCCCCATACCCTAAGGGATGGATAAGCCCCCGACGCTGTCGACGTACGATGGCACATCCGACCCGGACGACCGGCATCGAGGCCATGCTCGACTACCGAAACGTCCGGGGAGCCATCAAGTGCAGACTCTTCCCGACGACTCTGAGGAAGGGCGTTATGACCTGGTATACAAGTCTGGAGCCCGAATCAGTTACATCATGGAGGGTCTTGAAGGACCTGTTCTCCAAACACTTTACGGCGTCCCGACGCCACCCGAAGACGGAAGCAGTCCTCGGGGCGATCATCCAGGGCCCCGACGAACCTCTCCGAAAGTACATCGAGAGATTCACTCGGGAAGCAGTGCAGGTGACGACGTCAGACGAAATGAAACGCTACTTAATGGAGCAAGGTCTGCGCCACGACTCCAAGTTCTACGAGGCCGTAGGCATACACCGGCCAACATCCCTCCAAGATTTCCTCGACAGAGCCGCACATTACATCCGATTCGAAGAAACACAAGCGGCCAACTCCGCTCGAGACACCCGAGACCGGGAGGCCCCCCGCGGGCACCGAGACGACGGAGCCTCGAGCCATCGACGAGGAGGAGACCGCCGTCGAGAAGACCGCCCCCGCGAGCCCCGCGAACAACGCGAACCGCGTGGCCCGGCCGGCAGATTCACAGAGTACACAGCCTTAGTCGCTTCACGCGAGCGCATACTGGCCGAATGCGCCAAAACCGAATTCGTGCAGGGAGGTGTCCGTTTTTCGCGACCAACACCCCCCAAACCCAACGTGGACAAATCGAAATACTGCCGATTCCACAGGAGCCACGGGCACGTGACAGAAGACTGCATCCATCTCAAAGACGCGATCGAAATTTTGATCAAAGACGGTCACCTGAAGAGATACACCCGAGGAGGCGAACCACCTAGGCAAGAGGCTCCAGAAGCCAAGAAAGTCGAGGAACTTCCCTCTCCAGAGGACAACAGCAGGCTCCAGGTCGCGCTGTGTGTCAGCCGCCCCGAGGATTGGTTCGCGGGCAGAGAATTCGGTCTCCCCGAAGGACCCGACCTACTCGACGAGCCAATCCAACCAACCAGCCGGTGGAAGTACTTCCCCAGAGCCATGGTCATCTCTGATGGAGTCACGAGGAGCCTGTCCATAGGATCCGTGAAAAGGAAATTCAACGAACTCATCGCGAACAACTCCAGCAAAATGAGCACGCTCGAGAAATTCCGAGGCCGCTCCAACCCGATCACATTTTACCTCGAGGAACTCCCCGGGGGATCCCCCAACTCCAACATACCCCTGCTCATACGTGCAAGGATGGCAAACTTCGACGTCAGGCGCCTCCTCGTCGACGACGGAAGCTCGGTTGACATCATGTACTCCCACCTGTTCACAACTCTCCAGCTCGACGAATCCAACCTTTCCCCCTACGTGGGCTCCGACCTTTAGGGGTTCAACGGGACGACGACGAGACCTTGGGGATACGTGGAATTGAAAGTCACCTTCGGAGAAGAGGAAGCAGCTAGGGAAATCAGCATCCGCTTCTTAGTCATCGAATGCCCATCCCTCTATAACTGCATCCTGGGCAGGACGATGATAGCAGAACTCACCGCGGTACCCCCCACCGTCCACCTGAAGATGAAATACTACACAAGACGGGGGGCCGTGGTGACCCTTAACGGAGACATCGAGGCCGCCCGAAAATGTTTTGAGGCCGCGCTGAAAGGCCTAGACTCCATCGCTCCAGCGACCAGGAAGAAAACTTCAAACACAGCGCCAAAGGGCTAACCAACGGAGCTGGTCGGATCCGTTGAACTCGACAGTCGCTTCACCGGCGAGCTCAACCACGAAACGAAAACCAGCGAAGTCAACGGGCAGCCCTCACACCCAGCGCGCCCCATCCCGGATGGAGAATTCGAACTCGTCCCCCTCGGGGAAGACACGAGTAGAACCGTGAGGATAGGCGCCGGACTCCCAGACCTCGCGAAACGACAGCTCCAAGCCTGCCTCCGCGAGAACGCCGACCTCTTCGCCTGGAGTGCCGCAGAAATGCCAGGACTCGACCTCGAGGTCGCCTGCCACCAGTTGTCCATCAAGCCGACCGCAAAGGCCGTTGTGCAACGCCGGCGTCGCCAATCCCCCGAAAAATCGGCAGCGGCCGAAAAAGCTGTAAAAGACCTCCTAGAGGCAAACTTTATTTCGGAAGCCCAGTATTCAACCTGGATGTCCAATGTTGTACTCGTTAAAAAGAATAATGGAAAATGGCGCATGTGTGTTGATTATATTGATCTCAATCGGGCATGTCCTAAGGACGCCTACCCCCTCCCCAACATCGACAAGCTCGTCGACAACTCCGCGGGCTTCAAGCTCTTGTCCTTCATGGACGCGTACTCGGGATACAATCAGATCCCGATGGCCGGACACGATAAACAAGCCACGACCTTCATGACGGCGTCGGGCAATTACTATTATAACGTGATGCCCTTCGGCCTCAAAAACGTCGGGGCCACGTACCAGCGGATGATGAACCGTGTCTTCCACGACGAAATCGGAGACATGCTCGAAGTATACATGGACGACATGATCATAAAATCTGGCACGGAGGACGACCACACGGCACACCTCCGGAAGGTCTTCGAGACTGCAAGGTCGTGCCGCATGCGCTTCAACCCGGAGAAGTGCACCTTCGGCGTCTGCGCCGGTAAATTCCTCGGCTACTACTTGACCGAACGGGGGATCAAAGCCAATCCGGACAAATGTCACGCCTTCTCCAATATCACCACGCCCACCACGAAGAAGGCCATCCAGTCCCTCAACGGCGTGCTTGCCTCCCTTTCACGATTCATTGCCAAGTCGGCCCAGCACGCCCTCCCATTCTTCAAACTGCTCAGGAAGGAGACCAAGTTCGAATGGACGGACGAATGCGAGAAAGCCCTTTGCCACCTCAAACGCGTCTTATCCGAACCACCAGTGCTGACGCGTCCCGCGACGGACGAAACTTTATACTTATATCTGGTTGTGGCCAACGAAGCCGTCAGCGCCGTCCTCGTCAGCGAATCCGGGGAGGGCCAAAAGCCCATCTACTTTACTAGCAAGGCTCTCCACGGCCCTGAACTCCGATACCATCTGATTGAGAAGGTCTCCCTAGCCCTCATAACAGCAGCACGCCGACTCCGATATTATTTTCTAGCACACGCCATCGTGCTCCGCACCGATCAGCCCATCCGCCAGCTCCTCGGCCGCCCCGACATGGCCGGACGCATGCTGAAATGGTCACTAGAACTCTCTGAGTTCGACATCACCTACGAGGGCCGGCACGCCATCAAGGCTCAAGCCTTGGCCGATTTCGTCGCCGAGATGACCACACCACCCAACCTCACCGCCAGGAACCACATCTAGACCATTTTTGTGGATGGCTCCTCCAACTCCACGGGGAGCGGCGCTGGCATCGTCCTCGACAACGACGAAGGTACGGTCATCGAAGTCTCCCTCACGCTGGCCTTCTCGACGACCAACAACTAGGCCGAGTACGAAGCGTTCCTGGGCGGCCTTCGCCTGGCATCCGACTTGGGAGCCAGGGACATTTGAATCTACACAGATTCCCAGCTAGTCACTTCGCAAGTCCGAGGCGAATACCAAGCAAAGAACGACAACCTCGTCGAATACCTCGCGCTCATCACCGAAAAACTGCGAGGTTTCGACACAGCAGAGATTCAGCACGTCCCTCGCGAGCAGAACACCCGCGCCGACATCCTCTCCAAACTGGCAAGCACCAAAAAGCGAAGCGGCCACAAGTCGGTCATTCAAGAGATCTTGTCGCAACCAAGTACCAGCACGACCACCACCCCCCTCGACATCAACGTCGTCGGGGATACTGACTGCTGGATGACCCTGCTCCACACCTATCTCAGCACCGGCCACCTTCCGGCCAACCCTGGAGAGGCTAGCACAACCAGACGACGCGCCTGCTCATATGTTCTCCTCGAAGGACGATTGTACCGCCGAGGCTTCGCAATCCCACTCCTCAAATGCATAGATAAGTCCCAGAGCGCATCCGTTCTAGAGGAAATCCACGAAGGCATCAACACGCAGCACCTCGGCGGAAGATCCCTAGCACGAAAGGCCCTACGAGCAGGCTATTACTGGCCATCAATGCAATCCGACGCGAAGGAACACGTCAAACGATGTGACAAATGTCAACAACACGGGGACATGCACCTCGCCCCCCCAGCCGACCTCACGCCCCTCTCATCCCCATGGCCATTCGCCTGGTGGGGGCTGGACATCCTCGGGCCCTTCCCCTTAGGGTCCTACTAGAACAAGTACCTCATCGTGGGAGTTGACTACTTCACCAAATGGATCGAGGCCGAAGCTCTGGCCAAAATCACCGCCCACAACATACTCTGATTCTACAAACGCAACATCCTCGCCAGATTCGGGGTCCCACTCGCCATCGTCACCGACAACGGCACACAATTCACGGGCAAAAACTTCTGCGACTTCGTCACCAAACTCGGAACCAAACACCACTTCACCTTGGTCGAACACCCTCAGACAAACGGCCAGGCGGAATCGGCGAACAGAGTCATACTCAGGGGACTCAAACGACGACTCGGTGACGCCAAACGAGCATGGGTCGAACAGCTCCACAGCGTCCTCTGGGCATACCGCACCACTCCCCACTCAACCACGGGGGAAACCCCATTCCGCCTCACCTACGGAACCGAGGCCGTGATACCCGTTGAAATACGCGAACCATCCCGACGAACGAAAGCTCCCCTGGGCACCGACGACAATGACGGCGCCCTCCGAGAAGAGCTCGACCTCGTCGAAGAAATCCGGTCAGGGGCAGCCCTCCGTGAAGCCCGGCTGAAGCAACAAGTTGATGGGCTAAAGACGTGTCTACTTATGCGTCTAGCGGTATCTTACTGCAAGTGCACAACCTATCGAAGTAATATTTAAGATTATCGATCCACAGGGATTCTATGGTTACTTAGTGCTAGATGAACTTCTAGTTTAGCTAAGGCGAATGGTTGTCACGATTTTTTGTTGATTTTTAAGACTATTAAAGGCGGAATTAAATTTAAGTTTTAATAAAGTAATATTAAGGCGGTCGGTATGTAATTATACTAACTTAGGTGGGTCAATCTAACCTAGGCTTATAAAGGTGTTCACTTAATCTATTCGGTAGAGATTACCAGTTTAAATACCCTCAACTCACACTCTCGTGGTCTTATATCAGATCTTATCCCTAAAGCCCTATGCCTGCTCTCGCTAGCCCATAAGTGTTTAGAGGTAATTTTTGGAAACTAAGTAATTCTAATTTATCTTAAAGCGCTCTCGCTGTGTTTAATTTAAATGCCTAACTTTAGCTATCTAGTTAAAATCTCACACTCTCGTGGTCTTGACCTAACCTAATACTCTTTTCTTACTCTCGTAACGAAAAGGTCTATTTCAATTAAAAAGTATCAGCCAGAATGTTAAGTGATTAATTATTTTTAGCCTATGGTTATATTTTACCGGTTAAGTTTGTTATAACTACATACCGCCCTAAGGTGTTTAGCTACTCATCGATGTTGAACCAGACAGAGACAGAAAATTTAATAATAACGTACTCATGGCAGAAAAATAAATAAACATTATAATTAAATTAAATTGCAATATAATGAAAAACCTGGTTAACAAATATTCGAGCAGACTCCTTCTTCCACAGACCGGAAAGCTTGGAGTTGGCGGAAATTGAAAATAAACGAATGCTGAAGGTTTAGAAACAAATAAATGTATAACAATTTCCTGATGTTGGAAATTGTTATATGGCGGGTTTGGATACAATAAAAAACGAAACAGAAAACTAAAAATAATGCAGGAATAGAAAGGCTGGTTCGTAATACAGTTCGGCAGAGCTTCCGCAGGAATTTGAATAAAAAATGCTCTGTGTCTCTTGTTCATAGAACTTGTACTATTTATAGAATCCTTAATGGGCTGGATTTTTGGACCTTTGTTGCATGGGCCTTGCTGAATTTGTGGAAGGAATGCAGGAACGTGGCAACAAAATAGGAGAAATGGTCTTCACGTAATGCCTTGACGTAGTCTGAGTCAAAAACCTAATTTTACCCTTGTCACGGTCGTGACAAGGTCTTCACGTTCGTAACTTGTGGTTTTTAAGTGTCACGGTCGTGACCACTCTCTTACGGTCGTGATGGCTCAAATTGGGGTGTCACGGTCGTGACACCCTTGTGACGGCCGTGACTGCAACAAATTATGCAGTCTTTTGCAGGCTTCTTCATTTCTTCATCTCTTTATGGTTTCTTTTGTTCCTTTTGCTCTTAATTCATGATTTAGCTCCATATAATGATGTACCTGCAAAATGGTAAGAAAAACTCGAGAAATCGAGTGTTAAAACGGTGAATATGCGATAAAACGTTAATGAAACCTAGCAATATAATCGATGCGTTTTCTCGTTATCAAACTTCCCCAAACTTAAACCTTTGCTTGTCCTCAAGCAAATAGTCGGTTGAAAATCGGCGGACAAGATTTTATTCACGCATACTCATAACAAACCGTACGAGGGATCGTTTTGTCGGATAATCCGGTACTTTGATAGAACACTACCGATACACTAATGACACAAGCAACAAGCTATGTCGTCGACTTCCCGTTAAACGAAACAATCGGCAATTACATTACGATTTCACCTGGAGTTTTTCGATCTTATTTCGCCCGGTTTCATTCTAGCGCAATCACATTAAGCCCTTTGCCTTAGCACGCACGTAGTGGAGTAGCCGGTTAGCGACTTTGATCCTTTTTGAGCACGGGGTCTGGTACACGAGTGTGGTAACCCTACATATTTTATCCGATTTGGAGGTTGTGGGGGATCGAGCCGTAGCACGCCCTACCGAGTTCAGAACTAGTACCTCTGAACCAACTTGCAACGAACTCCTTCTCATATTTCTCGTTTCTTATATGCGACCGTGTACTTTGGTGTAATTTCTTTTCATTTTGCATCGAGATATGAAGGATCATTATTGATTAGGCATCAAACGCTTATATTCATCGGCTCCCCACGTGGTTTGTGTTCAGACGGTGCTGACTGCTAGTATAAACTACTAGGGGTTACTTTTGAACTGAAACTAAAAGTGTACTCGTAATGGTAATCGGGATGGAATTGCTTAAGTAGGGAGTCAAAGATGTCAAGATTGTATTGGTCTTGTTTAATCGTTCTCGGCTTCCTAATTACGATTCCGTAGGTAAGTCGGGTAATACGAATAATTAAAGATTTTTTTTTTTGGTATAGCTAAATAATCGGGGAAAGTTCGAAATTAAAGAAAATAGCACAAAGATTTGCTCATTTCATTAACTTGCGAAAAGAAATACAATGGAATTGAAAATACAACGAAATGGAAAAGTGCGAAAAAGGGGAAATTGCGGAAATGAAAGGTACCTCTCCCACACTATATCAGACATTGTCCTCAATGTTGTGATATAAATGCGGTAAAAGTACAGTACAACGACGAAAACGAAAAACAAACATAAGCAAACTAAAACTATGGCTGCTGAGGACCGCGGGCTCGGCCTCTGGTGCGGGAGCGGCGTCTGGAAGGAGTCGCTTCAGGATCAGAACCGGTGCCGGAGGCAGCAGTGATGTTAATGCGGAGGGCTTCTAGCTCGCTGAAAATTTCTCCAAACTTCTCATTAGTAGCTTCCTGGTTTGCTGCAATAGTGCTGAGTAAAGCATCATACTGCTCCTTCTGCCTTCGCTCCAGTGCGGCGTTCATCTGGTTCTGCTGATGAATCGCACGGAGGACTTCCTCAAGTGTGATTTCGGGAGCAGGGGGATGTCGGGTAGATGTCTCTGGTATATCCTGGACAGGCTCAGCTGCATCTATAGCGTCCTGCATCTCATCCGCTGGAGGGTCTGCCTGATCATCATGAATAGGGACGTGATCGACAGCAACAGGTAAAACAAAGAGCCAGTTGGCTCGGCTGGATGGATCGATGCGGTCGCGGGACGGCAGAATGATATGATGGAAAATGGTGCCATTGACAACAGGGCTATACCTGTCATCCTCTCGCTGCGCAATCAGGTGAGCGGACCTGCAATAACTCTTGGTGAGGAATTCTGCGGCTAGGTGAGGCTAATTAACGACCAAGTCACCAAGCCCCAACTGAATGGCGAGGGTGGTGACAATGCCGCCTATGAAGAACGGGGTGGAGCCTCTGTGTGCAATGGCCTGGATATGATAAAGCATGAAAGGGGCAGCGTTGATCGGCTCGTCATTAAGAGCGCAGTGTAGGAATAGAAGCTCCTTGGAGTTGAGCTTATGGTTGCTTTCTCGAGCGAAGATGGTGTTGCATATGACACGGTGGAAATAGCGGATTGCCGGGTTGTGAATGTGTGTAGCGTTGAGGCTTTGGAAAGCTGATGCACGGGTGTTGGTTAAGTCGTGCCATAGAGTGAAAGCTTGTTCACTAGAATTATCGGGCACGCGACGGTGAGCTTCAGTTCCGTGATCAAAGCCTAACAACTCGGCTATCCTGGTTTGCGAAATGTTGAACTCTTGGCCATGCAATCTGAATTTGGCGACACCGGTGAGCTGACTCTGAGAACCGGTACCGGTGATGTAACTGAATGAGCTTAAGAACTCCAGTGTCAGAAGCTCGAATGTGGGCTGAGGTTGACTGCAAAGATCCCACAGACCGACTTTTTGAAGCAGGCTTGTAACACTGGCAAGCATTCCGAGTTCCCTCAAACAGACAGTGTCAATGTAACGTGTAGGTTGCACACCGCGGTTTTGGAATCGGAGAAAACGTTCTCTCTGAGTTTCTCCAGCATCACCTTCTCTAAAAGTAATAGAATTCATTGCATGCAAGAGCTTAGAGTGAAGAATGAAGATTTTTGATGTTTTGTGAAAAAAATGATAAAATGAAAGAAATATTGATTCGGGATAAATAATGGAGAGTGAGAATGTGATAGGTTATGATAATGGGGGGTTAATATTGGTAATGGGGAGGTTACGGAGGTTATGGAGAAAATGGGTAGTTTTGAGGAAGTTATGGAGGAAGAAGAAGAAGAGGCACGAAGAGAAACAGTTCTGTTTCTCACGATCCTGTAATAGGGGTTGTCACGGTCGTGACAGGGGTGTGACGGTCGTGACACGCTATTTAAGCACGTCACGATCGTAAGATGGGTGTGACGACCGTGAGGGCACGCTTCGTTGAATAATTTCCAGAAAAACATTTTCTCACTTAATTCACATATTTTATAATAATTTATTTTCTTCACTAACACTCATATTAAATTATAAACACCATATAGTATATAATTTCAACACAGTACTATACTAACTTGCATGGCATGAGAGATTGTATATAATATGAAATAATGCAAGCATAACAGTACATAGAATGAAAAATATATAAATTGCTAAAAATGGAGAAATTTTGGAATTAAAGGTGCATTGCATAAAGTAATTGAAAATGAAGTTACATAAACGGAAATTACGGTATGAAATTGTTGCGAAAAATAAATCTAACTAGAAACGAAAACAATGAGAAAAATAAACTAAATCACTTATAGCATTTTCAAAAGCGTTTCTTCAAGTCTTCGATGGCGGAGTTCAAGTGATAGAATTGTTCGCAGGTTATGTCAGTCAATCCTATAATGTCCAATCGCATGCTCTTAATGTCTTCTTTAAATAAATTAATGTCAGTTTGGTAAGCATTGAGAGTGTTCATGATGTTTTGTAAGTTGTTAGCATAATCTCCTTGATTCACTTCAGGGGTTTCATGTACTTCTTCAGTGTGGTCAATGTCATGGTAACCAGGAGGTGTCTCAGGGTCAGTTTCGATAGCGGTCATTATATCATCTTTTATCTTGTAAGACTGAGGTGTTTCAGGAGTAGATGGATAATCAGGTGGGTTTAACTCATAAAGTCAGTTATCCTTATTGTGAACACTTACTCTAGCATGGTTAGGCAATGTGAACAGGGTTACTACTTCGTTCCGGATTAGGTACTCAAAAGGTGGATGTCCTAAATTCCTTATGATATGTCTATTGAAGCAGAAATTAAGATTCATATGGCGGGTTGTTCCTAGACGGTTGCACCTGTGCAGTTGGTACCTAAGTCCTATGGCATTAGCAATCATGGTTACAAGACTTCCTACTAATATAGGTAATTCAGGTTCTTCTTGGATACGGGTGAAGGTTTGCATCATGAAAGGTACACCATTAACAGGTTGTCCATTAGTGAAACATGACATAATAAATATTTCATCTTTAGAAACTTCGGTAATGTTTTCTTCTTTTCCAAAGAAGGTGTGGGCAAGGAATTTATGGAAGTAACGGAGAGCAGGATTATGGATCTCATCATTATTCATGTTATTTGGTTCAGGGTGGTAGTTTCCGGTTAAAATTCCCCAAAAGAAATCTAGCTCAATATCCATCAATTCTACCTGTGTGGTAGTAAAAGCAAATGGTCCACTAGGGAATCCTAACAAGTCAGCTAGTTCTTTATGGTTAAAGTCATATTCTATTCCAAATAGGCGGAAACTAATAAATCCTTTCCTAAATCCAAAACCGCGCTCAGGTAGGTAAATTAAGGAGCTAAGGAACTCAAGGGTGAGCTCGCGGTAAGTCACAAACTTATGTTGGATCAATGCATTCTCCCATCCGAGTTGGTTTAACAAGTACATGACACTATCATGTATACCTAGGGTTTCCATAGTCTTATCATCCGGGTACAGGGTCAAATCCATTTGCCTCTGTGATAACTCTTCAAACTTCATTCTTTGGTTCCTACCTCTAAATTTGGTTTCCATATGGTTAATTGGTTGGTTAGCCATGGTCAGTGCAAATATGGGGGAAACAAATCAGGGGAAGAAGGAAAGTGGAAAAGACTTTAGAAAATCTGTAAAAAGTGATTTAAGATAAAAATAAGAAAATGAAATGCATAATGTAATGGCAATAATAGTAATATAAAATAAAACTTATAAAGTGACAAAACAATTAAACAAATAGTAAAACGATAAATAACAATATGCTAAAAGAAAAGAATAGTTTAAATAATTAAATAAGTAAATGGGTTGCCTCCCACTAAGCGCTGTTTTTATCGTCAAAAGCCTGACGTAATGCTTAGGTTTAGATTAATCAGGGGAATTAGTGGACAATTCTAAAAGCTTTAGATTATTCGCATAATCTCTATTTTCAACTTTATGATAATGTTTTAAACGTTGTCCGTTTACTATGAATGGTTCACTATTCCTACCCTTAATTTCTATTGCTCCACTCGGGAATACTTTAGTTATTTCAAAGGGTCCTGACCATCTAGATTTTAATTTTCCAGGAAAGAGCTAAGTCTTGAATTAAAGAGGAGTACAACTTCTCCCACACTAAATTCTTTCCTAGATAGGCGTTTATCATGCCATCGCTTAGTTCTTTCTTTATATATCTTAGCATTCTCATATGCATCTAACCTTAATTCTTCTAATTCGTTAATGTCTAGGATTCGCTTTTCTCCTGCAGCATTATAGTTTATATTGAGAGTTCTGATCGCCCAATAAGCTTTGTGTTCTAGTTCTACTGGGAGGTGACAAGATTTTCCATAAACTAGTTTGAAAGGTGTAGTACCTATGGGTGTCTTGTAAGCGGTCCTATAAGCCCATAAAGCTTCATTAAGTTTAGATGACCAATCTTTCCGAGATATGGCGACAGTCTTTTCTAAGATTTGTTTAATTTCTCTGTTTGAGACTTCGACTTGTCCACTTGTTTGTGGGTGATATGGTGTAGCCACACGGTGTCTTACTCCATATTTAGATAGTAATTTGTCAAAGATTTTTAAAATGAAGTGTGAGCCACCGTCACTTATGACGAGTCTAGGCACACCAAATATGGGAAAGATTATATTTTTGAAAAGCTTTATTACTACCCGTGTATCGTTTGTAGGAGAAGCTATGGCTTCAATCCATTTCGAAACATAATCAACAGCTACGAGTATGTAATTATTACCGAAAGATGATGGGAATGGTCCCATGAAATCTATTCCCCAGACGTCAAAGATTTCTACTTCTAAAATTCCTTTTTGAGGCATTTCATCTCTTCTTGAAATATTGCCAGTGCGTTGACACCGATCGCAATTTATAACAGCGATGTGGACATCCTTCCATAGATTAGGCCAGAATAAGCCGGCTTGCAAGATTTTTGCACAAGTCTTGGAAGTGCTTGCATGTCCACCATAAGGAGATGAATGGCATTGAGCAATGACATCTTCTATTTCTTCTTCGGGAATACATCGGCGAAAGATTCCATCTGGTCCTCTTTTGAACAATAATGGTTCATCCCAATAGTAATGTTTCAGATTATGAAAGAATTTCTTTTTCTGCTGATAGGTTAGATCGGGTGGAAGAGCTCCTGCGACTAGGTAGTTGACAATGTCAGCGTACCATGGCAGTCCTACAGTTGTCTGGATTGTTTCCACGGATTCTGGTTCATTTATATCTAACTGAGCTAGGTCGCTTCCTATTTGTGCTATCAGCTGTTCATACGGAAAATCATCGTTAATCGGCACTTGTTCGGGTTTAATACCTTCTATTATAGATAAATGGTCCGCTACGACGTTCTCAGTACCTTTCTTATCTTTTATTTCTAAATCAAACTCTTGTAAGAGTAAAATCCATCTTAAGAGTCTTGGTTTAGCATCTTTCTTAGTTAATAGATATCGGATAGCAGCATGGTCTGTGTAAATGATTATTTTCGCTCCAACTAGGTAAGAACGGAATTTGTCAAGCGCAAAGACAACTGCTAACAATTCTTTTTCGGTAGTAGCGTAGTTCATCTGGGCAGAATCTAAGGTTCTACTGGCATAGTAAATCGCATGAAGTTTCTTTTCCTTTCTCTGGCCTAGAACTGCGCCTACAGCATAGTCACTCGCATCGCACATGATTTCAAAAGGTAATCTTCAGTCAGGAGGTTGCATGATTGGTGCGGTGATGAGGGCTGTTTTTAGAGTTTCGAATGCTTTAAGACAATCTTCATTGAATATGAACTCAGCGTCTTTCATTAATAAACCAGTAAGAGGTTTAGTGATTTTCGAGAAATCTTTGATAAATCGTCGGTAAAAACCGGCGTGTCCTAAAAGGCTTCGTATTTCTCGAACGGTTTTAGGGGGTTGAAGATCTTTTATTACTTCAATCTTAGCTTTATCAACTTCAATTCCCTTGTCGGATATTACATGACCTAATACTATTCCTTCGTTGACCATAAAATGACATTTCTCCCAGTTAAGCACGAGATTTACTTTTACACATCTTTCTAACACCATTTCTAAGTTCGATAAGCATCCTTCAAAACTTTGCCCGCATACAGAGAAGTCGTCCATGAACACTTCCATGATGTTGTCTATAAAATCTGCGAAGATTGACATCATACATCTTTGAAAGGTTGCAGGAGTGTTGCATAATCCAAAGGGCATTCGCCTATAAGCGAACGTTCCATAAGGACATGTGAATGTAGTCTTCTCTTGATCATCAGGATGGATAGGGATTTGGAAAAATCCTGAGTAACCGTCAAGATAACAGAAGTAAGAATGCTTGGCTAATCGTTCTAACATTTGATCTATGAAAGGTAGTGGGAAATGATCTTTTCGAGTGGCTTTGTTTAGTTTACGATAATCTATGCACACTCTATATCCCGTCACTACTCTTTGCGATATCGATTCGCCTTGAGCGTTTTTCACAACAGTGATACCTCCTTTCTTTGGCACTACATGTATTGGACTAACCCATTCACTATCAGAGATTGGATATATTATCCCGGCATCTAATAATTTCTTAACTTCTTCTTTTACTACAGTGCTAAGGGTTGGGTTAATTCTTCTTTGAGATTCTCTGGAGGTTCTGCAATCTTCTTCTAGCCGAATACGATGCATACAAACTGAAGGACATATTCCTTTGAGATCAGATATGTTATATCCTAATGCAGTTGGATATTTCTTCAAGACATCTAAAAGTTTCTTTGTTTCTATAGTTCCTAAACTGGAATTTACTATAACTGGTCTTTTACATTCAACGTCTAAGAATTCGTACCTTAGGTTATGAGGTAAAGTTTTTAATCCTAATGTAGGTTTATCTTTACTTGGCATGGGATCCGGTGTAAGTGCTAAACTTTCGCTTAGACTATCATCCTGATACGGTTTTCGCCAATTATCATCTTCGAAAATCGGAGGGATTTGAATTTTCATTATTTCAGAATAAGTGGTCTCTTTCAGTTCCATTTCTCTTACACATTCGTCAATTACGTCCAATAGATGGCATGTATCCTCTATAGCTGGTGATTGTAAGAATTGTGTTAAAATAAATTCAACTTTCTCTTCACCTACTTCAAAGGTTAGCTTTCCTCTTTTTACGTCTATTATAGCTCCGGCGGTAGCTAAGAATGGTCTTCCTAGTATGATAGGTGTAATGGAGTCTTCAGAGATGTCCATGATTATAAAATCAGTAGGGATGTAGAATTGTCCTATACGTACTGGGACGTTTTCTAGTATGCCTACAGGATATTTAACAGAGCGATCGGCTAGTTGAACAGACATTTTAGTTGGTCTTAGGTCTCCCATGTCTAGCCTTTTGCAAATCGTTAAGGGCATAACACTGATACTGGCTCCTAAATCGCATAGAGCTTTGTCAATGACGAATTTTCCTATTACACAGGGTATAGAGAAACTTCCTGGATCTTTTAGCTTAGGAGGCATTTTATTCTGAATTATGGCGCTACACTCGGCAGTAAGTGTAACTGTTCCGTTATCCTCTATCTTTTTCTTATTGGATAAGATTTCTTTTAAAAACTTAGCATACGAGGGTATTTGGGTAATTGCTTCTGTAAACGGAATAGTAATATTCAACTGTTTCAGAAGTTCGACAAATTTCTTAAATTGACCCGTCGTCTTGGAATTTATTAATCTTTGAGGGTACGGAATTGGTGGTTTATAGGGTGGTGGAGGCACATAAGGTTGTTCTTTCTCCACTACCTCTCGATTGTCATCTTCCTTTTCTTCTGGATCATTCACCACTTCAGTCGGTTTATCCGGTTTTTGGTACATGGCTGGATTGTCAAGTCTTGGATCGGTAGGTCCGTCAAGTTCCTTGCCACTTCTTAATATTACAGCGTTAGCATGTCCTTTCGGATTAGGTTGAGGTTGTCCAGGGAATACTCCAGCTGGTGCAGCAGTAGGTGCTTGTTGTTGAGCTACTTGTGAAATCTGAGTTTCAAGCATTTTGTTATGTGTAGCTAATGCATCTACTTTGCTCACTAATTGTTTAATCTGCTCACTAGTGTGAATGTTTTGGTTTAAGAAGTCCTTGTTTGTTTGAGATTGGTTAGCTATAAAGTTCTCCATCATCAATTCAAGGTTCGATTTTCTAGGGATATTAGGAGCAGTCTTTTGATATCCTGGTGATGTAGCTGGTGCTTGACCTGGTGCGTAATAAGCATTGTTATTCTTATAGGAGAAGTTCAGATGATTCTTCCAACCTGGGTTGTATGTGTTTGAGTAAGGGTTTCCTTGAGCATAATTCACTTGATCAGTGGGAGTTCCTGCCAATAGTTGACAATCAGAAACTTCGTGTCCTGGGACTCCACATAACTCACAGTTAGGTGTTACTGCAGCCACGGTGGCTGTAGGTGTTATGGCCAAGTTATCGATCTTTTGGCTTAGTTGGTCAAACTTCGCATTGACTTGGTCCATACTACTTACTTCGTACATACCTCCCTTTGTTGGTTTCTCAGTTGCGACTCTCTCGCTTCCCCAAAGGTAATGATTTTGAGCCATACTTTCGATAAGTGCATAGGCATCATTATATTCTTTGTCCATCAATGCACCACCCGCGGCAGCGTCAATTGTCATTCTTGTATTGTACAAGAGTCCATTATAGAAGGTATGGATGACCATCCATTCTATTAATCCATGATGTGGACAAAGTCTCAGTAGATCCTTATAGCGTTCCCAAGCTTCGAATAATGATTCACTTTCTCTTTGCTTAAATCCGTTGATCTGAGCTCTCAGCATAGCTGTCTTGCTAGGTGGAAAATACCTATTCAAGAAAACTCTCTTAAGTTCTTCCCACGTAGTTACTGAGTTCGAAGGCAGAGATTGAAGCCAAGCTCTTGCTCTGTCTCGAAGCGAAAAAGGAAATAAACGTAGTCTAATAGCTTCTTGGGTAACTCCATTGGCTTTTACGGTATCTGCATATTGCACAAAGATCGAAAGATGAAGATTCAGATCCTCGGTAGGATTTCCGGCGAATTGATTTTGTTGCACGGCTGATATCAACGAAGGTTTTAGTTCGAAATCATTTCGGTTGATAGCCGGCGCTGCAATGCTTGAATGCGGTTTAGCTTGCGAAGGATTAGCGTAATACTTGAGTGGATGAGTCTGTTCTTCAGCCATCTCTGCGTCCTTTGATTTTACGACTGGTTTAGGCGGATCTAATTGAAGATCTGGAATATTGTAATTATTTTCGAAATCGAATATACGTCTTCTTACGTGTAAGAAGCATTCCGATTCAGGGATTAGAGGTTGCAAGTCTTCGCTTTTAGAGCGAGTACTTGGCATACACTCGGAGATTAGATTAAATTAAATAGTTGATACCTTAGTCTAGACAATGCTACCTAAATGCACTAGTAACTAAATTAAGGAATCCCCGGCAACGGCGCCAAAAACTTGATGGGCTAAAGACGTGTCTACTTATGCGTCTAGCGGTATCTTACTGCAAGTGCACAGCCTATCGAAGTAATATTTAAGATTATCGATCCACAGGGATTCTATGGTTACTTAGTGCTAGATGAACTTCTAGTTTAGCTAAGGCGAATGGTTGTCACGATTTTTTGTTGATTTTTAAGACTATTAAAGGCGGAATTAAATTTAAGTTTTAATAAAGTAATATTAAGGCGGTCGGTATGTAATTATACTAACTTAGGTGGGTCAATCTAACCTAGGCTTATAAAGGTGTTCACTTAATCTATTCGGTAGAGATTACCAGTTTAAATACCCTCAACTCACACTCTCGTGGTCTTATATCAGATCTTATCCCTAAAGCCCTATGCCTGCTCTCGCTAGCCCATAAGTGTTTAGAGGTAATTTTTGGAAACTAAGTAATTCTAATTTATCTTAAAGCGCTCTCGCTGTGTTTAATTTAAATGCCTAACTTTAGCTATCTGGTTAAAATCTCACACTCTCGTGGTCTTGACCTAACCTAATACTCTTTTCTTACTCTCGTAACGAAAAGGTCTATTTCAATTAAAAAGTATCAGCCAGAATGTTAAGTGATTAATTATTTTTAGCCTATGGTTATATTTTACCGGTTAAGTTTGTTATAACTACATACCGCCCTAAGGTGTTTAGCTACTCATCGATGTTGAACCAGACAGAGATAGAAAATTTAATAATAACGTACTCATGGCAGAAAAATAAATAAACATTATAATTAAATTAAATTGCAATATAATGAAAAACCTGGTTAACAAATATTCGAGCAGACTCCTTCTTCCACAGACCGGAAAGCTTGGAGTTGGCGGAAATTGAAAATAAACGAATGCTGAAGGTTTAGAAACAAATAAATGTATAACAATTTCCTGATGTTGGAAATTGTTATATGGCGGGTTTGGATACAATAAAAAACGAAACAGAAAACTAAAAATAATGCAGGAATAGAAAGGCTGGTTCGTAATACAGTTCGGCAGAGCTTCCGCAGGAATTTGAATAAAAAATGCTCTGTGTCTCTTGTTCATAGAACTTGTACTATTTATAGAATCCTTAATGGGCTGGATTTTTGGACCTTTGTTGCATGGGCCTTGCTGAATTTGTGGAAGGAATACAGGAACGTGGCAACAAAATAGGAGAAATGGTCTTCACGTAATGCCTTGACGTAGTCTGAGTCAAAAACCTAATTTTACCCTTGTCACGGTCGTGACAAGGTCTTCACGTTCGTAACTTGTGGTTTTTAAGTGTCACGGTCGTGACCACTCTCTTACGGTCGTGATGACTCAAATTGGGGTGTCACGGTCGTGACACCCTTGTGACGGCCGTGACTGCAACAAATTATGCAGTCTTTTGCAGGCTTCTTCATTTCTTCATCTCTTTATGGTTTCTTTTGTTCCTTTTACTCTTAATTCATGATTTAGCTCCATATAATGATGTACCTGCAAAATGGTAAGAAAAACTCGAGAAATCGAGTGTTAAAACGGTGAATATGCGATAAAACGTTAATGAAACCTAGCAATATAATCGATGCGTTTTCTCGTTATCACAAGTCACACTTCGCCACAACAACAAAGTCCTAAAACGCGACTTTCAAACAGGCGACTTAGTTCTACGCAGAAACCAGAAAGACTCCCACGAGGGCAAACTGGCTGCGAATTGGGAAGGCCCTTACCGAGTCCGGGACAAAACGGAGCACGGGGCCTATTGCCTCGAAAACCTGCACGGTGAACAACTAGCTCGACCTTGGAACGCCGCGAAGCTTAAGCGGTACTACAGTTAGAACACTGCCCGCGATGACCCATCGTCCCGACCACTGGGGGGCGACATGGTACCACCGCACACCCCCGCGTCCACTAGCAACCAAAGAAAAGCAAGCCTTGCCTCTTGTGTGTGCGGGCAGACGACCTTGCTCGGCAAGGAACACCTCGACCGAGATCCCCCGCCGCCGTACCAAAATCGGCAGGACACCCAGCTCGCGATGGGACGTCCACGCCACGGGGAGAACTACCCCCGAAACGGCCCGGCTACGTCGCCGGCCAAACCGGCCGGTTCCCTTCACCACCGGTAACAAGTTTGTCGAGCTAACACCCGAACAGACCCAGAGCATATCGAGGCATGCACGTCAAAAGCATTCAAGTAAACAAATAAATACGAAAAACGAGCATAAACATCATGCAAATACCGAGCGCACACTTAGAAAATTCACAAAAAATATATTAAGCAAAAAACGGGCACCATCCCAGTAGTTAATGTTACACAAACAGAGCACGCAAGCCCAAAGAAAGATAAGTCACAAATATCGGCACGCAGGCCATGAAAACAACTAGCACGCAGGCCCGACAACTTATGCTACCTCATCCTCCTGATCAGCAACCACGGGGACCTCCTCGGGAATGACAAGATAGGGATCGACCACCTTCCCATCGACGATCTCGTGATACGGCCCGATCTCATCCACGACCAGCGCGACGCCGGGGTTGGCAACCTGAATCTGCTCGACAGTGTTCTTGAACCCGACCTCAACAGCCTCCAAACAATCACCTTCCAGCACCCGAATACGGGCAACCAGATCAACACGGGTGATTAACCGTTGATCCCCCTCTGTCTCGTCCTCGGCCGGACGAAGTGTACTATCCAAAACTTCCATACGGACTTTCAGCGCCTGCACCTCGGCCGTTGCCTCCCCCAACTTCTCCTCCAGCGAGGTCACCTTCCCCTCAGCGCCCTCTGCTTGTCTGCGCTGCTCAGCAACATCCTTCTGACTCTTCTCCAATTCCTCAGTAAGCTTGGCCAACCGCGACTGCATAAAGGTAAGGTCCCGCTGCAATTTGGACAACTCGGCAGCAGAACAACCCTCCTCGTTCAGCACAAGAGCCGTCGTGAACGTCTGCATCATTGCAGCCAAATCCTCCGCCAGGACACGTCGACGAGACTCTCGATCGGCCTGACGGACAACCTTCACCTCCCCAGCGGAGACAGTAGGAGATCGAGCACCATGAAAGTAGCCCGGATGCTGATGGCAAGGCGGGACGGCGTAACCTTCATCGCCTGAGCCGACCGTCAGATCTACCAAACCGCGTGGTTCCTCGGATCTCGGCCTTTTCGCTGCTCCCTGAGACGTGGGAGACTGACTCTCTTGAGGCAAGGAAGACGAACTCTGCCCTCTCGGCGTCACAACCTCCTGTCCGACCAACTGACTCACTCGCGTCCTCGGGACCACGGCATTCCTGGTAACGCGCAACTGCTTCACCCGCTCCTCGACAGAAGACATGTTCGCTGCAAAAACAAAGAAAGAGTTAACAACGGCCAGAACACCCGAACACGGGGAGAAAAGAAACATCCCTACCTAGATAATCCAAAGCGGCCGCCCCGGTGGCGCAACCGAGCAGGGTCTTAGTATTAATCAGCCGCTTTTTGGTTCGCACGTTCCCCTATGCGTCGAGGATGTACCGACCATCAGGCGTCACCAGCTTCGACGGAGGAAGGGCCCGCACAAAGGCGTCTATTTTCAAATAAGCGGCCATATCTTTTTCGTCGAGGGTCCCCGCTCGTACGATATACCTATCCGTACCTCGGTTGAAATGTTCTGCGGTCCATAGCAGATGTATCTTGGGAAGCCACGCGAGGAACCGCTGGCCGTCTACCATTCGCTCACCCTCGGCGAAGAGAGTATCCGAGCCCTGTTGTGTGATCGGTTTAACGAGGAAGGACCGACTTTTGAAATCCTTGACAGAATCACTATACGCCTTGAAGATCTTGGTCGACTGTTTAAATGAGACCCATCCGTGGCGGCCATTCACCGACTGGCGCTGTAAGTGGAAGATACGGAAAAACAACGATACCGTGGGCTTCACCTCGAGGTAGAAGCACACCACCTCGAAGGCACGGATGAAAGCCAAGGCGTTGGGGTGCAGTTGGGACGGGGCCAAGCGCAACCAATCAAAGAGCCCTAGATGAAAAGCGGAGAACGGTAACCTGAGCCGAGCCTCTTTGAAGTAGAACTCGTGCATGGGAAACATCTGCCGCCCATATCGCGAGCAGATGCGATGATGCCCCTTCGGCCGGTACACCTGCCAATGTTGCGGCTCCCCGATGGGCGTATCCTCGACGGTGGCATACACGTCGGACGCGTCGGCCACGAAACAAGACGGGGTAGACAGCGGCTCTTCAGCCGCCCATTCTTCGGCCGGGGTGATGCGCTCGTCGTCAAATTCCGGGACCTCGGGTTCTTTGTCTTCGACCATCGTCCCCGGTACCAAAGCCGACATCTACACCTGAAAAGCAGAGGACAACGGTGAATTCGATAGCCAAGATCAAATCCACGCTTCCACCGCAGGTCAAGTGAAAGGGCGACAAAGGCCAGAGAACGACTAGCAAACACGCACTCCCCATCGATCCTCCTCGGGGCGTCCAAAGCCAACCCACCATCCCTCCGCGGAACGGTCACCGGAAAAAGCGCGCATCCCCGGGGCATTCATCGGACAAAGCACTCGTCCCCGGGGCATTCATCAGAGAAAGCCCTCATCCTCGGGACATTCATCGGAACAACTGGTTCTCCCCGGGACATTCATCAGAAAATCGCCAGATACGGCGGATCTTGCGTCCCTCCTCGGGGCATTCATCATGCCCCGACCACGCATTCTAATCAAGCGG
Organism: Lathyrus sativus; assembly: GCA_963859935.3. Classification (NCBI taxonomy): domain Eukaryota; kingdom Viridiplantae; phylum Streptophyta; class Magnoliopsida; order Fabales; family Fabaceae; genus Lathyrus; species Lathyrus sativus. The sequence continues at coordinate 686,893,316 of OZ012741.1, read as the reverse complement.
CGGAAATAAAAGGGAAGAGAAAGAAGAACTCACTTGTAACGGCGGCGAACAGGAGGAAGAACCAAACAGCGCGGCGGCGATCGACGGCAACGGCGGACGAGCAAGGATCTCAGAGCTTCACAGGTAAAACAGCAGAGTGAAAAGTAGAAAAATGAGCGGGGACCCCCGTATTTATAACCTGGTGCGGGATCCGAAGCGACGCTAGACTCATTAATGACATAGGGTAGCCGCCCCTACGACCGCTTAACGCACGACACGTGGGGGCAACCTGACAGTCGCGCCCCTTCACCTGCTTTCACCCCGCTCCGCCGACGACAGGGGATCCCCCGCGCGAGCGCCCGTTCCACTGCGCACGAATCCCGACGACCTTCTGTTTTGCTACCTCTCTCCCCGACACAGTGACCTTAAGTCCTCGCTCTTTCCCTAGAGCTTCGACTTGGGGGGCTCCTGTTATGGCCTGGGCCCGACCTCGGTCCAGCCCAATACCTCGCCCCGCCCAATAAGCGAATTGGTCATGCCGGGCACGTGCACCCCGCAGGACGGGCGGAACACACCACCGGACACTGGCGACGCTTCCAACAGTCTCTCGCCGTCCCCTCTTATCAGCCGAACAGGACGCACCCCAGCGCATCTAAATGAGGCCTTGGTTCCTCCCCTCCGCGGGGAGGACAACGCCCTCCGGGGAACCTCCCGAGCTCCCCTCCGCGGGGAGAACAACGACCTCTGGGGAACCTCGCGAGCTCCCCTCCTCGAGGAGAACAATGTGCCCGGTGCACGTTCTCTACGTGCTCCCCTCCGCGGGGACACGTCATCAACCAACTGCCCACCTCCGAAAGAGCAGGTCAAACCCACTTTCCGGAAATCAAGGAGCAGTTGGACTAGGGCGAAGACCACGTCCTGGTCTTCACTACGCCACGTAAGCCCTAGCAGTCATTAGGGTTGGGCCTGATCATCCAGCCCACCCCAAATGACCGTTGGCCCAGCGCTGGGGTCTCTCTATAAATACCCTCTTCCTCAAAAGGGTCAGGTAACACATTTCTTACCCTTTTTCTGTACTCTGCCCGCGCTCTGCCCAACTCCTTACTTTGGCATCAAAGTGTTTTGCAGGTACACCCCCTTCTCTTCCTCAGCAACGGTGAGCACGTAGCAGTCCAATAGAGTGTGGCCGACCCGTGATCCCCTTCTGGTCAGGTCAGATCAACATCCATGTATTAATATATTTGCAATACAATTACTTTTTCCAAATATATAAGGAGCCTTATAGTAGGTATTAGGGCTGGAAATGAGTCGAGTCGAGTCGAACTCACCTCAGCTCGGCTCGACTCGTTAAGAATTGTTCGAGTTCGAGTTCGAGTTCGAGTTTGACACGAACTTTTTTTTAAGCTCAAACTCGACTCGTTATAAGTTCACGAACAGTTCGGTTCGACTCGTTAGGTTCATCTCATTAGGTTCAGCTCACATGGTTCACGAACTTAAAAACTATTTTTTTAAATATATATATATATTTTAGTATATTTGACATTTTAAATAAATATATATATTTTAAATAAAATATTAAAATAAAATAAAAGTTATCATATTGAAATTTAACTTTATCTTCGAAATCTACTAATTCAAAACCTACACAACTTTCAAGAGATACATTTGAGAGTCTAATTCAAAAACTACTAAATTGAAGATTAAATTTGTCTAAGATTTGAAGTAAATATTTAAACCTAATCTTAAAGACAGTATAATTCTTTTCATATGTAATCGAGTTGACTCATGAACCTAACGAGTCGAACTATGTATAGTTCAAGTTCAGCTCATTTAGTTAACGAACTTAATTTTTCGCTCATACTCAACTCATTTGGTTCATGAACCTAGTTCAACGATTTAATTGTCGAGTCGAATTCTGAACTATCTTCGAGTTGGTTTGGTTCATTGCCAGCCCTAGTAGGTATGCAAGATGATAATGCAACATAAACGCAATTAAAATAATATCAAATATTTTACTTTATTAATGTTGTAGATGTAATAGAGGTAGGTACTTATTCATTTCTTTAGTGAATCACTTATATCAATGTTGGAGATGTAATATAAGTAGGTGATTTGGAAACAAATAGTTTCACCAAATTGTCGAGTAGGTATATTGAAAAAGAGTTTGAACAAGCAGCAGGTTTCTGGGGTTAGCTCATGCAAAAGTCCCACATCCTTTTTGTTAGAGTTCCATTTAATTGTTATATAATCTAGTCAAATTCAACTAAGTGTCCACATGAATCCAGTACCGAGCTGTAAGGGTGTGCATGGTTCTAAAACCAAACCAAATAGAACAAAATATATGGATCGGTTTGATTTTTGTTCTGGCCTGGGCTCCGGCTTGACCGGACATGCCCAACCCAATGATACTTAATTAGGCTCAATCCGACTTGGGCTACATCCGTCGAGCACATGGTTCCCGTCGGGCAGACAATGGCCCCTCCGCGGGCAGAACCTTCTCCCTTGTCGAGCAGAACAACATGTCCTTCACACTGTTGCTTGCGCGAAAATAAGGTGTCGGCATGACAGAAGAGTCGCCACCTTTCGTAATTTATCCCTCAGAGCGGGAAAGGAAACGATCGGAAAAACCAGACGAAAAAGGGTAAGACAAGGTCATCGCAACCATTGTCTGGGTTCGGGAGTCGGTTACGCAAGGGGAAGGTATTAACACCCCTGACGTCCGTCGTACTCGACGGGATCCTCGCTTGTTTGTTTACTTGGACGGGTTGGTTATAATCTATCTACCTATCAAGGCTGGATGAAAAAGAAAAGAAAAATGACTCGGCAAAGCGTCGCACTTTATGCCTACGTATTCTCATCAGAGAATGAGAAATCAGAGTCAACGTAGTTCGGCCTACGGAGGGTTATGGGGAAAGGTTGCTCGCTAGGATGTCGCATCCTATGCCTACGTACTTCCACACTGTATGGAAGATCAGAGCAAACGTAGTTCGGGAAACTACGGCTTATCTCCTGTTTTTTACGAAAGAAGTGTTTTTTTATTGTTTTTGCGATTTCAATCGCACTAGAGACTATGACCTGAGAGTGAATGCGTCGCATGTCACCCAAAGGGTACCATACTAAACATCCAGACTGTGGAAAAGCAACTCTCCCACAATCCTTTCTTAGATAGCTTAAGGCTCGTAACGTACGAAAGAAATCATTCATGATTACTGTATCTTAAACTGTTTTGAGATAAGAAGAGAACATGCCCAACTAGGAGGGAGACTATCAAGTCCTACTGTTATCATGCCATGGATTCATCCTATGGTTGAGGTTTGAACAGGGAACTCCTAGATGTTGTCATGCATAGGTTTCAACCTAAAAGTCTATCATCAAATCCTTATCAAAGGAAATGAGAGTCCTAAGGGATCATGTCAATGATACACCAAAACAGACAAAGCATCAGCTTAACAGTAAAATGCATGCAATGCAAGTGAGGGAGGAAATGTGTGTGGGGCTTCAGCCTCCACAAGCTCATCTCAACCTCAAGCCAGTTATGAAATAACAGTACTCATACTGAAAAGTAAACAACATGCTATCAAGCAATAAACAGATAAAAGAAGTGAAGTGCCATCAGGCAAACAAACCACATGCTTGAGAAAGTATCTACATTTAAGCTCTCCCTAATCCTAACCTCAAAACAAAACCCTACTCTACCTCTAAGCAAAGCCCTAAAGCAAAACCCTAATCAAAAGAAATCAATCCCAGTCTTCAAGCTTCAAAACAAGCTTACCAAAGAAAGGGAGCTAAGTAAGCAGACTCATAGTGTCTTCCTCAGGAAAGCACTAGGAGACTTGTACTCAGGAATCATATCCTATGTGGCTCAACAACTGTGATCAGTTTACATTCCTCCTCAGGAGAAATTAAACTCACATGAAGGCTCCAACATCATTGGATACTTGAGAAATCCTACATGAACTAATGGAACTAAGTGAATAGACCCATGGGACCTTCCTCAGGAAAGTACTAGGAGGCTTCCACTTAGGAATCGTATCCCATGTGGCTCAATAACTGTGATCAGTTTACATTCCTCCTCAGGAGAAATTAAACTCACATGTTGGCTCCAACATCATTGGATACTTAAGAAATCCTAGATGAACTAATGGAACTAAGTGAATAGACCCATAAGACCTTCCTCAGGAAAGTACTAGGAGGCTTCCACTTAGGAATCGTATCCCATGTGGCTCAACAACTGTGATCAGTTTACATTCCTCCTCAGGAGAAATTAAACTCACATGTTGGCTCCAACATCATTGGATACTTAAGAAAGAGGTGAGAAGAAAGAATGAAAGACATCCATAGTGCCTTCCTCAGGAAAGTACCATGAATTTCCCTCAAACTTCAGGATCTCAAACCTCACAAACAGAGAACAAGCTCCAACCTCTCAACCTCTGGGTCTTGATCTTCAATCTTCTCCTTCATCATGCTCCTTCAACAAGGTCTTCAAAACAAACCAAGCCCCACAACAATTCCCCAAAGATAAACCCCAGAGACAGACAGATATCACACAAACAGCCAATACAATCAGTCAACTTCAGAAAATATCTAAAAATACTAAAGAGAGGGGGAAAAATCTAACAATTATTCACAAGGGTCTATAACACCTACCCATAACATCCCCATATGCCCCTACCCAAAAACCAAGACAAAACTCTCACAAGAAAATGAATTACTCTACCTATGCACAACCTAAACCCTAATTTGGTACCTTAATGCTAACCTAATTAAACTAATCAAATTTTAATCTAAAAATCATGAATTAAATCCTATAGGAAACTGTGATTCAATATCTAACTATGCCAAAAAGAATGGCTGATGACGAGAAAACGCATCGGTTATATCGCTAGATTTCATTGACTTTTACCGCGCATTCACCGTTTTAACGCTCGATTCCTCGAGTTTTTCTTACTATTTTGCAGGTACATCGATATGTGAGGCCAAATCAAGAATTAAGAAGAAAAGAACAAAGAAACCACAAGAAATGAAGCAAGACAGAAGCCTGCATAAAACTCTGCATAATTTGTTACGGCCACGGTCGTTACAAGGGTGTCACGACCGTGACACCTTGCTTTGGACCCTCACGACCGTGAGGAAGTAGTCACGACCGTGACACTTGAAAACATAAAACAACGAGCGTGAAGACCTTGTCACGCCCGTGACAAGGATATAACTTGATTCTTTTGACTCAGACTACGTCAAAGCCACCAGTGAAGCCACTCCTCCTAGTAATTCTCACGTGAGGGAGACTTCTCCCACTTTCTGCTGCCACTTTCCAACATTTTCTCAACCACTTCAGCAAAGCCCAAGAAGCAAAAGACCCAAGACCAGCCCATTGGAAGCTCTATAAATAGGACCAGCTCAGGAGGATTCAGGGACAGACTTCAGTATCCCAATTTCCTGCGGAAGCTCTGCCGAATTACCTTACCATCAGATTTATTATTCCAGCATTTTATTTTCTGCCTTATTTTATTTGTATCCAAACCAACCGTGTAACAATTTCCAACATTAGGGAATTGTTATACCTTTATTTGTTTCCAGCCTTCAGCATTTCGTTTTAATTTTTATTTCCGCCTACTCCAAGCCTTCCGGTCTGTGGAAGAAGGAGTCTACTCGGATATTTGTTAATCAGGTTTTTCAGTTATTGCAATTTAATTTATTTATAATGTCTAATTATTTTTCTGCCATTAGTATGCTAATAAATAACTCTGAGTCTGATTTAACCTCGATGAGTAGCTAAATACCTTAGGGCGGTATGTAGTTATAACTAACTTAACCGGTAAAATATAACCATGGGCTAAAATAATTAATCGCTTAACATTCTGGCTGATACTTTTTAATTAAATTCGACCTTTTCGTTACGAGAGTAAGAAAAGGGTATTAGGTTGGGTCAAGACCACGAGAGTGTGAGATTTTAACCAGATAGCTAAAGTTAGGCATTTAAATTAAATACAGCGAGAGCGCTTTAAGATAAATTAGACTTATTTAGTTTCCAAAAATTATCTCTAAACACTTATGGGCTAGCGAGAGCAGGCATAGGGCTTTAGGGATAAGATCTGATTCAAGACCACGAGAGTGTGAGTTGAGGGTATTCAAACTAGTAATCTCTACCGAATAGATTAAGTGAACATCCTTATAAGCCTAGGTTAGATTGACCCACCTAAGTTAGTATAATTACATACCGACCGTTTTAGTATTATTTTATTAAAAACTTGAATTTAATTCCGCCTTCAATAGTCTTAGAAAACCAACAACAATCGTGACAACTATTCGCCTTAGCTAAACTAGAAGTTCATCTAGCACTAAGTAACGATAGAATCCCTGTGGATCGATAATCTTAAATATTACTTCGATAGGCTGTGCACTTGCAGTAAGATACCGCTAGACGCATAAGTAGACACGTCTTTAGCCCATCAAGTTTTTGGCGCCGTTGCCGGGGATTCCTTAATTTAGTTACTAGTGCACTTAGGTAGCATTGTCTAGACTAAGGTATCAACAGTTTAATTTAATCTAATCTCCGAGTGTATGCCACGTACTCGCTCTAAAAGCGAAGACTTGCAACCTCTAATCCCTGAATCGGAACGCTTCTTACACGTAAGAAGACGTATACTCGATTTCGAAAATAATTCCAACATTCCAGATCTTCAATTAGATCCGCCTGAACCAGTCGTAAAATCAGAAAACGCAGGAATGGCTGAAGAACAAACTCATCCACTCAAGTATTACGCTAATCCTTCGCAAGGTGAACCGCATTCAAGCATTGCAGCACCGGCTATCAACCGAAACGATTTCGAACTAAAACCATCATTGATATCAGCCGTGTAACAAAACCAATTCGCCGGAAATCCTACCGAGGATCCGAATCTTCATCTTTCGATCTTTGTGCAATATGCAGATACCGTAAAAGCCAATGGAGTTACCCAAGAAGCTATTAGACTACGTTTGTTTCCTTTTTCGCTTCGAGACAGAGCAAGAGCATGGCTTCAATCTCTGCCTTCAAACTCAGTAACTACGTGGGAACAGCTTAAGAAAGTTTTCTTGAACAGGTATTTTCCACCTAGCAAGACAGCTATGCTGAGAGCTCAGATCAACGGATTTAAGCAAAGAGAAAGTGAATCATTATTCGAAGCTTGGGAACGCTATAAGGATCTACTTAGGCTTTGTCCACATCATGGATTAGTAGAATGGATGGTCATCCATACCTTCTATAATGGACTCTTGTACAATACAAGAATGACAATTGACGCTGCCGCGGGTGGTGCATTGATGGACAAAGAATATAGTGATGCCTATGCACTTATCGAAAGTATGGCTCAAAATCATTACCTCTGGGGAAGCGAGAGAGTCGCAACTGAGAAACCAACAAAGGGAGGTATGTACGAAGTAAGTAGTATGGACCAAGTCAATGCGAAGTTTGACCAACTAAGCCAAAAGATCGACAACTTGGCCATAACACCTGCAGCCACCGTGGCTGCAGTAACACCTAACTGTGAGTTATGTGGAGTCCCAGGGCACGAAGTCTCTGATTGTCAACTATTGACAGGAACTCCCACAGATCAAGTGAATTATGCTCAAGGAAACCCTTACTCAAACACATACAACCCAGGTTGGAAGAACCATCCGAATTTCTCCTATAAGAGTAACAATGCTTATTACGCACCAGGTCAAGCACCAGCTACATCACCAGGATATCAAAAGACTGCTCCTAATATCCCTAGAAAGTCGAACCTTGAATTGATGATGGAGAGCTTTATAGCTAGCCAATCTCAGACAAACAAGGACTTCCTAAACCAAAACATTCACACTAGCGAGCAGATTAAACAATTAGTGAGCAAAGTAGATGCATTAGCTACACATAACAAAATGCTTGAAACTCAGATTTCACAAGTAGCTCAACAACAAGCACCTACTGCTGCACCAGCTGGAGTGTTCCCTGGACAACCTCAACCTAATCCGAAAGGACATGCTAACGCCGTAATATTAAGAAGTGGCAAGGAACTTGACGGACCTACCGATCCAAGACTTGACAATCCAGCCATGTACCAAAAACCGGATAAACCGACTGAAGTGGTGAATGATCCAGAAGAAAAGGAAGATGAAAGTCAAGAGGTAGTGGAGAAAGAACAACCTTATGTGCCTCCACCACCCTATAAACCACCAATTCCGTACCCTCAAAGACTAATAAGTTCCAAGACGACGGGTCAATTTAAGAAATTTGTAGAACTTCTGAAACAGTTGAATATTACTATTCCGTTTACAGAAGCAATTACCCAAATACCCTCGTATGCCAAGTTTCTAAAAGAAATCTTATCCAATAAGAAAAAGATAGAGGATAACGGAACAGTTACACTCACTGCCGAGTGTAGCGCCATAATCCAGAATAACATGCCTCCTAAGCTAAAAGATCCAGGAAGTTTCTCTATACCCTGTGTAATAGGAAAATTCGTCATTGACAAAGCTCTATGCGATTTAGGAGCCAGTATCAGTGTTATGCCCTTAACGATTTGCAAAAGGCTAGACATGGGAGAACTAAGACCAACAAAAATGTCTGTTCAACTAGCCGATCGCTCTGTTAAATATCCTGTAGGCATACTAGAAAACGTCCCAGTACGTATAGGACAATTCTACATTCCTACTGATTTTATAATCATGGACATCTCTGAAGACTCCACTACACCTATCATACTAGGAAGACCATTCTTAGCTACCGCCGGAGCTATAATAGACGTAAAAAGAGGAAAGCTAACCTTTGAAGTAGGTGAAGAGAAAGTTGAATTTGTTTTAACACAATTCTTACAATCACCAGCTATAGAGGATACATGCTATCTAATGGACGTAATTGACGAATGTGTAAGAGAAATGGAACTGGAGGAGACCACTTATTCTGAAATAATGAAAATTCAAATCCCTCCAATTCTCGAAGTTGATAATTGGCAAAAACCGTATCAGGATAATAGTCTGAGCGAAAGCTTAGCACTTACACCGGATCCCATGCCAAGTAAAGATAAACCTACATTAGGATTAAAAACTTTACCTAAAAACCTAAGGTACGAATTCTTAGACGTTGAATGTAAAAGACCAGTTATAGTGAATTCCAGTTTAGGAACTATAGAGACAAAGAAACTTTTAGATGTCTTGAAGAAATATCCAACTGCATTAGGATATAACATATCTGATCTCAAAGGAATATGTCCTTCAGTTTGCATGCATCGCATTCTGCTAGAAGAAGATTGCAGAACCTCCAGAGAAGCTCAAAGAAGAATAAACCCAACCCTTAGCACTGTAGTAAAGGAAGAAGTCAAGAAATTATTAGATGCCGGGATAATATATCCAATCTCTGATAGTGAATGGGTTAGTCCAATACATGTAGTGCCAAAGAAAGGAGGTATCACTGTTGTGAAAAACGCTCAAGGCGAATCGATATCGCAAAGAGTAGTGACGGGATATAGAGTGTGCATAGATTATCGTAAACTAAACAAAGCCACTCGAAAAGATCATTTCCCACTACCTTTCATAGATCAAATGTTAGAACGATTAGCCAAGCATTCTTACTTCTGTTACCTTGATGGTTACTCAGGATTTTTCCAAATCCCTATCCATCCTGATGACCAAGAGAAGACCACATTCACATGTCCTTATGGAACGTTCGCTTATAGGCGAATGCCCTTTGGATTGTGCAACGCCCCTGCAACCTTTCAAAGATGTATGATGTCGATCTTCGCAGATTTTATAGACAACATCATGGAAGTGTTCATGGACGACTTCTCTGTATGCGGGCAAAGCTTTGAAGGATGTCTATCAAACTTAGAAATGGTGTTAGAAAGATGTGTAAAAGTGAACCTCGTGCTTAACTGGGAGAAATGTCATTTTATGGTCAACGAAGGAATAGTATTAGGTCATGTGATATCAGATAAGGGAATTGAAGTCGATAAAGCTAAGATTGAAGTAATAAAAGATCTTCAACCTCCTAAAACCGTTCGAGAAATACGAAGCTTTTTAGGACACGCCGGTTTTTACCGACGATTCATCAAAGATTTCTCGAAAATTACTAAACCTCTTACTGGTTTACTGATGAAAGACGCTGAGTTCGTATTCAATGAAGATTGTCTTAAGGCATTCGAAACTCTAAAAACAGCCCTCATCACCGCACCAATCATGCAACCCCCTGACTGGAGATTACCTTTTGAAATCATGTGCGATGCGAGTGACTATGCTGTGGGCGCAGTCCTGGGTCAGAGAAAAGAAAAGAAACTCCATGCGATTTACTATGCAAGTAGAACCTTGGATTCTGCCCAGATGAACTACGCCACTACAGAAAAAGAATTGCTAGCAGTTGTCTTTGCGCTTGACAAATTCCGCTCTTACCTAGTTGGAGCGAAAATAATCATTTACACAGACCACGCTGCTATCCGATATCTATTAACTAAGAAGGATGCTAAGCCACGACTCCTAAGATGGATTTTACTCTTACAAGAGTTTGATCTAGAAATAAAAGACAAAAAAGGTACCGAAAACGTCGTAGCGGACCATTTATCTAGAATAGAAGGTATTAAACCCGAACAAGTGCCGATTAACGACGATTTTCCGTATGAACAGCTGATAGCACAAATAGGAAGCGACCTAGCGCAGTTAGATATAAATGAACCAGAACCCGTGGAAATAATACAGACAACTGTAGGACTGCCATGGTACGCTGACATTGTCAACTACCTAGCCGCAGGAGCTCTTCCACCAGATCTAACCTATCAGCAGAAAAAGAAGTTCTTTCATAACCTGAAACAGTACTATTGGGATGAACCATTATTGTTCAAACGAGGACCAGATGGAATCTTTCGCCGATGTATTCCCGAAGAAGAAATAGAAGACGTCATTACTCAATGTCATTCATCTCCTTATGGTGGACATGCGAGCACTTCCAAAACTTGTGCAAAAATCTTGCAAGCCGGCTTATACTGGCCTAGTCTATGGAAGGATGTCCACATCGCTGTTATAAGTTGCGATCGGTGTCAACGCACCGGCAATATTTCAAGAAGAGATGAAATGCCCCAAAAGGGAATTTTGGAAGTAGAAATCTTCGACGTCTGGGGAATAGATTTCATGGGACCATTCCCATCATCTTTCGGTAATAATTACATACTCGTAGCCGTTGACTATGTCTCAAAATGGATCGAAGCCATAGCTTCTCCTACAAATGATGCACGAGTAGTAATAAAGCTTTTCAAAAACATAATCTTTCCCAGATTTGGTGTACCTCGACTCGTCATAAGTGACGGTGGCTCACACTTCATTTCGAAAATCTTTGACAAATTACTATCTAAATATGGAGTGAGACACCGTGTGGCTACACCATATCGCCCACAAACAAGTGGACAGGTCGAAGTCTCAAACCGAGAGATTAAACAAATCTTAGAAAAGACTGTCGCCATATCTCGGAAAGATTGGTCATCTAAACTTAATGAAGCTCTATGGGCTTATAGGACCGCTTACAAGACTCCCATAGGTACTACACCTTTCAAACTAGTTTATGGAAAGTCTTGTCACCTCCCAGTGGAACTAGAACACAAAGCTTATTGGGCGATCAAAACTCTCAATATGAACTATAGTGCTGCAGGAGAAAAGCGAATCCTAGACATTAACGAATTAGAAGAACTAAGGTTAGATGCATATGAAAATGCTAAGCTATATAAGGAAAGAACCAAGCGATGGCATGATAAACGCCTATCTAAGAAAGAATTCAGTGTGGGAGACGTTGTACTCCTCTTTAATTCAAGACTTAGGCTCTTTCCTGGAAAACTAAAGTCTAGATGGTCGGGACCCTTTGATATAACTAAAGTATTCCCAAGTGGAGCAATAGAAATCAAGGGTAGGAACAATGAACCATTCATAGTAAACGGACAGCGCCTAAAACATTATCATAAAGTTGAAAATAGAGACTATACGAATGATCTAAAACTTTTGAAATTGTCCGCAAATTCCCCTGATTAGTCTAAACCTCAGCGTTACGTCAGGCTTTTGACAATAAAAACAGCGCTTAGTGGGAGGCAACCCATTTTCTTAGTTACCTATTTTAAACTATCCTTTTCCTTTTTGAGCATTTTTAATTATCGTTATTACTATTTGTTTAAATTGTTTTGTTAGTTTTATTTTACATTACATTTATAGCCATTACATTTTAGCATTTCATTTTTCTTATTTTTATCCTAAATCACTTTTTACAGATTTTCTAAAGTCTTTTCCACTGAATTGTTTCCACCGTATTTTCACTGACTATGGCTAACCAACCTATTAACTATATGGAAACCCAATTTAGAGGTAGGAATCAAAGAATAAAGTTCGAAGAGTTATCACAGAGGCAAATGGATTTGACCCTGTACCCAAATGAAAAGACTATGGAAACCTTAGGCATACATGAGAGCATGATATACCTGTTCAACCGACTCGGATGGGAAAATGCAATGATCCAACACAAGTTTGCGACTTACCGAGAGCTCACCCTTGAGTTCCTTAGTTCCCTACTTTACCTACCCGAGCGCGGTTTTGGTTCTAGGAAAGGATTCATTAGTTTCCGCCTATTCGGAATAGAATACGACTTTAACCACAAAGAACTAGCTGACCTATTAGGATTCCCTAGTGGACCTTTCGCCTTTACTACCACACAGGTAGAATTGATGGATGTGGAGCTAGATTTCTTTTGGGGAACTCTGACCGGAAACTACCACCCTGAACCAAATGATATGAACAATGATGAGATCCATAACCCTGCTCTTCGTTACTTCCACAAATTCCTCGCCCATACCTTCTTTGGAAAAGAAGAAAATATTACCGGAGTCTCTAAGGATGAATTATTTATTATGTCATGTTTCAATACTGGACAATGTGTTAATGGTGTCCCTTTCATGATGCAAACCTTCACCCGCATCCAAGATGAACCTGAATTACCTATAGTGGTAGGAGGTCTTGTAACCATGATTGCTGATGCCTTAGGACTTAGGTACCAACTGGACAGGTGCACCCGTCTGGGAACCGTACGCCTGATGAACCTTAAATTCTGCTTCAATAGACATATTATAAGGAATTTAGGACGCCCACCTTTTGAGTACCTGATCCGGAACACAGTAGTCACCCTGTTCACATTGCCCAATCATGCAAAAGTAAGTGTTCATAATAAGGATAATTGGCTTTATGAGTTAAATCCACCTGATTATCCAGCCACTCCTGAAACACCTCAGTCTCACAGGATAACAGACGATGTAATGACCGCTGTTGAAACTGACCCCGAGACACCCCCTGGATACCATGACATTGACCCAACTGACAAAGTTCATGAAACCCCTGGAGCGAATCACGGAGAGTACGCTAACAACTTGCAGAACATCATGCACACTCTCAATGCCTATCAAGCTGACATTAATCTATTCAGAGAGGACATTAAGAGTATGCGATTGGACATCGTGGGATTGACTGACATGGCCTGCGAACAGTTCTATCATCTGGACTCCGCCATCGAAGATCTGAAGAAACGCCTTTGAACCGGCTATCAGTGATTTAGTTTATTAATTCTTTTCTCATTATTTTTTATCATTATTTTCATTTCCAGTTAAATTTATCTTTCGCAACGATTTCATAACATAATTTGAGTTTATGTAATTTCAATTTTTCTTAATACCATGCACTTTTTATTTTCAATTGATTCTTCATTTTAGCAGCTTAAATAATTTTTCTATTTTTTTCTATACACTGTGTTTCCGTATACTGTATGACTGCAATATTCTATCTCAGATTCGTATACTACTGTTTTGAAATTGCTATATATTATGGTGTGTGTGTTACTATAGTGCTACTTAATAAAATACATTATTATTATTAAATTAAAAATAACGTGACACAATATGCTTTTCTGGAAATTATTCAGCACCACACAGCCTCACGGTCGTCACGCCCCACTTACGATCGTGACATGCGCAATTAGCGCGTCACGACCGTCACGATCTAGTCACGACCGTGACTACCTCTATACCAGAGGTCGTGAGAAACAGAACTGTTTCTTCATCGTGTCCACTCCTCTTCTCCCTCCATACCCTATCTAAAACTTCCCCCACTCACTCCCAAACCGTCAAAACCTTTCCACTACCCCATTAATCCACCATTACCAGTAACCATTCCAATTCCACTGTCCCGTATTTAACCCGAACACCAACCTCCCTCATTCTACCACTCTTCTTCCAAAAACTTCACAAAACACCCTTCCACCCTCTCTCTTCACATTTGCATGTTATGGATTCTATCGTTTTCAGAGAAGGAGAAGCAGGAGAAACCCAGCGAGACCGTTTCGTCCGCTTCGAGAACCGCGGTCTGCAACCCACCCGGTACATTTCCACCGACTGTCTGCAAGAACTCGGTATGCTGTCCAGCGTCCAAAACCTATTGCAGAAGGTTGGCCTGTGGGACCTCTGTCACCAGCCACAGCCTACTTTCGAACTTCTGACGCTGGAGTTCCTCAGTTCCTACTGCTACATCACCCCTCATGGTTCTCAGAGTCAGCTTACCGGCAACGTAACATTCAGACTGCTTGGCCGGGAGTTCAACCTCACACAAACCAGGATTGCAGAGCTGTTAGGTTTCGACCACGGCACCGAAGCCCACCGTCGCGTGCCCGACAACTTCAGTGAACAAGCATTCACACTGTGGCGCGACCTCACCAACACCCAAGCGACCACTTTCCAGAGCCTCAACGCCACTCACATCCACAACCCGGCTATCCGCTACTTTCACCGGGTCCTCTGCAACACCATCTTTGCTCGAGAGAGCAACCACAAGCTCAACTCAAAGGAGCTCCTGTTTCTGTACTGTGCCCTGCATGACGAGCCAATCAACGCTGCCCCCTTTATGCTCTACCACATCCAGGCCATCGCGCACCGCGGCTCATCCCCGTTCTTCATTGGAGGCATTGTCACCACCCTCGCCATTCAGCTGGGGCTTGGTGACGCGCTCGCTGATCTGCCGCACCTCGCCCCCGATTTCCTGACCATGAGCTACTGCCGGTCCGCCCACCTGATCGCGCAGCGAGAGGATGGCAGGTACAGCCCTGTCGTCAATGGCACCGTCTTCCACCACATCACTCTGCCGTCCCGCACACGCATCGACCCAGCAAACCGAGCCAACTGGCTCTTTGCCTTACCAGCTGCTGCGGATCACGTGCCGGTACATGATGATCAGCCAAACGCCGCAGTGGACGAGATGCAGGACGCCATGGATGCAGCTGAGCATGCCCAGGACATCCCCGAGACTTCCATCCGACAGCAGGCAGCCCCCGCTGCCACACTTGAGGACGTCCTATTTGCGATCCACCAGCAGAACCTGATGAACGCAGCACTAGAGCGTCAGCAGAAGGCACAGTACGACGCTCTGCTCGGCACTATAGCTGCCAACCATGCGGCCACTAATGAGCGGGTTAGCGAACTCTTTGGCGAAGTCCGCGGCGAGCTTGAGGCGCTCCGCCTCAGCATTACTGCTACCTCCGGTACCGGCTCTGACCCCGACGCGACTCCCTCCAGACGCCGCTCTCGCACCAGAGGCCGAGCCCGCGACCACCAGCAGCAGTAGTTTGCTTTTATGTTGTTTTTCAGTTTTAGTCTTGTACTGTATCTATACCGCTATTATATCACAACATTGAGGACAATGTCTGATATAGTGTGGGAGAGGTACTTTTCATTTCAATGTACTTTCAATTCTATTGTATTCCTTTTAGAAAATCAATGAAATGAGCAATTCTGTGCGTTATTTTCTTGAATATCGAGTTTTCCCCGATTATTAAGCCATACTAGAAAAATCCTTAAATTACTCGCATTACCCGACTGACCACCGAATGGTTCGTAATTACGAAGCCGGGAACGATTAAACAAGACCAATACAATCTTGACATCTTCGACCCCCTGCTTAAGAAATTCCATCCGATCACCATTGCGAGTGCACCTTTAGTTTCAGTTCAAAAGTAACCCCAATAGTTTATACTAGCAGTCAGCACCGTCTAAACACAAACCACGTGGGGAGCCGATGAATATAAGCGCTTGATACCTAATCAATAATGATCCTTCGTATCTCAATGCAAAATGAAAAGAGATTGCACCAAAGTACACGGTCGCAGATAATAAACGAGAAATATGAGAAGGACTCCGTTCCGGGTTGGTTCAGAGGTACTGGTTCTGAACTCGGTAGGGCGTGCTACGGCTCGATCCCCCACAACCTCCGCATCGGATAAAACATGAAGGGGTTACCACACTCGTGTACCAGACCCCGTGCTAAAAAAAGGATCAAAATCGCTAACCGGCTACTCCACTACGTGCGTGCGAAGGCAAAGGGCTTAATGTGACTGCGCTAGAACGAACCGGGTGAAATAAGATCGAAAAACTCTAGGTGAAATCGTAATGTGATTGCCGATTGTTTCGCTTGGCGGGAAGTCGATGACATAGCTTATTGCTTATATCATTAGTGTATCGGTAGTGTTCTAGCAAAGTACCGGACTATCAGACAAAACGATCCACCGGACGGTTGGCTATGAGTATGCGCGAATAAAATCTTGTCCGCCGATTTTCAACCGACTATTTGCTTGAGGACAAGCAAAGGTTTAAGTTTGGGGAAGTTTGATGACGAGAAAACGCATCGGTTATATCGCTAGATTTCATTGACTTTTACCGCGCATTCACCGTTTTAACGCTCGATTCCTCGAGTTTTTCTTACTATTTTGCAGGTACATCGATATGTGAGGCCAAATCAAGAATTAAGAAGAAAAGAACAAAGAAACCACAAGAAATAAAGCAAGACAGAAGCCTGCATAAAACTCTGCATAATTTGTTACGGCCACGGTCGTTACAAGGGTGTCACGACCGTGACACCTTGCTTTGGACCCTCACGACCGTGAGGAAGTAGTCACGACCGTGACACTTGAAAACATAAAACAACGAGCGTGAAGACCTTGTCACGCCCGTGACAAGGATATAACTTGATTCTTTTGACTCAGACTACGTCAAAGCCACCAGTGAAGCCACTCCTCCTAGTAATTCTCACGTGAGGGAGACTTCTCCCACTTTCTGCTGCCACTTTCCAACATTTTCTCAACCACTTCAGCAAAGCCCAAGAAGCAAAAGACCCAAGACCAGCCCATTGGAAGCTCTATAAATAGGACCAGCTCAGGAGGATTCAGGGACAGACTTCAGTATCCCAATTTCCTGCGGAAGCTCTGCCGAATTACCTTACCATCAGATTTATTATTCCAGCATTTTATTTTCTGCCTTATTTTATTTGTATCCAAACCAACCGTGTAACAATTTCCAACATTAGGGAATTGTTATACCTTTATTTGTTTCCAGCCTTCAGCATTTCGTTTTAATTTTTATTTCCGCCTACTCCAAGCCTTCCGGTCTGTGGAAGAAGGAGTCTACTCGGATATTTGTTAATCAGGTTTTTCAGTTATTGCAATTTAATTTATTTATAATGTCTAATTATTTTTCTGCCATTAGTATGCTAATAAATAACTCTGAGTCTGATTTAACCTCGATGAGTAGCTAAATACCTTAGGGCGGTATGTAGTTATAACTAACTTAACCGGTAAAATATAACCATGGGCTAAAATAATTAATCGCTTAACATTCTGGCTGATACTTTTTAATTAAATTCGACCTTTTCGTTACGAGAGTAAGAAAAGGGTATTAGGTTGGGTCAAGACCACGAGAGTGTGAGATTTTAACCAGATAGCTAAAGTTAGGCATTTAAATTAAATACAGCGAGAGCGCTTTAAGATAAATTAGACTTATTTAGTTTCCAAAAATTATCTCTAAACACTTATGGGCTAGCGAGAGCAGGCATAGGGCTTTAGGGATAAGATCTGATTCAAGACCACGAGAGTGTGAGTTGAGGGTATTCAAACTAGTAATCTCTACCGAATAGATTAAGTGAACATCCTTATAAGCCTAGGTTAGATTGACCCACCTAAGTTAGTATAATTACATACCGACCGTTTTAGTATTATTTTATTAAAAACTTGAATTTAATTCCGCCTTCAATAGTCTTAGAAAACCAACAACAATCGTGACAACTATTCGCCTTAGCTAAACTAGAAGTTCATCTAGCACTAAGTAACGATAGAATCCCTGTGGATCGATAATCTTAAATATTACTTCGATAGGCTGTGCACTTGCAGTAAGATACCGCTAGACGCATAAGTAGACACGTCTTTAGCCCATCAATGGCTCAAAAATTCTAAGGGAAGACCTTAATACAAATTCTACAAAATCAAGTATCAAACTAAACCTATTTAAAAGCTATTTAAAAGAATAATATTCTAAAAATACTAAACTAAAAATAAAATGGAATTTTTATTTTTATTAATTTTCTAGACAAAATTATAAACCTATAGAAAAAACAAGAATTGAAAAATATTAATTTGCCTATTATTTATGGATTATTTAATAAGCAAGAAATATAAAAGAAATAAAATCAAAAGAATTAAAATAAATGGGATGGGGGGTGAGAAAAGTAAAGCGCCCTAGTTCATTATCCAGATGGGCCACGGATGGGGTGGTGCGAATATCAACTTTGCTAGGCCCATGCGCTCAGAAAATCAAAAGAAAAATTAAAGGGAAAAACATCATGAGCGCGGTGTAAATAACATTGGTTTTCAGTTTAAAAAATGATTTGGGCCGCGCGAGGGGTGTGAGTAGCACTGAATTTACTGAGCCCAGGATTTCCATTTAATGAAACGGCAACGTATTGCCTTAAGTACTCCCTCCGTTTTCTAAATTTGAATTATGGCCGTTGGATCAGATTATTAAGTCAAAATAGGAAGAACGATCCAACGGAGATGGACTCATCTTCCCCACTCAACCTAGGGTTTTCAGAAAACCCTAACTCCATGCGAGAACCTTCCAGCCTCACGTACTCCCTCGTCCTTCCACCAAATGCCACGCCACAAAAACCAAAAGTGACCTACTAATTGCCCTCTTCAACACCCTGCATTTAGTTTTTCCTGAAACTCCCCCAAGAATCAAACCCGAACGATGGAAGTCTTGGCACCATTGAATTAACTCTGATATGCATGTTAATAGAACTTGCTCAAACTTATACTAATGTAACCTACGCCTTATGTGGAGTGTCCTGCACATCTTAACTAACATTATAGTGCCCTAAACTGCCTATTCTTGAATCTTGAAGAAACATTACCCTGCCATGAAACCTCATGGATCTTCCTCTAACTCTCAGAAAATCATCAACTAACCTAGCATGCTAATCCTACACCTAGAAACCTAACAGAAAGCACATAAATAAGGAGGTATGGAGCATCTTACCAACCTGTCAAATGGTGATGGTAGAGGTGTGTAGAGATGAATTCAGAGCTTGTAATTGATGCCAAACACTCCTCTAATTGTGGAGATGATTCTGTTTGCAATGGTTTTGATGGAGGAAGCTTGTAGAGATGAATTAAGGACCTTGCTTGATTTTGAAGAAACCTTGAATATCACTTTCTCCTTCACTCTTCACCACTGATTTCACCAACCCTTGATCACATTGTGAGCCTCTCAATTTATAACCATCAATGGAAGATCCTAGAAGCTTCTAGAATCATCTAGGAAGTAATGGAAAGTCATGGAATTTCTCTTTTAATGACATGTGGTATTATCTCCTTTCATGCATTAAGACTTCTTAATTTTGTGCCAAAATATTCTTACATGAGATATTGAGATGGGATGAGTGAAAAACAAGCTCAGCCTTGCCTTATGTGAAGTTTCTCAAAGTTCCTTAATATGCAAGAAACAAAATTACAAAGTAACCCCAATTTTAAGACCTCAAATCAAAAATCTATTTGAACCATTGTTTTTAAAATGATGTTTGGATTCAAAATGACATATTGGATGACCTATTTTGGATTTGTACATCTCCCAAACCAATTTCCAACTTGGATCCATTTAAGTTATAAGTCATTTTTAGGTCATTTTCAACCATTCTTGTAAATCCTTGCTACAAGCTTTTCCAACAACTCATGACCACTTTTCTATGCTTAAAATGCCATTTTGAACAACTTTGATGTTTTGAGTTTTTCCATTTGAGGCTTGGAAATAGGAGATATGGCCTTTGCTTAAAATGACCTATAACTTCCAAATGACCAAAATACCCCTGTCTTGTTTAAACCATAAGTTGAGTTCTACAAATCCTATCAAGGACTTCTAGTACTCTATAGAAAGCTAGGAAGATTCTCTTCAACATTCATGTTGACCAAGAGATCATAGGAATCATCCTACTAGGGCAAAAGTTGTCTGCAAGTTGGGTGACTTTCAAGGACCCAGATTCACATACCTCAGATGACCTGTAATTTGTCAAAACCATAACTTGAGCTCTGCAAATCCTATAAAGGACTTCTACCACTCAAATTAAATCTAAGAACAAGCTCTACAACATTCATGTTATGGGGAAGATGATATATCAATCACATATTGAGCTAAAACTGTCTGGAAGATGGGGATCAAACTAGGGTTTTTTCACTGACAATCCTTGGAAACCCTGACTTAAAACTTCTCAAACTCCTCAATCATGATGAGTTGGTCTAGGAATCATCTTTATAACATCTCCATACATCATTCCATGATCTCATGGCCCTTGGATTAGGTCTCAACCTTCTCCAAATCTTCAGTTGACCTAGGGTTGACCCAGTCAAAACCCTAATTCTACCATTCATGGTTGAATCTTCTGAATTCTTGCACAATGACCTCTCTGGGCTTCATGATGGCTTTCAAGACATCTCATAAACTTTCTCAAATCTCCAAGTTCATTCTCAAAGTCTCAGAATCATCTGAGGAGTTCCCACAACTCTCAAGCTATGAAGCACACAACCTTGGTTTCAACCAATTCCTCTGAGGATCTCTTGAACTTTCTGATGAAGGTATCAACTTTCAAACACTTGATGGGTAAATAAATGTTGGTCAAATTTTGGGGTGCAACACACACGTTCTCCACGTGCTCCCCTCTGCAGGGACACGTCACCAACCAACTGCCCACCTCCGAAGGAGCGGGTCAAATCCACTTTCCGGAGATCACGGGACAGTTGAACTAGGGCGAAGACCACGTCCTGGTCTTCACTACGCCACGTAAGCCCTAACAATCACTTGGGTTGGGCCTGACCGTCCATCCCAACTCAAATGACCGTTGGCCCTGCGCTGGGGTCTCTCTATAAATACCCTCTTTCACTAGAGGGTTATGTGTTCTCTTCTTACCCTTTTCTGTATTTGCTATCACTCTGTCCAAATTCTTACTTTGGCATCAGAGTGTCTTGCAGGTACACCCTACATCTCCTTCTCAACACCGGTGAACAGGCAGCAGATCAACGACGTGTGGCAATTCAACGACGTGTGGCAATTCCATGGCCCCCTTCTGATCAGGTCAGATCCGTTTTTAAAACCACTTTTACAAAATTGGTTTATTTTTTCAAAATCGGTTTATGTTTGGATCGGTTTGGTTAATAACTGGTTTACACTAAAAAACTAGTTTTTGTTTGGACCAGTTTTAAAACCAAATTTTCCTCAAACTTATTTCGACTAAAACTTAATTCTTAATCCAAGAACTTATTCTTAAATTCATCCAACCATTTTTGAAATTAATAACCATTCATTGACAATACATTGAATTGAATTGAAATAATTAGTAATAATTATGAAAAAAAATGCTAAGGAACCGTAAAAAAAACAATTAATTTTCAATCAGAAAAATCAAAATTGAATAATTACAAAATACTCAATCTCTCTCTCATACATATAGGGCTGGCAATGAACCAAACCAACTCGAAGATAGTTCGGAATTTGACTCGACAATTAAATCGTTGAACTAGGTTCATGAACCAAATGAGTTGAGTATGAGCGAAAAATTAAGTTCGTTAACTAAATGAGTTGAACTTGAACTATACATAGTTCGACTCGTTAGGTTCATGAGTCAACTCGATTACATATGAAAAGAATTATACTGTCTTTAAGATTAGGTTTAAATATTTACTTCAAATCTTAGACAAATTTAATCTTCAATTTATTAGTTTTTGAATTAGACTCTCAAATGTATCTCTTGAAAGTTGTGTAGGTTTTGAATTAGTAGATTTTGAAGATAAAGTTAAATTTCAATATGATAACTTTTATTTTATTTTAATATTTTATTTTAAAAATATTTATTTATTTAAAATGTCAAATATACTAAAAAATATATTTTTTTAAAAAAATAGTTTTTAAGTTCGTGAACCATGTGAGCTGAACCTAATGAGATGAACCTAACGAGTCGAACCGAACTGTTCGTGAACTTATAACGAGTCGAGTTTGAGCTTAAAAAAAAGTTCGTGTCGAACTCGAACTCGAACTCGAATTCGAACAATTCTTAACGAGTCGAGCCGAGCTGAGGTGAGTTCGACTCGACTCGACTCATTTCCAGCCCTACATACATATAATTTTCTCTCATTTATATAAAAATCTCTTTTTTTTTTCCCACCTTTTCAAGAAAATGCTCTCTATATACTATTTTACACTTATCATTTTTCTGACTCCACCCGTCATCACTTTAGTGGAGAAGATTTCTAAGAAAAAACATATCAGTTTAATAGTTGAATTAATTCAAGGTAAGAAGCATGCAAAAACAACTTAGGTATCATATAATTTCAATATAATAATAAGCATTTAAAATGTAATGTTGAACGTGAGATGAAAGACTAAATGCATCATTATGAGACTATGAGAACACAAAGTTCTCTTAAAAAAAGTAATTAATACACACACACGCGCGCACACACACACACACACATATATATATATATATATATATATATATATATATATATATATATATATATATATATATATATATATATATATATATATATATATATATATATATATATATATATATATATATATATATATATATATAAGTTTTATTTATTAAATATACATTACCTTAATTGTCATTTATTACCATGAAACAAAAACAAGACAAAGAGTACATTATGTTTGAAAAGTGGACTAACCATTTATATATTGGTTTTAAAAAGTGGACATCGGTTTCTAATGGTTTTAGTAAAATGAATTTGAGCTAATTTTTAAACCAAATAATATGGACTTTTGAAATTGGTGCACCATATTTTTAAGTGTGGTTCTTGTGAACCAGTTTTTTTACACACCCCTACCGAGCTGAAGCTATAGTGAAATGACGTGCCCAAAAACTAGTTTTTCTCAATTTTAATTAATTAATATTTTAAAAAATCAAATTAAAGTTAATAATTATTAATTTATTCTATAAAATGAAATTAATTAACAAATTATTTATGTCATCATTTTCACCTCATTAAAAAATAATTTTATATCTTAATCATCATTGTTAGGTTCATCAACTATCAGACATTAGGTACAAACGATCAATCATTAATTTTATCAAACATAACCTAATTAAGAGAAATTAAAATATGAAGAAAAATAATTATAGTTATCGGTTCGACAATTTTTAAAAATTAAATATGAGAATCGAGGCAGACCAGGTTAATTTTGATTTTTTTTAAATAAGCATGTTTTTAAAAAAAATCCAAAATAATCATATTTTTAGAAGAAAAAAAAACTAAAGTAACCATATTAAAAAAAATTTTTTTTGCCATAAGAGGAGGCGCCACAGAAAGTGGTGCATGCACTCATGTATTGGCCTAAGACGCCATAACTTATACACTTGCCCTTAGAAATAACCAATGGTTGTGGCACGTACATTCAACTTTTAGGTGTATGCGCCATTGCTTGTGCCTCCTGTGTTGTTTTGATATATAGTTCATTCCCTCCCCATAAATTTTCACCCTTTTTCTAATTCTCTCGTTCAATTTTTTTTCAAAATGTCGTGCTATGTTATAAAGAGAAATGCCAATTTGATTTATTCATCATTAAAACCTCCGATAAAAATCTGACTCTAAAACACAGAGACTTTCGAGTATCTTCAGAGGAACTTGATCTGTTTGTTAGATGGAGACATTGCAGACGGTGAAAAGATAAAAAAAATTTAAAGGCTTGTTACAATGTACAACAACAATGGAGAAAGTCCTATCTAGGAGTCAGTTAAAACTGACAGTGATTATCGTATTATGATGCATAGTTCAGAGGAAATTGTCTTGATGGTTGTAATCGCATATATATGTTGTTTAGTTGTTGTATTTATTTTTATTGTTGTTTAGTTGTTGTAACTGAATGTTATGATATTTATGAAAAGAATGTTGTTTTCAATATCAAATAAAATGGTTACTAAAATGAATTACATATAAAATGCAGGACTAAAAATGGATTACTGAATTATGTTATGGAGTTTGCTCCAACATTGGGACAATTTGTACAATTGTGTCCGGGCTGACGATATGAACTATATAATCTCACCATTTTGTTCGTCGCATCCATTTCGGTTTGAATACGCGTGCTATTAGGGCGATCCCTTTTCTTTCTTCACATATTTTCATTGTGCCAAACTTCCCCCTTGATATATAGGGCAATAATCATCATTTGCTACCACCAGAAAGCTATTGTTGTACACATTGCATAATTTTATGACTTTGTAAATGGCGAATAGTAAGTTGGAAGGGTCTTGCCAAGCATGTGAGCATGCCACTATGACATGGAAACAAGACATACAGAAGGCTTGAAACTTTCCGCAATCACACCAACCTCTATCTAGTTTAACTATATGACATGTGATCAAGACATACAGAAGACTTAGAACATTACCCATACCACGAACAACCACATGTTGCCACCACATCTTACTATAGCCCCGATGATGAATATGATTCCACTCCATCCCACCATAGCACCCAACTAATGTACATCCAAACATCACACCACTAAACAAGGTCGATCCTAAGAGTAGGCCACCAAAGCTATCCGCCTAAGGCCTCACTTTTTTATTTTATATTTATATGATTTTAATTAATTAATTTTTTTAAAATAATCTTTTAAGTTATGTTAGTATCAATTAAACAATAATATCCATTTAAAATATATAATAATAACAATTATTTACACTTCCTCTGTTTGTTATTATAAGTTATTTTTAATTTTTTTTACACGTATTAAAATAATAATAATAATTGTATGAAAAAGAGAAATTATTAAAGCTTTTACAAAATTATTCTTCGTTAATGATATTGTAAACACAAATTTACATAATTGAAAGATGAGAGAATAATAAATATTTTATGGTATAATAGGAAAAATAACACTAATAATTTATTAAAATTATAAAACGACTTATATTATGTTAAATTTGTTTTTCCAAAGCGACTTAAAAAAATGGAGAAAGTAATATGTACTCTTTGATTTGTTAATTTAAAAATCACATGTATAGATGATAAACTTTTGAATATTTTAAGATAATAATTGGAGAGTTGATATCTAAG
Organism: Lathyrus sativus; assembly: GCA_963859935.3. Lineage (NCBI taxonomy): Eukaryota > Viridiplantae > Streptophyta > Magnoliopsida > Fabales > Fabaceae > Lathyrus > Lathyrus sativus. Next base: position 686,867,863 of record OZ012741.1, on the reverse strand, counting down.
TAATTTGTTATTATAATTTTGACGTTATTTTTCAATTATGGTTTTTTAAAATCATAAGAAAAGTGTTTAGATGAGTTAATTTTATTATAAATTTAAATAAAATATTAAATAAAATTGATTATAATAATTTAATAGTCTTACATCTTAAAACATCTAAAATATATTAAATTATTAATTTTAAATTTCGCCTTATGCCTAAAAATCTGTTGGGCCGACTCTGCCACCAAAACACCCAAACATCACATCGCCAAAGCACTCAACCAACACATGCCTTTCAAACACCACAAGAACTATTGTTTAGTTTCCAAAACGATTCAATGTCCCATTTCAGCAAACTAGTTTGCCCACACGTAACCCAACCAATATGACCTAAATACGACAACATGGACACCAAACTCGATTACAACAACATTTATTACTGATGAGATATGATTGAAAATTTATTAGATATGTTAGGACCCCCACACCAACCACTTTGACCTCAAACGAATATTACGAGACCCTAACCACCTCAGAGAAATTGTGAGAGACATCGAAGACAAGCAAATGCGTCGGGTGTCGAATCGGTGGGTATTATCATCAAGTGAATTATTAAATTTCTATCAAATTATTGTATAATTTCTATTTAATAGAATAATATTATAATATATTTTTTATTTTCCATTTTATTTAATATTATTAATTAAAAAAACTAAAACAACACAATAATCATGAACTATGACACATGCTCATAAAAGATACATGCGCCACAGTGACATGACATGAATGCTTGCGTCATATCCTATGACGCCTTAAGTCAAAACACGGGTGTATACATGTAATAGGAGCAAAATTTTTTGTTTGAAATATAATTACTTTAATATACTTTTGAAAAAGGAATTGTTTTAATTTTTTTTTTGAAAAACAATGTTATTTAAAAAAAATCGTTAATTTTTATTGAGTTGGTTCAGCAAACCAAAAAAAATTAGTTTTTTCCATTTTGATTTAATTTAAATGGTGGGTTTAGTTGGTTTTTTCTTGTTGGATTACATGACTCTGATATGTAACTCTCTCAAGGAAATTTTACCCCATACTCCTACACTTATACCTATACCCCTACATTAAATTTTTTTGGACTAAAATATCCCCGTATAAAAATTTATTATTTTTTTTCAATTATTTACCGGAAGACTTTTTGCAAGTCTTCCGGTTCATATCTTTTTATTTGTTCACTGAACTACTTTTTGGAAGTCTTCTGGTTCACATTTTTTTAAGTTTGTTTACGGGAAGACTTTTTGGAAGTCATCCGGTTCATTTTTTTTGTTTGTTTACCCGAAGACTTTTTGGAAGTCTTTCATTTTTTTTTTTAATTTTTAATTAATATTTAAAATTTATTACTTTTATATAAAGAACAATTTAGTAAATTTTTTAATATTATATTTAAAATATAAAAATTCTATAAATAGAAAATTATTTTTAGAATATTTTCTATTTGTTATAATTATTAGAATACTATGAGATTAAAATAATTTATTTTAAATGATCATAATAGTAAAATTTTCTCAAATATCTTATTAATCTTAAACATTAATAAATAAAATAAATTTAAATATAAGATATAAATTTACATTATTCAATATATTTAATCAAATGAAAACATATGTGATAAATCAATAATGTATTTTAACTTAAAATGATCACAATAAGTTAACTTGCAAAATAATATAAGTAATAAATTAATAATGTATTTTATTTAAAATAATCACAATAATAGAACAAACAAATAATGTGTTTTATTTATAGGACTGATATAGTTTTATTGATTATTTAATTTTAAATATTACTATGAATATAATATTTAATCTATACTTTAGAACTCACATAATTATAAATATAAAACAATATTGTTTTATTATCCATATTTTTATTTAATTAAAAAAAATTAAGAATATAAATTTATTATTTGTTTTTCATTTTTGTTTGATCTTTTTTTATTTATAACTTTTTTGCATGTTCTATACTGTGCTTACTTTAAATAAAATATATTATTTATTTATATCTTATATTTTTATTTTATTAAAAATATTAAATAAAGTGAAATTATTACTTCTATTTTAATTTGGTTGATTTATTTAATTGATAGTTCGATTTAGTTTTTGTTTTTTGCAAGTTATATTATTGTGATCATTTTAAATTAAAATACATTATTGATTTATAACATATGTTTTCATTTTATTAAATATATTGAATACGGTAAATTTGCAAGTTTAATAAGATTTGTTTGCAAATTCTAAATATATAATACTAATGTGATAATATTATGATAATTATAACAAATAAAAAATATTTCTAAATTTTGTTTTCTATTTATAGAATTTTTATATATTTAGCATAATAGATAAAAATTTACTAAAATGGTGTTTATATGAAATTAATAAATCTATTATGCTTAATATATAAATATTCTATAAATAGATTTTTTTTTAGAAATATTTTATATTTGCTATAATTATCATAATATTATCACATTAGTATTATATATTTAGAATTTGCAAACAAATTTTACTAAATTTGCAAATTTACCGTATTCAATATATTTAATCAAATGAAAACATATGTGATAAATCAATAATGTATTTTAATTTAAAAATGATTACAATAATATAACTTGCAAAAAAAACTAAATCGAACTTTCAATTAAATAAATCAACCAAATTAAAATATAAGTAATAATTTCACTTTATTTAATATTTTTAATAAAATAAATAATATATTTTATTTAAAGTAAGCACAGTATAGAACATGCAAAAAAATTATAAATAAAAAAAAGATCAAACAAAAATGAAAAACAAATAATAAATTTATATTCTTAATTTTTTTTAATTAAATAAAAATATGGGTAATAAAACAATATTGTTTTATATTTATAATTATGTGAGTTCTAAAGTATAGATTAAATATTATATTCATAGTAGTATTCAAAATTAAATAATCAATAAAACTATATCAGTCCTATAAATAAAACACATTATTTGCGTATTCTATTATTGTGATTATTTTAAATAAAATACATTATTAATTTATTACTTATATTATTTTGCAAGTTAACTTATTGTGATCATTTTAAGTTAAAATACATTATTGATTTATCACATATGTTTTCATTTGATTAAATATATTTAATAATGTAAACTTATATCCTATATTTAAATTTATTTTATTTATTAATGTTCAAGATTAATAAGATATTTGAGAAAATTCTACTATTATGATTATTTAAAATAAATTATTTTAATCTCATAGTATTCTAATAATTATAGCAAATAGAAAATATTCTAAAAATGATTTTTTATTTATAGAATTTTTATATTTTAAGTATAATATTCAAAAATTCACTAAATTGTTATTTATATAAAAGTAATAAATCTTAAATATTAATTAAAAATTAAAAAAAAAACATGAACCGGAAGACTTCCAAAAGTCTTTCGGTGAACAAACAAAAAAATGAACTAGAAGACTTCCAAAAAGTCTTCCGGTAAACAAAAGAAAAAAAATATGAACCAGAAGACTTTCAAAAAGTCTTTCGGTAAACAAACTAAAAAAAATGTGAACCGGAAGACTTCCAAAAAGTCTTCCTGTGAACAAATAAAAAAATATGAAACAAAAGACTTGCAAAAAGTCTTCCGATAAATAAATAAAAAAAACTAATAAATTTTTATACAGGGATATTTTAGTCCAAAAAAATTTAATGTAAGGGTATAAGTATAAATGTAGAGGTAAAATATCCCTCTCTCAAATCAAACCTACCGTAGGTATTTTTCATAGTTAAGTAAATTATTATTTTTAAACCCTGTGTCCCAGACCTAAAATATCCGAACCAGTTGCATTTTTTGATAAACCCCTAAACCCCTCTGAACAACCATGGTGGAAAATTCCGCCGCCGGATACGGCGGAGTGATCAGCTACGAAGCAAAACTGAAAGAATTACTTCACAGAATCACTTCACCAGAGATAAAGCTATGTTCAGACGCCACAAAAGAGTTCGTAAAGCTCTTAAAGAGCGACAATGGAGCCAAACTTCTCCGCGACTACGTTCTCGGTTCTCCCAAATGCTCCGAGTTACTAGAAGCTTGGAAGTTAAGACAAGGAAAACAAGGTTTGCACTACGTTTTTGCGTTAATTTCTGCATTACTCAGTCACCGTAATGGTAAACAGAAACAAGGTTTCAATGATGCTGAGAGTGTGAGTATTGCTAGGGATTTAGATAAATTCGCACGGTTGATTGTAACTGATTATTTGAATGATTTATATAAAGAGTTAAATGGGAAGGAATTGAAACGGCAGAAAGCGGCGTTGTTGCTTTTGGCTTCAATTGTTCGCCGGGGAGCGAGTATAGCTTCGGAGGTTGCGAAGAGTTTTGATTTTAAGGTTGCTGGATTCGCGGCATTGGCGAAGAGGAAGAGGAAAAGTGAAGGTAAGAGAGAGGTTTTGTTGAGGAAGTCGTTTGTTGGATTCGCAATGTCGTTTTTGGAGGTTGGAAAGCCGGGATTGTTGCGTTGGATTTTGCAGCAGAGGGAGATGTATTCTGGTGTGCTTCGTGGATTGGAGAATGATGATGATGAGACTGTTGTTTTTGTTTTGTCTACTTTGAGGGATTATGTTCTTGTTGAGGCGTCGTTGGTGCCACCGGGGTTGAGGAGTGTTTTGTTTGGGAGTGTTACTTTGGAGCAGTTGGTTGGTATTTGTGGAAGGGAAGGTGGTGGAGATGCTGCTAAAATTGCTTTTGATGTTCTTGTTTTGGTTTGTACTGATCCGAGTAATGGATTGATGCCTGATTTGAAGAAGCGTCCGCATCCTTTGAAGGGTAATCAGAAGAGGATGATGGATTTGTTGAAGAAGATGTGGCCTACCGAGGTTCAGTATCATAGGGATTTGCTTTTGGCTATTGTCAATGCTCGACCTACTTTTGGTTTGTTGTATTTAAAAGAATTTCCTCACAGTGTTGAAAACTATAAATCATCTTCATGGTTAGTATTGGTTATATGCATTTTTATTTGTCCCTGTATCCATTATTATCTTTATATTATATGTATGATATTATTATATACATATGATTAATGTTAACATCATATAGTTGAAACCCACTAAATAACTAGGGTTCATTTTCTTTTTTTTTTATTTGATAGTCAAATGTTAGTGGTTAATTTGTTAGAGGGAGGGGGATTTATTAGCATGCAGGGTCATTAGATCCGGTTTTGGGTTGCAAATGCACCTTCAACGTGAAATTTGTGTAAATCCATGTTTAGTGAGATGAAAGAAAGTTTTATTCCATCAATGATTAGATTTATGTAGCTCACTCTCTTTGTCACACATGATTATTAGACTGATAGAACCAATTGCTATATTATAACTGAAAATTAGGAAGGTCCCCTCTGATTACAATAACAGAGCTATCATAGACCTCCTACATAATACTCCTCCAGTCTCACCTTCAGAGACAACTAGGGTTCATTCACTATCAGTGGGACTAGCTATGAGATTTTTTATCTATTGGTGATGGTTTTGGTTGTGCTAACGTTTTCTCTTCTGTGTATATGTTTCCATTCCTTATATGCTATGCAATTGTGACTTCTGTGTTTGCAGGATTTTTGCAGTATCTTTGGCAGCTGATTTGGTTTCTTCAATCAGCAATGGCATTTCCAAGGAATTTGGTAATTCCCAATCAAATGTTTCTTCCTTGATTGACAACATGGATTTACTTGTCATTGTGAAGTGCTTGTTTCCTCGTCCATTCAGCAGGTCAATGTTTAATAAGGGGTTGCATCATGCTAACTCTTTTGTGAAACATGGTACTCTAAGGCTTCTTCTGGAGTTATTGAAACTACTGGACTCCCTTTTTGGTGGTTTGAATCATAATTCTAGTCCAGACAATCCTTTGATGCAACATATGGCATCTGTCAAGCAAGAAATTCAGAATTATGTTCAACCTTATCTTCCTGATCTGCAGGTTTTATTAAATTTACTCTCCTCTTTAGATACCTGTTATGAATCTAATAACTCATGTTTGAAGAGAAATGCATCGCATCAAGAACATGATGGGAATAGTAGAAAGAAGTTAAAAAGGGATACTTCTGAGAGTGACATAGATATAATTGTTGGCGGGATAAGTTCTGCTCCAGATATTGATTTGAGTGGTAACAGGGGAACAGTTGACAATGCACTTAAAGAAGACGCACCAGATGATTTAGAGGATCTCAAGAATAGCATTGGGGAAATATGGGGTTTGGACCTTCATTCCATTGATATTAGCACCCTGAAAGATGCAGAATCATACTTACTGTCTAAACTGCTTGATGCTCTCAGATATTATCATGTATGTTCAGTTTTATTTCATATAGAGATTGATAAGAGAATGCTTATGATTAATATATTTGTAATTTTTGGAGGATTATATGTTGACTGTCAAATAAAATTTAAAATGAAATCTACAATGTTGTGATATGCAGTTTTTGCGCTTTTGCACCTAAGCTAAGAATGTCTTCTTAACTAGTGAAGGAAAGAAAATCTGTTGTCTTAGTGATATTTATTTATATAACTTTAATTTCTTTTCCCAAGTAATGCACAAATGTATAAAGTTATCTTATATTTATTTTGTTTTACTTGTGCAGCGGAGTTTGCCTTTAACTTTGGATCATTCCTTTGATTCTTTCAAAGGTCTTCTTAAAAACCCATTGGAGTTAACAAGTCATCTGCAAGTCTCACTGTTGTCTTTGCTTATGGAATACATTCAATGGTGTCCAGATAATGAAATTCCTATAAGAACTCCTGCCATGTTGTACAAATATCTACAGCCATTCACTAATTTGTTTATGTTTTCACCAATAAAAAAGGCAAGGAATCTGGCATACCGGCTGGCCATGGCAGCTATGTACAGTACTGGTGCTTTTGACGGGAACGTTCATGAAATACATGCATGGTTTTTGTTTTTACCAGGTTATCAAAGGGAGCATTCCCCTGTTAATTTATTGGAGGTGGATGCTTTACATAATTTGACTTTGTTTGTTATAACATTCTTATGTGATGCTGTTTCTACACTCGGGAATAATTTAGTAAAGTATTGGAACATCCTTAAGAATCATGTACACTCTTTGGAAGGTGATAAAGGTAATTAACCCTAAAATCACTTATGTTGGTTCTATTGCATTTTTATCTGGTCTGGTTAATTCTTTTGATCAAGGCGCATCCATTAGACTATATCTCAAGCTCATTTTCTACTGTCATAGTACTCGTAGTGGTCCTGTATTTTGGCATTTCTTTGGGGAATGCTAACATTTTGTGTTGCAGTAATAATGGAGAAACTTTTGGCTCATTATTGCTACACTGAACTGGGGGTTTTCAATTTCATTGCAGATTTATCACCTGATGTTAGTCCTTTTATTGTATGTTTACTGGAGAAGTGTCTAAAGGTGATCCGATCAAAATCAGGAGCCTGCTCGTTGCCAAAAAAGTCAATAGTATTATTATACACTTGCAACACAGTGAAATACCTCTTGCAAACACAGGTATGTGTATAACTGGACATATTTTGATTTACTCTTCTTGCAGTTTCTGTTTGTCTAATATTATATCTGTGTTTTTTATAGGTCAATGCTGAATTGTTATCTTCTGTAGTTAATGCAGACTTGACGGAGAGACTTGGTGACAGTTATGAGCATGATGAAGTCTTTCCCGAGTGGAAGCCTCTGAAGAATTTGTTGGATTTTGTGGAGGGCATTTCACACCAACAAAATTGTTGCCTTTTATCTGGAAAAAAAGAATCTGTCCACCCTGATGGTTCTTTAGGAAGTTCACTTGGTGATGTAAATAGACTATTAGGTGGCGGGGATGATCATCGGATGGCTGAAACAACTGTAGCTTTCATATCCTCCATTGTATGCGAAAGTACTGATAAAATATCCACGAATCTGCCATCAGGCGTGGTCATTTCACGCGACTTGCTTGATGTTCCTTTCTCTCTCTTATCATCTATATATTTTCTTGATTATAGTGTTCTTGTCCATGCTTCTAAGATGTGGCCTGTGACGTTTTATGCTGGCTTGGACATGGCCATATCAGATCTGTGCAGTGATAGTCAAAATGCTGCTCTTATTGAAACATCTGATCTTAAATTGTGTCCAGACTCTCTAACTTGTGGTCAACTCTTAGAGGCTTTTGAACCTGATTCTGCTGCATTTAGTATCGTTCTAAAACAAACACCTTTCCATGTGACATTTCCTGCAATGATGTGTATGAATGGTCATTGCGCATCAAAACTTTCTAAGATGCAAGACCTTCTGCTACATAAATTACGTGAATCCATAAATGACCACTCACTCCTTCCCAGTCTGCAGCTTGTGCTGTTCTGGACTCATCAGATTCAGCTAAGTCATAAACTTATCCCATTAGCTGAAATAGAACACTTTTTGAATATCTGTGTCATTCTTGTACAGAACCTATTAGCTCAATTATTGGTTCCGGAGAGTTGTTCTGACTTGTGTATAAAAGACTCTGCTTTCTCTTTCTCAAGCAATTACATTGAAGAAGTTATTAAAACCATTTGTTGTCATCCCTCTATTCTGATGTCATTATCCTTTTCTTTAGGAAATAGCCGGAACATTTCAAATGGAAATACAGGAACCAACTTTGATATCCTAAATGTACTATCTGATGAGGGGTTTAAAAATTTTGGTAATCCAATTTTAGACATATTGACAATGACTCTGGACAACATGTGGTCGTTATTCGGTGCCCACCTTTGTGGATCGAAAGCTGAAGACGTCGCTTATAATTTTGTGAAAATCTTCAAAGGGCTTCAACAGAAGCTGTTTCTGGAAGTCAAGAAAAGAATTGAGTTGTGCATTGGTACTAAAGATACGACGCCTCTCCTTCCGACATTGTATGCCTTACACACTTTGCATCGGTTTCTATCCCCTTTTCAGCTCCTTGAATTAGTAGATTGGATGTTCAATAGAATTGGGATGGATGATTTGCAAACTAAAATGTCCTTTTTATCTGTTGGATGTTCCTTAGCTGCTTATGCTTTCAGCACTTTATCTTTTTATTTTCAGCAGTCAAGTGGAAACAGGGTTTCATATGATTTGTTTTGGGAAATGGGTGAAAGCAATATGAAAGCTGATATTTTTGAGCAGATATACAGCAAGGTAGTTGATTTTTATGTAAATCATAAAATAGATTGTGCAGATAACTGCTTGCATGAAGCTGTCAATGTTTTCTATAAGCAGAAAAATATGCAACAAGAAAATTTTCATCCTTTGATGTTGGTTGTGCGGAAAATTATAATGAATACTCCTGTGAAAATGCTTTCTCTTTGCCTGTACAAAATGAATGCAAAGAGAGCTAGATTCTTACATATTCTCACTGAACTGAGCTCTCTGCATTCATCTATATATGGGCATTTATTTTTGGGCATAGTGAAGAGAAGTTTAGATCATGATGTTGGGTTTCCCGAAGCTTTCAATCTCAGTCTTTCAGAAGATCAGTTTATATTGCTTCTGCCGGCCTCTTTATCATATTTGAGGTTAACTTTGAAGAGATTTGGGGATCTGAGTCACAGAGATGATTTTAAACAGATACCTTACTTCTATTCAAAAATCCTTTTAAAAGGTTTTAGTCAGTGGAAGAGCTTTTTGTCCAAAGACATATTTGAGGAAGAGTATGGAGAATCTGTCCCATCATCTGTTCAAGAACTTCTCTGTCTTACTGATTGTAGTCTCCTTGGAAAATCAATTCATATGTTGCAGTATCACTTTGCTCTTAATGGAGTTTCTCTGAAACTGAAGAAGCGTTTAAAGCTATTCAAATCCATTTTCCCCAAACTTGCCTTGCATGATGAGCTGATGGATTGTCATAGTCAATATATTGATAGTTATTCTCTTTGCCAGTCTTTCAACTTAATCAATCATGTTGTCGCAAAGATATCACTTTGTAAAATGTTGCTGTTTCATGAAGAAGGTGGGGATTTGAAAGAGGTTGCTGTGGAAATGCGAAGCAATTTGAAAGCATCCGGGATACATTTCATAAATGTTCTGGTGGACATTTGGCAGCTTGTTGTTCAGAAATTTTCTTTATCCTCTGATCAGCCTAGAACGGGGAAAAGCACAAGCATTTCATTGCTATATAATCACTTGGAAGTTTTTGTGTTAACAACCATTGTCGAGTTGACCGGAGAGATGCAAAGTGATCTTATTCAATCACAATCCATTACTTTCCTTGATACATTATTCAGATCTGCTCTTCTCTATAGGTTCAGTGATACTATGACAATGAAAACCCTCCAGGTTATAGTAACTCGGCTCAATGAGGGGAGGCTATCATATGATTTATATCTTCAGTTATTACTTGCTCACTCTCAGTTTGCTCCCACTCTCCATTCAGCGCGCAGACCAGCTGGTTCATTTTTGAAGCCTGTATCCAGCATTTTGAAATGCATTGACATTCCTTTTCTTGACCATTCAGAAATTAATGAGATGCACAAGGTGCTAACAACCAAGCTCTCTAAAGGACCATTGGAAATTGTTAAATTGCTTTGGATACTCTTATGGACAAAGGCTCGTGAAACTGATTTAGATTCTCGAAATGAGATTGGCATAAATTTAAAAGAACTGCTTGCACTACTGCGTTATTCTTATGGTGCAACACTCAGTGAGATTGATTTGGCAATATACAATGTGATGAAACAAATTGAGTCCATGACTGGCTCATGCCCTCAGAATCTCGAGGTAAATTCAGAAGCAATTGAGGAATGGACCAGAAGTCAGCAAAGGGACAACTTTCCAATTGACCCAGATGTATGTGTGTCAACAGTGCTCTCTTTTCCTTATGACAGAAGTATTTCTGATGACACGCCATCTGTAAACAAGATTGAAATGGACAATTTCAGGAAAAAGGTTGTATCATGCTTTAATTTTTCTACTTGAAGCAACGTTTCCTGCTTGTAGTTTTTGTGGTTGTTCTCGTTCTGTTCCATAACTTCAACTAACTACTCAACATCCTTTGCAGATGTACTCTTCTCATGTTGAACTTAAAGAACGTTATGATCCTGTATTTATCTTGCAATTCTCATTTCATGGCCTTTCTAAAGCATATATAGAGCCTGTAGAGTTTGCTGGATCAGGTTTGCTTGCAATTGCATTTGTTAGCATGTCTTCTCCAGATCATGGGATACGGAGATTAGCTTATGACACACTTTATATATTTAAGAATGCATTAGAGGTTGGTAACGTGCTTATCAGTTTATGCTTATTGTTTCCTTTTCATAATATAAACTTTAGTTTGGCGAATGTCAGATATATATTTTTCAATTGTTTTACTATTGAATTAGTAATTGTGTTTTCCCATTACATCTGCTTTGCTATTGGATCATGCTTATAGCTTTTCTTTGGGTGTTTTGCTCATCTTTTTGGAAAATAATTCTATTCATGAAAAATAAATTGCTCATTGTATTGCATGCTGACTCCTATTAGAAAGCTATCTCAGGATTCAATTTTCACCACTATTTTTTTATTTTATTTTTAGAATTTGTTTAAAAAATGTTGAAAATTACAAAAGATATTTTCACCATTTTATGTATAGATTTTTGAAAATATGAGACATGGTGAAAACAAGGTTACATTATATAATTGTTAGTGATGAAAAAATTTTTTTCCTCAAACCAAGCATCCCCTTATCTTGTCCGTTTTACAAAATTTATTCTTCCAAAAATAAGCTTATGGCAAAAGTTCAACAAGAGCATCTTATGTAAGGAGTGAGTGGAAGCCTCTAAGATGCCTAGAAGCCCAAACTCTTGCAAAGCTAAGGCCAATATTGTTTTTTTTTTTTTTTGTATCATTGTGGCTTGGGATTTTTCTAAGGATTTATCTCTAGGCTTCAGGGCTCAATGAAGGAGTTATTAGGATTAGAGCATACAAAAACATTGGATATGCTTCGATCAAATTCAATCATTATAGCAGATTTGTCCTTTTATGAATGTGTTTGTCGCACATATGTTTGTTGTTGACTGATTGTGATTGATCAATAATCATAATGTTTTACAGAAGTGCCAAAAGAGGAAGGATGTAATGGGACTCCGACTTCTAATGAATTCTGTTCAAAACAGTATTGAAGAGTCATGGAAAAGAATCCCATCGGTTATTGCTCTGTTTGCTGCAGAGGCATCTTGTGTATTGTTAGATTCCTCGCATGATCATTATGCAGCTATAAATACGTTCTTGATACAGTCTTCTAAGTTGAATATGAAGGTATATATCTGTGGTCTTGGAATTTTCTTTCATAAAGTTTTTTTGCCTTTTGATTTACATAAAACATATGCTTTGCAAGGAATAATTATTTGTACGTTCCATTTGCTTCCATTTGTAGGTTATACCTTTGTTTGATAACTTTATATGGAGTTCATCTGTCAATTTCAAATCAGAGAGATCTTGGATACTTCGGCTAGTATATGCAGGACTGAACTCAGATGATGATGCCATGATATATATCAAGAACTCAATTCTTGAAACTCTAATGAGCTTTTATGTCTCTCCTCTCTCAGATGCTGTGTCAAAGGACCTAATCATTGAAGTAAACATACATTCCTAATTTTCCCGTCTTTCTATTGCATTATATATTGTTGTCACTTTCTGGTTGGCATTGTTTAAAATGACCAGAACTGTGTTTCTGCCCAAGTCCAATCTCATGAATTCATCTTATAGCTTAATTGTCAAATTTTGGATTGAATCATTAATCACAGTGCCATTTTTTTAAAATTGTTGAATCAAATCAAACCTTAAAATTTATGATTCTTATTTAAAATTAATAGATCTGATTCACAAAAAAAAATTAACAGGTCTAAATTAACATTTTACGCAATAAGGTATCCAATAATTTTTTGAATCTTATAAATGATTTATTGACTTCATCCAGTAGCAGTTACACAACAGAAGGAGAACCAAGTCACTTAAATTCTTCACCGAACATCCCATAATACTTGAAGCGGGACTTGGACTTTGGACATTCCATAATTACCCACCTTGTCCCTACCCCATACGGCCATACCTATGTATGATGGTTAATAGTGATATTGCTTAAGGACTCGATAAACTTTGTGGAGCAGATGGTTAAAAGTAGAGCACACTCCCACATCGAACTTGTTTTTCTCAACACTCCCTCTCAAGTGAGTCTATCCACAATGCTCCCCTTCAAGCGAAAGCTCTTTCACCCACATACACTTGTACCGCCGTTCACTTTTCAACGAGCCACGTCCTACCCAGTAGGGAATTTTTATACAAGTGAGCCGGTCCCTTCACTCGAACCAAAGGCTCATGATACCACTGTTGGGGCTATCAATTCGGGGGTTCAACATGGAGGAGCATTTACGTTGGGGCTTTTCTTTATGAGCAACACATCTTGTGAGAGACACACCACACACACTAATTTATATATTAACACTGTAAATGTATTCATTTAAGGAATTGGGGTGCTACAGTGTCAGTGGTGATCTTATTAAGTGTTTGCTTATTTCAAAGAGGCTGGCTGCTTGCTAGAACCACATACTTTGAAACCTGACCTTTATACTTTGAAACCACCATCTAGTTCAAAGCACTGGGAATATTATTTTCAATATCTATTAGCAGAGTGTTTCACAGTTTCTAGGATATCACACTTCATTAAGAAATGCTGGCATCCATGGTGTCAATGTGTTTTAAATTTTATGGATGTGTTAGTATGGCTTGCCCTACTTGAAAAAGTATTAAAGGGTGATGTGAACTTGTTGGTTGGCTCCCATAAAATTTAATTTGTTAGGGATGTTATCCTGTTTGATGAAATATGCATTTTACTCGAGATTCTTACTTTGACCATTCTCCTTCGAGAGTATCTTCTACCAATTTAATAACTGGCTTTCTTATTTGCTGTGCAGGTGATAAAGAAATCCGTTAAAGTGCAAAAGATTGCCCGTCATCTAGTGAAACGTTGTTCTCTATTTTCATGGTTATCATCTCTCATCTCAGTTACTAGAAGGGTTGGGCTTAATGGAGATGAAAATAAATTTTTCATGAAGCATGTATTGGTAGTATTGAAGGTAATTAGTGCTTAATTTTTTAGTCAGTTTAACAATTCCTGTTGGATGGAACAAGGTGCTCATTCTGACTTCCTGACTTCCATCATTTGTTTTTCTGGTTTTATCCGTAAATGTTTCCCTGATTTTTGTTTTCAAATTGGTCCGGGATTTGTTTACTCTTACTTGAAAACCTGTTTTTTTTTTCTTTTTTTTTTCAGTGGTGTAGTGTAGCGAAGTTCTACATTACACACATTTCCACCTGGTAGGAAAAGGCTTTGTTGTTGGTTTTGTTCATTGAACTTAGTACTGAGAGGGGTATGACTTACAGTTTGATTCTTTGAATCCATGTTTTTCCAAAGAGGAAGCTCAACTCATAAAACATTAAACAACAGTAACTTAACTGTCTTACGGTCTTGTGCCTAGTTGAACTGAAGTCGGCACCTAAGATTGATCATGGAATTTCATCTCGATTTCCATGGCGGTCTAGTTAACTGTTGTCTGAAGATTTAGCTGTTCTCTACGCGTGATCTTCAAGTAGCTTTGATATCACAAAAGTTATTGCTTAAAATTGTTCACCGCTTTTATTTCTGTCAAATGCTTACAAACATCTGACCTTTTTTTTATGTATTTTTATTTTCAGTTTCCTTCTTTTGCACTGACTGCCAATAGCTTTTATTATTTAGGTTGTCAATGATGTTATTTTGTCCGGAAGCATGTCCAAGTGGTTGCAAAATCATGGCCTTGAGCAGCTCACCGAGCTTTCATCTAATCTATTCAGTTTTGTACTCCATGATGTAACAATGACAGATGAATCTGTGGGATTAGTTAATCCTTTTCAACAAATGATAGTGTCGGTGTTGAAATTCTCTCAGAAAAGGAAAATAGGCCAGCCACATTTCACCTTATCAATAGAGGGTTTATATCAGATATACCAGGCTGGCAGTGTGTGTAATCAAGCTTCAAAAGGCATTAACCCGTATTTTGCTCTTGAAGCCATACTTATGAGCCCACCTCCTATTTCCATTTTGTTAATGGTACTTTCATTCATCTTCTTTATTAATTTTTGGTATGAAATTGCTCTATATTTTATAAGTGATTTTTCAAAGGCTTACAAGCAATCAATTTTGGATTGTATTTGATATTTTATTAGGTTTTAGCTGAGCAGAATTGCTATTGGTTTTCCCATAAGTTAATTGGTTATTTGTGAAAATAATAAATAAAATTCACTGAAACATATAAAGTTGAGCATATGCTATATGCTTTAGGTACTTTGCACTCTATATAATAAAATTTCTATATCATGCTATTCTGTAAGAGTTAATTTTGAAAATATTGTCTTGCAATTGCTTCCAGCATTTGTAATTGTTCTTATATTCGGCTTGTTTAGGTGTTTTTTCTCATGCTAGAATATTAAATTTCCTTGAAGAAATCATATATATATCTGCCTACAGGTTAAATTGCAATTAAACCAAGATATCTGCGATATCTGCGTTTTTTGACCAATACACTTTCAGTTATTGATTTTGGAATATGACTGCTTGAATTGTCATATACAGCAGAAAGATACACATCCTTGTGCAATTTTGCTTTTTATTTATTTGTTCCCCTACATATTGGCTTTATACAACTCTAATGGTTTTGGATAGAACATTATGGTGGAATTTGATCCATGTAGCCGTCCCCACTTAGTGGGATAATGCTTGGTTATTGTTGTATATTTGTTTTATACCAAGTGGTAACGTTAACATTATTGACATGTGGGTATCTGGTGATTCTTGCGAATGAATAACTACTCTTACATGTATACAGGATCAGGAAAGGCTTCAGAATTTTATTATCTGGGCAATTACAACTGCATTAGCGTCAGATTCTTCACAAAGGTTGAGGTCTAACGAGTCTCGCATTTTTGTTAAAAAAGAACTAGGAGAAGAGTCTCATGATGACTCGTTAGTGTCAAAATTTTTGCGTTGGTTAACAGCATCAGTAATCAATGGGAAGCTTCATCAGAAATCCAATGATATATATTCAGGGTTTGCTGAAACACATAAACTAGAATCCCTGCATTCTTTACTGGTGCATGTTGAAAATACCTCAGGACAAAGACATGATATTAATATTGGTTGTGAGGAATTGCTTGCTTCTACAATTTTCTATCTCCAACTGCTTCCTGGTATAAATCAGGAACTTCTACCATCAGTTGTATCTGCTCTCTGTCTCCTGACTTTTGGCACTTCTATTTTACAAGGTATCCTAGTTTATAATCCATACATTTAATATGGTCTCCTGGGTGCAATTGTGGTGATAGGTCAAACTGTACTATTCAGCTAGATATTTTTATCGACACTTTTGCAATATATTTATGTTTTTTTGTTTACTTAATTCTGTAGTGGGAAGAACCATTTTATTACAAGGCTACAACACTATCATATCATCAAACTCTTCAAGGGTACGGTGCCCTCCCGAAGCTAATCCAGATTGGAGATGGTAAAGATCTCAACCATTTTAGTCTGTGTGGTCTGTAGTCAAATGTTATATAAGGAAAACATGATTTTTTTTCTTCTACCACAAAGTATCATTGAAAATTTTGATATTTATCTGTACTTCAAAGCCAATCTTATTTGACATATATATGTTGTTTAGGTCGTTTTACCAGCCAAGGAAGGATCAATCACAGAAGCTCACTGGCACTGGTACACAAAATATGGAGGAATATCATGCTTGCCAAAATCTGTTGGTGATTGTTGCAAATGTGCTTGGTGGAAAGAAATTAGAGTCAGCTTGTTTGTCCCCTCTAGATGTTGAGATATCATCCTTAATCAAATGGGAAAGAAGTTTATTAAGAAACTGAATGTTTATTATGAACCCATTTTCTAGTATGTTGGAAATGCATTGATTAGGGGTAATTATATTTCAAAAAATAGTGTGAAATTTACAAATGGAACAGGGCCATGTGTTTGGTGTATTCAACTAGACCCAACCTCCAAACCCCGTTTGATAACCCGAATGATCCAAATATAGGTGAGATGCCTGATCAATACTCATCATCTGAACCCATGACCAGCGGATAGAGATTCAAGTGATCAATGCCTGAAAGGATTGTGGGCACTAAAGGTATGTGTGATCTTTATTGGAGCACAATGAATGGGAAATAACTGGCCACGAGGTGACTGGCAGAACAGAGAAAAGGAGTAGGCGAGAGGGTTATACAGAACATGGTTATGAGACTAGAAAACTTAGAAAAATTTCTTGTTTTGTTTGAGTCATTTTTCTTGTACTTTTTTTTTTTTGACACATTTTTATTGCATTCAAATTTTCTTGGGCTTAGTCTCCCAGTTTTGTGGAATGCCGTCATACATGTTTGTTGGTGTACATAAAGTTGATCACAACTATTTTGAGTAAAAAACGAGAGAATAGGTAACTCTGCAAAATTTTTATTATAAGATTTTTTAGTGGCTATAAAATAAATTTAAGAGAAAGTAGGAGATACAATGTAATTTTACAGTGAGATGACCATGTATTATGTCAAACTATAACAACTCCAATCTTGTTGCATTTGATTCGGATAATATCTTCTAAAAATTTAGAAGATCAATCAAATATTTATTTTAAAGATCGAGATCTTTGATTGGTGCAAATCTTAATCAAAATAGAACTCCAAAACTAATCTTGCTAAAAACATATCTCTTTCAAACCAAATACATGTTACCACACTTGTATCTGTGATAGAAAGAAAAAGAAACAAATCTTGAAAGGAAGAGATTTAATTCAATTTATCTTGCGCTTTAAAAAAACAGTCTAAAACATGATGAGACATGATATCTGAGATATTATGCTCAGCTTTCCGCAAAACATCACAGTTGATTTTGAATCTTCATTAATACAAAATCAATACTATTTTTTCTTGTAACAAATTCCCAACTCTTAAAAGTAAATAATTCATAATACAATCCTTCTAAAGCTGACTCTATAAATCATCTTTATTAGAGATTGAAGACCTTCTCGTGCAAATATAAATATGTAGTTAAAATAAATTCAATTAAATCTCTTTATGAAATATTTGTTTCATTACAATTTTAATCAATATCTTTGTATATCCATTTTCAACACAATCTTAGATTAAATAAAACGGAACCAAATCTTCCTTCAAATCATATTAAATTAAATTTTTTCTTTAATGCAAATTCAATCAAATATTTTTTAATTAAACTAAATTTAAATCTTTTAATTAAATCATATTCAATTAAATATTCTTCAACCATTATGAATTATGATTTAATAAAATATTTTTATAAGTTGATTTGATTTATAATTATTCTTCTAAACACAATATTGACATACTTTTAGAAAAATTAAAACAAATCTTGAATAAAATCGGAACCAAATATGTGCAATACGCATGCCAAGATGTCACACAACATGTTCATGACATCTTACTTAACAAGTTGTTTACACAACTTGTCAATCAAATCTTTATTTCAAAGCAACTTCAACAGAATTTTAGATTGCACAAACTTGAATCAAATATTATAATAACTTCTGAAAGTAAACACAAAATCAAATGAGTCAAGATGCGCTCAATAACTTTCGCAACATCTTGCTTTCTATTTTGCCTATAAAAATAAGACAATTCAAATGTAATAACATAATTTGAGTTGTTTTAACTTGATTTGTATTAAGTTTTAGTGAAAAAATTAGTAGTCGAAGAGAAATGAAGTGAAGAAAAGTCGGTAAAAGAGAAGAACTTTGAAGAATTTGTGAAGAAATTGGCAATTTGATTATGGCAATTTAAATCATGACACGATTTGGAATTCTTCAACAAATAATCGTGGCATGACTAAAAAGAATCATGACAAGATTTTTCACGTTTTCTGACGCATTAAAAAGAAAAAGATGTAGGTTTGACAGTTTTGGAGAATAATTTTGATGAAGAACCATTGCAAGACACTATAAAGCAAAGATTTTTGCCATTAAAGACCACATTCTTTCATGAGTTTCATGTATTGTTTCTTTAAATAGGTTCCTATGAATTTCTATATTACGAGTAGCTAAGTTAATTTAGACTAGGTCTTATGAGATGAATCTACTGAGACATATGATTGGGTTTTTGATTAATTGCATGAATTGATATTTCAGTTTTCTATTCAGTTAATCTTATGTTTAATGTTTTTTTAAGTGTTGATGAACTCATGAACTGAACTTAGGTTGTAGGAATTACTGACTCCAACTCTATAAATCTTGACCAAATTAATTGTTTAACTTAATAATTGACTTAGAAATACATAATTATAAACGTATCGAATTCACCTATTAAAATAATGATTTATACACCAAGAAATTGGATATAACGATAATGTTAATTCATCATAACTCTAGAAAATTAATTTAAGACAAATAGACATCATCATCAACAAGACAGATTCAAAATAAGACTTGATTGTTTCCTCAATATGATAATTTCCCAACAATTTACGTATTTTTCTTTTCAAAAAAACTCTTTTGAAAACTTACAATTTTACTATTTTAGTGCGTTTAAAATTACTTTATTTAAATAAATAAGTCTCTATGGATACAAAAATTTATTACTTGCGATATTTTTAATACACTTACTAAAAATTCTAACACTTTGCTGTGAAAAAAGTCCTACGCAAGCTTAGAAAACTCCCTCCCCACATTAACCCTAAAAATACAAATTTTTAAAAAATCACCCTAAAAATACAAATTTTTAAAAAATCACCTTAATCCTGAAGCAAGCTTAAAACTCTTAAGAACCGGTTTAATAGTCAGCATGATATTAGAGGTGAGTCACCTCAAAACCATCCATACTAACTTTTAACCTTGTAAAGTTGGCACATGACCTTTACAGGTCAACACATACGATTTTCAGGTCGGCACATGTACTATATTTTTTAAGCCTGTTTTATATGCTGACTGCATATGTTGACACATGACCTTTACATGTCGGCTCATACGATTTTTAGGTCAGAAAATGTACTGTATTTTTAAAGCATGTAGACTCTGTTAGATATGCCGCCTCTACAGGTTGACACATAACCTGTACAAGTCGACAGATGACCTTTTCAGGTTAACACATGATCTTTACAGGTCGGCTCATGACTTACATAGGTCGACACATGCATCAAAAATCTTAAAAATTTGCGTTGTTTTCCAAACCTATTGCATTCCTTTTTGCTTCTAACTTGCACACACACACACACACACACACATATATATATATATATATATATATATATATATATATATATATATATATATATATATATATATATATATATATATATATATATATATATATATATATATATATATATATATATATATATATATATATATATATATATATATATATATATACTTCATACATGTATAATTTCTTTTCAATGATTTTGGTAAAATCATAAATCAAACCTAGAACATACAAAGAGTCTTCTTCATCTTCAACCTTAATTTTATGCATACACACAAATAAAGTACATATAATCATTCATTGTTTGGGTGACATCTAGAATCAAGTTGATAACGTCCAATTTAGCTTGTGGTATTGTAAATTGGATTGAGATCTTTGGGGTTTCAAATAAGAAAAACAAGGTAGGGTTTTCCTTCAATATCAAATTGCGGATTTGAGGGTTTTGGAAAAGATTACTTAAGTTGGATTCGATCAAGTGAAGGCTTTGAAGAGTATCGATTCTTGCAAATGAGTAGCGTGAAACAGTGGATCATTTTAGTAAATAATGGGTTACAATTGTTCGCAATTTAGATTCAATCGAGTGAAATCTTTTAAGAACGGAAGGTTCTTGAAAAGGAATAACGTGAGACGATGGATCATATTGGTGTTGTTGGGTTACAACAGCTTGCAATTTGGATTCAATCGAGTGAAGGTTTTGAAGAGCTGCGGTTCTTGCAAAAGAGTAGCGTGAGACGGTGAATCAAATTGGTATTGTTGGGTTACTTGATTAAGGAAAGAGAAAGTGTTAGAATAAACATCAAACTTAGGATTTGTAGGGTTGGATTGATACATTTATATTGTATATGCATTTTTCAAAGTAAGGTTAATATCATTATCTCAATTAGAATTTGAATTGAGGGCAGACGTACCCATAGCGAGGCTGATTAGGGAAATGCCTAAACAAATTCTTGTGTACTCTCTCTCTCTCTCTCTCTCTCTCTCTCTCTCTCTCTCTCTATATATATATATATATATATATATATATATATATATATATATATATATATATATATATATATATATATATATATATATATATATATATATATATATATATATATATATATATATATATATATATATATATATATATTATATTTCATTTGCAAATTGTTGAGTTCATCTATTGTATGATCAATACATTTGGTTACTTCTTTTGAAAACTATTTAAAAAACGTTTTGTTGAGTTGATCGTAATCCTTTAGATTGTGGTTGGATTTTAATATCAACAAAACCATATAAACTTCCAAACAAAATCGATTGCACACAAGGTGTTTGATAATTTGTCTCAATAGTATTTTTGTGTGATTTATCATTGGAAATAGTCTCTTATTTTAGCATAACATTCAATTGGTTGTGGTTAATAGATTGTTGATCTAATTTGTGTTCATTATCATTGATTGCTTTCTATATACGTATATCCAATATTTTTCATATCGGTTCGGTTTAGACGAATCAACCCAAGTTACTTCCGCTGGCCATTGTTTTTAAAACAATTTTTGTAAAGCAAAATTTTATTTGGGGATCTATTAACCCCCTCTACATAAGTCTCATTCGTCTAACAAGTTGTATCAGAGCTTCGGTTGATTCCGTGCTTCAATATTCGCTTATTAGAAAATGGCTACTGAACCTAAAGAGGCGTACAATAGAGCGCCTATTTTTACCGGTTAAAACTATGGCTATTGGAAAGCTTGTATGTGTATCCATATCAAATCGGCTGATAAGGGTGTATGGGACGTCATCATCAATGGTCCTAATCAAATTATAATGACCAATGGTGAAGGTGTTGTCGCATCAAAATCGAAAGCGCAGTGAGATGATAATGATAAGGAATTATGGTCATATGATTGAAAGTCACAAAATATTCTCATATCCGCACTCGATATTGATGAATATTATCGTGTCTCTCATTGTGAGACTGCCAAATCTATCTAGGATCAATACTGTAATCAAGAGTTAAACTATTTTGCATGAAGCATGGTAAAATCATTGCCGACATGCAAAAGAGATTCACACATCTTATCAATAATTTGAATGCTCTAAGTAAGCCTATTTCCAATGATATTTCTACTAATAAAGTTTTGAGGTGTCTTAATAGGGAATGGAAACCGAAGGTCATCGCAATCAAAGAGACGAATGATCTTAAAACACTTGATTCATAACTTTATTTGGAAAGCTAGAAGAACACGAGCAAGAACTTACTTGCTTGAGAAGTATGAGAAAAAGCTTGAGAAGAAGATGAAGAAGGAGAAAGGTAAAGACAAGGAGGTAGAGAATAAGTCTATTGCTCTAAAGACTTCAAGCTCAAAGTCCTACAACTATTGAGAAAAGTGATTGTGAAACGAGTGATGAAGAGAAATTCAATGATGAGGACATGTGGTACAACTTATCTTGTCATTATTGCTGCAAGAAAGGCCACACTATTGAAATATGTAAGTTTAGGAGATTCTTTGTTCCTAAAGGTGTTTTTGTTTTCAATTGTTGCCTAAATGCAACCAAAGTTTCACTAATCCTAAAGGTGTTTATGTTTTTGTTGATTTTACAGGATAAATGCCTTGACTCTATGAAGAGAGTATGGTATCTAGTTTGTGGATGCCCAAGACATGATACAGGTGACATTTCTCTATTTCATTGACTTTTTGACAAGGAAGAAGGATTGTGTGACCAAAGAAGATCAATAACTAGTGTTCTTTAATTGGTAAAAGTGTGTTGATTACTATTAATGTTTTATCTGAGAAATGTCAGGATGGGTCTTTCTTTTCATGATGTAGGTATATCTTCACAAGACATTCTAAAAAAATGGAAAAGGAATTGATCAACCTATAACAATGGAACAGGAGAAAGAAGAAGATAACAAATGTGAAAAGGAGATGGTTGAAAGTCCAGTTGTAGTGGACAATCCTCCGTTGGCTTGGAGAACCTCCAATGATCATCAAATAAACAACATTCGTGGGGACATTACAAATCACACTATCGGGTACTTAAACAAAGATGGAGGTGTTAAGAACATTGATGTCAAAAGGGTTTATGGAACGTTTTTCATTTATTCCAACTTTTGTTCGAGAGTTTCTTGTGGAATGAATTATGCACCCTCCATCATTTGTACGATGAGGTAATAACGTTTTAATTTTCGCTTTGTAAGTAAGTTCTTCCTTTTATCTATTTATTTTTCAAACGTATATGATATACTTAGTGTATGGTACATGTTATGAGTGTTAATTTCCAAGATTTCAATTGATAACCATGGTGTGTTTCAATCTACATGTATTTAGTGACCTCATCTCAATATCTTCAAATGTATTATATACTGCTAACTTTGTATGTTTGCTCCAAAGAGTTCAAGTTTATTTCGGCAATATCATTTTTGGTTCCACTAACAAGCAACTAGTCAAAAAGTTTTCTAAGCTTTTGCAAGGTGATTTTGAGATGAGTCTCATGGGGGAGTTGAATTGCCTTCTCGGTCTTCAAATCAAGCAACTCAACAAAGGGACATTTGTGTATCAAACTAAATATTGCAACAAATTGCTAACGAAATTTGGTATGGAAGATGCAAAATCAATTGACACTCCAATGACTATAAATGGAAACTTGGAAAAAGATGAGAATGGTAAGGATGTTGATGTGAAGAAATATAAAGGTATGATTTGATATCTTATATATCTTACTGTATCTAGGCAAACCATTATGTTTAGCGTGTGTATGTGCGCTCGTTATCAATCGGCTCCTAAGGAATCACATTTAAAAGCAGTAAAACACATCCTTAGATACCTTCGTGATACATCTAAGTATGAGCTTTGGCATTCCAAGGGAAACAATTGTAATTTGCTTGGTTATACCAATTTCGATTTTTCCAGTTGCAAATCAGATAGGAAAAGTACTAGTGGAACTTGTCACATGTTTTCAAACTCCTTAGTAAGTTGACATAGCAAGAAACAGGTTTCTGTTGCTTTGTCAACCGCCAAGGCAGAATACGTCGTAGCTGGTAGTTATTGTGCTCAAATAACAACTACTTGATTTTGAAATAAAACTACAATGTATTCCTATTATGTGTGACAACACTAGTACTATTAATCTAACTAAAAATATGGTGTTACACTCTCGCTCTAAACATATTGAGATACATCACCACTTCCTACGCGACTATGTTGAAAAGAGGGACATCGTATTTGAGCATGTTGATGACAAAAATCAACTTGTGGATATTCTTGCAAAACCTTTTGCAACTGAACCGTTTTTCAACATTCGAAGGGAATTGGGGAAACCCTATATCTCAAATTTTGCCTAAATATGATTTGTTGCATCCACTTTATATTCTTTTTCTCTAACCCTCCTTGGAAGTTCAATTACATACAAGTTCATCCCTTATTAATTCATAAGAAAGATAATATTGTTCCATTTTTTTCCTTTGAAAGTAAGCCTTTTACTTTTGAAGGAAAACTATGTTTTGAATGCTTGATATGCTTGATGTATGAAATATGTCATGATTGTTCACTTTCAAAATTTTCAAATTGATATCATTCAATTTATATGTTTATAGTAACTTCATGTTGTTTTTCTTCCATACTTGAAATATGTACTTTGTGTATAAACATGTGTGGTTGTTTATCTATTCCAGTATGAAGTATGTTTGAATATGCTATAATGTTGACAAAATTCTTGTTGTGTGTCATTGATATAATGACATTCATGTTTTTGGTTTGAGTGGTGATAAATCTAAATAATTGCCTTGCTAGAGCACATGTGTGTGCAGCATTCGGGAGCACTAAAAGTATATGTCACATAAATGTGTCGTTTTTGGAGCAACTCAAAAGTTTTTGATTGCATTGTGTCCTTCATATTTCATGTTTAGTGTTTATATTATTTGGCATAATTTGTGGAAACTATGTTATATTTTTGCTTTAAGTGTTTTTATTTATGTTTAAGCATTTTTGATATTTACATCATTCTATGTGAATGTTGTTTTATTGATGACTTTATCTTTGCAAATGTCTCTGTGTGTTTTATTAGTATATGTGTGATATAAGATACTTCTCATCACGTGCCTTGTCTCTTTTTGATGTTGTCAAAAGGGGAAGAAGTGTTGTAATAATATGAAGTTGGGTTGGGATGCATATATTCAGGGGGAGCCTTCATGAAGACACGAAACACATAATCTCAAGTTTTTCCATCATAAAAAAGGGGAGTATGTGAGTGCAACTTTCCGTTATATGTATTTTTCATGATTTCAAAACTAGGATATTTTAGCGTTTATGTATATTGGAAGTTATCCTATGAGTCTTGATGTGCATCTTAGCATTAAGAAGCATAAGTTGTTTTTTTAGAAATCATTTCGATAAGGTTCATGCATATCTTAGCATTAGGAAGCATAATTTTTTTTGGAAATCATTTAGAAAATGTTCATGCATTTGGAAATGATTTGAAAAGGTGTCATGCATTAAAAACAAGTTTTTTTGTGTGTGAAATACATCATTATGTGTCGACACACACATGCCGTAGGTCAACACATGTGGCTCATTTTTAAAGAATGTTTTATCTGCTGACTGCATAGGTTGGCACATACGATTTTTAGGTCAGCACATGTACTGCATTTTTGAAGCCTGTTTTATGTACGGACTGCATAGGTTGGCACATGACCTTTACAGGTTGGCTCATACAATTTTTTAGGTCGGCACATGTACTGCATTTTTAAAGCCTGCAGGCTCTGTTAGATGTGCCACCTCTGCATAGGTTGGCACATGATATTTACAAGTCGACACATGGCCTTTAGAGGTCATCTCATGACTTATATAGGTCGACACATGCATTAAAAATATTTAAAATTTGTATTACTTTTTGCTTCTAACTCGCACACGCGCGCGCGCACACACACACACACACACATATACTTCTTACATGCATAATTTATTTTCAATGACTTAGATAAAATCATAAATGAAACTTGGTACATACAAAGATTCTTCTTCATCTTCAACCTTGATTTTATGCATACATACAAACATAGTACACATAGTCATTCATTGGGTGCCATCTAGAATCAAGTTGATAACATCCAATTTAGCTTGTGGTATTTTAATTTGGGTTGATATCTTTAGGGGGTCTCAAATAAGAAAACCTAAATGAGGTTTTTCTTCATGATCAAATTGGGGATTCGAAGGTTTTGGACAAGATTACTCAAGCTGAATCCGATCGAGTGAAGGCTTTGAAGATCTACGGTTCTTGTAAAGGAGTAGCATGAGACAGTGAATCATCTTGGTAAATCTTGGATTACAACAATTTGCAATTTAGATTATGTTCTGGACTGGATCAGAGGCTGGTCTACCATCGGGAACGACCCAACCCAGCTCCTCGTCAGAGAGGGCTTAATAAAGGCCCAATCCACAATCACACAGGGAACACTCACACGTCTACCCACGGTCTCTATGTGCTCCCTACGTGAGACACATCATCAGACAATTATCCGCATCCGAAAGAACAGGTCAACCACCTTCCGAAGATCACGTGGCAGTTGACCCAGGACAAAGACCACGCGTTGGTCTTCCCTACGCCACATAGATCCTGGAAGTTATCCATATTGGGCTTGAAGATCCAATCTAATACAGATAACTGTTGGCCCAGCGCCGGAGGCACATTATAAATAGCCTCTTTCACTAAAGGGTTATACATTCTAAACTCACTTGCTTCTGTACTTGCTCACTCTCTCCCTTGTCTCACTTTGGCATTAGAGTGTCTTGCAGGTACACCCCCTCCTCTTCTCCATCACCAGCGATTTGGAGCTCACGACGTGATGCTAATTGTTGATCTCTTTTTGGTCCAGTAAGATAAGTGGCGCCGTCTGTGGGAAACTCTTGCTTCCCCGTTCTTTCTTCCTCAAAAAGCAAAGAACCAAAGCATATCTCAGCTTTCATCAATGATGGACAACCCACACATTAACGATAACTTCCATGAAACTGCTTTCACCACCTTTACCAACGGCGACGACCACAATGCCAGCATGGTTGTCCCCGTCGAGGAGAGTGACCCCAGAGACGGGTGCACCGCCTCTCCTTCCTTCAATGATGCGGATGATAATGCCGTCCAATGTTTTGACAGTTCAACTGTTTTCCAACCCATTCCTGTACCGCCCAACGCCGACCCGACCATGGTGGCTTTGTTCGCAACGATTATATCTGGCGGAGGGTTCAACAAACTCTCAGTGGGGTCGGTCAAGAGGAAGTTTAACGAGCTAATAGACAAAAGCTCGAAGAAGAACCCCACCCTCGACAGGTTCAAAAGAAACTCAAATCCGATCACCTTCTACCTCGATGAGCTACTGGGTGACGCCCCTAATTCCAGCATCCCTCTGCTGATCAGAGCCCACATGGAGAACTTCGACGTCCGCTGCATCCTCCTCGACCAAAGGAGTTAGGTTGACATAATATATGCTCACCTGCTCACCACTCTCCAGCTCGACGAGAGCCATCCGACTCCATATGTCGGCTTCGACTTGCAGAACTTCATCGGAACCACCACGAGGCCATGGGGTTATGTTGAGCTACTCGTCACTTTCGAGTCTGAGGAGACTTCCAGACAAGTCAAGGTCCGTTTCTTGGTGATAAAGTGTCCTTCTTTATACCAGTGCATTCTGGGAAGATCAACCCTGGCTGAGTTGACTGCAGTACCATCCACAGTCCACCCGAAGATGAAGTACTACACGATCAGGGGTCGCATCGTCACCCTCTATGTCGTCACCTTTCACGTCCAATAATTCCAGCAAGCCAGCCCGCCTCGAGGAGAAAAAGACATTACTGCGTGTCAACTCGGTCAACCTCGACAGTTTTTTCCCCAGCAAGTAAGAGCAAAACGAAGCAGCAGCAAACACACCCCTAGCAGATGGAAATTGGCATCTACTCTATCCCGTATGTCCCATTCCAGGTAGTGGCTTTGAGCTCATCACTCTCGGTAACGACCCTAACATGAGCGTGAAGATAGGCACGAGGCTCCCCGACTTGGCAAGAAAGCAACTGAAAGCATGCCTTAGGGAGAATGATGACCTATTCATGTGGAGCGCTGCAAAGATGCCCGAGCTTGACCCTAACTTGGC
Source organism: Lathyrus sativus (assembly GCA_963859935.3). Lineage (NCBI taxonomy): Eukaryota > Viridiplantae > Streptophyta > Magnoliopsida > Fabales > Fabaceae > Lathyrus > Lathyrus sativus. The sequence goes on along the minus strand of OZ012741.1, from coordinate 686,839,465 downwards.
CCGCCACCAGCTCACCATAGATCCGGCTGCTAAGGCTATATTACAACATAGGAGTAGGCAGTTTCCCGAGAAAGTGGAGGCTACTAAAAAAGCTGTAAAAGACCTCCTAGAGGCAAATTTTATTTCTGAAGTCCAGTGCACAACCTGGCTGTCCAACATTGTATTAGTTAAAAAATTTAATAGAAAATGGAGAATGTGTGTTGACTATACTGATCTTAACATGGCATTGCCCCCAAAGATGCATATCCATTGCCTAACATCGACAAATTGGTCAACAATTCCGCATGTTTTAAATTATTTCCGTTCATGGATGCATATCCGGGATACAACCAAATCTCCATGGTGAAATCCAACAATCGATACACAACCTTCATGATCGAGTCGGGTAATTATTACTATAACGTAATGCTCTTAGGTCTGAAAAACTCTGGTGCTACTTACCAACGAATGATAAACAAAGTCTTTCGAGGCGAGATCGGGGACATGCTCGACTTCTACATGGAAGACATGATCGTGAAATTACGAGAATAAACCAACCACGCCACTCATCTAAAAAAGTCTTTGATACTACGAGGAGATGCATAATGAGATTCAACCCGAAGAAGGGCACATTCTGCGTACGAGCAGGCAAGTTCCTCCATTTCTATTTGACAGAGCGAGGAATCGAGGCGAACCTTGACAAGTGCAGAGATTTCTATGATTTCCCAATGCTGAACTCGAAGAAATCAATCTAATCCTTGAACGGGACATTCACCTCACTGTCCAGTTTGTGGCCAAGTCTGCCCAACACGCACTCCCATTTTTAAAACTTTTACGCAAAGAGGTCACGTTCAAGTGGACCGAGGAGTGTGAGCAAGCCCTCTTCCACCTCAAAAAAGTCCTCTCACAACCCCCAGTCCTATCGCGACTGGAAAGCAGGGGGACTGTATATTTATACCTTGCTGTCGCGACTGAGGTCATCAGCGTAACTTTCATTCATGAAACCCTCGAGGGACAGAAACCAATTTACTTCACCAACAAAGCCCTACAGGGCCCCGAGCTCAAGTACCAGCAAATCGAGAAGGTCGCTCTGGCTCTCATCAATGCGGCCAAAAGGTTACGACATTACTTTTTGGCCCACACGATCATGGTCAGGACGAACCGGCCTATAAAGCAACTACTTGGTCGTCCTGACATGGAGGGTAGGATGCTCAAATGGTCACTCGAGCTCTTTGAGTTTGACATCCAGTATGAGAGAAGAAAGGCACTCAAAACTCAAGTACTATCCGACTTCGTCGCAAAAATGACCGCCCTGACGCACGGAGCCTACAAGTGGACCATTTATGTTGACAGGGCATCTAGATCGGCAGGAAGTGGATCAGGCATCATCCTTGAGAACAAATAAGGCATCTTGGTTGAGGTTTCCCTCACCCTCTCCTTCTCGACTTCGGACAACCAAGCCGAGTACAAAGCCTTCCTTGTTGGGCTGCGCTTGGCCGAAGACCTTGGTGGAAGGAGATAGAGATATTTACCGACTCCCAGCTCGTCGCCTCTCAGGTGCGGGGAGAGTACCAGGCCAAAAACAACAACCTCATCGAGTATTTATCCCTGGTAAAAGAGAGGATGAAAAAGTTTGACTCCACGGAGGTGAAACATGATCCTCATGAGCATAATACCCGGGCAGACATCCTATCGAAGCTCGCGAGTACAAAGAAGAAAGGCGGAAAAAAGTCTGTCATCCAGAAGGTACTTCCTCGACCAAGCATCGAGAAACCCACCTCGATCGTCGATGTAAATTCCATCAACGACAACAACTGCTGGATGACCCTAGTATACATGTACCTCAACACGGGGGAGCTTCCTAACGACTCTAAGGAAGCCAGTGTGGCCAGGTGCCGAGCTTGCTCTTACATCTTGATCGAGGAAAAGTTGTACAGGCGTGAATTCTCCATCCCTCTCCTTAAATGTGTCGAGGAATCCAAGATCCCTCACATACTCCAAGAGATCCACGAAGGGATCAATGCCCAGTACCTCGATGGACGATCCCTCGTGAGTAAGGCTCTGCGAGCAGGGTACTATTGGCCCACCATATAGCAGGAGACAAAGGAGCACGTCAAGAAATGTGATAAGTGCCAATGCAACGAGGACATGTATCTGGCACCTCCGAACGAGCTCAAAATGCTCTCGTCCCCCTGGCCTTTCGCATGGTGAGGGATGGACATTCTAAGGCCCTTCACCATAGGGTCATACCAGAATAAATACTTGATAATCGGTGTCGACTACTTCACAATGTGGATAGAAGCCGAGACCCTCGCCAAGATCACGACACACAACATACTCTGCTTCTACAAAAAAAAACTTGCTCGGTTTGGCGTGCCCCAAGCAATCGTCAACAACAACGGGACGTAGTTCACCAAAAAAAGCTTCCAGAGCTTCGTCACCAAGCTGGGCATAAAGCATCATTTAACATCTATGGAGCACTCACAGATAAACGAGAAGACATAAGCCTCGAACAGAGTAATCCTACAAGGCCTAAAACGAAGATTAGGTGAAGCCAATAAGAGGTTGGTCGAGGAGCTACACAACATGCTCTAGGCCTACAGGATGACCCCACACTCGATCACCGGGGAGACCCCATTCCGACTAACGTACGGAACCGAGGCGACAATTATGGTAGAAATAAGAGAATCCTCTAGGAAGACCGAATCTCCCATCAACGAGGAGATGAATGACAGACACTAAGGGAAGAGCTCGACCTAGTCGAAGAAATCTGGTCGGGGGCGTCCCTCTATGAAGCCTCGCTCAAACAAAAAATAAATTTGCGACATGACAACATAGTCATTAAACACGGATTTCAAGTAGGTAGCCTGGTCTTACGGGGAAACAAGAAAAACTCGCGCAAGGGAAAACTAGCCGCAAACTAGGAGGGCCCCTACCGTGTCCGCACAAAAACGGGGAACAAGGCCTACTATCTCAAAAACCTACACGGGGAGGAACTTGCTCGACCATAAAATGATAAAAAGCTCAAAGCGTATTATAATTGAACACTGCCCTCGGCGTACTTGGTTTGACCACGACGAAGTACATCCCGACCACAGGAGCATGCTAGGGTACAAGCGCGACTCCTAAACTTGAAACAAAAAGACAAGAGTTCACTCTTGTGTGTGCGAGCAGACTCTTGATCCGATAGGAATACCTCAACTGAGCTCCAATATTGTCGTACCAGTTAGGCAGAACGTCCAGCTCGCGATGGGAAATTTACGCCACGAAGCTAAGATCTCGATCAAGCTCTCAGCTTCACCGACGGCTAGAACCCAACTCCAACCACTCGACCAGTTCCCTGCATAGTCGAGGACCAATTATGTCGAACAAACACAATATTGCGTACCTGTCGCGGTGAAAATCGGATACCAAACTATTGATTAGTTTGAATCTTTAATTCATTTTGCAACCGAACTTTGATTTGTCCAAAGGAAGGGATAAAGATTGAAATTCCCACAATGCAATGCAAATGCAAGGTTTAGAGAGTTTTAGGTTCGGGGGTCGGTTAAACTTAGGGAAGGTGCTAGCATCCTAAGTTTCTATAGTACTCTACATGAACCTCTTGTTTTATGTTCGTTTATTTCTATGTGTTATCTGCTTAAGGTTGAAAGACCTAGGAGTTTATTTCTAAGTATACTCGATAAGATGTCGCATCTTATGCCTACATATCCTTACGGGAGTGGAATCAGAGTATTTGTAGTTCCCCTAAAGGGTTTAAGGAGTTCTTTGACTGTGGTTAAAGTTCCTATGGGTTTAGGGTAGTTGATTGATTGATTTTAGGAGAAAAGGTGAGTTGTCATTTTAAGGGAGATTTAACCGCCACAAATTGTAGGAAAATAGTCTTTGCATCGTCTTAAGAGAAGGACTTACGTACTCGGATAGGGATCGACGAGGTACATCTTTATCTCTCTTAAGGCAAAGTTCCTACGGTATTGATTGTATGATTGTGGGGTGGAGATTCTATCTCGCTTAAGATGATTAACATCTTTCTCTATTGTGTTTGAATATTATTTTGATTCGAGTTGTATTGTTTGTGTTTATTTCTATGTTGTAAGAGAAAAGGTCCTTCCCATGGGGTAGGATCTATCCTAGAGATCAACTTGAATGGGATCAAGGATCATGGGGAATGATGCGAATGAGATGCACTACACACAATTGTTGAATTATGTGTAGGTTTTTCCTTTGGACGGAATGTAATGCGATAAGGATGAGTATGATAATTGTAACTTGCGGAAACATAAAGTTGTGGGTAAAGGCAGGTAAATAAACATACATGTACGCATGAAAGCGCTGAAGTGTGTGAGAGTGAATGTGTCGTGAATGTGAATGTGCACGATTGATTAAGTTTTAGGCGAGTTGAATTGATTTTAAGCGGATAGATTAATTTTCAAGGTGAAATTTGATTTGAGAAAAGTTGGATTAATTATTAATAGTGAGATGGACTAATTTAGTTGAATTATGCTTATGAGAAAATATATTATGTTTAGTGAGATTGGTTAAGAAAGTTGTAATTTAGTTTAGGTGAAATGGTTTGTAAGAAAAATGGTTATATTAATTTTAGATTATGAACTTAAATTATAAGTTGATTGGTTTTTAATAAAGAATTTTTTTAGTTATTATCAAATAAAAGTTAGATTAAACAAAATGTCATTATTATTACGAATTAAATAGATTATGAGATGGGCTTAAAAAAATAAATAATTTTAATTATGAAAAAAAATGTTGAATAAATTGATATAAAAAGTTAATAAATAAATAAATAAGTTAAAAAAAGAGTTTATAAAAGGTTTACTAATTGTTTTTAATAAAAAAGTTGATTAATTATTAGTAAAGATAAAAATTGAGTTATTATATTAATAATCCAAAAAAGGTTTACTAGTTAAAAAAACTAAGTTTAAACTAATTAAATTAATTCTAATAAAATATATTTAGTTGGTTTATTTGTTTTTAGATTTAAAATAATAATCAGACAGAAAATATTTTAATTAAAATAAATTTGAGGGAGAGATTTCATTAAGCAAAATGGATCCTTATTTATCTAAAAAAGTGTTTAATTATTTTAATGAAAAGATTATATTATTGATCTTAGGGATTAAATAAGAGATTATTAATAAATATCTGATTTTAAAAAAGGTAATTATTTTATTTGTTATTATTTAATTAAAAGGTTGATTAAAGTTAAATTAAAGTTAATTAGTTGCAGATTAAAAAAGGTTAATTAAGTTGAGTGGGTTAATTAAAGGATAATGGTGGGATTAACGGTTGGTTAAGAGGTGGTTAACGAAGGGATTAGGGGTGTGTGGTTGCCATGTGGGGGTGTACGAGTGGTAATTACTAACAAATACAAACAAGATTAAACAAAAACCCTAAGCCCCCAAATTGTCCCCCCTTTCCGTCGATTTGTCGTCTCACGATCTCACTCTCTCTGGCTCCGCCTTCAATTTTTCTTCTCCGTTCTACCTTCTCTCGTCAGTCTCTTCCCACGATTCTTCTTCTCAACATTCTTCTTCGATTCTCCACCTGTAAGCGAACAAAATAAATCAAAAAGCAAGGAAAATTTTAAACAGAGAGTCAACGGTGTACCGAATGGGTGATGAGGATGGTTCGGAGCTCCGTCGGTGACTTTGCGGTGAGGTTTTGAAGGGGCTTGCGATGGACGGCGGATCGGTGGTTTCTCGGTGGATTGGTGGAGGTCGAAGCTTTGACGGTGATGGGCTATTCGTGGCAGATCGCGAGATAAGTCCTTTACGATTTTCTAGGGTTTTCGGTGAATATTGTGAACTGGGGTTTTTTCTGTGGAACTCTGTGGATTGTTGTGTATTCGGATGATCTCCCTTTTGAATCCCTCTTTTTGGTGGAGTTGTGTATTGTTTTATAGGCGATTTGTGATTTTGAATTTGGATGATGATGAATGCCTTTCCTTTTTGGGGGAGACATGTTTGGGGCCGATTTGGGAAATGTTTAATCACTTTTATTATGAATTGGAATTTGCCCCTTCTGACTCATTATGTCTGATCTTGTTGTAGGTTCATCAATTTGGAAAATCAACGATAATCAATGTTGGGATTTCCACGATTTACTTCGGTTTGTAGAGCACGTGGCTTAAACGTCCAAAGATCTTCACGAGTGTGCTAATGGCCTTTCGAAAAAATCTATTCTTTAGGAACTGGTATTGATTCTTTCATTCCTTCCACTATTTCCTCTGTTTTGAAGCATTACCACCGTTTTCTTTGTAACACGGTTTATATGTCTGTTTATGGTTTCAGCTCTGATCAGGGGCTTGGAGTTGCTTTCGTCTTGGTGACGCCGTTAGACAGTGAGTACACGTTAGGTATAGGTTCTAGATATGCTGGTTGAGATTACTCAATGCCCACGACTGAATTCTTTTTGTTATCTGCAGAGGACAGGACCATGATTGGCAAAGCTTGAGGACAGGTATCATCGTAAAAAACGGGAGTTAGTCCTTCACAGGAATAACAACAGATATGATGGGGGGAGCCATCCATAATATAACCTGTCGTATCAGAGCTGGGGCTTGTGTGAGGAAAAAAGGAATGCTGCCTGTGTAGGGTAAATGTCAGCTTAGGTTAATAGTCTGTGGGTATGTTGAGGCTCACATTCTTTCTTCAGATTTTCTCCTTTTATTTCTTTTCATCTTCCATTTTAGGAATCTTGTTGAATAGCATGCATATGGGCCACATCAATGACTAAGTTGAACATATACAATGTTTACTTTCAGGAAATCGAAAGAGTTCGAAGAGGGTAGATAGGCTGTCCTTGTAGTCTATGTGGAGTTTCATCACTAAATCCCCATAAATTGCAGATGAAGCGTCTTCCCTGATCGATAAATTGACATATGTTTTGCAAGGTGAGCAACGGTCTGGACTGCCTCTCTCCAAAATCAACCCCTTGAATAGGATCCTCGGATGTGTGTGGGAGCGCTAAAGGTTGGACTAACATAGCCAACTGCAGGGATCTATCATCTGAGAAAGTGGGCAGTATTAACCACTTAAATTCATATGCCGCCGATTTCTCTTGGTTTTGACATGGTTTGAGCTGCTTAGAAATGATGGTGTTATTTGTAGCAGGTATTTATCCTTAAATATGTGCTGCTGACTTCTATTATTTCGCAGGAATTTCCGAGAATGTTGCGGGATTGAACTGAGTTCGAGATGCAACAATGAGCAGGGGTAGCATTGATTTCATTACGCAAATTGCCGGATACGACATCCAGATTATTGTACTGACTGCACTAATCAACAGAAGTATTGTACGACTACGATAATCAATAGAAGGAACTCCAAACTGCTTGTGATGGTTGCTTTGATGAAGAGTATCATATTTGAATAAATCTTTGGGAAGGAACTTTTCCATATCCAAAGATACCTCTGCGACCTTCGACACATCCTCACACTCCCGATGTGTGTGCGTATTGCTTGGTATTGATGTTTCTTTCTTATAGGCCTGTCAACCTTCATTGCGGGGTGATACCTCGGAGACATCATAAACCCAATTCTCACGTCATTCACATACATTTTAATCCCCTGAGGACCTAAGTTGATAACAACTCCTAATGCTTCTAACACGTTAGCACTTCCACATGCAGAAGAACTGGAATGAATTCTTTGCTTGGCAACTTTTACACCACAAGCAGCAGCAAGAATGGAAGCTCCCGTTGAAATGTTAACAGTGTTTACACCATGCTTTAATAGAACAGTAACGACATCTTGTTGAGCATGACCAGCAGCCCAAACTAAAGGTGTTCCCGCATCATTTTCTAGGTCGGGATCAATTCTTCTGAACAACAAAATGTTCCAGCAACTCAATATCTCCTATTCCAGCTGAATGACGCAATGTCGTGGCTCCTAAATTGCTAGCAATAGTAGGATCAGCACCATGGTCAGCGGTGGCAGTACGTCCTTGCCGTATAACATGAATGAGAGCAGTTTTCCCATCATCATCCTCCAACAGGTAGTTACAAATCTCAATCTGTCCTTCAAGAGCAGCCAAAATGAGGTACACCCCGCTTATTTGCATCTTTATTTGCTTCCACAGTTTTCGTTAAACCCTTCCCTTCATCTAACTGTTCCGTAAAATTATATTTAGGAGATCGAGATTTCCAGTACGAGATGTGTTGAGAAAGTGTTGAACTTTCTGCCTCTTGTTCACTAATGCTTGCTCAAAACCTCAAATTGTATGAGTTCACAAACCAGACTGAGATCTGCTATAGAAGGTTGGGAACCACCATGAAGGACTTGTCAGGAAAAACAGAAGCAAGATAGACAAGAATCACATGACTCTCAGAGAGGTTGAAGTTTCCATGAACAATAGTTGGGACTTTCTGTAGAGGGTTTACATCTGTACAGCTCTTTCAACTTTGAACTGAACGGCTTCGCATCCGATTTGTTATTCTGCTTGTTATTCTGTCTCTTATCCAACTTTGGTAGTGTCAAGTCAGTCAGCGGCGAGAGTCATTCTCCTCTTTGTGTTGATGATAGATCCAATTCGTAGGGTTCACAACCATGAAGTTTGATTTATGATATTCTTGTATTCTTGTAAAAAGAGATTAATCACTGATTGTAAACTTGTATGGAGGTACTTAAGTTGTTGCTTGAAAACATATATCCCTTGTAATAAACACAACGAAAATGTATTTGTGAAATCAGTCTTTCATATTTTCTTATTTATGAATTGTGTTCATGATCTAACATAGGACTTAGATTGATGTCATTGAGCCACCCGTGAATTCAAAAGGTGACAGAACTTCCATACTTCTTGAAATTAAAAAAGCTTGAATGATGCTTTGAGTTTGAAAATTGACCCTCGGGACCACCTTTAAATGACACGAATCTCGCAACCCAGATGGTACCTTAAGATCTTGAATTTCTTAAAATAAAGAAAGCTTTTGTAAACAAAAATGGCATTGTAGGTCCTTGATCAAACAGAAATGGTGTTGTAACTTGTGTTTCTTTCATCTTAATGTGGAGAACCTTATATATTTTGATCTTAGGAAAAGACTAGAATACAACTGAAAATTGGGTACTTGAATTGCAAGTTCTCGCATCCGCCTTCAATTCGATCCACATGAATTGCACCAAATGAACTCAAATAGATATGAGCCAAACATGAGCTCGTGATCTCATCTCTCATATGAACTCTGTCTTGACGAGCTTTTCCCCGAGATGCCTCTAAAGCAAAAAGAAACTGCACATGCTTGTTAGTCACACATACAAGTAAGAAGATGAAACACACAAGGAGGTGAAATCTTAAGGTCAAAAATTAGGGTGCGACAGTACCCACCAGCAGGGAAATTAAATACCCAACAAATAGCACACACAAAATGCAAAAAGGGCTAACATTTAAAGAAACTTCATATTACAAATGACGGGAAAAGCCCATTGTTCAAGTATTAAACGCTACAACGTATAGGCTAGGCAAAACCAAATTACAAAATACGGAACGTAGGACGAGAAAAGTCAAAAATCAAAATGTGGCATGCAGGAAAAAAACTAAGAAGAAAAACTAAGCATCTGCCCCCTCCTTCGGATGGGTCTCCCACTAGCTTGATCATCACTTTCACTTTCCACAGCCGGAGCGACCACCCGACCGTCAACCACCTGATGGAAAGGGCCGATCGTCTCGGTGACGAGTTGAACCTCACGATTCATAATTTGAAGCTGATTTAAAGTGTTGTTGAACCCTACCTTGAGAGCCCCCAGGTAATCCTACTCAAGCTCTGGAATCCAGAAGACCAAACTAGCCTGATCGCCAAAGCCTTCTCCTCGGCAGTTTCGTCCTCGGCGGGCCTGGCAGCGGCCTCCAACTCAGCAACCCTTGTTTTGAGTTGTTCCCTCTCTTCGATGACCTTGTCTATTGTTTCTTCTATCTTGTCTATCTCGCGATAGAGGTCGACCTGGATTTGGTACTTCTCCTTGTAGTTGAAGAAGTCGTTCTCCACTTGGGTCTTCTCTATCCCAAGAGCCACGATCTTATCGCGCAACGTCTTTAGCTCGGATGTGGAGCTAGTCTCATCATTGAGGACCAGGTCTGTCTCAAAGACCCTCATCATGTCGGCCATATCCTCAGACAAATCTTTCCTCTAGGTCACCTTGTCGACGCCCATGATCGTCTTAGACTCTGCTGTGGGCACGATCAGGGAGTTGTCTCCGCCAAAGAGGCCCCAATGAAGGTGACAGGGGGAATTATAAACCTTTCCCCAAAAATGCCTTCCAGGAGGTTCACGGGTTCAGACTCATTGGTGCGCTGCCTCTTAGGTAGATTCTCTTGCAAAGGGGTAGACTGTCTGCACTGCAGAAACGATGAGGAGGCCCCAGGATGCTGATCAGGTTTTAACATCTGCTAGATCTAGGAGACTCGGCCTTTGGTAGCTTTCTTCGCACCCTTGGCCGCTGCGAGCTTCATCACACGTTCCTGAAGGCTCGACATCTGACCTACAATAAAGAAAATAACATGTTAGTACGACAAGAGAAAATAACCGGACATACAAGCAAACTAGAAACACCCGCTACCTAAGATCCTTAATGCTTCCCCGTCGGACCCGCACTCGAGGAGGGCCTTGGTGTTAATCAAATAGGACTTGAGGCGAATCTCCCCACGCTCATCACGAATAAAACTCCTGTCCTTGTTGACACATTTGGATGGAGTAAAATTTTTGACGAATGCGACTATCTTCTCATAAGCGAGCCGATCCTCGGCGTCCAACTCGTCGGGCTTGGTGATGTAGATGTCTGTCCCATTGCTGGAGTGGACCCCCTGCCACTCAAAGGGGAAGTTCATATCCAAAGCCTCCACTTGTACCCTGTTCTCGTGCTTGATCACACAGACAAATAGGGAATCAACGTCCGAATGCGATACGGGCTTTACGACGAAGTATCTGTCCTTAAAAGCACGGAAAGATTCTAGGTACGCACTGAACAACTTCCTCGGCTGCTTCAGAGATACCCAACTGTGTCGGCCATGTAAGGATTGTCGCTGAAGGTGAAACATGCGGAAGAACAGGGAAGCGCGACACCAATGCGAAGATGTTGACACACGAGCTCAAATGCCCCATGAACGCGATCACGTTGGGGTGAAGCTGCGAGGGTGCCAAAAAGAGCTACTAGAACAACCCTTTTTGGAAGTCGTTAAAAGGCAGACAAAGCCCTGCTTCCCATAATGCAAACTCGTACATCGGAAACTGCATCCCTTTGAATGACGAGCATATCTGGTGCGTCTCTTTAGGTTTGTAGACTATCCAGTTTGCGGAGGCCCCTTTGGCGAGATCCTCGACGATCGTAAAGGCATCCCAGCTGTCGAGGGCGAAGCGTGAAGCGATGCTGCGAGGCTCCTACCCAAACCAATCGAACGGTGTGTCGGCTTCCACAACCTCGACTTCCTCGTCGTCCAAATCAAGCTCAACTTCTACAACCTCGAAATCCTCAGCTTTGCAGCCATTTTACCCGAAAAGCATAGGAAAACGATGAATTCGACATCTAAGATCAAATCTACCCTTCCACCATAAATCAAGTGAAAGGGCGAAGAGAAAGGGCGAGGAAACGTTCGACAAATGTCCTCGATCGAAGCCCTTGCTGACAAGCGCGTGCACGTGAGAGGACTATCCTCAATGCAGAACATGAAACCTCCCTCTGCGGGAGAAAGTTTCCTCAGTGCTTAAGTTTCCATCAGTCAAACATGGAAAGTCTCCTCGACTAGAGACTTCTACGTGGTACTCATACGTGCGTAAGGAGAAGGTTCCCCCGATGTAAAACCTAGCGAGGATGTTAAAGCCTCGTGAGGTCCCCGAGACCTTCATCGCGAACTTCGTGCATTTTCCCAGAATCTTCATGAAATCCTAGAAATCTTCGTCAGAAACTTCATGATTTCGCAGAAACTTCATGAGGTCGCCGGGAACTTCATGAGGTTGCCGGTAACTTCATGGGCCTTCCCATAATTCACGAGAAACTCCATGAATGTCCTGGAAATTTCATCGGAGACTTAAGATATCCCCCGAAAAATGCATAACACATTGAAAAAAGTATAAATCTTGGAGAAGGATAGAAGACTTACTTATGCAAAGAATTTGGAGTAGGACAGTAGAGAAAATAATTGACAGCGGTGACGGCGGCGAACGAGCGTTAGGAGAGCGGAGAAAATCTTGAGACTTTAAGGAATTATTGAGCTAGAATGGGGGGAGCGTGCAAATGAATCGGTCCTCCACTCTATTTATAAGCCCTAGCACGGGAAACGAAGCGTCTCGTAGGCACTCAAGTACCCTTACTCATAGCTGTCATATGCATTTATTGCTTCTAACACGTGGCTCAAGATGACATCACGCGTGTCCCTTCGAGACCCCTCGCATGGCTCAAGGAAATGACATGTCTAACCCTTTCACTTCCATCACATCGTTCGATAACTCGAGCTCAATGCTCGGCCTTCGCATTGTCATAGACACCTCCTCGGGAAGACTGGGCAGCAAGCAGGTAACAGACAAACCCCCACGCGAGCACCTGTCTGCGGAATAAGCGCCCAGTCAGACCCCATCATCGATCACAAGTAAACTCCACTGTCGAGCACGACCGATACCTTCCGCTAGCATGACCCCCCGAACTCGTCATCTCAAGCATGAACGGTGCTTCTCCGGACAAATTACACACGCTCCTACTTGAGACATGAGTTGACTCTTAAGTCATTACTCCTACACTTCGGAGCAACAACTTGGAGGGCTCATGTTCTGGATTGGACCAGAAGTTGGTCCGTCGTCGGGCACGACCCAACCTAGCTCCTCGTCGGGAAGGCCCAATAAATGCCCAATCCACAATCACACGGGGAGCGCTCACACGTATTCCCCAAGGACTCCATGTGCTCCTCACACGAGGACACGTCATCATACAACTACCAGCATCCGATGAACAGGTCACCCACCTAGGGATGGCAACGGGGCGGGGCAGAGGCAGGTTTAACTATACCCGCACCCGCCTCAATGTAACATACCCACCCTCGCTCCCAAAACCAACCGGGGGTATAAATTTACCGCCCAGACCCACCCCCAGTGTAGAACGCATGCACCCGCACCCGCCCCATCCGCAAAATTTTTTTTAATTGCAATAAAAATTAATAATTTAATCAAAAAATTTATTATTTTAATAAATTAATTAGTTATTTAATTAAAATTTTAGTTAATAAATGAAAATTAACTTGATTAATTTGATTATTTTAATTGCAATAAGGGCATTAATAGTTTAATTAAAAATATAGTTAATAAATAAATATTAAAATAAGTAAAACAAGGGAATTAAAGTAAAATGCATTTTCCGGGGAAAGGGCGGAGGCGGGTGCGGGCGGGTCTTAGTGTCTTACCGCACCCACATCTGTAGTTAAAAACCGGGTTTCCCCCGCACCCGCACCCAATTAAATCGGGTTTTCCCTGTTAATTTCTGGCGGACTCGGGCGGGTCCAAGTTTGTTTTCCATCCCTACACCCACCTTTTGAAGATCACTGGGCATTTGACCCAGGACGAAGACCACACACTGGTCTTCCCTACGCCACATAGATCCTAGAAATTATCCGTATTGGGCCTGAAGATCCAACCTAATACAGATAACTGTTAGCCCAGCGCTGGAGGCACATTATAAATACCTTTTTTCACTAGATGGTCAGGTATTCTAAGCTCACTTGCTTCTGTACTTGCTCACTCTCTCCCTTTTCTCACTTTGGCATCAGAGTGTCTTGCAGGTACACCCCCTCCTCTTCTACACCACCGATAATTTAGAGCTCACGATGTGTTGCTAGATGTTGATCTCTTTCTGGTCCGGTAAGATCAGATTCGATCGAGTGAAAGCTTTGAAGATTAGAAGGTTCTTGCAAAGGAGTAGCGTGAGAGGGTGAATCATATTGGTACTGTTGGGTTGCAACAATTCACAATTTAGATTCGATCGAGTGAAGGCTTTAAAGAGTTATGGTTCTTGCAAAGGAGTAACGTGAGACAGTGAACCAAATTAGCATTGTTGGGTTACTTGATCAAGTTTTATTAAGGGAAGAGAAAGTGTAAGAATCAACATCAAACTTAGGATTTTGAGGGTTGAATTGCTACATTTCTCTTGTATATGCATTTTGCAGAGTAAAGTTAATTTCATTATCCTAATTCAAATTTGAATTTAGGACAGACATACCCATTGCGAGGCCGATTGAGGAACTGCCTAAATAAACCCTTGTGCATTCTCTCTCTCTCTCTCTCTCTCTCTCTCTCTCTCTCTCTCTCTCTCTCTCTCTCTCTCTCTCTCTCTCTCTCTCTCTCTCTCTCTCTCTCTCTCTCTTACATTCAGTTGCAAATTGTTGAGTTCATCGATTGTGTGATCAATATGTTTGATTAATTCTTTTGAAAACCATATGAAAAACGATTTGTTAATTTGATCATAATTCTTTAGATTATGGTTGGATTTTAAGATCAACAAAACCATATAAACTTTCAAACAAAATCGATTGCACACAAGGTGTTTGATAATTTATCTCAATAGTATTTTTATGTAATTTATCATTGGAAATAGTCTATACTTTTAGCATAGCATTCAATTGTTTGTGGTTGATAGATTGTTGATCTAATTTGTGTTCATTATCATTGTTTGGTTTTCATATACGCATATCCGAGCTTTTCGATAGCAATTCACTTTAGACGAATCGATACAAGTTACTTCCGCTAGCCATTGTTTTTGAAAACAATTTTTGTAAAACAAAATTTTATTTAGGGATCTATTCACCCCCTCTAGATAAGTCACATTCGTCTAACACTGACATGCTCAGGCATTAGAGTCTTCGAAAAGTTCTTTAGCTTCGATCGGTTGCGATGTCACCTTCAGCGGGAGACTTTTTGTAACAAACAAATTTTAAAAATTAGTAGTTAGCTTTCATGGTAAAATAATAAATTAATTAAAGTTAAACATAAAATATATACACCTCTCCCTTCCATAATCGGTATGCCACATGATCAACATACTCGATAAGCACCGACCGGTTAATGGATCCTCCCGGGAATCCTCCATCAGTGTTCACAGACAACTTGGTCGAAGAAGTCGTAACTTTTGTGTCAACAGTAACAGATGGGACCGAATCAACAACAATGACATTTGGATTGACCACCTCATCTGCAACAACGACATTTGGATGGACCATCTCATATGCAACAGGGGCATTTGGCTGGACCACCTCATCTGCCACCTCAGTAGCAACCACCTCACTAGCAGCCTCGGTGGCAATATATGTGGCATCTGTTTCTACCGTTGGTCATGAACATCTAACCGCTTGGTGTCGCGTGCTACATGGTGCGTGGAACTGGCCTTGCTCAGTCAATCGTTTTCGGTGTGAACTGGTTGGAACCACTCGTCCAACCCGTATCTGGGAAGACTCAACCTCAACAATCCTAGTCTGGGCTGCCGTTCTATATGTCGCTCTACCTGCAATAGTGTCATCCCCTCCCCAATATTTCACTGCAAAAAACAGAAAAAAGAAAAAGATTAATAACTACCGAAAATTTTCTAATATTTTTTTCAAAAATTCTAAAATTTTTAAGAAAAAACAAAGTTTATATAACTAACGAAAATTCTAAAATTTAGATTTGTAGATCATTTGCCTCGTAAATTGTAAAATTTTTAAAATAAATATTTTCACAATTACTAAAATTTTTAAAATTTACATTATAAAATTATGCAAATTTCATTATTTACGAGACACATCATATTGTTTTTTAAATTTTCTACAGGCCAATTAAAATTTCCGTCCCAAACAATTCTAAATTTGCGCGCTTGAAAGTGAATTTCGAAAAATGAATAAAAAATATTGCAAGATCAATATTATCTATTTATAAGATATGGAGGAGTGTCAAATATAAATATAAATGTGAGGGTGCTAAATTGAAATCACTAACATCTCCAATTTTAGAAGATAACAGATATACTTACTTGAAGTCCAAATAGTTTACATTTCTCCAACAAACAAAACAAACATTTTAACAAAAAAAAGTTTGCCGCCTATTGTAACTTGCTCATCTTAAAAGTTTATAATTATACATAGATGAAACCTAAATCATACAAACAAAAAATAAATAAATTCAAATTCAGAAAATAAATATTAAAAAATAGTAAAAAAATAAAGTTGTTTTTATCTGATGGCAAACCAATTAGTGTGAGCTCAAAGCTTCAATTTGGTCAAGGGCTCCATCTACCCGTAAGGGTGGTTACTGTGTTTGCGCCACTGCATGTGCCTGCCATCAACAGAAACAATTTCCCTCATTGGGAATCTAAGCATTGAAACTGGTCCATGGACAGATCTTACTAGAACACCAGCAGGGCAAAAGAAACTGATCAGATATTCAATCTTGAATTGTGTGACCATCACAGAAACCATGTGAATGTGAAGTCAAGTAGTAATTCAATTGCATATTTTGAAAACTCAATATTTTCTTAGAGAACTTAACTAAAAGGTACGTATATAGAACTTAACTAAAAAGAAACAAACTAAATGTTGATATCGTAAATATTTCGTCAATGAATAGATTAAATGGCGTTGTTCTAGGCTCTCTAATCTAACACTAATCAAATTGCAATGCTATATACTATAGACTGTGGCCTCCCTTTATCTTTGGTCTCCATCACCAACTAAGAACCAAATAAATGAATGTCAAATTAGTGTAAATCTATGTTACTTTAATATCGCATTTCTTTTATGTAATTCTAAAGCTATTTAAATTTATATATATATATATATATATATATATATATATATATATATATATATATATATATATATATATATATATATATATATATATATATATATATATATATATATATATATATATATATATATATATATATATATATATATATATATATATATATATATATATATATATATATATATATATATATATATATGATGCAAAACAGTTGTTGTTTAACTGAAACACAACTACTCAATTATAAAAGATTGAAGTATTCTCTTAGTCTCTATTAGGGTTTGTAAACTTATCTTTCGAAAAGAGTGATCTTATTTAACCACTCTTAGGGTTTTTCCTTGTTCAATCACTATTACTGTTAATTGGTTTGAGTTCTTTTCGTGTTAATTGAGAACTATGTCTAGCTCTCACCTTGAAGGATTGTCGCTGAATGAGGAAGGGGAAAAGGAAGGTTTTTGCTTTAACATTGAGGAGGATGGATAGCAAGTGGGAGACCTTTGGTGGTGCTTGGTGGGGGAGATTTCTATGTGACAGACTCATCCATATGAAATTAATGAAGGTGCAGATAGCGGATTTATGGAGACCAATGAAGGGTGTGACCATTAAACAAGCGAATGAATGCCTATTTCTATTTCACTTTGCCCATGTTCTTGACATGGAGGCAGAGCTGAATGGAGGTCCATGGACTTTCGACAGCCACTTGCTGATAGTTGAGAGCGCGTGTAGTGGAGAAATTTGTGAGTGTAAACTATTGATTAACTTAACTCATAAAGTAAGAGTCATCACCATACTTTTATTTTATCCAAAAGGAAAGGAAAAAGAGCGAACAAAATTTAAACAAGTTCTAAAAAAGAATAAATAGAGAATGAGTAAGGGGGTTGGTTACGCAATGAGAAGATGTTAACATCCAAAACGTTTATAGTACTCTATAGGAACCCTTTGAAATATCTACGCTTTTTGATTTGAAAAGGTTTGCTTGAAAGGAGATTAGGGAGATGAGAAGAGAATTATTTTTTAAGATTTTTGTGTTTGGAGAGACTTATCGCCTCATTCCTACATACCCACAAAGTGCAGTATAGGATCAAAACCCCGTAGTTCGTTGTACAAATGACAAAAAAAAAGGTTTGTTATGATTAATTTTAAATGTAAAGACAAGTCGTCATTTCCAAGTGAATAATTCCACTTAAAGAGATGAATCATGTCTAAACTTATAAAAAAGTTTTAAAAGAAAAAATGCATAGATGCACAAAAAGAGTTGGTGAGTTATATATTTTTTTATGTTTTTTTGAAATTGATTAAAATATGATTAACATTGATCGACATTTATTAAAGAAAACAAAGTTTGAAAAATCACTTGACCAAAGTCAAGGTTTTATTATGAAAGCGGTTTGATTTTAACAAGAAGGTTTTGAAAAATGGAGAAGCTTTGAAAATTAAAGAAGGGATGAAAAAGAAAGGACTATCCTAAAGCATAAAGTAAAAGCTAAAGATAAGAACAATCTAACCACACAAGCAAGCTTCATAACATAAACATCCATTCCTTTAAATTATGTCTTGATCAAAATAGGTCTTCAAAGGAGAAATTCAAGTGCCCAAACATCCAAAGTTTACCATCACAAACTTCCAAGCATAAGTTAAGATCCTAGTTCTAGGTTCAAAATTCCATGTCCAATGCAAATGAGAGTAACCATAGTCCACCATTAAGAGAACAAGTTTTTTAGGGGTTTAAGCCTTTATTAGTGTTTTTGGTCCAAATGGACAAAAGAAAAAGAACATAAACATAGACAAAAGGTCCAAATGGACAAAGGAAAAATGACGGAAGTATAAACAATAATATGATATGAGATGATAATAATGGAGCATAAAAATAAAAGAGAGACAAGGAGCGAGAATGAAACATAAAAAAAAAATTAGTACAATAATATTTTTAGTGAGTTAGTGATTAGTTGTTAGAACAAGTGATCAACGATGGTCAGACGATGAACTTAGGCCAAAGTTAATGAAGACTCATTGGAGGATTGATAAAATCAAAACCTCCTAACAATAAGTTTCATAGGTAATGGACCTAAGACAAATAATCAACCATATTTGGAATTTCAAACATAAGTTTGAGCCACGAATGATCATTTACCAATACGGGACAATTTAACACTATGTTAAGTAATCGTAATCGGGTTTATGTAGAAATCACGACTATCTGAGGCTGGTCAATAAAAATGTTTGTACTAATGTATGTTAGAGAGACAATATGTAGATCATCCTCCGAAAGCAATAACGTACGAAAAGAAAATAGGTAACGATATCATCTTCATAAAGAACTAAAATAAGTTCCAATGATATTGAAGATTTTCATCGATCAAAAGAAAAAAGAGAAGAGAAGAGGGAATGTCAAATTGAATTACAATTTCAAGATCATTCCATCTTTAAGTTCATCCACTCATCTTGGTGGATTAAAGCACTAAACATATCATTAACTCAAAGCACCTAAAATAAATTGAACAATTCACTTTAAAGATATATTTGAATTAGTGAATGTTTATCCAACTTCATCTACATCCTATGTCCAATGAATTTAAAGAGAAATAAGACCTTTAAAAGTGCAAAACAAGGCAAAAATAAAAAAGAAAGGAAGAAGAAGAGGAAAGAACTAAAACAATCCAAAAAACAAGAAAAGAACACAATTCTGCCACTGGTTAATCAATTAACCATTTTTCAGTGCAAATGTGTTAATCAATTAACACTGCTAAGACAACAAATGTTTTTGAAAAAAATTCAGCATCCATGACCCAACCATTTCTTCAAACACCTCATGATCATGGATGAGAATTAGCACGAAAATTCAAGTGAAACAACATCAAATATCACCAATAAAACACAATTTGCAAGATCCAAAGATCAAGTAACAAGAATCAACAATAGATCATATTGTGGAAGATAGATCAAGAACAACAATGGTGGAATGAGAGTTTACCACTTCAAATATGAAATTGCTTCAAATTAATTCAAGAACCACACTCCAAAGTTTTGATCTATTGAAATTGACGATAAAAAAGTGATTAGATGAAGGTTTTAGCTCAAAGATTAGTAAGTTCCAATGAAGAACTTACTAACTTTCAAAAGAAGAAAGAGCTTTGTTGAATTTGGTAGTTGAAAGGAATTGAGAGACAATTTAGCAAGGCGAATTTGGCTATCAAAGCTTGTGAAATGAATGAAATGAGACCTCTATTTATAGGATTTAGGCTTGGAAATTTCGGTGGTTTGGAATTTGGCTTGGAACCAAAATTAGGCTTGAAATTTGAATTTGGAGGCAAAATCAAGATCAAATGGTGATTAATGAAGGTGTATGGTGGAAACTAATTGTGATGAGGTAGGGGAATTAAAATGAAGTGATCTAGAATATTCTCATGATGAAATATTTGAATTTGGTGCCAAAAATGCTGCAGAATTTAAATTTGTTGTATTTTCACAAAAAACGCACTGGTTAATCGATTAACCATTTGCATGTGCAAATAAGTTAATCGATTAACACAGTGAAAATTATGAAAATTTTCCTTTTGATGTGTTGTCTTGGCTCTGACTCGATTTTTCTGACTTGTCAAAGACGACATGAAAATAAACACATGAACCTTGGAGTCTCTTGAATAAAAGTCAATCAAATCTTGGGAAACTCTTGATCGGGTGATTTTGAATTATTTGCAGATCAACTTTGACTTTTTTTTCATTTGAATTTCATTCGAGATGAGGGACCGTTGATTGCTATTCTTGACCAAAATTCTCTTCCTGAAAAAGAGTTAGTAAAGAAAAAGAAAAACAAACATATTCTTTGGATTTTAATTAAGGGTTAGTAAACATGAACATAAACAAACACTAAGCATACAAGAAAATAAGGGTGCCCAAAGATGTCCCTCAAAGACAAACCTGCAAAGGAAGACAAAAGAACCAAAGCTTGTGATCTTGTTTGTGGTATGAAATGCAAATGATATGTGGGATCTTATGGGTAAAAATTAGGGTATTACAACTGCCTTTATTTAAGTTTCTTATATCCGGAGATATGAAGATTGACATTTTTGTCTCGACCAAATAGAAGAGACTTAAATATAACAAGCAAACCCAATTTTTGACCCTAAGAGACCAGAAAATGATATGATTATGCATATGGTATGCAAACACAAGACCTCTGTGGGGAAATCAAGCCATAAGAGACAAACAAACTACTGGAGAACAAAAGAAAAGAAAAGAGACTCTGCAGGGGAAAATAAAAGAGTAAGATTCCATTCCAAAAAAGGGAAAGGAATCAACTCAATTGGGAAAAAGATATCAACTTCTGGTTATTGGGTAAAGATACCCAAACCGATGAGAAGAGGTAAAATACTTTCTACCGAAGAATTATCATCTACCGGTTACTGGGTAGAAAAACAAAGAGATGTTTACTTATTACCAATTACTGGGTAAAAAGTAATCAACCTGACGAGAGATAATCAACTACCTGTTACTGGGTAGAAAAAGGAATATTGCCAACTACTGGTTACTGAGTAGCTTAACGAGAGTAATAAACCTGAAGGAAAAGGTTACCAACTATCAGTTACTGGATAGGGTAAACAAAATATCAACTATCTGTTACTGGGTAGAAAAAGGAATATTACTAAAAGGAAAGGTAACTGACTACCAGTTACTAGGTAGAAAACAATGGTAACTAACCAAAAAGGGAGACAAATGCTACCTGCTACCGATTACTGGGTATAAAAATAAAGGTAATAAGCTCGGAAGGAAGGATTACCTTTTATCGGTTACTGGGTACAAACAAGGATAACCAACCAACAAGGAATGAGAAAAATCACTTGCTACCAATTACTGGGTAGAAAATAGAGGCAATATACTCAAAATGAGAAGAAACATTACCGAATACCGATTACTGGGTAGAAAAATAAAGGCAATGAACTTACACTAAAAGATTAGCAACTACCTGTCACTGGGTAGGGTAAGTAGAACTCAACTACCTGTCATTGGGTAGAAGAAGGAAATAAAGGTCAACTACTTGTCACTGGGTAGGACAAACATACTCAACTACTTGTCACTGGGTAGGAGAAAGAAATAAAGGTGAACTACCTGTCACTGGGTAGGACAAAACAAACTTGACTACCTGTTACTGGGTAGGAGATAGAAATAAAGGTCAACTACCTGTCACTGGGTAGGACAAAATAAACTCGACTACTTGTCACTGGGTAGGAGAAGAGGTATATTATTAGCTACCTGTTATTGGGCAACTCAAATCACACACCAAACTTCTCAAATAAAGAGACAACTATCTGTTGGGGATGAAATATTCACTGGATCACAACAAGATTCTCATATGAGGTGATAAACGTTTGTTCAAATATAGAACCAAGTCGAATGATAACAAGCTTCCACTATAAACATATGGTTCAACTTGTTCTTTAATCAAGTTTTGAAGTAGGTGCAAGGATTTTCATTTAACTCCTCCTTATATTTAAGAACAATTAATTAATGATTCGAGTTGAGTTTATTTGTGTAAAAAAAACTTATTGACCCGCTAAAATTAATTACTCTAATATAATTTCTTATGTGTTTGTTTTATTGATTTCAAATTTAATTTTAAGAATGTGACTTTAATTGTTTGCATTCTCATATTTCAAATATTTATGATTTATGTCTTGAAATTTTTTATTTCCAAGAGTTTAGTTTATTCTTGATTTTCCTATTTTTTATTTATGTATAAAATGAAAATTTTATATTTTCATAAGTAGGAATACGAGATAACCACCAATAATTTTTTACTTTTATTTAGTTAAGTTCTTTATTTTTTATTTTAAAACTAAATAAAATTTTATAAAAGTGATGGTCTTTTATGGTAAATTTTCGAGATAAGATTATGACTAAAAATAACTGTTGTAAAAGACAAGTCATTTTCGATCCTATTGGTCTTTCTTGTGGATTATGTGAGGATCTGTTGATTTTTTTTCCACGTGTTTTTCACATGTAGTGTGTCGGCAAACTTGTGATATAAACTTTTTTGGTGGGTAGGAGAGATAATTGTCTTATCAGTAGATATTTTATAGCTTTCTGAGATTTTTTCTTCCTTAAGGGTTTGAGTATGATTAAAGAGGGCTTACCATGATTTGACATTTGACGGTGTGGATTATACAAAAATTATAGAATTAGTTAATCTTTACATGTTCGTCGATTGACGAGAAAGATATTGAAGACAAGAATGTCTGTCTTTCTTAAAAATGGTATATTGATTAGTCGTCAACGTGCTCTTGTTCTTCTTTTATCGGGATAGCAAACACTATTTTCTATTTGTGCCAATAACAATTTATCATGTATGTCATCTAGTTTTCTTGGAATATGGTCCTAACTTAGGCTTTCTTGAAAATGGTATATTGATTAGTCGTCAACGTGCTTTTGTTCTTCTTTTATCAGAATAGCAAACACTATTCTCTATTTGTGCCAATAACAATTTATCATGTATGTGTCATACCCTAAATTTGTCCTATCCTTTTGTAAATATTTTTGCTTTTTTTGTTTCATGCCGTTTAGACACGTGTCCACCCGAAATTGGGCGTTTTTTTTAATTTTATCTTTTTGACCAATCAAAGCGTGACACGTGGCCTAAAAGGGCATTTTTGTGAATTTTTAGTTCTTTTCTTAATTGTCTAAATCCTTTTCTTTTTAAAAAAATATTATTAATAATAATATTTTATGCACATATATAGTTGTTTTATTTTTTTTAAATATTATTTTTTGTTTTTTAGTTTGTTTTACTTATATAGTTGTCAATATCTTTATATATATATATATATATATATATATATATATATATATATATATATATATATATATATATATATATATATATATATATATATATATATATATATATATATATATATATATATATATATATATATATATATATATATATATATATATATATATATATATATATATATATATTTAATATTTATACAGTTGAATAGTTTTTTAATTTAGTTTAAATCAATTATTATATTTTTTATGTTTGTTAATAATAATGGAAAAGAAAACAGAAAACAGGATTTGGGGAAGGCCCAGTTGAGCGGCCCGTTAGGGTTTAGCTGCGGTTTGTTTTTTAAGGAAGGGAGGAACCGACTGAAGAAGGGAACACTGTTCATTTCCCCCTTTCGAACCCTAGATCGGCGCCGCCCATAATCAACCCCAAAGCCTCCCTTCAATCACTAGCCCACTAGCTAGCTCAATATCACCAACATGATCGTCTTTCTCTGAAATCGATGAAGAACCCACCGATCGATTCGTGACCTTCCATCAATTGACTCAGTGGAACCTTCGCTAAGCTCAGAAGGAGGTTTTGTGTTGAAACCAGATGAAGATGGATGTTCACGACGCAAATCTTGACGTAACTCCTTAAGGTACAAATCTGGTCTCGAGTTTGAACCAAAGTGACTTGAAAGGCGGAGAAAGACCTTGCGACAGTGCGAAACGAGAATGGTATAAGCGAGTTTGTTTGCAAACTCAAGTAGCAGAAACAATTGCAAATCTTTAGCGACAATATCTAGCAACAACATGTCATGAAAGATTCATGTCTCAATTGGGTTGCGAATTCGATTCAAGATTCAACAACACCAAACAACATATCAGCTAGCGCACATCGGACCTGAGCACGACAACCGAGTGCTCGACGTAAGTGTGGGTGTTGTCCTTTCTTTTATTTCGATTCTGGTACTTGTTAATCATGTTTGTGGTTGTTTATTGTCCATAGAATGTTGTTTCATGTTCTTAATCGATTATTTAAAGTCAAACTGACATGATTGCTCATTTAATCTTCATTGTTGTTTTTTACTCTAACTGTTATCAAGTGGTTGATTGTTGATTCACATGATTGGAGTCTGTTGCGGTAAGAAGAAGATTGTGTGTTGGTCTTCATTTTGTTTTTTAGTTTACGACACGAGGAACAACATAAACATTTAGAGTGATTCGGTTACCAGCACCTCGTTCACTAGCCGTCCAATTCAGCTAACCTCATTTCTCCGACAGAAGTAAAAGCTCACCTATAAACTTTCAGTTCAAATCTGTTGGAGCAAATCGAACATTGTCGGACGCCTATTTACTCGCACATTCAAAGCTGCATCAGTTGCAAGTTTGCGAGGTTAGATTGTTGATGGTTAGTTGATAGCCGTTTTGGAGTTACACGATGCCGTTTATGGTTATGACCAGGTTTCATTTAAAACTCTGAGTTTTATTTTGGCATGATGCTCTTCTTTTAATTCCATTTTGACCACTTCTGCTTATGTTTATGGTTGATTTTGTGTGATTTTTGTTTAGGGGATTGTAACACATATTTGTGTTTCAGTTTGTGAAAATAATGGACTTGTGTTCTGGTGTATCAGAGTTTTGTTTTTTTGGCTTATGTAGTTGCAGCAATTGGTACGTATATGAAAGAAAAACTCTAATTTGTTTTTTTGAACCAGTATGCTCTGTTTACAACTTTTGGTTTGGGGTCCTAACATCATCCATTAACTTGTAAAATTGAAGTAGTTTATGCAGCCTTATGAATTCGAATACCGTTTTTCTGCTGAATCTAGTCTGTTTTGTAAAAGGTGCATTGTATGGCCGAGGTCACTTTGGGGATTGTTTGAATTTTCTTTTCCTGTTAGTTTGGTGATTTTGAAATGTGTTCACAGGGGTGTTGGTATAATTGTGTTCCTGTCATGGGAAGCACACTGGTTACAACATTTGAAAGAAATAGCATTTGGATTCCGCGGTAGAAAATCGAGTAGTCGCGACATGGCTTCGCAGAGCAACACCATTGGCAACAAGAGGAAAGGTATCGATTACGCAGCTGCAGGCTCGAGGTGTCCTTGTTTTAGTTCATGACAAGCTCCGTATCCAAAGCCGGCGTCGGTAAATCTGTGTATCTTTTGGTCCCATAATACTCCGCTTTCGTTTAGGTTTGATTAGCGTTCAATGTATTTAAGATATTGTTCTTAAGGCATTTTATGGTTGTGCTTTTGTTGCTTAAGGAAAACTTTGCCGAATATCCGACGTGACGTCGTTAATATTTTGGCTCTTTTATCAAAGATCATTGTTCTGTTAATTTCAAGTTTTGGTTGGGTTTATTTTGGAGTTAAGATTTGGGATGTGATATTGTGGGCTTGTTACCATGTTGTTCATTATAATAGTAATTACATTGTGTTAGAAATTGGTTTAAAGTCTGAAGTTACAAACTTTTTTTTTTCACACCACTACTTTGTTTTTCTTATCAAGAACTCTTTTTTATCAACTTCAATATTTTTGGAAGATTTGTTGTGGCTATTGGGTTTTAGTAACTGAAGCTTGAAAGAGAAAACGATATGTTAACTAAAAGTTGGTGTTGTGATAATCTGATGTTGTTACTGGTTTTTTCCATTGCTTATATCGTGATAATTATTTGTTATGGTTTCGCCAACTTGTTTTATTATCAGTAATCCAAATTCCTTCTTTATTATGAATGACGGTGCGATTGCGGTAGCATGCTTGAATGTATATTTCATTTTTTGTTTCAAGGCATCATTTTGTTAGCATGTTCTTAGTTATGTTATCATTTATGATCTAATGCACATACTGCAGTGGTTGTAACATCATGTTAATTAATCATGCATGTTAATAAACCTTGATAAATTTTTTTTTATTTATATATGTGTGCTAATTAATTATGGCGAGACATTTTCCTGCTCTTGTTTTTTTCAACTGGTATATAACATGTACATTAGTTTTAACGTTTTTTTTTTGGTACAAATTATGGACTTTTCTTCCTCTTAAGTACTCTTCTATTATATTATTTTACAATATGTGATTGTGTTAAAATTTATGACTAACTTTGTATGATTTCTATTCCATTGTGATGTTTTGAATTCATGGGCTTAACAATTTATACTTATTATGTTACGAGTTTTAATAAGAATTTTGTCAAGTTTCAATATTTATTCTTCAAATTTCAAACGTATATTATTTCGAATTTTGATAGTTTTTTTAAAAAAAAATCAAGATTACTTTTCTATTCAAGTTAGTAAGTATTTTCAAAACAATTCAAAGGATAGATATCATGGACTATTTTCAAACTTTATTTCTAAACATTGATTAGTTATCTTTCTTGGATTCAATTTATTTTTGACATTGAAAATATTTTCTTAATTAAGTCATGAAAAATTAAACTTTTGAAGTCTAGCACTTCTTGAGTTTTTTTGAATGAATGTTATTGGGGCGTACGCTTTAGGTAGTAACATTCAAACTTTTTGTTGCAAAACACGCCCTCTAATTATTTAGACAAGGAAATGTCATTGGAGTCTAGCACTCCACATGATACTTTCGTTGTTTATTATAATATTTCATAAATTAAATCAAATGGTGAAAATTAAACTCTCGAAGTCTAGCATTTCTCGAGTTTTCGAATAGACATTATTAAGGTGTACACCTTAAATAATATATTGTTCAACTTTTTGCTCTCTTATTTGGACAAAGAAATATCATAAGAATCTAGCAATTCTGTGTGATATTTTCGTTGTTCATCCAAACATTTTTTCAAATAAAAATGGTGTTATTGGAATCTAGCATTTTGGTAATACCCCGATTATTTAGTTGTGGGGCCGACGTCTCATTTATTAAATAATCGATATTTTCAAACCCAATCTCGCGTTCTCACTTCTCACACGTTCACAAATTATTTTCATACCCCATTGCGCTTTAAATCTTTTTAAAAATATTTTTCTTGATCAAACCCCGAAATAAAGAGGCACTTGGAGTCTAGTATTCCTTGTGTCTTCAAGTGAATAATTCTTGAAGCACGCCTTTGAGTTGTTATTCACTCAACCTTTCGAATTCAATCTTTTTTACATTCTCCTAAGTCAAACGCTCGTCCGCATTCGCAACCCACATTTCATCCACAATTTCTCGTGGTCTCGATATTAGGAGCACCCTCAGGGACTAATATCGTTTCTCACCATTCTAACCCTTGACACGTCGTCGAGTCGGTTCAATCCTCGATCAAATCTTCGACACGTCGTCGAACTACTTCAAAACAACTTCCTTTTGGCCTCGCATGCCATTCTTCGATTCGATCCTTTCACAAACATTTCCGAAACTTACGAAAGAGGGATATTCTCAGAATCTAGCATTCTTTGGATATTCGAATGAGTAACTCTCGAGGCGCGCCCTCGAGTTGTTATTAATTTATTCTTTCGATTTCAAAACATCCAACTCTTTATCTTCAATTTATTCAGTCAATTCCCGAAAGAACTGAGTTCTTGGAGTCTCGCATTCCTTGGATTCTTGAGTGACAAGTTCTTAAGACGCGCTCTTGGGTTGCTTGTCAGTCATCCTTTCATCTCCTTCTCAAACTTCAACCCTTTTCAAACCTCATTCTTTTCGTGGTCGTCTCCACGAACTACGACTGCTCTGATTCTTCATTCACTCTTGAATGTAAGATACGTAGGCACAAGATTGCGATGATCTTGGCGAGCACACTCCTATCCATCTTCCGTATCCCCCTCCTTCTAGCGCCAGTCGAACTACGACGCTCTGATTTCTCATTCTCGTCCGAATGAGCATACGTAGGCACAAGGGCCCCAATCCTTGGCGAGCACCCTATCTTTTAACCACCCCATTCCCCTAGCGTCTTTACCTATTATCCTACCAATTCTACCTTTAATAACGAGAAGAAAACAAGTAAACCTAGACAACACTCCCCACATTTACCTTAAGAGGTTCCCGTCGAGTACGACGGACGTGAGGGGTGCTAATACCTTCCCCTCACGTAACCGACTCCCGAACCCGGAACTTGGTTGCGACAACCCTGTTCCTATCCTTTCGTTTTAAGAGGTTTTCTCGATATTTTCCTCTCCCGTTTATTCGGGAAAAATAAATTTCGGTGGCGACTCTGTCGAACCGCATTTCAGCGCCTTTCGCGCGAGGGTCGTATTTTCGAATGTGATTTTTCGAGGTGCGACAGGTGGCGACTCTGCTGGGGATGTTTTGCTCCATGCAAAGAGAGAGTCGAGCCTATCTTTTGGTTTGTGAGGAGTGTTTGTTTTTTTTCTGTTTTCTTCTTGTTTATGTATTTGTTCTCTTGTAGATTTTATTTGTGCTTGTTACCTTGATTGCCTGTTGGTTCTTGGGATGACATCATGAGTAACGCTCTACACCCGAGCTTTGGTAAAAGCAGAGAGAACACATAGTTTAGAATTGGTAGTCGAGTAGTGTTAGTCTCCGAGGACTTGCTCCTTGTGGGCCTAGCATGAAAGCTCCTCCAGAGGAGGCCTATTCATAGATCTTGTTGTAACACAGCTAGCCTGTTGCACGACTTGATTAATGAAGGGTCCCTGATTCTGGGAACCTTTTGTTAGCACCAGTTCCGATATTGGTGGTCGTGTAGTGTTAGTCTCCAAGGACTCGCTCCTTGTGTGCCTAGCACGAGGACCCCGCTCAGGAGAGACCTTATCGTCATTATCGTCGTAATACGGCCAACCTGTTGCGTGACGCTAATACGACTAGTGTCCGTGATCCTGGGAACCAAACATAGAAACCACCCCGTGAGTGGGTTTATGGGTAGAGTGTCTAGATTTTCCCATATAGGGTTTACCTGTCAATGTTCTTTGAGCAGGAATTACGGTTACTTATCTGTTACAGTTACCAGCTTCAGGAGTCGTTTGATTGTGATCCTGGATCCTGGATCTTGTATCTTGCATTGCATCTTGCATGTCATTCGTATTGCATTTCATATGTTGTGCATTTTGCATTGCCAGTCCTTCAACAGAATCTTATGTCTCCGTTCCTTCTTCTCCAGTAAATCAAGCTGATTCCTCGACACCAGTACGCAACTAGAGCCAATACCAGACGAATGATGGAGCAGATTCAACAGGAGCAAGTCGCCTTCAGGGAAGAGTTGGATTCCATGAAAGGAAAGATCGACCAGATCCTCGAAGCCATCCTCGCAGCCAGGAGAGAGGAAGAACAGCGTGAAGCCGCCGCTGTCGTCAATGGACAAGGGTCTACTGCTATCCCTTTGGTTCCAATTCCAAATTCTCATGGGATGCCGTTGAACTTCAACAACGCAGTCGAAGGAAATAATTCTCAGCCAATCCTAGCGCCTGGGGTTACTGTTGGAGTTATCCCGCAGGCCCAGCCTATTGCTGTGCAGATCCCAGCTCCACATATCGAAGATACTCTGATGGATCAGTATGACGACGTTCAGAACTATCACGCTGCTATTCCCATCGCCAATCCTGTTGCTGCTCAGGATTCAGAAGCCATGAAGATGTGCCGAGATCTAGCCGAGAAACTCCGAGCCATGGAGGGGCACAATTCAAATTCTTTCAGTGCTTTGGAATTATGCTTGGTGCCTGATGTTGTCATTCCTCCCAAGTTCAAGGTGCCCGAATTTTCAAAGTACAAAGGTCTCAGTTGCCCAAACATTCATCTGAAGATGTACTGTCGCAAGATGGCTGCTTATGCCAGAGATGAAAAGCTCATGATCCATTGCTTCCAAGACAGCTTGTCTGGAGCATCACTCGAATGGTATATGCAGCTGGAGCGTAATAGTGTGCGCACTTGGGCCGAGATAGCTGATGCATTTGTCAAGCAGTACAAATACAACACCGATCTTGCTCCAAATCGTACTCAGCTTCAGAGTATGGCTCAGAAGGACAACGAATCCTTCAAGGAGTATGCACAACGATGGAGAGAGCTAGCCGCAAGGGTGCATCCACCTCTTGTTGACCGTGAATTGATTGACATCTTCATGGGCACTTTGCAAGGCCAATACTATGAGAAGCTGATCGGTAGTGTCTCCGCTGGATTCTCTGACTTGGTGATCGTCGGTGAGAGAATTGAAGAAGGGATGAAGAGTGGGAAAATCCCAGGAGGTTCTAACAGTCAGGCTAATGCCAAGAGGCCTTTTAATGGATACAAGAAGAAGGAGGGCGAAACAAATGCCATCTTTGTGCAGAAAGGGCAAGCTTCTCAACAAGCTCCTCCTATGCCTTATCAAGTTCCCTACTATCAGTATCCATATGTTGCTGCTGCGCAATATGCTCCAATGCCTTATCAGCCAGCTGTTCAAGCAGCGCAAGCTCAGATGCCACGGCAACAGGCTCCTCAGCAACAAGCCTACAACCAGCAAGGATATCGGTATCCTCCTCAGCAACAGCAGATGCAAGCAACTCAGCAACGACAAGGTGCTCGCCCACAGCGTCCGCAGAGAACATGGAGACCAGATAGAGTCTTTGATCGGCTACCAATGTCATATGCCAAAATCTTTGCTCAGTTGATGGAGAAGAAAGCTGTTGTTCCAAGAGATTTAGCTCCTCCAACCATCCTTCCTGCCGATTACGATGCAAATGCTCATTGTGAGTTTCATAAGGGCGCTCCAGGTCACACCATTGAGGACTGAGGGGCTTTCAAACACATAATTCAAGACATGATCGATAGGGATGCTATCAACTTCAATGGGAAGTCTCCAAATATCATCAACAATCCGATGCCACCAGTCAACTAGCGCCAACGTCAGATTGATTCCAGTCAAGTTTGTTCCCCAAAGAAGGCAGTCATGTTGCCATTTTATTATTCGCAGTTTCTTATGTTTTGTCTTTGTTTATTTAAGTATTGTATGCTTTGAATAATTGCCATTCGTATTTGGTTTTCATTAATGTATCGTTTATGCATGTTTTGAATTAGTTATGTCGTATTCACTCATTTTTCGCTTATCACCGACACATTTATTTACTCTACTCTACTCACTGTTGTTTAGCATGATTTGAGGGAGGATGATGAAAACAAGATACCCATAATTGCAAATCGTATGCTTTCAGACCGAACCTCGTCAATGATGTACATGCATTGCTTCAATTCCCCAAACACCGGAGATATAAGGAGTTAATCCCTAGTGAACCACTTCGAGCTTAGAAGTAGCAGCTTCCTTCGGATATTCAAACCTTTACACTCAACCTGGGGCAGGGTAGTGTTCAGTTAATCCAATCCCGTATTCGAATCAATATCTAAAAGACGGTTGTCCATCAAAGACCCATGCTATGGCAGTCACAACAAAATAAAAAAAAATCAAGAGCCAGCTAAGTCAGACACCTTAGAGGGGACTTAGGCAAAATCAAGGCAATCCCGATGGATCTGACAAACGAAGTCCATCCATGCAAAAGTTAGGGATCAAAACAAAAGCAAAAGAGGACCCCGAAACCCTCAACAAAAACAAAGGAGGATTCAGTGGCCACCCAAGTCAAGGGGCACTGACATCCATCAAAAAACCAAAATAAGGTGACTGCCACGACGAGCAAACCTTGAACCATCAAGCTCACACTGTCCAAACAAGTGTAGAATTAACTGAGCGTAGGACTGGAGATCATTAAGAAGAAGGGGTGGGTACAAATCATACTTTGAGCCTAGCATCCTTTGTTTCATAACCCTGAACCAGACCACGTTACAACCCTCAAAAGACCTAATTGAGGCGAGGTTTATTCTGAAAGCATACTATTGCAAGGTTGCGTAAACTGACTCCTCACGTGATTGTTAATCATTAACATTGGTGCAAACATCTTTTCGCACCAATCAAACAGCACAATGTCTGGGCTAGAGGTCCATTCGTCTCACTATCACGACACCTCAATAAATGACACTTTTTCAAAACTTGCACCAAACTTTGCATTAATATTACCATCTGTGAATGTACCAATTTTAATTGCAAATCAGCGCTAGGTATTCAAAGACACTCCATCAAGGAGCGATCAAGGAGGAACTTGACTTACAGCGATTGCCACGAAGCAAGACTACCTCAAAATTCGCAGGCTGGGGCAAATTACCCAAGGACTCGAGCAGGGACAAGCCATTAACAGGTTCCGACTAGGGGCAAGACTAGGTCGTCCTGACCATCCAGAGTATCTTCGCCTGTGTCAATCATGGCGTCTTCAGCAAACTGCGTGCCGAGGAAGTCAATCCCTCCCACCACCCGAAGTCCAATTCGCATTGGCAACTACTCAAAGTCCACCACGCTAGCGTCCCCACCGGCGTTTCCAAATACCTGTCTGCATCATACACATTGCATTCATTATCATAAGCATTTTACATCATAAGCATTTTACATCATTTTGCACAACCATACCATACTTCCCCAGCTCTTGCATCTTCGCTCGTCAGCATTTGCATCTGCACTTCCATTCTTTATGGAACTTCATTAGTCATCCAGCATTCAAGTCAAGGTCCAGGATCAATCTCAAGGATTTCCAAGACAATCATCAGCCCAGTCAGGGGCATCTTCCGCAAGACTGAGATTCTTCCATGATTTTCAAGAGTTTCAGACTAATCATCATCCAAGTCAGGGGCAACCTTCTGCAATTGTGGGTTTTTCCCACAAAATTTGAAGTTATTCAAGGCAAGACTCAGCCCAGTCAGGGGCATCTTCTTCAAGACCATGGGTGTCTCCCGTGACGTATTTCAACCTCGTGGTTGATCAAATCTTCAAATCAACATTCAGCCCAGTCAGGGGCATCCTCTTCAGAATTCATGGGCGTAACCATGAAATCATTTCAGCAAACTATGATTTCCAGGCAAAGACGGTGGGCGTACCCCGTTGACTCATTTCAAATTCGATTTTCCTCTTGGGGGTTCCCCAGTGAGTTGTACCCAGCAAGCGTGACCGTTGTCAATTGCCTTACTATCATCCTTTTGGTGATAGTCGAACTTCGTCAGTTCAACTGGGCCGACATCTTTTTGGTGTGGGTAAACTTCAAATCTGTGTTGTCCTATCATCCTTTTGGTGATAGCGACCTGTGTGTTGTGTTTTCGCTCTACCATCCTTTTGGTGGTAGGTCTGGTATTTCGTCGATATCAGATTGTGCGATATTTCTTTTGTGTTTTCGCTCTACTATCCTTTTGGTGGTAGGTCTGGTATTTCGTCGATATCAGATTGTGCGATATTTCTTTTGTGTTTTCGCTCTACCATCCTTTTGGTGGTAGGTCTGGTATTTCGTCAATATCAGATTGTGCGATATTTTGTTTGTGTTTTCGCTCTGCCATCCTTTTGGTGGTAGGTCTGGCATTTCGTCGATGTCAGATTGCGCGATATTTTGTTTGTGTTTTCGCTCTACCATCCTTTTGGTGGTAGGTCTGGCATTTCGTCGATGTCAGATCGCGCGATATTTTGTTTGTGTCTCGCTCCGTCATCCTTTTGGTGGGGGGTCTATCAT
This sequence comes from Lathyrus sativus, assembly GCA_963859935.3. Lineage (NCBI taxonomy): Eukaryota > Viridiplantae > Streptophyta > Magnoliopsida > Fabales > Fabaceae > Lathyrus > Lathyrus sativus. The sequence goes on along the minus strand of OZ012741.1, from coordinate 686,805,478 downwards.
GGTCATTAATGATAGATTGTGCGATTTGTTTTGTGTCTCGCTCCGTCATCCTTTTGGTGGGGGGTCTATCATGGTCATTAATGATAGATTGTGCGATAGTTTGCATCTGTTTCGCTCTACCATCCTTTTGGTGGTGGGTCTGGCATTTCGTCGATGTCAGATTGTGCGATGTTTTGGTGTGAGTTTCGCTCTACCATCCTTTTAGTGGTAGGTCTGGCATTTCGTCGATGTCAGATTGCGCGATATTTTGTTTGTGTTTTCGCTCTACCATCCTTTTGGTGGTAGGTCTGGCATTTCGTCGATGTCAGATTGCGCGATATTTTGTTTGTGTGTTCGCTCCGTCATCCTTTTGGTGGGGGGTCTATCATGGTCATTAATGATAGATTGTGAGATTTGTTTTGTGTCTCACTCCGTTATCCTTTTGGTGGGGGGTCTATCATGGTCATTAATGATAGATTGTGCGATTTGCTTTGTGTCTCGCTCCGTCATCCTTTTGGTGGGGGGTCTATCATGGTCGTTAATGATATGTTGTGCGTTTTGTTTTGTGTTTCGCTCCATCATCCTTTTGGTGGGGGGTCTATCATGGTCATTAATGACGGATTGTGCGAATTTTGTTTATCTCGCTCCGTCATCCTTTTGGTGGGGGATCTATCATGGTCATTAATGATAGATTGTGCGATAGTGTTTTGCTTTGCCATCCTTTTGGTGGTAGTAGCTGTGTGTGTTTCATCCCATCATCCTTTTGGTGATGACGACTTGTGCCAGTTATTTACAGCTTACTCAGAGGTTTACATCATCCAGCATTTTCAATTCTCAAGCATCTCTCTTTCTTTCGGACAAATTCAGGGTCTTTTTATATCTAATAGACTTCTACCTCAGGAATGTGAACGCCAATGCAGTTCATTCTCCTGGGTTTAAGTCGATTAGATAGGGGCATCTGTCATACCCTAAATTTGTCCTATCCTTTTGTAAATATTTTCGCTTTTTTTGTTTCATGCCGTTTAGACACGTGTCCACCCGAAATTGGGCGTTTTTTTTTAATTTTATCTTTTTGACCAATCAAAGCGTGACACGTGGCCTAAAAGGGCATTTTTGTGAATTTTTAGTTCTTTTCTTAATTGTCTAAATCCTTTTCTTTTTTAAAAAAATATTATTAATAATAATATTTTATGCACATATATAGTTGTTTTATTTTTTTTAAATATTATTTTTTGTTTTTTAGTTTGTTTTACTTATATAGTTGTCAATATCTTTTATATATATATATATATATATATATATATATATATATATATATATATATATATATATATATATATATATATATATATTTAATATTTATACAGTTGAATAGTTTTTTAATTTAGTTTAAATCAATTATTATATTTTTTATGTTTGTTAATAATAATGGAAAAGAAAACAGAAAACAGGATTTGGGGAAGGCCCAGTTGAGCGGCCCGTTAGGGTTTAGCTGCGGTTTGTTTTTTAAGGAAGGGAGGAACCGACTGAAGAAGGGAACACTGTTCATTTCCCCCTTTCGAACCCTAGATCGGCGCCGCCCATAATCAACCCCAAAGCCTCCCTTCAATCACTAGCCCACTAGCTAGCTCAATATCACCAACATGATCGTCTTTCTCTGAAATCGATGAAGAACCCACCGATCGATTCGTGACCTTCCATCAATTGACTCAGTGGAACCTTCGCTAAGCTCGGAAGGAGGTTTTGTGTTGAAACCAGATGAAGATGGATGTTCACGACGCAAATCTTGACGTAACTCCTTAAGGTACAAATCTGGTCTCGAGTTTGAACCAAAGTGACTTGAAAGGCGGAGAAAGACCTTGCGACAGTGCGAAACGAGAATGGTATAAGCGAGTTTGTTTGCAAACTCAAGTAGCAGAAACAATTGCAAATCTGTAGCGACAATATCTACCAACAACATGTCATGAAAGATTCATGTCTCAATTGGGTTGCGAATTCAATTCAAGATTCAACAACACCAAACAACATATCAGCTAGCGCATATCGGACCTGAGCACGGCAACCGAGTGCTCGACGTAAGTGTGGGTGTTGTCCTTTCTTTTATTTCGATTCTGGTACTTGTTAATCATGTTTGTGGTTGTTTATTGTCCATAGAATGTTGTTTCATGTTCTTAATCGATTATTTAAAGTCAAACTGACATGATTGCTCATTTAATCTTCATTGTTGTTTTTTACTCTAACTGTTATCAAGTGGTTGATTGTTGATTCACATGATTGGAGTCTGTTGCGGTAAGAAGAAGATTGTGTGTTGGTCTTCATTTTGTTTTTTAGTTTACGACACGAGGAACAGCATAAACATTTAGAGTGATTCGGTTACCAGCACCTCGTTCACTAGCCGTCCAATTCAGCTAACCTCATTTCTCCGACAGAAGTAAAAGCTCACCTATAAACTTTCAGTTCAAATCTGTTGGAGCAAATCGAACATTGTCGGACGCCTATTTACTCGCACATTCAAAGCTGCATCAGTTGCAAGTTTGCGAGGTTAGATTGTTGATGGTTAGTTGATAGCCGTTTTGGAGTTACACGATGCCGTTTATGGTTATGACCAGGTTTCATTTAAAACTCTGAGTTTTATTTTGGCATGATGCTCTTCTTTTAATTCCATTTTGACCACTTCTGCTTATGTTTACGGTTGATTTTGTGTGATTTTTGTTTAGGGGATTGTAACACATATTTGTGTTTCAGTTTGTGAAAATAATGGACTTGTGTTCTGGTGTATCAGAGTTTTGTTTTTTTGGCTTATGTAGTTGCAGCAATTGGTACGTATATGAAAGAAAAACTCTAATTTGTTTTTTTGAACCAGTATGCTCTGTTTAAAACTTTTGGTTTGGGGGTCCTAACATCACCCATTAACTTGTAAAATTGAAGTAGTTTATGCAGCCTTATGAATTCGAATACCGTTTTTCTGCTGAATCTAGTATGTTTTGTAAAAGGTGCATTGTATGGCCGAGGTAACTTTGGGGATTGTTTGAATTTTCTTTTCCTGTTAGTTTGGTGCTTTTGAAATGTGTTCGCAGGGGTGTTGGTATAATTGTGTTCCTGTCATGGGAAGCACACTGGTTACAACATTTGGAAGAAATAGCATTTGGATTCCGCGGTAGAAAATCGAGTAGCCGCGACATGGCTTCGCAGAGCAACACCATTGGCAACAAGAGGAAAGGTATCGATTATGCTGCTGCAGGCTCGAGGTGTCATTGTTTTAGTTCATTACAAGCTCCGTATCCAAAGCCGGCGTTGGTAAATCTGTGTATCTTTTGGTCCCATAATACTCCGCTTTCGTTTAGGTTTGATTAGTGTTCAATGTATTTAAGATATTGTTCTTAAGGCATTTTATGGTTGTGCTTTTGTTGCTTAAGGAAAACTTTGCCGAATATCCGACGTGACGTCGTTAATATTTTGGCTCTTTTATCAAAGATCATTGTTCTGTTAATTTCAAGTTTTGGTTGGGTTTATTTTGGAGTTAAGATTTGGGATGTGATATTGTGGGCTTGTTACCATGTTGTTCATTATAATAGTAATTACATTGTGTTAGAAATTGGTTTAAAGTCTGAAGTTACAAACTTTTTTTTTTCACACCACTACTTTGTTTTTCTTATCAAGAACTCTTTTTTATCAACTTCAATATTTTTGGAAGATTTGTTGTGGCTATTGGGTTTTAGTAACTGAAGCTTGAAAGAGAAAACGATATGTTAACTAAAAGTTGGTGTTGTGATAATCTGATGTTGTTACTGGTTTTTTCCATTGCTTATATCGTGATAATTATTTGTTATGGTTTCGCGTATTATCAGTAATCCAAATTCCTTCTTTATTATGAATGACGGTGCGATTGCGGTAGCATGCTTGAATGTATATTTCATTTTTTGTTTCAAGGCATCATTTTGTTAGCATGTTCTTAGTTATGTTATCATTTATGATCTAATGCACATACTGCAGTGGTTGTAACATAATGTTAATTAATCATGTTAACAAACCTTGATAAATTTTTTTTTTTTTTATATATATGTGCTAATTAATTATGGCGAGACATTTTCCTGCTCTTGTTTTTTTCAACTGGTATATAACATGTACATTAGTTTTAACGTTTTTTTTGTACAAATTATGGACTTTTCTTCCTCTTAAGTACTCTTCTATTATATTATTTTACAATATGTAATTGTGTTGAAATTTATGACTAACTTTGTATGGTTTCTATTCCATTGTGATGTTTTGAATTCATGGGCTTAACAATTTATACTTATTATGTTACGAGTTTTAATAAGAATTTTGTCAAGTTTCAATATTTATTCTTCAAATTTCAAACGTATATTATTTCGAATTTTGATAGTTTTTTTTTAAAAAAATCAAGATTACTTTTCTATTCAAGTTAGTAAGTATTTTCAAAACAATTCAAAGGATAGATATCATGGACTATTTTCAAACTTTATTTCTAAACATTGATTAGTTATCTTTCTTGGATTCAATTTATTTTTGACATTGAAAATATTTTCTTAATTAAGTCATGAAAAATTAAACTTTTGAAGTCTAGCACTTCTTGAGTTTTTTTGAATGAATGCTATTGGGGCGTACGCTTTAGGTAGTAACATTCAAACTTTTTGTTGCAAAACACGCCCTCTAATTATTTAGACAAGGAAATGTCATTGGAGTCTAGCACTCCACATGATACTTTCGTTGTTTATTATAATATTTCATAAATTAAATCAAATGGTGAAAATTAAACTCTCGAAGTCTAGCATTTCTCGAGTTTTCGAATAGACATTATTAAGGTGTACACCTTAAATAATATATTGTTCAACTTTTTGCTCTCTTATTTGGACAAAGAAATATCATAAGAATCTAGCAATTCTGTGTGATATTTTCGTTGTTCATCCAAACATTTTTTCAAATAAAAATGGTGTTATTGGAATCTAGCATTTTGGTAATACCCCGATTATTTAGTTGTGGGGCCGACGTCTCATTTATTAAATAATCGATATTTTCAAACCCAATCTCGCGTTCTCACTTCTCACACGTTCACAAATTATTTTCATACCCCATTGCGCTTTAAATCTTTTTTAAAATATTTTTCTTGATCAAACCCCGAAAGAAAGAGGCACTTGGAGTCTAGCATTCCTTGTGTCTTCAAGTGAATAATTCTTGAAGCACGCCTTTGAGTTTTTATTCACTCAACCTTTCGAATTCAGTCTTTTTTACATTCTCCTAAGTCAAACGCTCGTCCGCATTCGCAACCCACATTTCATCCACAATTTCTCGTGGTCTCGATATTAGGAGCACCCTCAGGGACTAATATCGTTTCTCACCATTCTAACCCTTGACACGTCGTCAAGTCGGTTCAATCCTCGATCAAATCTTCGACACGTCGTCGAACTACTTCAAAACAACTTCCTTTTGGCCTCGCATGCCATTCTTCGATTCGATCCTTTCACAAACATTTTCGAAACTTACGAAAGAGGGATATTCTCATAATCTAGCATTCTTTGGATATTCGAATGAGTAACTCTCGAGGCGCGCCCTCGAGTTGTTATTAATTTATTCTTTCGATTTCAAAACATCCAACTCTTTATCTTCAATTTATTCAGTCAATTCCCGAAAGAACTGAGTTCTTGGAGTCTCGCATTCCTTTGATTCTTGAGTGACAAGTTCTTAAGACGTGTTCTTGGGTTGCTTGTCAGTCATCCTTTCGTCTCCTTCTCAAACTTCAACCCTTTTCAAACCTCATTCTTTTCGTGGTCGTCTCCACGAACTACGACTGCTCTGATTCTTCATTCACTCTTGAATGTAAGATACGTAGGCACAAGATTGCGATGATCTTGGCGAGCACACTTCTATCCATCTTCCGTATCCCCCTCCTTCTAGCGCCAGTCGAACTACGACGCTCTGATTTCTCATTCTCGTCCGAATGAGCATACGTAGGCACAAGGGCCCCAATCCTTGGCGAGCACCCTATCTTTTAACCACCCCATTCCCCTAGCGTCTTTACCTATTATCCTACCAATTCTACCTTTAATAACGAGAAGAAAACAAGTAAACCTAGACAACACTCCCCACATTTACCTTAAGAGGTTCCCGTCGAGTACGACGGACGTGAGGGGTGCTAATACCTTCCCCTCACGTAACCGACTCCCGAACCCGGAACTTGGTTGCGACAGCCCTGTTCCTATCCTTTCGTTTTAAGAGGTTTTCTCGATATTTTCCTCTCCCGTTTATTCGGGAAAAATAAAGTTCGGTGGCGACTCTGTCGAACCGCATTTCCGCGCCTTTCGCGCGAGGGTCGTATTTTCGAATGTGATTTTTTGAGGTGCGACAGTATGTCATCTAATTTTCTTGGAATATAGTCCTAACTTAGGGTTGGTGGATATTTCTCAGTTATGATTCGTTTTCGTGAGATCTAGTCTAGTCTTTTTGGTGGTTTTTTTGGATTCTAAAAAACTTTGGTTATATCCTTATTATCGTGTTTGCTTCTTGTGCTTGTTTTTTTAGATAGATTTTATGTACACTTTTTGTGCCGACTTGTTAGCTCCTTATATATCCTTTTGGTGGTTTTTTTTTTTTAATTCCCAAGAACTTTAGTTATATTCTTATTATCTTGTTTACTTCTTGTTTTTGTTTTTCTTTAATAAATTTTTTGTGTATTTTTTGTGTCTATTTATTAGTTTCTTATATATCGTGCACTCTTGTCTCTTCTATTTATATAATTATTTGTCCAAAACAAGTCACACTTTAAAAAAATGTCAAAAACATATAACTAATACTCTAGTATTTTCTAAAGCTCTTTTAAAAATCTCATATGCTTGATCAATAGCTAGTTGTCACTCACGCGTTCATATCATTTATTTCTTTTTCTTTGTCTAAATCATTATCATTATTGCTTGTTAAAATTAAGAAAAAGATTCTTAAAAGAGGAAGAAGAGAGGAAGTACTACTAATTATGAACACAAAACTAATGAAACTACCTTTCTGTTTCTTCTTTATTTTCAAAACACTCAAAATCAATTTTTCTTTTTCTTTTTGTAACCACTAAAAAGAACTAAGAAAACAATATGCTATGAAAAATAAGTTAACTTGAAAAAACAACATCAACTAGGGAAGAGAATCCATTTGCTCCATGATGTCATAATAACGATGCTGAATAATTGCAGACAGTAAAGAGGTGCTCAGTACCTCTACTTTTCTTTTCTGCAAATCTTATAGGTGCTAATTGAAAATTGCTACTTTTTTTTTCGTCTACTACTAAAAATTCACACACAATTTTCAGCACCACATTCGAACTTTGATAATAACGTTCAATTTTTTTTAAAGACAAATATATATATATAAAAGAAAAGTTCTATAACCTATAAAGAATCTTAATAAATGACACAAGAAATAACAAATATGGATCAGAATAAAAAAGAAACAAAGATATAACTACCGATTACAACAAAATGCACCGAAAAAAATAAAAACAAACAGAAACATAGCCACATAAACACGCAGCAAACCAACATCAGACAAAGCTAAATCTCTCCAAAAATACGACAATCACAAAAGACGAAACATTCAATGGATGTCGAAAACGCTGATCCTTCTATTAATTAAGAAATAAGATAAGATTCTCACGATAGACTGAAAAACTACAAGAGTTATCCGTGACCCTACCAAGATACAATTTCTAAGAAAAAAATGCTCATATCATTCCGAATTTTTCAACCTAAAAATAATTTCGGTCAGTTGAGCTAGGGTTTGCAGAGAAAACCTACATTACTAGTCTGATTATTAATAGTAGTGAATTAGTAAAAGCAAAGCACTTAGATGTACGTAGAAAGTTCTTGGTTACACACATAGAATAGTAGCTATATAGGTATAGCTATTACGTAGGTAGAGTTTTAGTTGATGAAATGTCATTTTAGGGTTAGATGAAGGATTGGGTCCCTAATATATTATGGACCCCATCATGATAAGGTTCAGAAATGTATGTCGCCAACTAGGGCATGTTATAAGTCCCTCCATTACTTTTCATCGTTTAAATAAAAGAAGAGAGAGAGAGAGAGAGTTAACATCTATCTATCTATTGCACACGTTAATATACTCTCCAGGCAACAACATAGGTGGTATAGTAAGAAAGATGGGTCACCATTCTTGCTGTAATCAACAGAAGGTTAAGAGAGGTCTTTGGTCCCCGGAAGAAGATGAAAAACTCATCACTTATATTACCACTCATGGCTATGGTTGTTGGAGTGAAGTTCCTGATAAAGCTGGTCAGTCACGTTCACATCTTTTTTTTCTTCTTTTTTGTTTTTCATTCATGATCATGATCATCTTGATATTAAATTTTCTCTTTCCTTTGAAATGATAATTAGGGCTTCAAAGATGTGGTAAGAGTTGTAGACTCAGATGGATAAATTATTTGAGACCTGATATAAGAAGAGGAAGGTTTACACCTGATGAGGAGAAATTGATTATTAGCCTCCACAATGTTGTAGGCAACAGGTACTATATATCCAATTTTCATTACAATATTAGCACTTGTTTATGATTTTTAATTCTAGTTTTCATCTCTTAATCATCAACTCTTTTCTGTATTCTATTGATGAATTGAATGTCATATACATCTATGTATCAACAAATAGATATCGTTTCGGTTTCATCTGATGACCGATGTGATAAGCTTTTTTTCACATTGGCCTGACATCCGATGTGAAAAGTGACAGACTTACCATAACACCTTAGGTTATCTCAGAAAGCTAACCAATGTGAAAAACCTATTCCAAAATATGTGAAATGTTTTTTATATAGTAGTGTAGCATATAAAACACATTGAATTTTGATTAGGTTTGAATAACAATTTAGGTTAATCTTGCTTGATTGATATAAACTTTGTAGATTTTAATCTTATATTTTGTGATTGAATGAATATGGGAAATGTGCATGCAGATGGGCTCACATTGCAAGCCATTTACCTGGTAGAACTGACAACGAAATAAAGAACTACTGGAATTCTTGGATCAAAAAGAAAATCAGAAAACATAACTCACCTTCTAATTCAACAACCACCACCAACATTACACAAAACCATGTTCTTGATTATAATTTCAATATCAATAAACTAGATCAAAATATCGTAACAACACCAAAACCCTCACCATTTCAAGAAACTACCTTGTTTTCTCCCACATGTCCTTTGTTTATGTTTGAGCCAAGTTCACTACACGGAACAACAACAGCAACAACAGCAGCAGCAACAGCGGAAGCAATACAAAGTAGTAGTAACAATCTGCAAACAGATCAATACTTTCATGATTCTGTAATAGGTTTGAACTCCGAAACATGGAATCAAGTTCAATCATCATCACTACCTCCTCCAATAATATCAACAACTTTTACAATGGACACAATGAACTATCTACCACCTTTGATAGAGAATGTGGAAAACATGGTGGAGGAGGAAGTTGGTGATCATAGACAAGTACAAGAGTTGAATAGCATTGATCAATGGCATCATCAACAATATCCTAATACCAACTTTCTTTTCTGGGACAATATTGTCCAACTCGGTGGGGAAGAACAACAACTAGCACCAAATTCATCATCAAATATGGGAACAAACAGTACTACACTTTCTCCTTTTCCTTCTTCATCTTTTTGAGATTTAACAATTAATGATTTGTGAAAAACACTGTCCCTACTGTTTTTTTATCTTCTTTTGACATTTCTAACTAGGAGAAAAAAAATTCATGATGGTCCATGCCAGGCTTTCGGAAACTTGCAGGGATTCTTCTTTTCCTTTTGATGATATCTTTTTCAATTTTCTATGTCCCTTTTGATTGCTGATTTGAATGTAAAGATTGTAAAAAAAAAAGTGAGTGAAGTAAGATACATGTCATGTATAGCCATGCATGCGTGAAGATGATTATTGGTGTGTGTTTTTCAGACCCTTTAGAGGGAAAAATAATAATAATAATAAAGGTGATTGGTACTGGTAGGTAGGACTTAGCAGAGTTTGATTTTGAAGATACTATATAAAGCAATATTTCATCAGTTAATTCACTCAATATTTGAAAGTACGTGTGATTTGATTATAATTGATATATTATGATAATAACATATGAGTGTTGATTACATTTTTCATTTCTTTTACAATGCATATTCAATTTGGTGTTAATTAATTATGGTTGATTATACATGTGGTGATTAATTGATGAAAATTTGAAGGGTAATAATGGGTGTAGTAGCCCTTTAAACTTTGATGTCTAATAAGTACACTACCAACCTGGCTTTTGAAAATTGAAAAAGGATCAAATAAAGAAAGTAAGAGAGAAAAAGCATTGACTTATGATCACATGCTTGTCCCCAAATTACAAGTCCCATAAACACCAAAAGCAGAACTGAGAGAAAGAGAAGGGACATGTGTCAGGTATCCATTATCTAAAAGCATGCCATCAGATTTTACTTCATCCCTCCTAAATTATACTCTCTCCCTGCTACAAGAAAAATATAATTTTACTTAATCCATGTATCATTGAGAAAAAGATAATTTTACTTAATCCATGTATCATTGATATTTCTAGTATTAATTAGAGTCCTCCCTTTATTTATCTAATATCTATTTATTATAAAAGGTATTAGTTAGTGTACTCACTAAAATATATACCGCATGATAATCTATTGTGATTAAGGGTTGTCAGAGACTTTTACGATTTATTATAAAGATTAGAATTAACTCATGTAGAGAGGTGAAAAAAATATGAATGTGGTATTTGCGTTATGAGATTGATTTCTCTCAACCTTAGGATTGAGGTAGGTATTTATAGAAATCTTTAGGTCTGAACCCCAGACTTCTAGGAAATAACAACCACTTCTAGGAGTGCGGGAAAAAGGGCGGTTAATATCATATTATTTAGGAGAACGTTAGTAATTTTCCCCTGACTCCTTCGCACCGTTATGGACTAGGACACGTCACTTACCACGTTCCCATGCATCAGGTAAGTCATTCAAAGACTGGGCAATGTATTTGAGAAATGGGTGTCACATCCGAATGATGGACGCCCAATCTAGTAAACAGACGCTTAAAAAGTTGTTGGGGTGGTGTGTTACATCGTCCCCCTCTCACATCACCCTTTGTGGGCCCTTTGTAAATATACTACTTCATTTTTACTCCTTTTTGTCTTTTATTTTCTCAAGAAACAGGAAGCTAACGACCACCTTTGATACTGAGCGCAAGGACGACGAGGATATCTGTAATTCTGGTATGCAGATCTCAAATGTCCTAAGAGATGTTAAGAACATAGATCTCTGCTAAAACATAATAAGGACAGAACACGAGCATTTTGAATAACTTTAAAAATTACCAGTGTCATGATATCTGTTGTAACATCTGTAGACTGACAGAACAATTTATCTAACCATTTAAATTGAGCAGAATATTAAATGCAGAAAGATAAATAACACAATGAATTGTTAACCCAGTTCGGTGCAACATCACCTACATCTGGGGGCTACAAAGCCAGGAAGGAAATCCACTATCAGTAGTATCAATTCAGAGTTAAACTCCTAGTTTACAACCCCTCACTTAATCCTTACCCAGTGCAACTTCTACCTAGGACACTCCTAGATATGAGACCCCTCTCACTCCCCTCGATCATAGCAGTGATAACAGCAAATGAATAAGCTTTATAAGACACTCTTCAAAGACAATACTTGATCTTGCTTAACAGCTTCGATCAAGAACAATACACTCTTGCTTACAAGCTTTGAGTGGACAAATTACAATTAACAACCTAGTCCAATTCACACATTAATCAATGAGTGAATGGCTCACAAAACTAACACATAAATATGTCTACCACGATGCATCAAAAGATACAAAGGGTGACTTACAAAGTCACACACACAAGAGACTCTCAAAATCCTAAACCCTTATTTTGCACTCAAGATCTTCTTGTTGTGAATGCTTGTCTTCTTTAGGTCTAGCAAGTCCTTATTTATACTCTTCTAGTATGGGCTTGGACTTTAGCAAAAGCTTCCTCATATTTGATCAAATCAAATAATTCTTCAAATCTTTTCAAAATATAATTCTTCAAATCTTTTAATAATTAACACCAATTTAGATTTGATCAAATCAAATCAACTCAAACTCCAAATCTTCTCATAATTAAAACCAACTCATATTTGATCAAATCAAATCAAATTCCAAATCTTCTCATTTTAAATCTTCTGCAGAATCTTCTCCATAAAAATAGGAACACATATTTTATAGTTTCCTAAAAAGTCTCAAAGATCCTTTTTAAGAAATCCAATTAAATCTGCACTTTCTTCCTAATAGATCTCTTTGACCTGCGCATACTGATGAGGTATATCGAAGATGATCTCATCAAATCAAAACACCTCTGTCAAGAGATATAAAATAGCAGTGCCTGCTGTACTAGACAAAGATGTCATGATATCTATCTCGACATCTTGTTTGAAACACATGACAATAGTACTGCCATAACAGTTGATGAAGATGTTATAACATCTTACTTAACATCAGTGTAAAATCATGTTTTACCAAAATTTAGCCAATCATAGAATCATGGAACTAACAATATCAAGTCTCATTACCTTACCAAAGAGAGGATGATATAACTTCGATAACACATCAACCTTTCTTCTTCAGGTGATGAAAAGAAGTCATCTTGGCGACATGTTCCTCTATAGAGAAGGTAAATATTGTTGTTTTAGGTGATTCCTCATGCTTTTATTTTTACCTCCCTGTAGTACGTAACCTAGGGGTCCTAATCCCCATTTTCATTTAAGAGGGAGGTTTTGAAAGGCGGTCAATGTCGCCCTCTTCCAGACCATGCCAACGACTGGAGTTTGATTCGAAAATTTACTATCATATGCCAGCGGCGAGGGATTCATCCAACTTTAGGAATGTTATTCTCTTTCTACAACACCAAGACGGGCGTTAGAGGGAGTTGGGTAGCCCTGAGTGCACTGCCTAAGAATATGGATAAATATCTGAGTAAGTTCGATGTCATAATGACCCTCATTTAGAATTCTTGTTGGTCAGCTTACTCGTATTTTCTTTTCTTTTTTTCCTTTTTTTTTGTAGATAAGATGTCAAAAATCTCATTGGCTGGGAGGAAGGAACATTTAGCCAAGAAAAAGGGTGAGCGTCCAGGAGCCAGTAATCCTCAAAGTCGCCCTGGCGCTCCAAATATCAGGAGGGTCAAGAGTCACACTAGGGTGAGGCATCTTTCGAACCACACGACCCTAAGGTCCACAAATAGAATGTGGAGTGATCCATATTAGTGTTATAGAAGGAGCAGGCAATCCTTCATCACCAACAAGGAATGACTTACCTCCACAATCCTTTATGTTGAATAATCCAAATTTTGACGCCATCGAATTCAGTTGTGTCTTCCTTCTCTTTCCCGAAGGCTTCCCGGACGACTACAAGGTTATCTACACAAAGGCACCCCCTCAAGTTGTCTAACCTCAAGGGAACCACTTGTTGAGGGTTTTGTTGATGGAGCATTCTGACAGGGAGAAACACACTTATATTGAGAATAAGATTAAGTCAAAGCTTGTAGGCTACCAAGGGGGTATTGCTAAAGGCCATACAATAATAGAGACCTTAAGAGGCTTTGGTGGCCAAGATTAAGGAAGCAAAGACCAAAGTTCAGGATCTCGCCTCCTCAGAGCAAAAATTGCAGGTATCCTTTAATGACACCCTTTTCTCCGAGAAGAAATTGGAAGAGGAGGTGTCTACGCTCAAGGATCGTCTATTAGACACCTCTTCTTACATTTATTTTGAGCGAGAAAAGGACCATGTGGCCTTTTTCCACCCTGAGTTGGATCTGAGCCGTATGGATATATTCAAGGTGGTTTGTGACGGCCAGCTTGTGCATGAAGAGAATGGTTCTTCCTCCAATATGTTAATTGTTTCCACTATTAAAAACACCTAAGCTAAGCCAAACAAGGCATCAAAGGAAGTTCTTTTAGAGTATGCTTATGAGGAAAGGTGGGACATTGAGGAAGGCTAGTGAGATAGAGGTTTTGTTATTTTCTTTTGTCCCTTCATGGCTTGTTATTTAAGTCCCGCCGTTAGTGGCTTATTCATGCATGACCTAATGGATTTTTATGTAACAACAAATATTTCCTTTGGGGGGCTTCCTTTACATTTTAATCTTTGGTGGTTGATTAATTATTTTGTCTGTATACTTTTATTTATCGTGTGAATTATCTTAGAACTTTCTTCAAACTAGTTTTGGCCAAGTTGTGGTCATTATAGTGAAGGTGATAATGTTGTCATTGGGGAGGAAAGGATTCCTTCAAGAGGATCCAACATATGTGGTTTCCTTAAAGTGAGACAAGGACTCCTTTATGAGGGTTTTTGCGAGAACAAAAGTTTTATAATTACCATATCCACAAAGACTGGTAGTGTCGCTGCAAGAAAAATTTGAGATTGAGTTATTGATTAACTTAAATCGAAAAGAAATAGTCACCATTGAGCTTTATTGTTTCCAAAGGGAATGGGAAAAGATCGAACAAAACCCACAAAAAGCTTTAAAAAAAAGCTAAAAAGAGAGATCTGGATACGAGGGTTGGTTATGCAAGGGGAAGGTATTAGCACCCCTAACATTTGTGGTACTCTACAAGAATCACTTGCTTATCTGTGTTTAAAAAGACTATCGTTGTTTGTTGATTGATTTAAAATGAAAAGGTATTTGGAATATTCAAGTGGAAAACTCAACTTACTACCCACAAGTATGAGAAAATGATTATTTGCATCAATCTTGATATGGAGAACTTTTACTTGGACTTTCTCAACATTCAAGTGAAAAATGTCAATCATTTTTTAGCATCTTGTAGAATTATAATGGTTTACATCACAACAAGAATTAGACCAATATCTAATCTTTCTTAAAATAGACTCTTAAAGAAAAAGGTGCATGAAGGCACAAAAAGAGTTTGATGAGGTTTGTGTTTTTTAGAGATTTGAAAAGTGTTTGAATATGCTTAAGTGTTTTAGCATTTATTGAGAAAAGATTTTCTGGATAACTCGAAAAAGTCAAGGTTTATTAAGAAAGAAGTGAAGTTTGAAAACAAGAAGCTTTTGAAATAGAGAGAAGTTTTGAAAATTTAAGAAAGGGAGGAGATGAAGAGATTATCCTAAAGTATAAAATAAATGGTCTTATTGTTAGGTAGTCCAAGAGAAAGCCTTTGTATGTGTAAGTGAACTAACCACAAGAAGTGAAAGCATTTGACATTGGTCAAAACCAACATTCCTTTCCCTTTGGATTTAATCCACAAGATAAGCAACTGAGCAGAGGAACACAAGAGGATCCAGACAAATAAAACCATAGAGAAATAGAGAAAGCATCCAAGTCTTGATTTAATGGCCACATGTAGTCAGATGAACTCAAGGTCTCAGATAGATTCCAAGGTATCAGGTAGACTTCAGAATTTTAGATAAAAGTACTCCAAGCAAAGGAAATCCTAAGTGTATGTCCATAGGTCCAAAACTCCAAGCAAACACTGAATAGTAACCATAGTCCAAGATTAATGTATTTTAGGGTTTTTTAATCATTTTATCATGTTTTTGTATTTTTTTTAACAAGATGAAGAATAAAAGAAGAAAGAAAAAGAAAAATGACATGAAATAAAATGTTAGAATGATAAAGAGAAATAAAGTAAATAGCGGAAAGTAAATGACAAGAAGTAAATTGCGGAAATATAAGGTACAAGAAAGTAAAGTAAGATGTTAGAAGTTAGTTGTTAGTAGTTAATGATCGAATGATCAATTGCTCGAGTCGGGACCAATTTAACGCTATGTTAAGCAATCGTAAGTGGACTTATATAAAATTCGCACCTATCTGAGGTCGGTCAATAACAATGATTGTGCTAAAACATGTTAGAGAAATGATACAATAATCATTCTCCTAAAGTTATGCCACATAAAAAGAAAAAAGTAAATGGTCTCATATTTAATGAAGAGTTTCAAATTATCGACCAAGGGCAACCTAGCTATCAATATCTTAAAATGTCGATAATGATCTAATTTTCATTCATCAACATGTTTGAAATGTTGAAAATTCAACATCCTTGAAATCAACACTCTATGGTATTTAGATTTTCATCAACCAAAAATAAAAAATAAAAACAAAAGGTAAATAAGATAAAATGATTAAAAATAAAATTCAAATTGTTGCAAAAATGACATTTAAAAAATAAACAAAGAAAATATTATCTTTAAATGTATTTAAATATGCAATAAATATATTTTAATTATTTATTTATTTTCAACTTATTATAAAACAATATTTTTTAATTTTTAAATCTTCAATTTAATTTGATTTTTTATTTAATTTTTGAACTTTTATAAATAATTATTTAGTTTTTTTAAACTAAAGCATAGTTTGAATATCATTATTTCTTATCATTTATGCTATCCATTTTAAAATATATATGGAAAATGCACCCAATAAATTGTTGTTTGAACCACATAATATGATTAGAAGCATGATTAACTGTGTCTATTTTATTTTGAAAAAAAGTCAAAATGCAATGATAAAATTAAAGCACAAATAATAATATTAATACACACCAAAAAAGAATATAATAGTACCAAAATAGTAAGGTGAACAGAGAGTATTATCAAATCGTTACAGTCCGATTTTGGAAATAATACCAAT
The DNA here is from genome assembly GCA_963859935.3 of Lathyrus sativus. NCBI lineage: Eukaryota > Viridiplantae > Streptophyta > Magnoliopsida > Fabales > Fabaceae > Lathyrus > Lathyrus sativus. Next base: position 686,788,784 of record OZ012741.1, on the reverse strand, counting down.
GCATTAAATATGATATAATGATTTTGGAATATTAATAGTCATAAATAATTATTTAGTTAATGATCTTTATAATATATAAGTGGTATATTAATATTCATAAATAATTATTTATTTAATGCTTTTTAAATATGTCTTTAATAATATAGATTATTATTTTATTTAAATAAAAAGAAACTTTTTATTTAATATAGATTATTATTTTATTTTAAATAAAAAATAATAAAAAACACAAAAACACAAACCGGAAGACTTGTAACAAGTGTTCCGGTACACTTTTTACAAGTACCGGAACTCTTTTTACAAGTCTTCCGGTGAACACCCACGAAAATTCTCAAACCAGAAGTCTTTCATAAAGTCTTCCGGTACATAATTTGTGTGAACCGGAACTCTTTGTCAAAGTCTTCTGGTTTGAGAAAAAAGTGTACCGAAAATCATTTTGAAAGTGTTCCGGTAGATCGTGTGTGATACGGTAAAAAGTGAAAGAAAAAAAAATATAAAAAAAATATAAGGATAAAATGAGTATTTTTTTTAAAATTGTAGGGGTATGAGTATAGGGTAAAATCTTCTTTCATCATAGGCTTCCTTCATATACTTTTTTTATTGCAATTTTGATGTCATGGAATTGTAATGGGCCTTCTTAATTGTTTCTCTCATGATCTTGTTTCTCCTTTTTTTGCAATGTCATGTAAATGAGCCTTCTTGGATGTAAATTTGAATTGGGCTATGAATCTTGAAATTGAACTTAACAAAAATTACGTGCACCTCCACATTTTTTATATTTGAACTATGTTGGAAACTTTGGCCATGATAATGCTTTAGACTTGCAATTCTTGATTCTTGCTTAGAACAACATTACTATTAAAACTTGAATTTTCCATGTTGATCCAAAAATCTCATTAAAACCAAATTCCAATTTGAAATAACTAAAATCTTGAATTAATCCTTGGGAAATAAAGTCAACCTTGAATCAATCTTGGACTTGGAATGGATTAGAACCTTGAATAAAAAATGAATCAATCTTGAGCTTAGCCACTTGAATCCTGATGGACCAAAATCTTCACTATGAAACTTCTTGAGCAATATTATGAACATGCCTTGAAATTAGAATCACGACTTGAAATATGATCCTTAATGCACTGCATAAAACCCTAATTGGAAATAATATGATCCTTGATGATCTTCAACCATGAAGCACTTAACTTTGACACATCCTTGCCCTCAGACAGTCCAAGATAAAGACAACTTAAGAATGAAGCAAACTCTTCTTGTTTGACCAAGATTAGGTCAAACTCACTTGAATCTCATCCATTGCTGCACACACACATGACCTGACAACCTCGAATGCGACTTGATTCATCCTTGTGAATTCCGAGCTTAGACAATAAGAAAATGAAAGCAACGACACATGCTTTTGAATTTTAAATAGGGGTTAGTAAACATAAACAAGTATAAAAGCAAAAAAAGAAACACATTGAGTGTTTGGTGATCTCCTACACAAGGGCAAGCCACAGAGATGAAAGTTAGGAGAATCCATGTTTGTGATTGCAATGAGATGCAAAAGATATGATAAGTGGAATCTTATGGGTAAAAATTAGGGTATGACATGTAGTTTCAAAGATTGTTCAACAATATTTAAGATGTTAAATAGAGAAGAGTTTTATATTTATTTTTATGCGTGAAAGAAAATGGTAGAAATTGAATGACAGAAAGTAAAATGGATATTTTGGTGTTCTCAGTCAGAAAACTTATTAGCGGTAGATTTCGTCATTACATACTTATCATGCATAACCATAGGACAGTAGTATGCTCATCTACTCCACTATTAATATTACCATTTATTGCTCTCATTCGTATCTCATGTCACTCACAAAATTGTAAGATTAATGCATTACTTAAGTGTTGATATCTCATTATATTAATCAACACATATCACTAAGTTCTAACAATTATAAAGCAGTAAGACTCCACACTGATCCTACTATAATATGTGCAAATATTGAGCCTAACCTTATGTCTAGACATTAATATCCAATAGATGATAATCTTAGATCTAGTAATGACAAACATCTTTCAAATGTCAAGTCAAACCATGAATACATGTTTTAGGTAGCAAATCTAAAACAAGCATTAATATTAAAGAATCATCAATATTGAAGCTCGAGTAGACTTACATAAAACACAATGACCTATTTAATACATGAATATAATTATTACATCTTTAATTCCAACAAAGATATTTTTAGCTACGCTTACTCATCGTAATTGTGCCAATAATCCCGCATAGACGAGCTTGGAAGTTTATTTGGCTTGTCACTTGAGCAACAAATCTGCCTTAATCTCCTTATCTTATTATCTAGTTTTAGACCAAGATGGATTTGCTCTAATTATATACTACATCACTCCATTGAAACTTCCTTTGCAATGAACTAGATACCTCTATTTATAGATGCAGATTAGGGCCTTTGTTAGGCGCATCACCCCTTCGACTAGCTAGTATACTTTTTTCTTGGTTAAGAAACTCCAGGTGGCCCTAGGTGCCATGCTTCATTGGTGCACCAACCCTTCTCTTAGCAACATGTTATCTTCTAGGTTATGCAATACTAGTTGTCTAATACGTGGCCTTAGCCACCATGCTTCGTTGGGCGCACTGCCCCTTTGCTTAGAGAGAAACCCATTTCTTAATCATGAAGTACTTTAACCTTGAAGTGCCATTTGGCTTCCTGAGCTCACTAGGTGTGCCTATGATCATGGCCTAGCGAGATTTGATTTGTATGTAATTGCTCTGGCTTGATCTTTGTATTCTGAATTGTGGTTTACCATTCCTTTTTATTAGTTTTTAGTTAAGACATGTTTGGAAAGTCTAAACAGGTGTTCTATCACCTTTTATAGACAAATTGTTGGGTTTTTATATTGATTTCTTATAAAATAAATTAATAACTACATACGTATGTTACATAAATTTGACACTTATCAGTTCTTCTCGTCTTATGTTTTTGTTTGTCCTCAAACAAAATTATTTTCAAATGGTTCAGAAATATTTTGAATAGATGTTTTATTGAAAAGTTGATTGACTCACGTCAAGAATTTTTTTTTGAAATTATTTTTATGGCATGGTATTATTTTTAAATGCAAGTTCATAACCACTGTCGTGACTTGATCCGCGGTCGCTCGCGGATCAAAAACGAGTGGTTTTGATAAAAATGTAATATAGCGACAAATGACTCGAAATATCGTTCTCACAAGGATTCTTGTATTATTTCAACCAACTAAAGAAAATGTTTATGGGGGTTTTAAGTTTTGATTTATAAAATAAGAAAGAAAAAAAGTGATTAAAAAAAATGATTATCAGATAAACTAAAACGGTTAATCCTACTGATTCGGGTTCCGACTTATCATCGGTTATTATAACATCAATCCCTAAGCGGTACCAATCCTATTCGATTATGATATTAATCAGACAAGCGCTTATCAACATCAAATGAATTATGTTCCTGTTTACCGAATTAAGCAAACGGTTAAGAATATGACGAATTAACGAATTAAGCAAACGATAATACGCAATTAAATTTAGGAACATGCATACAATCGAATTTAACCAATTCTATCCTATGAACAACAATTGAATTAAGCAAACAATTGTAATCAAATTAAGCAGATGACTTCATAGAAAAGGATTGAAAGGAATCAGAGTAAATTGACATAATAATAACCTCAAAGTGTTGAAACCGTACACAGCAGGATTTGCCCGGAGGTATTAGTTCTCCATGAAAACTATAAAACAAAGGAAAAAATTCGGAAAAATAAACTAGGTCCCCGTTTTGCATCACAACAACAACTTTAAATAGAAAATAACTGGGCCAGAAACCTAAACTAGGCCCGCAAGGAAAACTACATTGTCACAAGTCAGAAACTTCAACGAATTATTCGAGACTCAAGAAATCCGAATCAGCTCATTTGTGAAACATGAAAGTTGTAGATCTCTTTCTTAGCTTTCCAACGACTGGTAGAATGCCTCAATCCGATTCCTGTAGCTCCAGTTATGAATTTTTCACTAAAAGCTATTAATGCTGAAAAATAACAAACGAAAATTAAATAAAGCTTAAAATAAAATAAATTGTAAAAACATTATAAAATAGGAAATTAAATAAACTAAATGGTAGAAATGCCTAAGTCTAAACATAGAGGAAGGTACATTAAAATGCACTGATCAAATTCCCCCACACATGAACTTTTGCACTCCGAGCAAAGTATTGTCAAAACTCATGAAACACAAAAACATTCAGCTATTCAATCTAGGCTGTGAACTCCTCTTTGGTCAAGATTGCATTGATCGGTACTACTTTTGCATACTAAGGATATCGTAAGAACACAAATCCGCAATTTTGCGATCATAAGACTCCCTCCTATACAAACCAATCCAAATCATGTCGTTATGCCTAAGTCTAACTTACTCATCCTCCTTTTTGCTCTCTTTCATTCTAGTGCAATCACATTAAGCCCTTTATCTATTCACACGCATGGTAACTAAGCTTGTTAGTGACTGTGACCATATTTTTTTCAACAATTCATAATTAGACATTTTTTCTTTGTCTTTTTTTTTTTTTTTCACTTTTTGTCTTTTTCTTTTTCTCTTTTTTTTCTTCTTATTAAGCACGGGATCATTCACTTATTTGCATCAGCTCAATTACTTAGCATGTGATTTTTAGATGGTGCTGACTGCTAGATAAACTACTTAAGAGCTATTAAAGAACGAGAACTCAAGACTAAGCCATAACAAGTATCTAAATCGATTTCCATATTTTGGAGACTCAAGGTGTTAAAACGATACCGATCTTATGAATTTTTCTCAAGTCTCTACAATCTGACCTCCAATCGATCTACAACCCAAAAATTTCAAAAAATGCATTGTGTTTTTCTGAGTAAACAATTTTTTTATTAAATGAAAACAAAACAAAGAAAATTGAAAGAAATAAAACAAAGTAAATGGTTCCCTCCCCCACACTTAAAGCATACATTGTCCTCAACGAAAGAACATAAATATAAAATAAGAGTGAGAGAAAGGAAGGAAATCTCTCTTTGGGAAAGGATGCATATGTGATCACTTATCCATAAACCATAGAATAATGATAAATCATTTGCCTGACCAAAGTAAGATTTTAAAAACATGTCTAAATTAATAGTTGATCATTGATGACACTCTACCAACATGTAATTTTACTAAGCATTTGTAGTTAATTAAGTTTAAGTTTTATGAAGAAATATGAATAATATTAATAACTATATAAACAAAGCAAAAAGATGAAAAAATGGAGAAATTGTGAAGAAAATAGTATTTTCTGCATAATTTACAACCTGACACATGTCTAGTAATTTGATCATATCTAGCATTTTGTAACTCCGATTGAGACGAGATTTTTTGAAAATGAAAGCTAACATCCAGGGATACAAATTTTATGGATAAGTATAAGTCTAAACTCGAATATAAATGGACAAAAAATATTGAGTAAAAATATGACGTTGTTATAATTTTGAATTGTGTATTGATTTTTTTCTTTTAACTCTTAAAGCCCAATATCAACTTTTATTTAAAGAGAAGTAAGAGAGGGATTCAAGGAGGATTGATATCATGTTTTAAACAATTTGATGGCTGCAAGAGTTCAAGGAGCAAAAACTGGAGGTTTTTCTCCATTGAAGACCAATTTCCATCTCCAAATTTATGTATCTTTCTTCTAAATTTATTATTATTGTTAATTTGATTGAGCAGCTAAGTTTTCTTAGATTGGGTATTTTGAGGTGATTTTATTTTGATATGTTTGAATCATGTAATTGGTCAAGTAATATTAATTTGCACCTATAGTATTACTCATTTATATTTTGTTCTTAATATTTTTTGTATGTTTACGAATATATGAATTGATCTAGGTTTTGAATGATTATAGTTAGAGAACTTGTAATGTGTATATTGTTTGTTATATTATAGAGATCAGAAACATATACATATAAACAAGTGTGCATTGCGAATCAAGATCCAAGAATCATGCTAGCCATGATGTCTCAGCACTGATATAGAAACTAATAATGTTAGACTATTAATGACTGCTAATTACAATTTGATTATGTCATGACATGATCTAATACATAAGGGGTTATGTTTGTAACTCCCCTCCCCTCAAACTAGCGGTGAGAGGATCACCCCAAGTTTGTCTCTAAGTTGATTGAATCGTGTATGGCTTGAGGGCTTAGTGAGACAATCAACAATCTAATCAGCTATGGGAACATAGACAATAACAATGTCATTTTGTAGCACTTAATCTCTGACGTAGTGGACATCAATTTCAACATGTTTTGAATGAGCGTGAATAATTGGGTTACATGCTAATGCCTTAGCACTTAAGTTGTCATGCCATAGTATTGGTTTCCTTGGTAGTGGAAGCTCGAGTTCAGCAAGTAGTGATCGAGTCCATGCTACTTCAGAGGCCAAACCATCTAGTGATATATATTCAAATTTTGTACTTGATATTGAGACTACCTTTTGTTTTCTTGAGGACTAAGAAACAAGAGTTTCACCGAGGAAAACACATTTGCCTGCCATTGATTTTCTATCATCAACACTAGTGGCCCAATCAGCACTAAAAAACATGTTATGTCCAGATCAGTAGATTGCTTGATGTGTAAGAAATAATTGATGATGCATTCGAGATACCTCAAAATCATTTTTATGCCTTGCCAATGATTGATGGTAGGTGAACTCATGTATTGGCTAAGTTTGTTAACATATAACATTATGTCTGGTCTTATGTGTGTCAAATATTGCAATCCTCTTATGGCTTGCCTAAACACAGATCGATCTTGTAACTTGTCCCCCTCAACTGTGATTTGCTTCCATGTTACCATAGGGGTTGGACAGGATGAGGGATGTTCCATCTTGAATTTCTTCAGCAAGTCACCTATGTATTTGGATTGCTTGAGGTACATGCCACTTGCATCTCTACGGGCCTTTATTTCAAGAAAGTAGTGTAAGTCACCCAAATCTTTTAATGAGAAAATAACATTGAGTTATTTGATAAATGCATCAAGAAACTTGGTGTTATTGCTTGTAAATATGATGTCATCAACGTATATGAAAAGAGAGGAATCACTTTTTTATTTTGAAATCCCCATCTAAGTAGTACATTTTTGAAATTATCAAACCAAGCTCATGGTGCCTGCTTCAATCCATAGATTGCCTTAGACAATTTTCATATGGGATTTGGTTTGGTTGAGTCTACAAATCCCATTGGTGGGTTAATGAATATTGTTTCTTTAAGAGAGCCATTGAGGAATACATTGTTGATGTTTAATTTTTTGACTTTCCAATTGAAATGAACTGCAATTGAGAGGATGATCCTGACAGTGTTTGCCTTGAACACAAGACTAAAAGTCTCTTCATAGTCTAGTCCTGGTGTTTGTTGGAAACTTTTGGCAACTAGGTGTGCTTTATTTGTTTTTATAGATCCATTTGCTTTGTACTTGGTTTTGAAAACCTATTTGAAATTGATGATATTTTTTAGTTCTGGTGAGGCACTAGTATCAAAGTATTGTTAGACATTAGATCTTGAAATTAATTTTGCATTGCTTCTTCCCATAGGGGTATTGTGAGAGCTTCTTTGGTATTGATAGATTCCACATCATATATACATGTCTCAGCCAATTCAATGTATGGTAATTTTGGTTTGTGGATGCTTGATTTGCTTTTGGTATGCATACTTGTGTCCGAGTCAATACTAGAGCCTGGTTTTGTGATGTTTTGTTAAGCAATGTATGGTGCCTCAAAGTGATCTATGGCCTAATGTAATGAGCAATTTTTTGGTAAACTGTTGTTGACATGATCTGAGTTATGTACAGGGGAGTTGTTGTTAACATGATCTGACTCAATGTGATTGTATTGAACATCTTCAATTTGAGTTGTTTCTTATGCATTGGTGTTAGCTTGATTTGTTTCTCTAATGACTGGTGTAGGATCACTATTTTGAGAATTACCTGTGGGATGCAAAGGAAATAAAATAGAACTTTTAGTTAGTGTTTTTAAGGGGCTTTTTGTATTAATAAATCATCATGGAATGGAAATCGATCTTCATTGAAGATGATATGTATTGAGGTGAAGATTTTTCCATGGGAATTGATGCATTTGTATCCTTTGTGTGAGTTGCTATAGCCACTAAATACATATCTGATTGTGTGAAACTGTAACTTGTGTTAATTGTATGGTTTGAGGCAAGGATGACAAGCACAACCAAAAGGCTTAAATAATATCTAATTTGGTTCCTTGTGGTATATGAGAGAATATGGACTCTCATTTTGAGCGAATAATAAGGGTAACCTATTTATAAGATATACTGCAGTAAAAAAGGCTTCCCACAAATAATGTAAAGGTATTTGAGCTTGAGCAATTAAGGTTAGTCCAAATTTTGGAATATGCCTATGCTTTTGCTCAACTCTTCCATTTTGTTGTGAGGTATAGGGACATGACATTCCAAATTGTATATTTGTTTCTATGACAAGTTTTTGCATTGATTTATATACCACATTGAATTGTTTTGGTCCTTTTATGAATTGATTTTCTATCAAGTTTTTAAACTAAATGAAGGCTTGTGCAATATCAAATTTTTGTTTCAAAGGATAAATCTATGTAAATCTACTAAAATCGTCAACAAAGTGAACATAATATTTGAAACCATATGGTGATATTATTGGTGCAGGGCCCCATATATCAGTGTGAACCAACACAAGGGTTTCCTAAGCATGGTGTCATACCCAAATTTTGTCCAGGCAATTTTTGAACCTTTATTCATCTGACTTTATTTCTTATTTTGCATCATCTATATAGCATAATATGTCTTTCATCATGTATAACGCCTAAATTGTTGGCCAAAATAAATTTTCGAACATACAGACATACTAGTTAAATCATTGCTTAAATGTATGTAAAATCAGCGGACAAAATTTTTTGAAGTTGAGCTTGCAGACGTTAGTATTATTAATCAACAGTTTGCGTAGTTTGACCTGGCGTGCTCATTTTATTTTTTTGACAATTTTTCATTCGCATTTTTTATCAGCTTGAGCCTTTTAACCGGTCAAAATGTACTTCAAAATTTGATCAAAACATGTATGTTTCCGTGAGATTTACTTCGTGCTGATCATTTTAGTGCATTTATTTTAATTTTTCGGGTACTTTTGCACCTGATTTTTATTCATTTTCAATCGTTTTGTTTTTTTCTTTCGTCAAAATATTCAGAAAAATAAAATAGAATTACCTAATTTACGTTTTCATTTTATCCTGTTTATTTTAAAAGATGTGATTTTTATTTGATTTAATTGATTTAATCTCATTCAAATCAATTAAAGCTTCTATAAAGAGTATTCTTGACCTTTTAAATTTGGTTAGCATTTGTGTTTCTTTGCTTTAATCTCGATCGTTAAATCGAGATTAATCAAAGGCCAATATTGATTATCCATGTTTGCTTCATTCATTCAATAAAAGATAGAATTTAAATAAGTAAATTAAACAGAAAAATAAAAATAAAATAAAAAATATCTAACTCCCCATTTTATAGGCAACCACGTGCTAGTTTGCATCCAAGAAAGGAATAAAATTATCTCCCATAGCAGGACACGCGTCCACCATTTGATATTATTCATTCACATTTTTCGGTTAAAAGAGAAGCTATTTTGATTTTTGGAGGACCACTCACATGGCCAGTTAGCACCCATTGGTTTGTTTTAAAATTTGAGGAAAGGAGGACACAATAGAGAGGATGCAAAGAAAATGATAATAAAGAGGGTTCCTCTCATTTCTCTCAACGCACACATATTATATCGCTTCTGCTACTTTTATTTGATCTAAACCACCATCGCTAAAACTACATCACCAAAGCCACCCAGCGAACTGCACAAAGCGAATGAATCCCATTGGACTGAAATGGAACATAATGTGTTATTCTGTTTCTTTCTTAATATTTTGTTGTGCAATTTTTCTTTTGAGTGATAGGTTGGTGACGATTCGGTAAGTCGGGGTAAGAATTTTCAGTTACGTGTATACAGAGGGATCTGTTTACGCTAGATTGGTTAGATCCAGTTGATACAAGCAAAGGTTTGAGATCGAGAAATAATATGCAGTGCTTGATTATAAGATGTTGCCTAGACGGAAATGTAGCTTGAATGTTGTTAATGATTCATCATAGGGGAGAAATTGCAATGCATCTCAACATCATCCACAAAATCTTCCGATAACATTTCGGTACTCTACATATCATATCTTTTTCTATGTTGTTGCTGCAATTTTGTGCCTGATTTTGGTATATAATGTTGACATTGCATTATGGTAAACCGTAGAATTTAAAATCTCTCTTGTGCAGTGTATGTATATAACCTTGTGATTCGATTTTGTCCCGATGATTGTAGTTTCTTTTCTTTGTTTTTTTGGTCTGTGTATAAAATTATGTCTGCTAAGTTAGAAGTATGCCATTTGAGTTTATGGATTTTGTTTGTATCGATAATAATAGTAATGTGACTTTCTTTTTTCTGAATTGGAGCTTTCTTTGATTTTTAGTTCTATTCGTTTTTGCTTTTTTAGATGGTTTATATACCAGGTCATTTTGGCATGGCTCATGTTTAATTACTCTTCCTATTTTAATAAAATGAGCACTTTCACAATATATAATAATAATAATGTACTTTGGTTTGATAAAGTGAATTTAGTGACTCCATAAACTTTGCTATTTGGCCGCACATAACCTACTGTTTGAACATTTGTCAATAGCTTTAAAACACTTTTAAATAAACGATTTAAGTTGATTCTTTAATGGCTGAACAAGATAGAGGTAGAAACAATTTTCTTCTCATTTTCCAAGTATTCGTGTGATGGCCGCACTTAGCCTACCGTTTGGATACTTGTCGCCCATTAAAGAAACACGACTAGATTATACATACAAAATTTATAATTAATTGATTGAAAAAGATTGGGGGTGGAAGCAATTTCCTTCTCCTTTCCCAAATATTCATGTGATGGCCGCACTTAGCCTACCGTTCGAATATCCGTCAATCGCTCAAAATATTCGAACAAATCAAACCTAACTTTTCTCTCCCCTGTGCGATTGAAACCAATCAAACATAATTACTCGCCCCCGTGTGATACACAACTAAAACTTTTTGCAAAATAACATTATTTAATCCCTTCAAACGCGCATACAAACTAGTGCTTAAGCCTTCCCCTAGAGTAGACAAGCCAATGTTTAGCCCTTAGAATGCGATATAAACACATGTTCATTAAAAAACACAAGCCAACAAAATGTAGTCTCCCCAGAATTACGTAGCGTTGAATTCTCTATCGCACCTGGAGATACGTAGGAGAAAGACCCGCAATCTTGTCAGGCACCCCCTTTAATAAAAAATATTGTTTAGCCCTTAGACTCACTAAAGCTAAAATGATCACTAGGTGATAGTTTCACATTACAACTTTTTAAGACTTTATCTAGGACTTTATTGTTTGGGTGACCAAGTCTTCTATGCTAGCTCTCTTTGAGAGATACATAAGCACTTGAGTCTTTTTCAATCCTCAAGAGTTGATATAATCCTTCCTTAAGTGTCCCTCTTAGTATTGCCTTCCCTGTTAGCTTATCCTTCATAAAGCAATAATTGGCATCAAACTCAAAAAGAATGTTATTGTCAGCAACTAGTTTAGACATACTCAAGATATTTTTGGTAATGCTAAAAAGATATAACAACTCATGAAAATTGAGTGATTTAAGTTTTGAGGAACCTGTGGCCATAATTTTTTATTTTTCACTATTTCCAACAACTAAGGAATTCTTACCATGATGTTCGGTCAGATCTTGAAACTTGTTAGTATGATGTGTCACATGGTTTCTTGCTTGCACTACTGTCAAAATACCATTCATAGTATTGCACAGAGTTTGGTGATGCAAGGAATGCATTATGTGGCTCTTGTTTGTCACCACATGCTGATTGGTTTGATCCTTAATAGGCTTTATAAAACTTATAAAAACACTGCACTACTGTGTGGCCAATTTTGGAACAAACCTGACATGTTAGTTTTGAATTTCTGCCACGTCCTTTGCCACCTTGCCAACTTCTAAAGTTTGAGCCTCTCCAATTACCATTGGAGCCAAACTTGTTGCCTCTCCAATTTCCTTGATAATCAATTTTGTTAGCAAATTTTGTTGAGGCATTGATTCTTAAATAGTTTAGACTATTTAGCTGCTCAATTCTGCTTTCAAAACTTAGCAATTAGGATTGCAGATCAATCCAGCTCAAAGTAATATTGTCAGATAGTTTAAAAACTACATGATTGTACTTTGAGTCCGGACCAATTAAAGTTTGAATAATAAGATCTGAGTTGGAAATTGGATTACCTGCAAGTTTCAGTTTGTCAGAGAGGTTTTTCATCTTGATGAGATAATCTTGCATTTTCATTTCTCCTTTCCTTAAACTATGAAAATTTGACTTTAAGTAGATGACTCGAGACGTTGTGTGTGCACCGGCTAGGCTTTGGGCCTCTTTCTAAACTTCCTTCGAGTTTTTACAGTGTAGAAGTCATGTTTCAAGGTCTTGAGTCATAGAGTTCTTCAACCAGCCAAGGAGTTGTTGATCGCATGTCTGCCAATCTTCATAAGTAGAATTCAGTTTCTTGCCTGTAACTACATTAGCATATGTATTTGGGATGAACTCAACAAGACACAACTTTGTCCCCAACATGTATCCATCTAGTTTGTAACCTATGATTATAGGCAACACTAATGATCACCATAGGGGATAGTTATCTTTGTCCAACTTGGCAGAAACGGTTGATGGAAGGTCACTTTCGGTGTTTGAATTTATAGTGGATGCCATGATTCAAAAAAAGGATTTAGGGCCTTCAAGGCAATGATGCTCTGATACCAAGTTAGACAACTTGTAATGTGTATATTGATTGTTATATTACACAAAACAGAAACATGTACATATATACAAGTGAGCATTGTGAATCAAGATCTAAGAATCATGCTTGCCATGATGTCTGAGCACTAATATAGAAACTAATAATGTTAGGCTATTAATGACTGCTAATTACAATTTGGTTATTGTTAGATGCCAAATTTCACTTATTTGATCTATCAAAAGTAGGCATATTTCACTCAATTTCGTCAAGAAAGTGTTGAAAACCACTCTTGTTTTGTTTGGTTTGCAATATAGTGTGAAAAGCTCTTAGTACCTTTGATTTGTGTGTTATTGTGCAGGAATTAGGCACAAAACAAGTGAAAAGTAAGACACAAGAAAAATGGTCAAGGAAACCAGGACAACATGCAAACAAGACTCGAGAATTGGCAAAATGCTGTCACGCTCGCTTAGCAAGCTGGTAGCGAGCAGGTAGCGAATGCTCGCTAGCTTGCTCGCTTAGCGAGCAAGCCAGCGAACAGCTCGCTAGCTTGCTCGCTTAGCGAGCAGGTAGCGAACGAGCCCAGAATTGGACAGAATCAAAAGTACTAAAAGTTCGCGTTCGCTAGCTGTTCGCTTAGCGAACAAGACAGAACCAAAACGTGTATTTAAGTGATTTTCTTGTATTTTTAGGTGAGAACTCCATTTTTGGGAGATAACTTGTATTTTTTCCATTCTATACATCAGAACTCATCTTTCTTCATTTCTTCTAGAGAGAGAAACACAAAACCCTAAGGGGGAGGAGGTAAGATCTTCGATCTCTTGTTGGGGTTTGGATTGTAATCTTTTGATACCTTATGTATTTCATCTAATATATGTTTGTGAACTTATTTTGGATTCTCTATTGATTGAATATCTTTGATTATGTATTTGTGGATCTTGACAAAACCTTTTCACATCTTTAATCTCAGATCTTCTTCTATCAATGAACAAACTTTTGACATGGTTTTGAAGTTGATATTCATTTTATCCTCTATGGTGTTGTGTTGATTAAGTAGCATGGGTAGCATGGGTAGGATCAACATGATGTTGTGTGGGTATGTGATAATAGTGATGAAGAATGTTGTTCATAACCATTTGGCAGATTAGATGAATACATGTAAAAAGGGTTAAGCGTGTGTACATATTCTGATCATTGTATTTTATGCAAAACAATTGTTTATCTGATATGGGTTTCATTCTTGTTTACCTGTTAATCTTTGATTTGAATTGTGATAGAGATATACTTTTCGGATCTGGATCTAGGATGATTGTCGGTTAGGTCCTAAACGCTAGAGATAGATTTAGGCTTAGCATTTGCGTGAGTATCAGATCTTAATGCTCTGTGTTGTGTTTTTGTTGGGTGAGAGATCACCAATGAGACAACATAGTTTTTATCTCGACGTCGCGTTAGAGATAAGCTTTGTCGTGAATGATACGTAAGGATATTAGACGAATGATTGCATTGTGTTTAATTTGATCAGAAGAATGCATGTGTTATCAATTGATGAAATCCAATCCCAACAAGGCTCCGTTTATATTTCAGTCTTTACTTTATAATTTCTGTTTTTATTTATGGTTCCTTGAACCCTTTTAAACCAAAACTTTTGAACAATAAGCTTAGAAATATAGAAATCATTTAACGGTGTTCAGATCGCACTAATCCCTGTGGAGACGACAAAACTGGGTACTTAATATTTTTTTGCTTGCTGCTTTACCATTCCAACAAAATGGCGCCGTTGCCGGGGATTGGTGTTGAGATTTTGAAGTGCATTGCAACGGTTCTATGTTTTTAAGCTTTGTATATTTTGTATATATTTGTTTCTTTTTATGCTTTTTCTAGTGTGTTCAGGAATGATGAAAACTCCTTCTAGAGTGGTTGCTATCAGTATAAAAGCATTCAATGAAGCTTCGATCGAGTTTGGATGGCAATGATAGTATGAAACAAGTGAATGTTGTCAAGATACATGGTCTCTTTTGTTTAGAATTTTAGAATGCTTAAGAACTTAAGTCTTTGTGCAAATGAAATTTGTTCTTTTGGCAACTTGTTTGAATGATTGTTTCACTTAGGACCAAAAACCATAATTTGTGAGAAAGCTTCCATTGTTTACTAAATGCTGTATTTCTGATAAACTTTGTTGATTCGTATGATTCATGCTTTATCTTGTTATCGTTGTGAATTTATGGAAGCATTAGAAATGATCAAGGCACTTGTTTATATTGAGCACAACTATGTCCAAATGCAACTTACCCGTGAGTAGAGAGAATTGGTTAACCCCTTTGAGCCTAAACAATATGAATCTCATTCTTAACTTTGTGAGATTCTAAAATTTTTCTTGAACCCTTGAATTTGTTTTAATTGTCTTCTTTGCCATAAAAAGTTAAGAGCATTCACTTGAGGGTTGAGTAAAAGTTAAGTTAGGGCGAATGAAAAAGAAAGATGGTAGGTTGCTACAACTTTTGAAAAATTCAAGCAAGCATTGAAAAAAAATTGTTATGTGAAAATGAATAGAAAAAAAAATGAAAAAAAAATGAGAAAAAGAATGCTTGCTTGGAAGAGAAAAATAGTGAAAGAATAATTTGTGAAATAAGGTTTGTGAAGGTTTGCAATTAAAAAATGAATGGAATGAAGTTGAGATGTGTAGATAACGTGTACGGTGAATGCCTCTTTTGCGTCGGAAATTTCGTTTCCATGGCCTTAGAAATGTCCCTTGTTTGTAAACCCGACCAAGCTACAACCTTAAAGACCTTAGTGATCTTCTTGCTTCTATATTTTTGCTTTTGATTGTTAGATTTTGTATGAATTGAATTGATATTGGCATTGTTTGTTAGTTGAGTGAAATTGTCCCCGCGGTTGCAAACGTGTAATTTCTTCAATCCTTATTCGAAGAGGAGAGATAGGGTGATTCATTCATGAAAAACATAATTGTTGATTGATACATGGCTTTATATTTGCTTTAAGAAGTTAATTCTTTTACATTGTTTGATTCTAAACATTTGAAACCATGGCTTGTTTGCATCATTTGTGTTTGAGCCAATTTTATCCATTCTTGGGTGAATCTTAGTCTTGAGCAAATCCTCTTATTTCAAAATGAGAGGCATACTTTGCTTGAGGACAAGCAAAAAGCTAGTTGGGGCGAGTTGTTAGATGCCAAATTTCACTTATTTGATCTATTAAAAGTATGCATCTTTCACTCAATTTCGTCAAGAAAGTGTTGAAAACCACTCTTGTTTTGTTTGGTTTGCAATATAGTGTGAAAAGCTCTTGGTACCTTTGATTTGTGTTTTATTGTGCAGGAATTAGGCACAAAACAAGTGAAAAGTAAGACACAAGAAAAATGGTCAAGGAAACCAGGACAACATGCAAACAAGACTCAAGAATTGGCAAAATGTTGTCACGCTCGCTTAGCGAGCTGGTAGCGAGCAGGTAGAGAATGCTCGCTAGCTTGCTCGCTTAGCGAGCAGTCAGCGAACGAGCCCAGAATTGGACAGAATCAAAAGTACCAAAAGTTCGCGTTTGCTAGTTGTTCGCTTAGCGAACAAGACAGAACCAAAACGTGTATTTAAGTCATTTTTTGTATTTTTAGGTGAGAACTCCATTTTTGGGAGATAAATTGTATTTCTTCCATTCTAGACATCAGAACTCATCTTTCTTCATTTCTTCTAGAGAGAGAAACACAAAACCCTAAGGGGGAGGTGGTAAGATCTTCGATCTCTTGTTGGGGTTTGGATTGTAATCTTTTGATACCTTATATATTTCATCTAATATATGTTTGTGAACTTATTTTGGATTCTCTATTGATTGAATATCTTTGATTATGTATTTGTGGGTCTTGACAAAACTTTTTCACATCTTTGATCTCAGATCTTCTTCTATCAATGAACAAACTTTTGACATGGTTTTGAAGTTGATATTCATATTATCCTCTATGGTGTTGTGTTGATTAAGTAGCATGGGTAGCATGGGTAGGATCAACATGATGTTGTGTGGGTATGTGATAATAGTGATGAAGAATGTTGTTCATAACCATTTGGCAGATTAGATGAATACATGTAAAAAGGGTTAAGCGTGTGTACGTATTCTGATCATTATATTTTATGCAAAACAATTGTTTATCTGATATGGGTTTCATTCTTGTTTACCTGTTAATCTTTGATTTGAATTGTGATAGAGATATACTTTTCGGATCTGGATCTAGGATGATTGTCGGTTAGGTCCTAAACGCTAGAGATAGATTTAGGCTTAGCATTTGCGTGAGTATCAGATCTTAATGCTCTGTGTTGTGTTTTTGTTGGGTGAGAGATCACCAATGAGACAACATAGTTTTTATCTCGACGTCGCGTTAGAGATAAGCTTTGTCGTGAGTGATACGTAAGGATATTAGACGAATGATTGCGTTGTGTTTAATTTGATCATAAGAATGCATGTGTTATCAATTGATGAAATCCAATCCCAACAAAGCTCCGTTTATATTTCAGTCTTTATTTTATAATTTATGTTTTTATTTATGGTTCCCTGAACCCTTTTAAACCAAAACTTTTGAACAATAAGCTTAGAAATGTAGAAATCATTGAACGACGTTCAGATCGCACTAATCCCTGTGGAGACGACAAAACTGGGTACTTAATATTTTTTTTCTTGCTGCTTTACCGCTCCAACAGTTATGTCATGAAATGATGCAAGACATAAGGGATTGTGTCTTTAACTATTATTGACCCTAACTTTTGAAACTTGGTCTAATATAACTGTTCAAAATTAGTAATTACTTTAGGAGTGGAGAAATATAATTTTGTGATAACAAATTTAGCATGCGTTAAAACCTATTTTGATTTCGAATTCACTTAAGGGATTATAGGGGTGTTATTAAAAGATAGGGTTATATACCAAGGAATTGGATATAGCTAATTTGTTAATTCATCGCAATGCTAGAAGACTAATTTTAGAGAATAGACGCAATTATCAAACAATGACAAATAAATGATTTGAGAAAGGCTCAATCGCTTTAATTTTTGATAACTTTCATCTTTTTATTTATTTATTTTTGTTTAAAACCAAATTTTATAAAAACAACCTTAATTTATACAATTCTAGTACATTTCAATTGCGTTGTTGATATAAAACAATCCATGTAGAGATGAATTTATTATAAATATTATTACTAAATGGTAGTTTACTAAATTGTCATCAATCATTCATTAGAATCATGGTCCCATTGAGCATCTCAAAATGGTTAGTGTTTTCTTCAGAATTAGACAATGCATGAATTATAGAAACCCTTTGCATTTCATCTAAATATTATCACTATATATATCATCAACCATGGATTATTAAGTTCTTTCTTTTGGTTATAACATGGTTGGTCTTTGTAAAAAATATTAGTTTTTCTTTGAATTCAAAAGCCTAAAGATAAGAGAACATAAATTATTTCCAACCATTTTATTTAGATACTTTTTCTTTTGTATGCTTGACTGTTGATTTTTAGATTGTTTATGTCAACATTTTCTCTTTTCTTTTGTTTCACCAGTACTACTTGAATTTTCTTTTTCAAAATATTTCCTGTCGCTACTCGAAAAATGCATCGTGCAACGACGGGGAGACGAAAAAGATAGACAGAAGAGTCGCCACCGAACTTTATTTATCACATGAGGGGAAAGGAAAATATCGAGAAAACCTTAAGAAAGAAATGGATAAGATGGTCTCGCAACCAAGAACAGATTCGGAAGCCGGTTATGCGAGGGGAAGGTATTAGCATCCCTCGCATCCATCATACTCGATGGGAACCATTTGTTTGTCGACGTGTCAATTTATTTGCTTAAATATTATGCTATAAAAAGTGTTCCAAATGATAGGGAGAAAAAGGTTGGAAATAGGAGAGAGAGAGAAGTAACGGGGAAAAGGAGAGAAAGAACAGACTCGGTAGGACTTCGCGGTCCTAGGTCTACGTATTCTCAAAAGGTATGAGAAAGTCAGAGTCGACGTAGTTCGGGGAACTACAGATATAGGGGGAATGTGCTCGACAAGGATTGTGGCCCTTGTGCCTACGTATCTTTACTTAAAAGGAAGTAAAGAATCAGAGCATCCGTAGTTCGGCCTACAGTTTGTTAATGTTTTTATGGATGATGCTATCGTGTGCATTCTAGCAGTTTAGGTGTTTTGCCGCTCGCATGTGAGGAGACTTATGCGTTACCTATTTACGGTAGAACGGACATATCATATCCTTTTTGAAATGATTAGGTTTTCGCCATGCGAGGCAAGATGTCACATTTGATTTGTGAGATTGTTTTTTAAGGGTGAGGTAGGTCCTCGGATAGTAACCCCTACGGGTAGTACCCAATTCTTTATCTCAAAGTTTTTGTTATGAAATGGTGTAGAGAATACAAGCGTCTTCATATTGAAAGACGAGTATCAAGACCACCCACACTACAGTGAGCATCTCAACACTCGGAGAGGAAGAAGTCTACACTAAATCCTCTATTTTTAATTCAATACGAATAGGACTCGATTCCTTTATTGAAAGGGTTTTGAAAATGAACTCGGTACGGGACCGAGGTTTTAGGATAAAAATAGTTTGAAAATTTACTCGGTGCGGAGCCGAGGTTTTTTAGGAGGAAAAGAGGAAATGCACTCGGTGCATCTTTGTATTGAAAGACGAGTATCGAAACCACCCACACTACAGTGAACATCTCGACACTCAAAGAGGAAGAAGTCTACACTTAATCCTCTCTCTTTAATTCAATACAAAGAGAATTTTATTTTCTTATTGAAAGTGTTTGAAAATGGACTCGGTGCGAGACCGAGGTTTTTTAGGAGAAAAATGGTTTGAAAATGTACTCGGTGCAGAGCCGAGATTTTTTAGGAGAGAAGGATGTGGATGAGTGCGGAGAATACAAGCGTCTTCGTATTGAAAGACGAGTATCAAAACCACCCACACTACAGTGAGTATCTCGACACTCGGAGGGGAATAAGTCTACACTTAATCCCCCCTCTTTAGTTCAATATGAATATAACTCGATTCCTTTATTGAAGATGTTTTTGAGAATCTGCAAAGAGATGAAAAACAGAGATAGATATATACAGGATACAGATAAATAAACAGTCCACCAATTAGGATTTTATGGTTTGATATTTATTAAATGTTTTTTTAAGAGAATGTATAAGTTAATTAGAATATTTACAGGATAATAATAATATACAGAATATATAATATGTACAAGAATGTAAATGACTGAAAAATAAAGCAATTAATATTTGACAGAAATTAAAGCAGTTGTATATTGGTTAGTGTATTGAATCGGGACACAAAAGAATGGGATCTCGCCTTAGAATTAGTTTAAATTTTATTTAATTTAAATTAGGATTAGAATACATCTATTATTATTAGATTGTTAATACAAAATTAGTACAAAAAATTAATTAAAAAAGAAAAAAAAAAAGGTACAGGTTGATGTTGACACATGGCAGTTGTATAAAGTCACTGTTACTATTCATCATCTTCCAGCCAAGAACCCTAACGCAGCCACCCCAACCATCAACCCTAAAGTCACTGTTACGATAACATTTCGGTACTCTACATATCATATCTTTTTTTATGTTGCTGCTGCAATTTTGTGCCTGATTTTGGTATATAATGTTGACATTGCATTATGGTAAACCGTAGAGTTTTAAATCTCTCTTGTGCAGTGTATGTATATAACCTTGTGATTAGATTTCGTCGAGATGATTGTAGTTTCTTTTCTTTGTTTTTTGTTGTCTGTGTAGAAAATTATGTCTGCTAAGTTAGAAGTATGCCATTTGAGTTTATGGATTTTGTTTGTATCGATAATAATAGTAATGTGACTTTCTTTTTTCTGAATTGGAGCTTTCTTTGATTTTTAGTTCTATTCGTTGTTGCTTTTTTAGATGGTTTATATACCAGGTCATTTTGGCATGGATCATGTTTAATTACTCTTCCTATTTTAATAAAATTAGCACTTTCACAATATATAATAATAATAATGTACTTTGGTTTGATAAAGTGAATTTAGTGACTCCACAAACTTTGCTATTTGTCTGTAAAGGATACTGAATTTAAGCTGACAAAAGGGGTGTTTGCTCTATGTCCTCAAACGCATGATTATTTTATTGTTTCCATCTCTTTTTGCTTGATATTTGGGCTTAAGTGTATGAGGAGGGCTTTAGGCCTATATTGTTTGGTATCCTTCCCACGCATTGTACATAATTTGACATTGTAAAAAAAAAATCTTATGTTGTACGCTTTGATTTTCGTTACATTTAAATCAGATTCTTAATTTGTGGATTCAACATTTTTATGTTGTTATGTCGTTCGAAGTTTTGTTTCATTAATTTGGTATTTTTGTCGTGTTATGAGTTTTTGTATGACATTACTCATGTTGTCATTATGCACAAATCGACTTTGAGCATTTTGTGGCTAATTCACTTTAATCATTTTGAAACCAAGCCCAACCGTTTCCACTTTCGAGTTAAGAATCATTTCCAAACCATTTTCATAATCATTTTTAAACACTTGATCCAACGTCAAGTTGTCCGTTAAATCTTTTTTTACTATAAATATCGATTGACAAAGATGGGGGTGGAAGCAATTTTCTGCTCCTTTCCTGAACGTTCGTGTGATGGCCGCACATAGTCTACTGTTTGAACATTCGCCAATCGCTTTAAAATACTTTTAAATAAACGATTTAAGTTGATTCTTTAATGGATGAACAAGATAGATGTGGAAGCAATTTTCTTCTCCTTTCCCAAGTACTTGTGTGATGGCCGCACTTAGCCTATCGTTTGGATACTTGTCGTCTGTTAAAGAAACACAACTAGATTATACATGCAAATTTTATAATTAATTGATTGAAAAAAATTGGGGTGGAAGCAATTTCCTTCTCCTTTCCCAAATATTCATGTGATGGCCGCACTTATCCCACCGTTTGAATATCCGTCAATCGCTCAAAATATTCGAACAAATAAAACCTAACTTTTCTCTCCCCCGTGCGATTGAAACCAATCAAACATAATTACTCGCTCCCGTGCGATCCACAACTAAAACTTTTTGCAAAAGAACATTATTTAATCCCTTCAATCACGCATACAAACTAGTGCTTAAGCCTCCCCCTAAAGTAGACAAGTCAATATTTAGCCCTTAAAACGCGATATAAACACTTGTTGATTAAAAAACACAAGCCAACAAAATGTAGTCTCCCCAGAATTATGTAGCCTTAAATTCTCTATTTCACCTAGAGATACATAGGAGAAAAACCCACAATCTTGTCACACACCCCCTTTAATAAAAAATATTGTTTAGCCCTTAGACTCGCCAAAGCTAAAATGATCACTAGGTGATAGTTTTGCATTACAACTTTTTAAAACTTTATCTAGGACTTTATTGTTTGGGTGACCAAGTCTTCTATGCTAGCTCTGTTTGAGAGATACATAAGCACTTGAGTCTTTTTCAATCCCCAAGAGCTGATATAATCATTCCTTAAGTGTCCCTCTTAGTATTGCCTTCCCGGTCAGCTTATCCTTCATAAAGCAATAATTGGCATCAAACTCAAAAAGAATGTTATTGTCAGCAGCTAGTTTATACATACTCAAAATATTTTTGGTAATGCTAGAAAGATATAACACATCATGAAAATTGAGTGATTTAAGTTTTGAGGAATCTGTGGCCACAATGATTTATTTTTCACCATTTCCAACGACTAAGGAATTCTTACCGTGATGTTCAGTCAGATCTTGAAATTTGTTAGTATGATGTGTCACATGGTTTCTTGCTTGCACCACTGTCAAAATACCATTCATAGTATTGCATAGAGTTTTGTGATGCAAGGAATGCATTGTGTGGCTCTTGTTTGTCACCACCGCTGATTGGTTTGATCCTTAATAGGCTTTATCAAACTTATAAAAACACTGCACTACTGTGTGGCAAATTTTGGAACAAACCTAACATGTTAGTTTTGAATTTCTGCCACGTCCTTTGCCACCTTGCCAACCTCTAAAGTTGGAGCCTCTCCAATTACCTTTGGAGCCAAACTTGTTTCCTCTCCAATTTCCTTGATAATCAATTTTGTTAGCAAAGTTTGCTGAGGCATTGATTCTTAAATAGTTGAGACTATTTAGCTGCTTAATTCTGCTTTCAAAACTTAGCAATTGGGATTACAGATCAATCCAGCTCAAAGTAGTTTGGTCAGATAGTTTAACAACTACATGATTGTACTCTGAGTCCGGACCAATTAAAGTTTGAATAATAAGATCTGAGTTAGAAACTAGATTACCTGCAAGTTTCAGTTTTTCAGAGAGGTTTTTCATCTTGATGAGATAATCTTGCATTTCATTTCTCCTTTCCTTAAACTATGAAATTTTGACTTTAAGTAGATGACTCGATACCTTGTGTATGCACCGGCTAGGCTTTGAGCCTCTTTCTAAACTTCCTTCGAGTTTTCACAGTGTAAAAGTCATGTTTCAAGGTCTTGAGTCATAGAGTTCTTCAACCAACCAAGGAGTTGTTGATCGCATGTATGCCAATCTTCATAAGTAGGATTCAGTTTCTTGCTTGTAACTGCATTAAAATATGCATTTGTGATGAACTCAACAAGACACAACTTTGTCCCTAACATGTATCCATCTAGTTTGCAACCTCAAATTACTAACGATCGCCATAGGGGATAGTTATCTCTGTCCAATTTGGCAGAACGGTTGATGGAAGATCATTTTCGGTGTTTGAATTTACAGTGGATGCCATGATTAAAAAATAAGGATTGAGGGCCTTCAAGGCAATGATTCTCTGATGCCAAGTTAGAGAACTTGTAATGTGTATATTGATTGTTATATTACACAAAACAGAAACATGTACTTATATACAAGTGAGCATTGTGAATCAAGATCTAAGAATCATGCTTGCCATGATGTCTGTGTCGCACCCTAATTTTTAACCTTAAGATTCCATTTTTTCTCTCTCTTTGGTGCTCTCTTATCTTTTACGCTTGTATGCGTATTTATTGTGGCTAACAAGTGTACGCAGGTACATTGATCTTAAGCACATTATTCCCTAGAAGTTAATGGCTTCGCGGTTATGGGATTCAAGTTGCATTACAAGTCTAAGCACAAGTTTGGAGTCTCTTCACATTCAAATACAAAGTACCTCATAATACCATATAATACTATATCGTTCAAGTTGTGGGAATCTGGGCTTGGTCCTTTACCACTGTTTCTACTGAAGATACTCGAAGTTAGACTTTTGTTTTTCGAAGCCAAGGAAGAGTTGACAAAAACAGAAGATTTCGTTTGAATAAAGGACAGGATACAAATCATGACGATTAAGGCTTCTTGCTTCACCAAGTGTCTGTTGCTATGGATGCAAGGTAGAGTTCAAGATTGAGGTTCGTCCAAATATGCTTTGAGTTTATTATTTGCAAAGAGATCAAGGAACGAGTTTTGGCTTAGAGATCCCAAGAGACACCCGAGTTTGATTCGCACTATTTAGAGCTCAATCGACGATTTTCATTTGGATAAAATTGAGTTTATGCTCTTGACAGAGTTCCAATTAACACTCAAACCAAGTCATGATATGTCCATATAGATTCAAAATTGGAAGTTTGCAAATTCGAGATGATGCTGAAGTTCTAGTCCCCATGGAACATAAGTTAGAACTCATACTCAAAATCAGCGTTTCAAAATTAAGGATTTAGATTGCCCATTGCTCAGTCTTTTATTAATTAAGGATCGCCTTGAGATTTTCACACCACAAAATCCACTTTTAAGTGCATACATAAGTTCTACAAAGACAAATATTAAAACTACATCCTAGTCTGGTGCCTCACTGCCCTCTAGACTTACAACCATTGACGATTACCAATCTGTCTAAACATTTGTTTTGATCCTAAAGGCTAATACCACATCCTAATATTTAATTATTTATATTGGTGGACGTTTACATCAGGTTATGCGGTAGAGAAATTCAGCTCTGATTACTCCCAAATTAATTGATACATAAGCTATGCCACAATTGTAGTACGTAGCGGAATGCGACGTCTTCGAGATGCCGCCGTGAAGTAAGTCACGTTTCAATGAAGCTTCATTGAAGAAGTTAAGGACCATCAGAATCCCAACCACTGTGTTATTGTTCCCTAAACGATGATTACTAACTCTGGCTCTTACAGTTCTTGCAACCAAGATTTACAACATACAAATAAGGTCATGTGACAACAGATCCCAAAGCATTCAAATCATTCATCAAGACTAGTTGGAAATTGCAAGAACAGACCACTCACAATGTCTCACCAATTATCATTACCGGCCATTGTTGTCGGATAGGATTGACCGTTATAACCTGAAATAGGGAGCAAGATAGAATTGGTTAACATAAGGACAAAATCATCAACAATGAATCACACGCAACCTTTTTTTGATTACTCAGACATTTACGAAAGGTTTTGTAATTTGGCAAAATAATTGGATGAAAGAAGAAGTTTACAAGCATACCGAAAGAAAGCTAT
Organism: Lathyrus sativus; assembly: GCA_963859935.3. Taxonomy (NCBI): domain Eukaryota; kingdom Viridiplantae; phylum Streptophyta; class Magnoliopsida; order Fabales; family Fabaceae; genus Lathyrus; species Lathyrus sativus. The sequence continues at coordinate 686,763,332 of OZ012741.1, read as the reverse complement.
CCAAGTGTCCTTTTTTATTCTCCAAGAACTCCTTTTTCTTATTGTTTACATGAGAAGCTAAATTGTCCTACTTAACCAATGGATTGGCACATGGGCGATCAACCTCAACTCCATCTGCAACTTGTTTTATGGAAACTCTATGCCATGGAGAGAGTCCTGACCGTGTGCTTCGTGATTCCTGGCCGTCCTTACTGCAAACCAGAAAACTGAAAAGGAGCCTATCAGTTGAAACCCAATACTTAACAACAATAACAAACATTAAATAGAAGCAGAACTAGAGAATAAAGTGCTTTTGGCAACAATTCAAAATATGCAGTATGCAGTCACCGTAGAAGTTCTTAATGCGGCGTTTTCTGCATTTGGCACTGTTCAAAATTGCTATATTCGAAAGGAATGGGAAAACTCAAGCACCGTCCATCCTACTTTCGGGCGACATGTACGGCTCTTGTTTTTCAACTGTTGCACCGCCACGATTTAATGATGTGTATATTCAAGGTAGAAGAGTGAGACAATCATTGTCCCGCCCTCAAGCAAAGCCTCACTATTTTCGTCCCACCATAAACCAAACACTTCCGTCGATAGCTTCAAGGCAACTCGCATACGGCATCACCTCACCGTTCACATTCAGCTGCTAAATAAACACTAAAGCAGTATCAGTGCGTGACACAAATAAGCATTTGAAGCATATAATCACCAAATCCGAGCTAAATCAAACCATTCACGTAACATATTATGAAGGGATGCGAAGTAGGAGTTGTTTAAGTTAAAGTCATAACTTTAATACCTCAGAAACATGGGTATAAGTACCGACATCCTTGTCTCCTCGTATGAACTCATTGGAAGTCGGCAAGTGCAGCATCAAATAACTCTCCAACTCAGTGCTCCATTTTCTGTTAGTTCACTCCAGTACTGCAATTGAAAGAGAAAATTAAGGGTCTCCATTAGCACTATTTTGAAGGAAATCAGGGAGCATTCAAACAACTTAACTTTTGGCCTCGGTTTTGTCAAAGCAACCGCGCAGTTGCATCTTTCCACAGGTTATCCAATTGAAGAACGAATTAGGAGTTATACAGAACCATACACAGACAAGCTCCTTCAAGATTTGCTTCCCCATGAGCAACATGTGTTCACACCTGTTCTAGATCTCAATGAAATGTTGATTCACTACATTTGGACGCGAGATACAGGCTGGCGGACTTTTAAAAACCTAGAAGAGAAACATAGAAATCCACATCAGCAAACCGTACCGTCAAACATTTTCAAACCAAATTGGAAACAAACCAAGTACAGGAATCAGCATTCATAGCAATAATAAGTTATCAAGATCAAATCAAAGCAAATTTGGAACATGGGTGAAACGAAAATGGAAACGAATTCAATTTCATCATAAAAGAATTATGACTCTTAATCACATTAAGCCTATAAATCCAACAAGAGTCAGAGGGGGGAACACGACAAAAACATACACAAAAACATCAGACCCACGAAAGTCACACACAACCACAAACAAATTCACAGAAACCTACAAAAAATCCATTCACAGACGGCAATTCATAAGCCCTGAGAAAATCCCAACACTAAACAAATCCATAACATCCACAGAAAAATCCAAGACGAAATCCCAAGCACACAAAACCCAGAAGGCGAAAAACCTAAAGAAGAAGGGATCTAGAAAACTCATTTGGCTCTCCGACATCGTCGTCTTCGCTGAAGACACCGCCACCAACCATCAATCGACGCAAGACGCTTCCCTTCACATCAACGCCATCGTCACTTTCGTCGTCGACCACCGAGAATCCACAAGGTGAGCCCGTATTTCTCGTTAGCTTCTTTTACTGTTGATCGTTTGTTTTGTTTATTCTTCAGGAAAAGCGGACAAAGAAAAAATAGAAGAATGGAGAATGTTGAAGCAGAAGATGATAGAGAGAGAACATAACGGAATCGGAGACCGGAGTAGGAAGTAGAAAGAAAAAGGATTGACGAGAACGGTGGAAGTATCGATGAAGAGGACGCGATCGATTTGGGGGGAAAGGATTAGGGTTTTAATTTCTTTTTGTTTTTTTATTTTGCTTATTTGTTGTAATCATAATCACCACTAACCACACACTAATCCACCGATTAATCGTTTTTATCAGTACTAACCAACAACTTTAATTAAACATTCACTAATTAACCACCCCTCTTTTAAAATAATTAATCTTATAATTAGTTTCTTTTTTTTTCCAAATAATTAATCAATTAGTATTAATTCACCCATTTTAGGAATTGTTTATTTAATCTTTTCTTTTTTTAAATAATCAACCCTATTATGTAATTTAATTATAGTTTTTTTTGGTCTAAGTATTTTATTTTATTTAAATTGGTCACTCCCCTTTTCTATTTAACTAACACAATTAGCCTTTTATCTTAATAAAATCTTTTATAATAAATTGCATTTTATTTAGCCATTAACTAATTTGCTTTAATATAAAATAATAATAAATAAAACATTTTTATAACAACTTAAGTAAGAGAAAATAATTTTATATAATAAGGTCGTTTCTATAATTTAAATAACAATATTTTCGTAAAAACAATCTCACCAAACAATATAACTTTTAAAATCAAGCTCCTCGCCAATAATCAAATCAAATGAGCAATACAACTTCTAAACAATTTCTCGCTTAAAGATCAATTCAACATCGACTAAATTATTCATTTCATATAAAATCCATACCCTACAACTTAATCAATCTCTCGCATACAAATTAATCGTGCACACCCACTTCACGACACATTCACCTACACTTCAGCGCTTTCATGCGTATATGTATGGTTTACATTTCCGCAATTTATTTACCGCAATTTACATTATCAAATTTATTTATGCATCGCATTCCGTCCAAAGGGAAAACCTACACATAATTCAACGTTGTGTGTAGTTGCACGTCATTTGCATCATACTCCCCCGTGATCCTTGATCCCATTCAAGTCGATCTTCTTAGGATAGATCCTACCCCATAGGAAGGACCTTGTCTTTATTCTTTACAAATTAGACAAACACAAAACAATCAACAATACAAACTCTTTCAAACACATTAGAGAATAGATGTTAATCATCTTAAGTGAGATATAATCTCCACCCCCACAATAATACAATCAAACATGTAGGAACTTTGCCTTAAGAGCGATAAAGGCATACTTGGCGACCATCCGAGTATTTAAGACCTTTTCTTAAGACGATGCAAAGACCATTTCCTACAACCCCCCTTTACACTTGTGGCGGTTACATCTCCCTTAAAATGAAGACACATCTCTTCTCCTAAAATCAATCAAAACAACTACCCTAAACCCGTAGGAACTTTGACCACAGTCAAAGAACTCCTCAAACCCTTTAGGGTGAACTACAAAATACTCTGATTCCACTCCCCATAAGGATATGTAGGCATAAGATACGACATCTTATCGAGTATACTTAGAAATAAACCCCTAGGTCTTTTAAACCATTAAGCAGATAACACATAGCAATAAACAAATATAAAACAAGAGGTTCCTGTAGGATACTACAGAAACTTAGGATGCTAGTACCTTCCCTAAGTTTAACCAACCCCCGAACCTAAAACTCTCTAACCCTTGCATTTGCATTGCATTGTGGGAATTTCGATCTTTATCCCTTCCTTTGGACAAATCAAAGTTCGGTTGCAAATTGAATTAACGATTCAAACTAATCAATAGTTTGGTATCCAAATTTCACCGCGACAGAAATGACGACTTCACTGGGGACACCTTAGTGGGTTTCCCTATCTTGCTCTATTTATTTATTGCTTTATATATGCCTATTTGCTTACTTGTTTATTTGTGTTCTTTATTTCTTTTGGGTTATTATCCTTGAGTGGTGAGACAAAGTCCTACACCCGGACTTGAGAGAAATTAAGATAGGATGGTGATATATTCGATGAGGCTTATAGGGAGTGAGTCCCGACTAAGTTGATTCGAGAATCCCGCTTAGTTGAGACCCTTTTGAAAATGGTTCGGTTGAACGAGTTTAGTCGTGAAAACTTTTACTATTCTCAATTGGAGTCCATGATACTAAGGACCATAGTTACCTTTAACCCCACTTTGGCCTTTATTAGGATGTAGTGCGAGGCTATGAGGGAGTAAGTCCCGAAATAGTGCTACGTGAAGCTATACTCAAAAGAAGTTCTCTTGAGAATATTATTAATCCTCAAGTTAGTTGAGAAGTTGATAATATCCGAAAGATGGACTAATGACTTTGGGAACCTCTTTAGAACCTTGTTCTACAGGTACAATCAACCTTTAGTCCACAACCTTTGGGATTGGGTATACCCTTACTCCATGCTCGTTGCAAACCTAGGATCCCCTTTGTTTATCTTTGTGTCCTTATGTGCTTACCTGTGTTTGTTGCATCATTTAAGCATCATATTACATTAAGTTTCATGGAATTCCTAGTTTCTTATTAAACATTACAAAACCAACATAGATTACAAATAGAAAATATTTTTGAAATATTATTTTAAGAGTCCTAGCTTGGATGACCTAAGGAAGTTAGGGGCATCAATTGAGGAATCAAGAAACTCCAAAGGACAAATACAAGAGACTTCCTTATCATTGAAGATCAATAGAAGGCTTCCCTTAACATGGAGGATCATTAGAAGTTCAAAAGACTCTCATCATCATCAAAGATCCAAGTAAACAAGGGATCCATTTCTCATTTTCCAACAAGAGCAAAAGAATGGATGGAGGATTTATTTTCCTCTATCAAACTACTTTGTAGACCTTGATCATGGACGAGCTTACCTTCAAGGAGATCCAAGTGGAGGAACAAATCAACAAACAAGATGAAGGACTTCCTTAGGGCTTTACTAGCTTTTATTTAGCTATTATGTTAGGACTCTTATAAGGATATTTATTTGTAACCCGATAAAAAAAATATATATACATAAAAAAATATTAAAATGATTTTCTTTGGTACTCTGTAATGTTTATAAGAATTTGAGTTCCATGAAACATTTCATCCTTACATTCTTGCATTAGCATTATGCATTCTCGCATCATGCATCCAGCATTTACATGTGCATGAGTCTCTTCTCCTCTATGTCCTCATTCAGTTTTCCGTCTTTGTCTGTCAGTTGACATCTCGACCATCTGACCAAGCTTGAAGTATTATTGAAGGATAGTAAAGAGAATAAAGATATGGACTCCATGGCCGGTTTCAGGGTTGTGACTAACCCACTATTCGATCTCCCCTCTGATAACGTTGTTCAACAAGCGGATGTTCCTACTCAACCTCAGCCCGTGCAAGATTCTGGTTGGTCAAGTTGACGAAAGAGTTTCCCAGTTTCCGCAGTTTATACCGAATCTTCAGAATGTTCGTGCTGATAAAAAGATGGAAGATCCCAGATTTATAGCAATGGAGAAAGAACTTCGTGATCTCAAAGAGCAATTGAAGATGGTAAAAGAAGTTGATACATTTGATTTTAATGCTCGTGACTCATGTCTGGTTCCAGGTGTAATTATTCCTCCGAAGTTTAAGATGTCTGTCTTTGAAGTGTACAAGGGTACTAGTTGTCCAAGAGATCATTTGACGATGTTCTGTCGGAAGATAGCTGCTTATGTTGACAACGACGAGTTAATGATTCATTACTTTCAAGAGAGCTTATCTGGGGCATCCTTGATGTGGTATACGAAGCTATAAAGGAGTCGTATTCAGTCTTTTAAAGATTTAGCTGCTGCTTTTATAAAGCAGTACAATTATAATTTGGACGCGGCTCCAGACAGTGATCGATTGATGGACATGAGTAAGAATGACGATGAACCTTTCAAGGAATATGCCCAACGATGGAAAGAGTTAGCATCTCAAGTTCATCCACCAGTTCCCGAGAAAGATTTAAACAAGATGTTTCTGAGAACACTGCCAGACTCTTATTATGTTAGAATGGTAGGAGTTGTACCATTGGATTTCCCCAAGATTATAGAAGTCGGAGTAAACATCGAGAATGCGCTCAAAAGTGGAAGAATTCAAGATAATTTGAATAACCAAGCTAATGAAGAGATTTCAGTTGATGATTCCCAAGAGGAAGGAAGTGTTGACGTCAATGCAATTCAGGACTCCCATCAAATCCTGTCAGATCCAGTACCTCAACATCAATATGCAACGCCTGCTCAGCGCGAGCAGCGACTACCTCATAAACGAAGATTGACTCCTCCAAATCAACATCAGAATCGACAAGTTCGAAGACGGTTTCAGAATCAGGAGGTACCTCTAAGCGTTCCGAAGGAAGAAACTCGATGGTTTGATCTTATCCCAATGACCTACCGTCAGCTATGGTCTTATTTTGCTAAAAACTCAGTGATGACACCCAGAAAGACTAGAATTATGAAGTCTCGTCCACCGTGGTTCGACCCGAACGCCAGTTGCAAATTTCATGATGGAGCATTGGGGCATTCGATTGAAGAATGTAAAGTTTTCCAAGGGAAAGTGCAAGAAATGATTGATAATGAAGAGCTGACTTTCAAAGGAGGAAACCCAGTCTTGAATGGGACGCCGTTATGATCAGCTGTTTATTTTGTCTGCTTATTTGCTCTTGTTATTTTCTTTGGTTAAAAGCATAATTAGCATGTGAGAACTTGTTTATTTTGAATAAGTAATGCAACAAATGTTTGTCTTGAGGAAACCCAATCGTTTCACTCTTTAAAAATGTTTTTTATAATGCCAAAATCACCCGATTTCTTTCTCACTTTGGTGAAGAATTGGGATGATGATGATGAAGTAAGACGTAGGATCTCTCGATGTATGCTTTCGAATGAAACCCTACTGATGATGTAAGGCATTGTTTCAAACCTCCTAAACACCAAAGACATAAGGAAGTTAATCCATTTTTTAACTCCTTCAAACCTTGATTGAGGATCTGCTTTATTTCTCCCAAACCCTTTCCAACTTCATTTTTAAACCTGGGGCAGGGAAATTTTCAGTCAGCTCGATTGAATACTTAAAATTTCAAAAAATTTGGGTGGGCACAAATAAGCTTTTGACCCTTTATTCCTTTTGTTTTACAAAACGTAAACTAAACCTCGATATAACCCTTGAAAGTCCTAATTGAAGTAAGGTTTACTTCGAAAGCATACTCAATGAGATAACGTTTCCTGACTCCTATGAGCTATGCTCAACTATTTATATTGGCTTATAAATTAATTCATGTCCTAACTAGTGACTTCGTCACAAGTGGTCGTGATATCTCTTTTTCAAAACTTCAAGACAGACACATATGTTGCATTAACAATTTCAGGAATAACATTTCACGCGTGTTAATTCGGCCTGATATCATAGAAAATTACATACAAGCGTCATCATCAAGTGTATCCTATTGGAATTCGAAGACTCTACTAAACTGGGGCAAGTTTGTTTCCAAATGGTATGCTCAGGTTTGACTTCACCTTTAGAGCAAGATTGAAGACTCGTCATAATACCGCCAATCAGGGTCCGTTATATCGAGATTCAGCGAATCTCTCTAAGAGTTTGAAAACAGTGGGACGCCTTATTTTCTGTAAAATCCTCTTGGAATAACTTCTTCTCATATCCATATGACTTGGGGCAATTGAGACGCGAAGATTATCTTTCCCGTATAACAAGTTTTGTTCAAAATGGCGACTACTACACAATTCATCAAGCCAGAATTACCTTGTTCTTATAACATTCTTCGTGTCCCCAATAAATTTTATTTTTGGTGGTCATGACAATTCTTCGATGAAACTTTTCGATGCAAGAATTCCCAATGATTTGCTCAACTTCACTTCCGCAATGAAGTAGATGCTATTTTAATCCTCAGTGAATCTTCTTCAACTCCACCTTCCTCAGTGAAGTGGACGTATTTTACTCCTCAATAGATCTTCTTGAACTTCATCTCCCCAGTGAAGTAGTTGTTACTGTACACCCTAGTGGATCTCTACAACGCTAATCTTCTCCAGCGAGGCGGATGTTTATTTCATCCCCGTGAAGTTTCTACGACATATTCAACTACCATGTTATCCAGGTTTCCCCTCTGAAATGGATATTTATTTTATCCCCATGAAACCTCAGTTCTTCAAGAGAGATTAAGTTGTTATATCCCCGAATGGATTGATCTCTATTCCCTAATAAAGGCTTGTGAAGCTCTGAAACAGGATTAAGATCCTATATCTGGTTCTCCGTATATCCCCAGTGATACTTCTATCTTTGAAGATTGGTCGGATGTTTGTTTCGAGATGTTTATCCCATCTCCGTTCGTTGCTTTCGTCTGTTTTGTCAGCATAAGCATACACATATCATATAAGTAGATAACATAACATTTGCATTTGTGCATCTTTGTGTGTGTGTTATTCTGTCGCTTTGGTCGTGTTTGTCCACAAGTTGTTGGGTGTGTCCCCTCATTCCAATTAGAGTTGTCACCCTTAGGCAGAAAAAGCGCAATATTTCTATTTTCCCCACGAAGTTCGATCCTCGTGGAAGATGGTTGCTTTAGTATATTCCCATTCGAGTTCATACCTCAATGGTCGAGTCTTGCTTGACAGTTTCTCTTCAGTTATTTCCTGAATTGAACTTCGGTCCTTGACAATCACACTTTTTTTCGGACATTTTTCCAACTTTTGAACATGGATCAAGTGTGCATTTATTTTGCACTGTTCTCCCTAGAAATGGTCTTCATGAAGATAATTATTGGAGATGGATATTTCTCCAACAATATTACAAGACATCTTTCCAACAATCTACATCTAGTTTGAGTAACCTCTTTATTTGAGCAACTCGTTTTAATCAGGTTTCCTATTAAAACGACGAAGGGCAGTCTCCTTAAAATAGTTTGTACATCCCCAATGGGTTATCAAGATCATCAACTCATGGCATCTCTCCGGAAATCCATCAGAGTGGTTCATCAAAGACTTCACAGATGTTTTCTCTTTATTTGAGAAACGTTCACCTCAAGAAGCTTACATACTTACAACTGCAACAAGATACTCTTCAGGAATTTGTTCCCCAGTGAGTTCATTACACAAGTTTACTTCCGCCAAGTGACATCTCCCTGAAGAAGTCGAAGAAGTTTATCACAATAGTCTCTCTTTATTTGAGAAGGCGTACATTACAACTCAACCGGTCTACAACTCCTTTGAAGATCCCCGGTGAAGCTTTACAAACTACATCTACAATTTACAACTACATTACAAATTACACCTACAAGTCCTACATCAGAGACTGAGACCAGCTCATGGTTCCCATACCATGACGCAAGGGGAAGTTCTACATTTACCACGACATCTACAATTTACAACAACGTTATGGCTTACAGCCGAAGATCCACAATTATATCTACAGAGTTCTACAATTTACATCAATCTACAATCTACATCAACATTACAATTTACAGCTACAGTTACATCTACAATCTACAAAATCTACAACCCTTATGAAGGTGCTCTCACGAGTTTTCATCATTTTGGGAAGGGACCGAGACCGGCTCATAGCATCCAGACTATGACGTTCGGGGAAGTTATACATCTACAACAATAATTTACAACTATAGTCTACAACGACAATCACTCGAACATCTTTCAGTTCCTGGTTAATCTTGACAGTAGATTCCCAGAAGACCTCGACAGTAGATAGTACTATTTCATTTCCTGGTTAATCTTGACAGTAGATTCCCAGAAGACCTCAACAGTAGGTGGTACCATTTCATTTTCTGGTTAATCTTGACAGTAGATTCCCAGAAGACCTCGACAGTAGGTGGTACCATTTCATTTCCCGGTGAATCTTGACAGTAGACTTCCGGAAGACTTCGACGGAAGTATTTCTCCAACAGACTACAACATAGAATCTCGACAGCAGATTCCCTAGAAGTTCTTGACAATAGATACTTTGACCAAAAGCATCCTTACATGAAGTTACCAGACTCGACATAGACTTCTCCGACTGATATCTTGGAATCATCACATTTGACATATGCAGTAAGAGCTTCAGTTGGATTTTTCTCACTAGTACCTTTGCAACACATCTACGAACACCTTGTGATTGTCAATCTTTTCCCGCGGAGTCTCGTTTTGTTGAGCCTGTTCTTCCCGTGTGTGGTGTCTAGTTTCTCCCATGTGGCGCCATTTGTCCACGAGATCTTTCGTCTTGCATTCTCATATCATTGCATGTCATTTGCATTCGGTGGACTCTTAAGGCCAAAAATTCGTGCAATGTTTATATTTAAGTCCCTCCTATCTCGTCGAGACGAAGATTTCAATCCCCGTATCTCCGGATAGAAGTAACTTAAATACGGGCATCTGTCGCACCCTAATTTTTAACCTTAAGATTCCATTTTTTTTCTCTCTTTGGTGCTCTCTTATCTTTTACGCTTGTATGCGTATTTATTGTGGCTAACAAGTGTACGCAGGTACATTGATCTTAAGCACATTATTCCCTAGAAGTTAATGGCTTCGCGGTTATGGGATCCAAGTTGCATTACAAGTCTAAGCACAAGTTTGGAGTCTCTTCACATTCAAATACAAAGTACCTCATAATACCATATAATACTATATCGTTCAAGTTGTGGGAATGTGGGCTTGGTCCTTTACCACTGTTTCTACTGAAGATACTCGGAGTTAGACTTTTGTTTTTCGAAGCCAAGGAAGAGTTGACAAAAACAGAAGATTTCATTTGAATAAAGGACAGGATACAAATCATGACGATTAAGGCTTCTTGCTTCACCAAGTGTCTGTTGCTATGGATGCAAGGTAGAGTTCAAGATTGAGGTTCGTCCAATTATGCTTTGAGTTTATTATTTGCAAAGAGATCAAGGAACGAGTTTTGGCTTAGAGATCCCAAGAGACACCCGAGTTTGATTCGCACTATTTAGAGCTCAATCGACGATTTTCATTTGGATAAAATTGAGTTTATGCTCTTGACAGAGTTCCAGTTAACACTCAAACCAAGTCATGATATGTCCATATAGATTCAAAATTGGAAGTTTGCAAATTCGAGATGATGCTGAAGTTCTAGTCCCCATGGAACATAAGTTAGAACTCATACTCAAAATCAGCGTTTCAAAATTAAGGATTTAGATTGCCCATTGCTCAGTCTTTTATTAATTAAGGATCGCCTTGAGATTTTCACACCACAAAATCCACTTTTAAGTGCATACAAAAGTTCTACAAAGACAAATATTAAAACTACATCCTAGTCTGGTGCCTCACTGCCCTCTAGACTTACAACCATTGACGGTTACCAATCTGTCTAAACATTTGTTTTGATCCTAAAGGCTAATACCACATCCCAACATTTAATTATTTATATTGGTGGACGTTTACATCAGGTTATGCGGTAGAGAAATTCAGCTCTGATTACTCCCAAATTAATTGATACATAAGCTATGCCACAATTGTAGTACGTAGCGGAATGCGACGTCTTCGAGATGCCGCCGTGAAGTAAGTCACGTTTCAATGAAGCTTCATTGAAGAAGTTAAGGACCATCAGAATCCCAACCACTGTGTTATTGTTCCCTAAACGATGATTACTAACTCTGGCTCTTACAGTTCCTGCAACCAAGTTTTACAGCATACAAATAAGGTCATGTGACAACAGATCCCAAAGCATTCAAATCATTCATCAAGACTAGTTGGAAATTGCAAGAACAGACCACTCACAATGTCTCACCAATTATCATTACCGGCCATTGTTGTCGGATAGGATTGACCGTTATAACCTGAAATAGGGAGCAAGATAGAATTGGTTAACATAAGGACAAAATCATCAACAATGAATCACACGCAACCTTTTTTTGATTACTCAGACATTTACGAAAGGTTTCGTAATTTGGCAAAATAATTGGATGAAAGAAGAAGTTTACAAGCATACCGAAAGAAAGCTATCCAAGTGTCCTTTTTTATTCTCCAAGAACTCCTTTTTCTGATTGTTTACATGAGAAGCTAAATTGTCCTACTTAACCAATGGATTGGCACATGGGCGATCAACCTCAACTCCATCTGCAACTTGTTTTATGGAAACTCTATGCCATGGAGAGAGTCCTGACCGCGTGCTTCGTGATTCCTGGCCGTCCTTACTGCAAACCAGAAAACTGAAAAGGAGCCTATCAGTTGAAACCCAATACTTAACAACAATAACAAACATTAAATAGAAGCAGAACTAGAGAATAAAGTGCTTTTGGCAACAATTCAAAATATGCAGTATGCAGTCACCGTAGAAGTTCTTAATGCGGCGTTTTCTGCATTTGGCACTGTTCAAAATTGCTATATTCGAAAGGAATGGGAAAACTCAAGCACCGTCCATCCTACTTTCGGGCGACATGTACGGCTCTTGTTTTTCAACTGTTGCACCGCCACGATTTAATGATGTGTATATTCAAGGTAGAAGAGTGAGACAATCATTGTCCCGCCCTCAAGCAAAGCCTCACTATTCTCGTCCCACCATAAACCAAACACTTTCGTCGATAGCTTCAAGGCAACTCGCATACGGCATCACCTCACCGTTCATATTCAGATGCTAAATAAACACTAAAGCATTATCAGTGCGTGACACAAATAAGCATTTAAAGCATATAATCACCAAATCCGAGCTAAATCAAACCATTCACGTAACATATTATGAAGGGATGCGAAGTAGGAGTTGTTTAAGTTAAATTCATAACTTTAATACCTCAGAACCATGGGTATAAGTACCGACATCCTTGTCTCCTCGTATGAACTCATTGGAAGTCGGCAAGTGCATCATCAAAGAACTCTCCAACTCAGTGCTCCATTTTCTGTTAGTTCACTCCAGTACTGCAATTGAAAGAGAAAATTAAGGGTCTCCATTAGCACTATTTTGAAGGAAATCAGGGAGCATTCAAACAACTTAAGTTTTGGCCTCGGTTTTGTCAAAGCAACCGCGCAGTTGCATCTTTCCACAAGTTATCCAATTGAAGAACGAATTAGGAGTTATACAGAACCATACACAGACAAGCTCCTTCAAGATTTGCTTCCCCATGAGCAACATGTGTTCACACCTGTTCTAGATCTCAATGAAATGTTGATTCACTACATTTGGACGCGAGATACAGGCTGGCGGACTTTTAAAAACCTAGAAGAGAAACATAGAAATCCACATCAGCAAACCGTACCGTCAAACATTTTCAAACCAAATTGGAAACAAACCAAGTACAAGAATCAGCATTCATAGCAATAATAAGTTATCAAGATCAAATCAAAGCAAATTTGGAACATGGGTGAAACGAAAATGGAAACGAATTCAATTTCATCATAAAAGAATTATGACTCTTAATCACATTAAGCCTATAAAGCCAACAAGAGTCAGAGGGGGGAACACGACAAAAACATACACAAAAACATCAGACCCACGAAAGTCACACACAACCATAAACAAATTCACAGAAACCTACAAAAAATCCATTCACAGACGGCAATTCATAAGCCCTGAGAAAATCCCAACACTAAACAAATCCATAACATCCACAGAAAAATCCAAGACGAAATCCCAAGCACACAAAACCCAGAAGGCGAAAAACCTAAAGAAGAAGGGATCTAGAAAACTCATCTGGCTCTCCGACATCGCCGTCTTCGCTGAAGACACCGCCACCAACCATCAATCGACGCAAGACGCTTCCCTTCACATCAACGCCATCGTCACTTCCGTCGTCGACCACCGGGAATCCACAAGGTGAGCCCGTATTTCTCGTTAGCTTCTTTTACTGTTGATCGTTTGTTTTGTTTATTCTTCAGGAAAAGCGGACAAAGAAAAAAATAGAAGAACGGAGAATGTTGAAGCAGAAGATGATAGAGAGAGAACATAACGGAATCGGAGACCGGAGTAGGAAGTAGAAAGAAAAAGGATTGACGAGAACGGTGGAAGTATCGATGAAGAGGACGCGATCGATTTGGGGGGAAGGGATTAGGGTTTTAATTTCTTTTTGTTTTTTTATTTTGCTTATTTGTTGTAATCATAATCACCACTAACCACACACTAATCCACCGATTAATCGTTTTTATCAGTACTAACCAACAACTTTAATTAAACATTCACTAATTAACCACCCCTCTTTTAAAATAATTAATCTTATAATTAGTTTCTTTTTTTTTCCAAATAATTAATCAATTAGTATTAATTCACCCATTTTAGGAATTGTTTATTTAATCTTTTCTTTTTTTAAATAATCAACCCTATTATGTAATTTAATTATAGTTTTTTTGGTCTAAGTATTTTATTTTATTTAAATTGGTCACTCCCCTTTTCTATTTAACTAACACAATTAGCCTTTTATCTTAATAAAATCTTTTATAATAAATTGCATTTTATTTAGCCATTAACTAATTTGCTTTAATATAAAATAATAATAAATAAAACATTTTTATAACAACTTAAGTAAGAGAAAATAATTTTATATAATAAGGTCGTTTCTATAATTTAAATAACAATATTTTCGTAAAAACAATCTCACCAAACAATATAACTTTTAAAATCAAGCTCCTCGCCAATAATCAAATCAAATGAGCAATACAACTTCTAAACAATTTATCGCTTAAAGATCAATTCAACATCGACTAAATTATTCATTTCATATAAAATCCATACCCTACAACTTAATCAATCTCTCGCATACAAATTAATCGTGCACACCCACTTCACGACACATTCACCTACACTTCAGCGCTTTCATGCGTATATGTATGGTTTACATTTCCGCAATTTATTTACCGCAATTTACATTATCAAATTTATTTATGCATCGCATTCCGTCCAAAGGGAAAACCTACACATAATTCAACGTTGTGTGTAGTTGCACGTCATTTGCATCATACTCCCCCGTGATCCTTGATCCCATTCAAGTCGATCTTCTTAGGATAGATCCTACCCCATAGGAAGGACCTTGTCTTTATTCTTTACAAATTAGACAAACACAAAACAATCAACAATACAAACTCTTTCAAACACATTAGAGAATAGATGTTAATCATCTTAAGTGAGATATAATCTCCACCCCCACAATAATACAATCAAACATGTAGGAACTTTGCCTTAAGAGCGATAAAGGCATACTTGGCGACCATCCGAGTATTTAAGACCTTTTCTTAAGACGATGTAAAGACCATTTCCTACAACCCCCTTTTACACTTGTGGCGGTTACATCTCCCTTAAAATGAAGACACATCTCTTCTCCTAAAATCAATCAAAACAACTACCCTAAACCCGTAGGAACTTTGACCACAGTCAAAGAACTCCTCAAACCCTTTAGGGTGAACTACAAAATACTCTGATTCCACTCCCCATAAGGATATGTAGGCACAAGATGCAACATCTTATCGAGTATACTTAGAAATAAACCCCTAGGTCTTTTAAACCATTAAGCAGATAACACATAGCAATAAACAAATATAAAACAAGAGGTTCCTGTAGGATACTACAGAAACTTAGGATGCTAGTACCTTCCCTAAGTTTAACCAACCCCCGAACCTAAAACTCTCTAACCCTTGCATTTGCATTGCATTGTGGGAATTTCGATCTTTATCCCTTCCTTTGGACAAATCAAAGTTCGGTTGCAAATTGAATTAACGATTCAAACTAATCAATAGTTTGGTATCCAAATTTCACTGCGACAGTCTGAGCACTAATATAGAAACTAATAATGTTAGGCTATTAATGACTGCTAATTACAATTTGATTATGTCATGACATAATCCAAAACATAAGGGATTGTGTCTCTAACTATTATTGACCCTAACTTTTAAAACTTGATCTAATTTAACTGTTCAAAATTAGTAATTACTTTAGGAGTGGAGAAATATAATTTTGTGATATCAAATTTAGCATGCGATAAAACCTATTTTGATTTCGAATTCACTTAAGAGATTATAGGGGTGTTATTAAAAGAGAGGGTTATATACCAAGGAATTGGATATAGCTAATTTGTTAATTCATCGCAATGCTAAAAGACTAATCTTAGAGAATAGACACAATTATCAAACAATGACGAATAAATGATTTGAGAAAGGCTCAATCGCTTTAATTTCTGATAACTTTCATCTTTTTATTTTTTTTGTTTAAAACCAAATTTAAAAAACAACCTTAATTTATACAATTTTAGTACATTTCAATTGCATTGTTGATATAAAACAATCCATGTAGAGATGAATTTATTATAAATATTATTACTAAATGACATTTTACTGAATTGTCATCAATCATTCATTAGAATCATGGTCCTATTGAGCATTTCAAAATGGTTAGTGTTTTCTTCAGAATTAGACAATGCATGAATTATAAAAACCCTTTTCATTTCATCTAAATATTATCACTATATATATCATCAACCTGTTGGAAATTCACCTCACACCATATGAAGAATTCCCTTCAATCTTGATCTCAAGATTGATGAACAAACCCACTATATGATAGTAATGGTAATAACAAGTAATTATTAAGAACAACAAAAGAGAAGAATAATAACAAACAAGAAAGAGAAGAATGAGAGAAGAAATATTTGGAGAAAATTGTTACCCACAAACTGTGAGATTTCTTATTGCTTATAGAACTTTAACTTGCTAAAACTGCAACTATGAAATCTGTTCAATGTTGTATTTGAATACAAAGCAAGGCACCCTATTTATAGTTTTAGGTTTACAAAAGTCCAAAACATAAAAGGCCCAAAATATTCAAATCAAATCTAATCATATCAAATCAAATGTGTTTACACTATGAATTATATTTAACACACCACCTAACTCATTGTGTCTAAACTCTCTACATTCATCATGGCTCTTAGTCTTTTGAAGGCTTTGACCTGCACTCCCTTCGTCATGATATCTGCAATCTGATTCTCAGTTCTGCAGCGTTCCAACTTTATCTTCCCTTTTGCTACCTGCTCTCGAAGATAATGTAACCTCATTTCGATGTGCTTGCTTCGACCATGAGCTATTGGATTCTTCGCCAAGTTGATAGCTGACATGCTGTCTATCTTCATGGTAATTGCTCCATGATTCTTCCCTGTGATTTCTTCGACCAAGTTCACCATCCAAGTTGCTTGACATGCACAAAGAGAAGCAGCTATATATTGTGCTTCACATGATGACAATGCCACTACTGGTTCCTTTCTCGAATTCCAAGCTCTTGGAGCTTGCTTAAGTCCATACAGGGCTTTATGAAGCCTGTACACCTTTCTTTCTTCGCCTTGTTTCATAAACCCAGCTGGCTGTGCAACATAAACTTCTTCGTCTAAGGGGCCATTAAGGAATGCACACTTCACGTCCATCTGACATGTGTGCCAGTTGTTCATATTTGCTAGACCAACAACCAACCTGATTGTTTCGATTCTAGCAACAGGTGCGAATACTTCATCGAAGTCGATTCCTTCCTTCTGAAGAAATCCTTTCGCCACAACTCTCGCCTTGTGTCGAGTTACTTCTCCTTTAGGATTTACCTTTACCTTGTAAACCCATTTCACATCAATTGCCTTCTTGCCTTGCGGCAATTCGACAAGTGACCAGGTATCATTGACTTCGATGGACTCCAACTCTTCAATCATTGCTTTCATCCACTTTGAATCTTTCAATGCCTCAGCTGCATTGACTGGTTCGACATCTGCGTAGAAAGCATAATGTACCAACTCACCCTCTTCGTCGACTACATCATCTGATGTAATTACACATTCTTGCAACCTTGCAGGCATGTGTCTTGTTCGTCGAGATCTGCTTGAACCTGCTTCATCTGCAACTGGTTCCTGTCGAACTTCTATTTCTACTTCAGTGGCTGGTTCTTCACAAGAGATTCTCACTGAATCCTTCTTGGCATTCTTAGTCCAATCCCATTCTTTAAGCTCATATATGATCACGTCCTTGCTGATCACTACCTGCTTATTTACTGGGTCGAACAGCTTGTAACCTCCTGTCGAATGATATCCTATCAAGATCATCTGATTCGACTTATCATCAAGCTTTCTTATCAACTGATCTGGCACATGTCTATGTGTTATAGATCCAAACACCTTCAAGTGACTGAGACTAGGCTTGACACCAGACCAACATTCTTCTGGTGTGATTCCTTTAAGCTTCTTCGTCGGACATCTGTTCAATATATATGTTGCTGTCGAAACTGCTTCTCCCTATAATTCTTTAGGTAGATGCTTTCCATTCAACATACTTCTCACCATATTCATGATGGTTCTGTTCTTGTATTCTGCAATCCCATTTTGCTGTGGAGTGTAAGGCGGCACCACCTCATGCACAATCCCTTCTTTTACACATAGTGTATCGAACTCTTTCGACATATACTCTCCACCACCATCAGTCCTCAAAATTTTCAACTTTCGGCCACTCTGTCTTTCGACCATGGACTTGAATCTGGAAAATACCTCAATCACATCACTTTTCTTCTTGATGAGGTAAGTCCACAGCTTTCGACTGTAATCATCTATAAACGTGACAAAGTATCTATTGCCACCAATCGAATCCACCTGGATTGGACCACATACATCAGAGTATATGACTTCAAGTATTGCCTTCGACTTCCTTTCTGCATCCTTGTTGAAGCTATTCTTGTGTTGTTTCGACTAAACACACTCCTCACATACTTCACTTGGAATGTCGATTTCTGGTAATCCTGAAACCATATTTCTTCTCTTCAGTTCTCTGATGTCATTAAAGTTGAGATGACCTAGTCGAAAATGCCATAACCACTCATCTCTGCTGGCTGCAGTTGCTAGACACTTGTACTCCATCACATTTAGTCCAATCTTGAAGGTCCTATTTTGAGACATTGGAGCCTTCAAGATTAATCTACCACCTGCATCAAGAACTCTCATCATCTTGTCTTTGACAACTACCCTATAGTTCTTTTCGACAAGCTACCCTATATTGAGCAAATTACTCTTCATGCCTGGTATGTACAACACATTGGAAATTGTTGACCTTTTGCCATCTTTCCTCATAATCAGAACATCACCAACACCTTCGGCTGCTAGAGTGTTGTCATTTGCAAACTTCACTGTATTCTTCGACGAGGGCTTCATGTTGACAAACCAATCTTTCCTTCCAGTCATGTGTGACGAGACGAGCATCCTGAGTCCAAGTACCACTGATCTTGGAATCTTTCTTCATCTTTTGTTGTGACCATTAGCAACGTTTCATCTTCTTCATGTTTCGCCAGCTTTGCATCAGTCTCTTGATTTCTCTTCCTTTCTGGACAATCACTAACATAATGACCATACTTCTGGCAATTGAAACATTTAATGCGGCTTTTGTCTGTCTTTCGGCCACCACCTCTTCCTTTACCTGCAGCACCACCTCTTTGGTTTCCTTGGTTCTAAGGTTTCTTCTGATTCGAATGGTTTCCTCCTTTGTTGACATTCCAGCTACCTTTGCCTTTTCTTTCCTTTTCTGATTGCACCTGTAAAGCCATATCTTTCGACTTTCTTGCAGCTCTCTCAGCCATCCCCTGTTCATGAGACTCAAGAGTCCCTTGAAGCTCTTCCTTTGTCAACACTGATAGATTTTTCGACTCTTCTATGGAAACTACCACGTGGTCGAATTTTGGAGCCAACAATCTCAAGATTTTTGAGACAACTGCTTTCATCGTCAGGGCTTCTCCACATACTTTGATTTGATTCACCAACTTTGTAACTCTGGTGAAGAAATCTGTAATGCTTTCATTGTCTTCCATCTGAATCAACTCATAGGTTCTCTTGTGAGTTTGTAACCTCACCTCTTTCACCTTCTCCGCCCCTCTAAACGAATTTTCAAGAATCTCCCATGCTTCTTTTGCTGAATCAACATCACTAAGCTTTTCAAAGTTATCAGAATCAACACACTGATGAATTATAAAGAGTGTTTTATAATCTTTCTTCTTCAATTCTTTGTGCGCAACCTTTTCTGTCTCTGTTGTGTTCTCCCCAAGCGATGTTACTTCGTCCTTCACAAGATCCCAAAGATCTTGATAACAAAAAATCACCTTAATCTGCTTGCACCAATTCTCATAATTGTCTTTCTTGAGAATTGGCAGGGTTGCCGGAAAGTTGCCGTTCGGATAGTTCATCGCCATCACTATCTTCCTTCCTTGAATCTCTTAACCGGAGCTCTGATACCAGATGTTGGAAATTCACCTCATACCCTATGAAGAATTCCCTTCAATCTTGATCTCAAGATTGATGAACAAACCCACTATATGATAGTAATGGTAATAACAAGTAATTATCAAGAACAACAAAAGAGAAGAAGAATAACAAATAAGAAAGAGAAGAATGAGAGAAGAAATATTTGGAGAAAATTGTTACCCACAAACTATGGGATTTCTTATTGCTTATAGAACTTTCACTTGCTAAAACTGCAACTGTGAAATCTATTCAATGTTGTGTTTGAATACAAAGCAAGGCACCCTATTTATAGTTTTAGGTTTACAAAAGCCCAAAACATAAAAGGCCCAAAATATTCAAATCAAATCTAATCATATCAAATCAAATTTGTTTACACTATGAATTATATTTAACAAACCATGGATTATTAAGTTCTTTCTTTTGGTTATAACATGGTTGGTCTTTATAAAAAAATATTGGTGTTTCTTTGAATTCAAAATCCTAAAGATAAGAGAACATAAATTATTCCCCCCCCCCCAAAATTCTCTTTCTTTTACATCCACTTTCTTAAAACCATTTTATTTTGATACTTTTTCTTTTGTATGCTTGAGTTTTGATTTTTAGATTGTTTATGTCAAAACATTTTCTCTTTTCTTTTGTTTCACCAGTACTACTTGAGTTTTCTTTTTCAAAATATTTCCTTTTTCTTTTTCTCCCCAACTTTTGTTTTTGAACTACCCTTGATTTACATGCTCTCTTATCCTTGAGATAAGGAAGTGAACATTATTTTTCTTTTAAATCAGCTAAGGGTTGTAACATTTGAAAAGAACAAAAATTTATTAATTTTAAGGCTCAAAAGGGTCTGTCAAACGATTAACATCTTCACAGTGTAGGTTTTTTAGGTCAAGTAGTTTTTCACTGAATTATAAATAATGCTTTAATCATATCCACGACTTTCAAACATATCATGTAATAGCAAGACTGATACAAAGTCTACATAGTTAGCATTAACATGCATGTCTACTCTCACTATTTATGTAAAACATGAGGTTTCATAGATCTTACTTGGGTAGGCTTATGGTTTTTGACTTACATCAACACATTTTTACTAGACAGTAGAAAAAGCAAACTTTGAATAAGGCAAATAATTCATAATCATGTTATATTTCACAGATAGTCATAATATTAATCATGAATGAAACATTTATACAAAATACAATATTTTCATTCCATTTGCTCTTTGACCTTTTGTTATTAACCTTTTTATGATTCCATGCATTTTGGTTGTTTATATAATCATGTGAAGCATTTACAGATAAACTTTTTTGAAAAGCAATTTTTAAAATTTGTTTTTCAATAAAGTATAAATCATGAAAATTTCACAAGCACAAGTTTTAAAATATCTCTTGCTTTCTACCCCTGCAGAAAAAGATTTGATTATCTTTAGGAAACAAACAATGAGTGGTCGTGTATGCATTTCTCGCTTAACACAAAATCCTCAGAGATTTCTCGCTCAACTCTGTTTTGCAGCAAAGTGCATTAGGCGCACTGTGTGGCTCGCCCAACGAGTTCTCTGCTACAACACTTGTACAAAAAATTTCTTATTCAATTTTCTTATCATGTGCACATTAAAAATCAAGGGAGACATGCAATTATCATTAAAATAAGATGGAAGCTTGGGTATGTTCATGTGATTAATACAAAATGAACAACACACCCAAGTCTATTGTGCATGGACAATGTTAGTACACATGCTACATAAAAAAACAACATAAACCAATAAAATTTGTTCAACAAGTACTCAAAATAAAATGATAAAATGGTAAAAGCTTCACAATGATGTAGCATATACAACACTTGTCTAGTCATCAATCTCACTAGTCGTTTCTTCATCATCCTCACCTATATCACCTTTATCTTCTTATTTATCATCTTCAACATATGTCTGCTCACATGCTACTCCACTCGCACTTGCATCACCACTTCCCCATTCCAAATAAAATAGCCTATTAGTAGGCCATTGCAAGTATTTGATGAATTCGTCTTGAGTAAGTACTGGATTAAATGAAGCATGTGGTTCTTGAATCCTCAATTACAACCTGATCAATGAGTCATTAATAGATAACATACATTTGTGGTATGCCTCAGTAACATCCCAACCATATGAAAAGTAGGCTCTCATAGAAGGATCCTTGCTATTAAAATTTGTTACTTCATATTGGAGATCACCCTTTCTATATCCATTTGCTTTCCTTTACCAATGTACCAGGTCAACTGTATGGTTTTCAAGGTTGTAAAGGAGATGTGGCTAACATGAGAAACATTGTGAAGAACGAAGGTCATCTAGATTTAAGCTTGGATGGTCAAGCCAGGTCTCTTGAAACAGATAAGAAGTCAATCTCGTCCAAATTGATAATAAGTCCATCTTTATCCCAATTGATAGGTGTTATTTGAACACCCCAACCTCGTGCGTTCATTTCTTGCACCACATCGTAGTATTATCCTATATCCTCTAACTAAATTGTTTTTTCTTGTATCAAATTATGACTTTCTAATTCAGTATAGAATTTATCATGAATATATATTCTAAACCTATGTTCATACAGTATGGTGGATGAATTGTTTCTTGAGCTTTGTTGTTTCTTTCTGGTTGTTGATCTTCCTAAATACATGTGAAACATTCATCAAATAACATATATGGAATGCATTATGTTGGATAATATGACTGAGTTCATACATTTGCAAATTCCATTTATACGTTATAATAATGAGACATACGAGCATCTAAGTGCACTGATTTCTTGACTAAGTTTCATGCATATGCAATTGATGTTTATCCATATTAACCAGTCACATTCAGTACCTAGAGACTTCTAACATACACACATACCCTTATTGTTCATTCGAGAGTATTGTTAGACAAATGACTTAAAGCACAATAAGTGGGTGAATTGTGATATTTAAAATTCGTGATTATTTTATACCTTTTTCGAATTATGGCCAAAACCAGTGGGAAAGATAATTTTTTAATTTTAAAAATACTCATTACATTGCTTACACATGATATTAATAAATTAATTTGACTACAAACTAAATTGTTTACACAGAATATTACATTATTTACACATAATATTAAAGTAAAAAAAATATATAAAAATTAGAGTCTGATTCATCGTCATCGTTGTCGGTGAAGAACAAATGTTGGATATTTTATGCATTTTTTTATATAAAACAAAAAAAGGTTAGATAAAAAAACAAATTTTCAATTATATGATTATTTAAGAACACAAATCTTGAACCCAACTAATTTTTTGCTCTTGCAATCCATCATAGAGAACTTTTTCAAGCTTCTTTAAGTTTCAAAAATTTCAATATCAATTTTTAATATTCAAAATGCTTTTATAATGTCTTTTAGGTTTCACACGGATCACTAATGACAATATCTTAAGTGTTGATATTCATTAAATGGACGAGAAAGATTTGTTTAAGGACAATGAAGAAACTCATTAAACATGCTTATATTTCCTCTCAGTTATTACTAAAAATCGAGATAACATGTTTTTCTTTTTAAATAAAAAATACAATAAAATATGTTCCATCACAAGCGTCACACACATCTGGGTTTTTGTAAAAAATTGAGGGGAATAAGCTTTATTTATTTATTTTAAATTACATTGTTTACACAATATATGAAAATACACTGTTTAAACAAATCCCGATTTTGACAATGGATCCTTGGAGAACAACAAATCTTTTCAAGTTATTCCTGGAGAACAACAAATTTTTGTTGTTATCCAAATTTTGCTGAATACCCTTTGTGCGCATTCTTTTTAAGTTGTATGGATTGCATGCATCTAATTTTCATAAGTTATTTGTTTCAACCATGAGATTTTTTTTCTGCACTTGCAATCCATCTCAGAGATTTTTCAAAGATTTCATTATCTTGAGCAAATATTTTTATGACAAATGTTTAGGAATATATTTTTCAATATTGTCAACCGAGGAAAGTAATAAATTATGAAGTATTTTCTTTGATTGATAACATAGGAAGGTTATTCAAAAAATACAACAACAACTTCAACACCATTATGTGAGATAAATTGCAAAATCAGAAAAATGTTATGTTCAAGATAGAAGAACATTGAAAATTTTTTCTTACTTGCAATGCATCCCAAAGAATGATGCAAGTTTGGAGAAACTACATATAAGTTAGATTTATGACAAAATCTAATTAGTGAGTGCTTTTATAGTAGAATTTGATTATCTATTCCCTCGGTTATTAAAGAAATTTGAAGGAATAAATCATTAATTTAAATTTTAAAAAAATAAAAAGAAAGACACTATTTTTAAAGAAATAAAAATATAAATTTTATTTGTTGAGATTCGAAGCATATCCTAAATTATTTCCCCCTCGGTTATATTCAGAAACCGAGGAAATATGTGGTATTTATTTTTAAAAAATAAAATAAAATATGACGCGACTTAGCATTATACCTTGGTTTTTTGTTGGATGAGGTGAAAGTTTTGTCATTAAATGTATAATTTGTAGTAGTGTCAATCCCAAACAAAAGCTTTTTACGGGTTTAGTTTTAACGCAAACAAATGCTTAATTGGACAGTATACAACCAAGGTATACATAAAAGGTTTCATTGTTGAATTTTACAATTCTACCCATTTTAGAATTACAAAAAAAAATCACACTCACAAAAAAACTTTTCTCACGAAAGCACTTAGGCTAAAATCATAGCGAGAGAAAGTTAAATAAATGTTTAGAGAGTGAGAGTGATAGATGAAAGTATCAAAACACAATTCTTGATTGTTGGAAACAAAAAATAGAACCTCTATTTATAGGCCCGAGGTTGGCTCAAAAAGAAAATTTTATTAAATACATTTTGTAACAATCTAATCGATTAACAACTATGTCTAATCGACTAGAAGATGTAAATAATCATTTGTAAGTTATAAAAAATGAAGTTTAATGTTTCAAGTTATTGCACAAAATCAACGCGCCTTCAAAATAGCTTGGGCCTTAAGTTTGAACATTTCTAATAAATTGGATAAATGTTTTAATCTATTAGAAAGGTAAAAACTTCGCCTATAGCTATTTTGACCGCTCCTAGTTCATTTGTCATAACTTCCACACGTTTTTCAAAATATTTTGTTTTAGTAAAGTATTTTGAAAATAATTTATTGTGTGTGCTTTAGCCATATGCTTTTACGATAAAGCCATTTTATCTTACAATCGTTAACTCATCACTAAAATAAGAGATCACCATTATAAGTTAGGAGATCGCCATATTGCTTCAAGACTTTGTCGGATATTACTCTTGACACATGCTTAACTGACTTGATATGTGACTTTAGTTGCATTCTTGATTTGCCATAATCAGATAGTCAAGTTTATCAAACCCTAAAGATAAGTTCGCATCTTTATCTGTTTAACCATTCATGCTTTACTTATCATAATACTTTAGTTGTCATCATGAAAAGTTGATGTCCTTATTTAAAAGCATGTCACGTGCAAAACAAGGTTCCACAACCATGAGTTACCAAATGATGCAACAAAACTTGAAGTCCCTGAAGCCTAAGAGGAACCCACTATCGATTCCCCTTTATAAAGTTATCTGTGAGGCCCATTTGACACCTCATTACTTCATCTCTATGCAGACCATGCTGCTAAACATGTCTGAGAAGGAAAGGTATATTTATTTTCTTTTGCAATACATATATTTTCAACTAATTAAATTGATACTAATGGTGACTTTTTCTTTTTACAGGAGCGTGCACGTTTAAAATTGATAAACCACAATGGGAAGATATTAGAGTTTCCACAACCCACAACTCCTTGGTTTGTTGATATTATCCGTTATTCCAATCTTGCCTATTTATCTTCTGCTACGTACATGACCATAAACCACAACATGCAAACGACTTTTGCAGAGAGGTGACATTCATATACGTTGGCTTTCTACATTCTTATGAACGAGATGACAATCACCTTGGATGACGTCTCATGCCACCTGCATCTTTCCATAAGGGGAAATTATTAGGCTGCAAAAGGATCAGTAAATAGGAAGTTGTTGAGATGTTGGTCACCCATTTGGGGGCTGACCCAGCTAAGGCCTCAATGGAGGCATCTGACCTAAGAGGTGCTCATGTAAAATTTAGTTTTTTGGAAAAGCTTTATAAAAACCATCTATAGTAGGTTGTGGATGCCAAAGGTGATGATATGTAGGTTGGCTATCATCAAACTTGTGCATATAGGTGTTACCTCTTGTTCTTGGTTGACACTTCCATTTTTTAGACAAAAATGCAACCTACGTCGATATGGTATACCTTTAGTAGTTCATCGACTTGATTGCGATTCATGAGTACAATTGGGGAGCCACCTGCTTGGTCTACCTGTACTCGAAGCTGGGTGAGGGTTGCCTTTGGAAGACAAAGTAGATGATAGGGTGTTGCATCCTGCTTACGGTAATTTATTGCTACTGCTATTTTTATAATTTATTTATTACACTTGTCATTAATATTATATCTAAATCATTTTTAAGGATGGATCATTTCCCACTTCCCTCACATCACTGGGTGGGAAGTCGTGCCTGCCTATAATGAGGATTGGCCACGTGCTGCCGCATTTCTTCCGTACAGGGGAAATAATGTGATCGAACCATTAAGATTGTATCTTGACCGTCATTTAATAGATAACACCACATTCTGCTCATACGAGGTTCACCACGAGACGCATCTGTTGGACCTTATTTCCTTATACTTCAGATGACTACATGTGGATAATCTTTTATGTATCCTTATCTTTCCGAGCGAGTGATGCACCAATTTGGCAATTTGCAGATTATTCTGAGACCCCTTATGAGTGCGCTCCTCCCACCGTCCGTCGCAAAGATCTCGATGTGATACTTGACGATTTTGAGAGTTAGTACCATAAGAGTATCGTAAGATGCTAACTCTTGTATATTATATCGTTGCAAACAGATACATGACATGGTTCTATAAGGTTTCACACCATGTCATGACACCAAACGCTCTTGGAAGACCACCTAAACCAACTAATCAGAAGATACTTAAGGCTAGGGATGACCATATCGAGGACGTGTCAGCAGTCTGTTGGCATGTTGTGGAGATGGGTAGAGCACACATATAGTCATGACTCTTTTAGGATGACGGTCCCCAATTGACCATCGTGGAGAGCATGATTTTTGAGTTACGTAATGTTGTGCAGTTCAGGCGAAGGAAAAGGCAAGGGGTTAGACAACCCAATAGTTTATGTTTGAATGTATTGTTTTTTTTTTGTATTTTTGGACAAATGATGTGTGATCTTCACTTTTTTGGATTTACTTTAATTAATGTACGAATTTTTACTCTCATTTCACTTTAACATAACTTATTTACTTTAATATAGCTTGGTCTAAAAAAGTTACAATATTGTGACAATGATGCTGGTCTAAAATGATTCAGGGGGTTTCCTGAGATACATCTCCAAAAAAAACCCCTTACAATTAACACACTTCCAATACCTTTTAAAGGTCTTTATGGAACATTTCAGAGATGCATCATCGGATACACCTAAATAATATACAGAGATGCATCTTCGAACCATATTTTGTTCAAAATGGCGTGAATTTCTAAAAAGTGAAGACTAATATGATTTTGGGTGCATCTGAAGATGCATCTCTGAACGCATGAAGAGCATTTTCGAGTTTCCAGAAGTGTGGGATATACTCTTAAGGGTGGAAAGAGCAATTCCCTTGAAATTTTATGTTAAAAAATCAACCACTTATAAAGGGGGTTGCTTTTTCAACCTTTATGTGTGCATCTCACATCCTTGAAAATTCGAAAATACCCTTCATGTGTCCGGAGATGCATCTTTGGACGCACCTAAAATCATACTAACAAAGGCGTTGCAAGCGAGACACCTTTATTTGAGAAATTTTAGATGTGTCCGAAGATGTATCTCTGTAGTATACAAAACACAATATTTTATTGTATGAACCTACGTTACCTTTGTTGCAGGTTATAATTTAGTTGCCATTGTACTTTATGCATTTGGAGCTCTTTTATTGTTAAATATTGCTAGTTGATAAAAGCTTGTGGTCTGACAAAAAGTATTTTAAAACGACGTGATTTATTCTCTAAGGGATGAACATTTTTCGATCACGCTAATTTGCTGAAGTTATAAATTAGAAATCAACCTAACATAACTTTGAATTGATAAATAAGCTGTAGCATTTTAATGATACAAAATTTTTGTTTTGTGTTTTTCTTTTTACCTGTTATTATCCTCCACTCTTTATCTTTATAAAAGTTATTTAGATTTCAACATAGTGTGTTATGCAGATTAAGAAGATACATATTTAAACACTATCGAAAGATGCTTTTTCGGACACACTCAAAACTTCGTAAAATAAGAATGCCTCAATAGTTTATGCTAAAATGTGTGTAAAAAATGTATTTGTAGAAATATATCTCCAAACACTAAAGACAGTTGTGACTTTTTATGATTGTGTAAGAGAAGACATAAGAATGGAAAGAGCAACCGACGCATCAATTAGTATGTTGGGCTTGTAAAAGAAACCCAAAGTTATTGAGCCCACTATCACCAAGATTAGGCCCATTATTATAAACAAATATAAAAAAACATAAAAATGTAACATGTGTTATTTATAACAAGAAAAAACACAAGCGAGTTCGTTTTAGGGTTTATACTGCGGCAGAGCACTCTTTCGTTGTCTCTCCACCCACTCGTCACCATGGTACGTTATCAGCTTCTTACTCGTTCTACATTTTTATCATTCTCTTCATTCCATAAAATATTCATGTATGCTAATTTGTTCAGATCATATCAGAGAAGAACCGCAAAGAAATCTGCAAATACCTCTTTCAAGGTATATTCAACACAAATCATCATAATCATCTTAGTTTAAGTGATTCGATTTGATCTTAATTTTGTTTTTCTTGAATTGTTGAGTTCAGAGGGTGTATGTTACGCCAAGAAAGATTTCAATTTGGCAAAGCACCCAGAAATCGATGTTCCTAATTTGCAGGTGATTAAGCTTATGCAGAGCTTCAAATCAAGGGAATATGTCAGGGAAACTTTTGCATGGATGCATTATTACTGGTTCCTGACGAATGATGGAATTGAGTTTCTCAGAACTTACCTAAATCTTCCTTCTGAAATTGTCCCTGCTACTTTGAAGAAACAGGCTAAGCCAGCTGGGAGACCTTTCGGTGGTCCACCCGGGGATCGTCCTAGGTATTTTATCCTTCATAAATATTTGCCATGTGTTGTGTTTTTTAGGGTTTTGAATTTTGATCAAGTGGTTGATTGTAAATTGGTTAATTTATGAATAGGGGTCCACCAAGATTTGAAGGGGAACGTAGATTTGGAGGTGACCGAGATGGATACCGGGGAGGTCCTAGAGGACCTGGTGGTGAATTTGGAGGAGACAAGGGAGGTGCTCCTGCTGATTACAGACCCTCATTTGGGGTAAGCTTATTTTGTATATCAATGCCACTCTATAGTTCATGTTATTGATTTGTTGTTCGCTTGTTTTAGTATCTTTTTTTTACTATCTAAGATGATGTTAGTAACCAACTTATGTAAAGTTGTGTATATAGAATGTCTTGTTGCCTTGATTAGGAGTAAATGTGTAAATGATTCTGTTTTGTATAGTTGTTTTAAATTTTCAATTATGTGCATGTTTATTCACCAGTGAAAGTCTCAGAAACTAGTAAAATAGGAGGAACTCACATTGTTTCAATACTTGTTTTATTTCATGTTTGAACTTACTTTTAGGAGAGCCATGAGTGATTTTGAGGACTTACAAATGATTTTGGGGTGTATGGGAATTCTCAACTAGAGTTGAGTTTTGATTCATTGATTTTAATTGTAGCTTTTTCCATCAAATACGATTTAACACTTAAATTAATTATTTCATCCCACTTGTTCGTAAACATATGCAAAGATAAGTTTGTTCGTAAACATATGCAAAGATAAGTTTGTTCGTAAACATATGCAAAGATAAGTTTGTTTACTTTAAAATTACTGTTAGTCAAAATTAATTTTACTTCCGTCAAACCAAACATACATAATATCTAATGTTAGCATCCTATCAGCTTCTGATTTGTCTCTGCAATTTATGTGTGATCTATGTCAAGTTTTCTATTTTACTTGCAGTTTTGAAGTTTACTTGGATATGTTGTGTGACCTCCCCTCATGTACTTGGATGCCCTTTTTCAAAATTATTTTTTTGACCATAACACAATTGTGTACTTTGATTATTGTAGTTTACATCTGATTTGAGTTGTGATGCTTTTGTTGTTTTCATAGCCATGCGTAGTCTTCATGTTCATACATAGCTATTTGCATTTTCGTAGTAGAATTTTGGAAGAAATATGTTCCTGTGTATACAATGGTGTCTATTCTGGATTTACTCCCATTGTTTTCTTGTTGAAAGTTTCCTGATTCAAGTGATCTGTCTTATATTGTGCAGGGTCCTGGTGGAAGGCCTGGCTTTGGTCGTGGATCTGGTGGTTTTGGAGCACCTACCAGTTCAAATGATGCTTAAATTATAATGATTTCTTTTAAGTTTTCTATTTAGTTTTTTGAAACACAATTTTCTTGTAGTTGAAGTTTATTATACATTTTCCTCGCAGAGGTTGTTTATCGACATGTCACAATACTATATTAGTATTTATCATCTAATGAAAATTTTGAATTTCCGAGTGTTTTGTTGAACCTGTGCTCTACCACAATCTCTTATTTTCTCTTGTTTGTTCTACAATGAGTGCCAAAAGCTCAGATGTTTACAACTATTCCTGGGTCAGAAATTTGGGACATAACTTTCTAATATATTATATGTCAAACTTTTTTATTATTTTTAAGTTGGATATTTAAAATTCGATTCTAATTAAACTGTATGAAATTGGATGAGATCGGATTTTCAAACCGGCAATTCAAAACTAAATCTAACCGCAAGTCATGTTATATTTGGATCAAATTAGATAAAATTTTCCTTCAAAACCGACCTAACTATATCCTGAACACCTGAGATAATCTTTTCATAGTACTAATAAAATAATTTGCATTTCTGCATTCACATTTCAAGCACAAAAACTAGTTGAGCCAATCTAACTATGCATAATCACAGTTACTAAAACATAACCATTTTCACATAGAAACAAGAGTTGAGTTGTTTTCAAATAGAGAGGAAAGAAAATCTCTTCAGAACTTTATATATACACACTATGAAACACATATAGTACGTGTTTGTACACAGAAAAGCTCTCTTTCCCTTCATGTTCAGTTTATCATCCATTACCTTTTCTCTTTTTCATGCATAAAGTTTTCAATACGTGTTGACTTTTCAACCACACCACTGTTTCATTTCATATGCAGTCTGTGAATCCACAGTGAAACGTGGTTAGAAAATTTATAGGTGAAAACACAACCTAATAAGAGAAAGAAGCATGGTTTCTAGAAATCTCAAGTGTTTTAGCCATTATGGAATACAAAGCAAGCATCTCGTGATAAATCTTCAAAAGCACTTTTAGAAATCACGTTTCTGTTTTAGCTTTTACAGGTAGACTTATCAATAGTCAAGTATTATACTCATGATCTGGAAAACTCCATTTCAGGTTTCTTGAATCACACTTATCTTACATTTGCTTCTTTTCCACTTTCTTGTGTTCTATGTGTCAACATTAGCTTCCATTACATTGTTCCAAGAACAAAGGTATCTTTGTATTTTCATATACCTTTTCTGTGGTGGATTTTCATTTAGTCATGGAAATTTGTTGAATGAAAACTCTCTCTTTGATTCTTGAAAGGTGAAGACCCTTTGTTCAAGTTTTAACATGGCAACAAAAGAGTCAAGCTCTTCTGCTTCTGCTTCGGCTTCTGCGGACACTAAAATCAAAAGGGTTCTTACTCATGGTGGTAAATATGCACACTACAATGTGTATGGAAACTTGTTTGAGGTGTCTTCTAAGTACGTGCCTCCCATTCGTCCTATCGGTAGAGGCGCGTATGGTATCGTTTGGTAAGCGTTTTTAGTTTCTTTCTTTCATAGGACGAGGTAAATGCATGAATTCGGTGTTTTGTTTTTGATTGTTGGAAATGATTTTACTGTCACTTGAACAATGTTTCTTTTTAGTGCTGCTGTTAATTCCGATACACATGAACAAGTTGCTATTAAGAAGATTGGTAATGCTTTTGACAATATAGTTGATGCGAAAAGGACTTTGCGCGAAATCAAGCTTCTTCGCCACATGGATCATCAAAATGTAAGTGCGAATTATGAAACTAGAAATGAATTAGTTAAGGGATTATTTAACTAAATTTCTGAAGATTACTTTCACCAGATCATTGCCATCAAGGATATTATACGACCCCCGAAAAAGGAAGCGTTTAACGATGTATACATTGTTTATGATTTGATGGACACTAATCTCCATCATATAATTCATTCTGATCAACCTCTCTGTGAAGAACATTGTCAGGTTTGTTTCTAATGATTTTGTTCGACCATAATTTCGTTTTCACTATTGTTTTTTTTCCGAGGAACTTTTGATTAGATTTGCTAAGTTCTAACATGAAGTGTTCACACAAACTCTGCAGTACTTCTTATATCAGCTGTTACGCGGGCTGAAATATGTGCACTCGGTTAATGTTTTGCACCGTGATCTTAAGCCGAGCAATTTACTAGTGAATACAAACTGTGACCTTAAAATTGGCGACTTCGGTTTGGCAAGGACAACATCTGAAACCGATTTCATGACTGAGTATGTTGTCACGAGATGGTACCGAGCCCCGGAATTGCTCCTCAATTGTTCTGAGTACACTTCTGCGATTGATGTTTGGTCTGTTGGTTGCATATTTGGTGAAATTATGACCAGAGAGCCCTTGTTTCCTGGCAAAGACTATGTTCATCAACTAAGGCTTATCACAGAGGTATGGTTTTGATGTTTCCCTTTTTTAACTTCGACCGAAGCATTGCTATGTTTCTAACCGATGTATTATTGCGTTTGAAGCTATGATAGCTCTCTTTGAAATGATATCAGGTTCCGTCTTGAATGTTGTTAATGACTGCATATTTAAGTTCATATTATAGTTTAGTTGTAAATTTAATGGCCAAAAGATGTGACACTTTTTTTTCCTTCTGCATAAAAGTTAATAGGTTCGCCCGATGATGCTAGCCTTGGATTTCTCCGAAGTGACAATGCTAGAAGATATTTTAGACAGTTTCAGCAATACCGGAAGCAAAAATTCTCGTCTAGATTCCCAAACATGTTACCTGAGGCACTTGACCTGTTAGAAAAGATGCTTATTTTTGATCCAAACAAACGCATTACAGGTACTTATCTTCTCTGTAGCACCCACACCTCTGAAAAAAGGTGTGTCCGCGTCAGTGTCAGTGTCGTGTCTGTGTTTGTGTCCGTGCTTCATAAGTCTTGTATATTTATTAGTATTTTCATTGATTTGCAGTTGACGAGGCACTGTGTCACCCATATCTTTCATCGCTTCACAACACCAACGAGGAGCCGGTGTGTCCAAGGCCATTCACTTTTGATTTTGATCAGCCAACATGCACTGAAGATCATATCAAGGAGCTCATATGGAAGGAGTCTGTGAAGTTCAATCCAGATCCACCTTGTCAGTAATCCCTTTCTTATTTTGTATAAATGTAACCTCTATTGCCTGTCCATCGTCGTTCAGATGATTCGCTTAAGACAGAAGCTCTCTTTCTTTGTAATCTAATCCTAAAACCAACTACGACACGGAAAGAAACTTCTCTTGAAAATCGGATGTTACACGCATTTATACGAGTAATAAAAAAGCTGTTGTATTGTTCTCAAGTTTGCTTTAGGAGGAATAGGGTGTCATTGACAAAGAAAAAACATGATACCGAAATTGTGACGAGTCTGTCATGGACATCGAGCTTCTTTCATAATACCTGATGTTTATCTTTAAACCGCGTTTTTAAGTTTCAATTATGTATCTGGTAACATTTGTTAGATATGAAGATTTCTTCCTTCTCCTTGTTTCATTGCTAAATTTGATGAGTTTGGATAAGTAATTTATTTAGCATTATAGAAAAGGACTAACAGAAAATCTGTAAAAAGTCTCAAAGAAACAGTTTTTGGAAGTATTACATTGTTTGGATTGTTCCCTTGAAATTGAGTCATTTCTTTCTATACTATCATCACAAATTTATTCTATAAGTACATGTTTGAACCTCGACGTCTTCTTCGATAGGCAAACTTCCTTCTGGGAAGGTGCATGCCGCAACATCCTCTACTCCTTGGTCTGGCAACAGGCCACACGGCACAGGAGTGACGCCACTTGAAACCCCGGCGATATCGGTGCAATTCCACGGCAATTTTTTCGCCTTCTTTGCTAGTCCAATGGTAACATTGGATATGCAGATTCCGGTAAACGGTGCATTAGATATACCTTCCAACTTTGCAGCCATAGTCACGTTTTCAGCAACCATATCGCGGTAATTAATATTCTGAATCACAGGAATCGCGTTAGGATCGTAGTTGTTATCGGCATGAGAGCCATAATCTCCTGTCATCCAAAATACCCATTTCATGGTTTTCATGGTCATCCTTCTAACATAAATGTCCCTGACGTATCCTCCTCTTCCAACAGCAGTTTTGATCCGAACTCCCGATTCAGAATTGATCGCCAGAATGTCCTCAGCCTTTACATCTTCAATACCACCCGACATTTCGCTCCCTAAAGCAATCACAGCACTCGTTGGAGAAATACAAGTGAGCCTTCTTATTACCAGCTGCTTAGTCGGCATTCCATAAGCTATACCATACTCATCCCAACCACTCTTCACAGCCACACAGTCATCCCCTGACACTATATAACAGTCCTCAATCCGCGTGTTCGTGCAAGAGTCTGCGTCATAAACCATAATCAGTCGCGGATATACTAGACTATACATCGCAGCATCTTCGAAAAGACGTATATACTAACTTAACTTACCAGGGTTGATCCCATCTGTATTTGGTGAATTCACCGGAGCGAGAATCGTGATGCCTCGAACAACAATGTTGCTGCATTCAATTTCTTTATATTAGAAAACTCGGAACAATAATGCAGTAGATTGATGATAAACACCGCAAAGAGAAAACGACGAACCTGCTGTAAACAGGATGAACATTCCAGGATGGAGAATTAACCAGAGTGAGATTTGATATCTGAATATCATCTGAGTGCATGATTTCAATCAGGTAAGGCCTGGTATAACTAAGCTCCCCCTTATGAAACTTTTGCCACCACACTTCACCTTGTCCATCTAATGTTCCATTGTCCCCTATTCGAATTCATAGTTAACGAAACCAAATTTTAGATTAATCCCAAAATCATAACCGGATTGTACTGTTGGCGATATCTCAAAAGTTACCTGTTATGACTACATCAGTGAGGTTGGTTCCGAAAATTAGACTGCTATACCTTCCGCCTTGAGTGTCCCTCCCTCGACCATAAGACGGTAAGGGCTCGATCACCGGCCACTCACTTTCATCCTAACACAACACATCACAAACATAATATCAACATTCAAAGCACTTCAATTACATTACATTTGCATATTCATATAGATGTGCAAGACTAGTTAAGGTATAATCAAACCTGAGAGGCGAGAATGACAGCATCTTTGTGTAGGAACAAAGTGAAATGACTGGTGAGATTGAAGCTACCAGTCAACCATCTTCCCGGTGGAACATAAAGTTGAGACCCGCCGTTCGCCGAGTACTGACTCAGATGATCCACGGCTGTCTGGAAAGCTCGTGTGTTCGAAGTTTGTCCATCACCAACCGCTCCAAACTCCGTCACTGAGGCACTGTAAGCTCTGCAGTTCGCAGCACAGTACTCAACATAGTGTTCTACAGCCGGTGTTTTTCGGCTCTCGACTACATTCAAGCTTGGCAAAGACAAAGACACCAATAGAGGCAGTAACAACAATAACACATCCATAGGAAAGAAAGATGAGAAGAATTAAACAATGTTGAGCTATAGATACATGTATAGGTCTATGTGTATATATATATTGGTAGTGACTATTAAGCATTATACTTTTCTCTCCTCATTCCACCCACTCAACCAAAAATTATATATTTCTTATTCTGTCATGTGATAACATTTACAGGAATGTGATAAAGTTGCATTTAATTGGTTAAGATTAAACAGAATTTACTGGACCAAACTACTACACTTTGGTTGGAATTTGTTAACTTGGTTTAGTCTACAAGTCAAATAATGCATTTTTCCACTTTAAGTTCTAGTCATTTTTTTTAGCTTAAATTATCTAATAGGAGACATTTTGGGAAGTGAAAAATTTATTGCTTGCATTATTAACTTCCCTAATGTAGTTTGTTTCATCATGTGACAAAATATATATATTCTTGGAAATTAGGTCATTTGTTCTTGTATAGTTATTATATCTATGAGGACCATTTTGCACTTTTGATGCCACCTTCTTTTGCCTTCCATTTTGAAGCTATTTTATTATATATTTTCTACTCAATGTGTGGTTGTTTTAGCATTGAAGTTTTTAGTGGTTCACTATAGGTTTGTACTTTAAGGTGTAGAAGAGAAAGTGGTAAGGGCAATATAGATTGAGTGGGCAATAGGAGTGTTTGGAGGGGTCCACATTGGTCACGGAAGTTTGTTTGAATGTGTCTATGTGAACTAACAATATATTATTGCATTCTCGTGAAGGTTTCTAATCACGGAAACAAGACACGTGTACAGTCTCATCATGCTATTGTCGATACTCTTCACGGGCCAAACTTCGTTTTCTTTTGAAATAGGCATTTGAAAATATTGTATTAACGCCCTAAAAATTAGAGATTAATGTTAATCATGTATTGAAAATATAAACTATCTTTAATCTCGATTCTAAAAAAATGTGAGACTATTAGTTACAAAAACGTATTTAATTGATTACAATCTGATAAGAGATATAGAAAGGGGAACGGCCATAACTCTTGTAAGGTATGGCCAACTTATCT
Source organism: Lathyrus sativus (assembly GCA_963859935.3). Taxonomy (NCBI): domain Eukaryota; kingdom Viridiplantae; phylum Streptophyta; class Magnoliopsida; order Fabales; family Fabaceae; genus Lathyrus; species Lathyrus sativus. The sequence continues at coordinate 686,726,202 of OZ012741.1, read as the reverse complement.
AATGCTAGTGAAGGAAGCAAAAGGGATGAACTAAGGAATTTAAAGGAAGAATTAATAATGTTGAAAAGTAAAGATGGTTAACAACCATGAATGAGGAAATGAAATATCTAGAATAGAATAAAGTCTAAATTTTGGTTGAAAATCCTAAAAGGCAAAGAGTAATTGGATCTAAATGGATATTCAAGAATAAGGAAGGAATTCAATGTCAAGTGATAGTTAGGTTCATAGAAAAATTTGTTGCAAATTAATTTTTTCAGCTTGAAGGTATATATACTTCGGTGAAGTCTTTGCACATGCTATAAAGCAAAGTCTCAGGTAGTGGTATAGAAAGTTTGATGAATTCATGTTGAAGATTGGTTTTCAAATATGCAATTTTGGCAGTTGTGTCCACATTCTTAAGGAAAATACCTAGTCCTTATTGTGAGTGGGTAAAGTCTTGTATTGTCGCCTTTTCAGTAATGTTAGATATAAGGGAAGATACCATTTCAATTGTAGAGATATCAATCTTGTAATTTCATATCTATAGTTAAATATCTCGTTATTCTTTATTTGACATAGAGCTGAATTGAGTATGAACACTATTGTGATAAATGTCGTATTAGAAACAAATAAAACTATGAGAAAAATTATTATTTTTTGAATAAACATAAAAAACTCTATCAGATTTACGAAAGAGGGAGAAGAGGAAAGAAAAAGAACAAAAATTAGTTTAAACTGTTTTACTATTTACTTTCATAATTAAGGAAAATTATTTACAAGAAAATATCAAACAACCTTAAACCCCTTTCAACAACATGAACAATCTATTTATAGATTACAAGCTAACTTAACCAACAAGATAACTTATACAACTGCATGCTAGAATAAGCTTTGACTACAACACACATATTTGAATCTTGCATGCTTGAATAGACATCGACTACAACATGCACAACTTCTGTCGAAACATGAACTTATCCCTATCGAGACTAGAGTTCGACCCAAAATATCACAAATCTCTATTTTGGAACAAACTCTACAACGTTAAGGGTACAAACTAGCTTTCCTCGTGAAACTTTATCAGCTGCATACAATGGAAGAACTTGCTACTTGGAAGTGACTTGGTGATCATATCTACATCATCGTGATTTTTTGAAATCTTCATCACTTTGACTTCTCCACTTTCAATTTTCTGCCTGACGAGATGTAGCCTAACATCAACGTGCTCTGTTTTTCCATGATAGGTTGAATTCTTCGACAAATATATGACACTTTGACTATCACATTTAACAGTGATAACCTGACCTTGAAGTTTTAGTTCCTTAACAAACCCTTCAAGCCACAATGCTTCTTTCACAACTTCCATGAGGGAAGTATATTCAACTTCAATGGTTGATAAAGAAACAACCTTTTTAAGAGAAGCTTTCCAACTGATTGATGCACTAAGCATAGTGAAAACATATCTAGAAAGAGATTTTTTGGTATCCATACATTCTGCATAGTCAGAGTCAACAATTCCTTCAACTTCGGCTTCACTATGACTCATGGATCCACTATAAACCAGGACCCTACTCAATGATCCTTTTATGTATCTCAGAATCCACTTCCAAGCTTTCCAGTGTTCCTTCTCAGGATTGACCATATACCTGCTTACAAGGCTCACTTCGTACATCATGTTTGGCCTCGTCCAGACCATATCATACATCAAAGAACCAACTGTACTAGCATACAAAATTCTATTCATATAGGATATTTTGACTTTAGTACTAGGACTTTGAGTCATAATCAGCTTGAATTGAGGATTTCTCGGTGTTACAACAGATTTTGAATTCAACATACCAAATTTATTGAGAATCTTCTCCAGACACATCTCTTGAGATAAGCATAATCTCGATTGCTTTCTATCTCTCCAAATGTCAATCCTAAGAATCTTGGTGGCAACTCCCAGATCCTTCATGTCGAACTCCTTATTAATTTCAACCTTCACTTTCAGTAAATCCTATACTCCATTGCATGCTATGAGGATCTCATTTACATAAAGTAACAAAATAGCAAGTGAACTTCCAGGTAAAAATATGAAGTAAACACATATGTGACATGAACTTGTTGAATCTCATATTCCATTGTTGAGGAGATTGTTTTAGGCCATATAATGACCTATTCAAATTGCACACTTAATCTTCCTTTCCTTTTTCTGCATACCCTTTAAATTGCTTCATCAGGATTGTTTCATCTAGATCACCATACAGGAAACATGTCTTTACATCCACGTGTTCAAGTTCTAGGTCGAACTTTTCCACCATGGCTAACAACATTCTTATGGATCTATTCTTTACATCAGGTGATAACACATCATTGAAGCCGACTCCTTCTTTCTGCGTGAACCCCCTAGCAACCAACCTTGCCTTAAATCTCTTCAACATCACTCCTTCGACTCCTTCCTTATTCCTTAACCTTGAAAATCCACATACATATGACTAACCGAGCTCCTGCAGATTTCTCGATCATCTCCCAAATGTTATTACCATGAAGAGATTTCATCTCATCATCCATGACTTTAAGCCACTCAGTCTTATTTCGACTCCTCACAACTTCCTTATAATATCTAGGTTCTTCATCAAGGACCTCACTTGCAGAGATTAAGGCAAAAACTATAATATATGCATAACTAAATCTTGAGGTGGCTTGATGACTCTTATTGACCCGTCTCTTGCCAGCAAGTAATCATTATCTGTCTCCTCATCTTCGTTAGCAAGTTATGTTTATTCTTTGACTTCATCTGGGGTTATGCAATTCAACATCATTATGCTCCACCTCAACGGGAATCTCTTCTTGTTCCAACTTTTCTGAAGAGATCTCTGCATTTTAACCTACATCATTAGTTTTATTGAACTCCTTTTCTGCTTCATTGGAAACTACAACTCAACTTGGGATACACCTTCTGTGACCTAGCTCTAGGAACCACGACCTATAAGCTTTTACTTCTTTAGAGTATCCAAGAAACAAACATCTTAGAGATCTAGGTTCGACCTTATCTTGCCTAATGTGAGCATAGGCTAAATAGCCAAATAATCTAAGTCCGTCGAGATTAAATGGATGTCCCAACCATACTTCTTTAGGTGTCTTCGTCACTAAGGCAGTCAAGGGACACCTATTTATTAGGTATGCTGCAATCACAACAACCTCAACCTAAAAAATCTTCTTTAATCCAACATTAACCAACATGCATCTAACCCTTTCTAAGATTTTTCGATTGAATCTCTCAACCAAGCCAATTTGCTGAGGAGTACCTGCAGTAGTCTTTTGCCTTATAACACCAGACATACTATAATAACTATCAAAAGTTTCATTGCAGAACTCAGGACCATTATCAGTTTTCAACCTTTTGACCTTCCTACTAGTCTAACTTTCGACCAGTCTTCTAACTTTTAAAATTTTCAAAAATTTCATCCTTAGTTTTATGGATGAATACCCATAACTTTCTAGAATAATCATCAACTATGGATAAAAAATACTTTTCACCTAAGTGTGAAGGATTCCTTGTAGGCCTCCAAAGGTCAGCATGCATGTATTTAAGGGATCCATGTGTTCTTTGTTTGCCTTTGTTAAACTTCACTCCACATGATTAACCAAACACACAAGGTTCATAGAATTCCAACTTTTTGACTTTGTCACCATCCAACAAATTCTCTTTCCCCACTTCGACAAGATCCATTTCACTAACATGGCCTAATATCATGTGTCATAGTTTTGTCTTTGACATAGGTTTCATGGAGGAAAAATCTGCAGATCCATTTACAACCTCAACCTCAAGGGTATACAATCCTTATTTCTTTACGCCTCTCAAGACTTTCTCCGACCTCTTCATGACTCTCAGGATACATTTCTCTCTTTTGAAAAAATATCCCTTCTTGTTGAATTCACCAAGAGAAATTGATTTTTCTTAGGGTCAGGTGCATACCTGACACCACTCAATAACTTTATTGACTCATCATTGAGCTTGAATCTCATAGATCCAATACCTATAATTTTGCAAGCTTTTTTGTTTCCCTACAATACTTATCCACTATCTTGATCATATAAATCCTCAAAAAAATCTTTGTTTAGAGTCATGTTCCAAGTGCAACCTAAATCCACGATCCATTCCTGGCAAGAATTGCTTCTCAAAACTACTAGGACCTCAAATGATTCAAAATCATCTTGCACAATAACTGCATTTCCATTATCCTTACCTCCAAGATTATTCAAGTGTTCAAGGAACACCTTTATTGAGTGACTCTCCTTCTTGTAGTGGTAACACATAATTCCAGGATAATCACCACCACAAGACTTCTGTAGACCTTTACAGTTCTTCCTCTCATACTTATTATCTTTCTTTAAGAACTTCCTTCAACGGACAAACCTTCTCCAATAGATGATGGCCTTTATTCTTTTCTTTCATTCAAGTCCTTCAAATACAAGGCTGGTTGAACTTCTTCAAAGGTCATGGACTTTCTTTCATACAAGAGAGTTTCTTTGAAGTGAGCATGAGATCTTGGTAAAGCACACAACAACCGCAATGCTTGATCTTCATCATCAATCTTGACCTCGATATTTTCAAGATCAAGAATAAACTTGTTAATGCTCAGCCAAGACTTTGTCTTCACTCATCTTGAATGAATAAAAAACTTACTTCAGGTAGAAATGGTCCACCAAAAACTTATTCATATAAAAACCTTGAGTTTTCTCCACACACCCACTGTAGTTTTCTCTTTTGAAACTCGTCTCAGAACCTTACCACCAAGGCTCAAGATGATTGTAATATGGGATTTCTCGATCATCGTCATCTTCTACTTCTCTGTTAGGGCAACATCCATGTTCCTTGATCCTTTCAACACTTCTAACAAATCCTGTTGAACCAGTAGGGCTTGCATCTTGAAATGCCATAAACCGAAATCATTCACACCGGTGAATTTCTCAATCTCATACTTCGTTGACGACATCTTGTTCCACGTTTACCGCACTAGTTTTTTGTGACAAACACCATACCCTGAACGAATAAAATATGAGAAATATTGAGTTTCTTAAACAAACACAAGAAACCCTATTAGGTTCACAAAAGAGAAAGAAGAAACAAGAAGAAGAAGAAGAAGAAGAAGAAGAAGAATTGGTTAAAACTGTTTTACTATTTACTTTCACAATTAGGGCAAATTATTTACTAGCAAATATTAGCCAATTTTAATGGCCTATCAACAATCCGAGAGAACAGCCTATTTGTAGACTACAAGCTAACTTGACCAACAAGATAACTTATACAACTGCATGTTAAAACAAGCTTTGACTACAACACACACATCTTCGACTCCTACATGGTTGAACAAACTTCGACTACAACATATATAATTCTTGTTGAAACATAAAGCTATCCTTGTTGAGACTAGAGTTTGATCCAAAATACCACAAACACATATTTATCGATGTCTTTCTTTTCCTTATCTTCTTTAATTTTATTTGATTTTAAAATGTTATTATATGCACTATGAAGAAATTAGTAAAATAATTTTTTTTTGTAGTTTTCATTGTTAGTTTGATCTTGTATTTTTTGCTTTTAAATGATCAAACTCTAAAAATTTAATCTCTTTCTCGTATGTCTTGTTTTTCTAAAGAACGGCAAAAAAAACTTCATATTTTATTCAGATGGACCAACCTGCCCCACCTTTTCCGTGCACCATATTTTTTAGCAGGTTAAGCGCAACAAATCAAGTAATTTTATTTAACCAATAGAAGCATATGAATTTTGATATTTAAATCGCTTGCCTCTATTTTATATCATTCAACACAATTTATCAAATATTTTCCTAGTGCTTGTATTAAACCCAATTATAAAAAGTAGGATGTCCATTTACATGAAAATACATAAGAAACATGAGATATATGAAGACATCTATTTTTGCTCTTAGTTTTAGTTTTTCTATTTTGGTGTTTCATTTTCCTGAACTAATCCATTATGCTTACTCATGAACTACATATATTGACTATAAAGCACATAGTAGAGAGGAAATAAGGAAGAATGGAAATGACTTCGTTCAGATTTGTGTATGTGAGAGAAAAAGATGAAGACAACAATCAAAATCTTGAATATATTTTTGGTGACTGATTTTTTCAGTCGCTATATAAATCACAAATGTTTGTTTAAAACATGTGGCATCCATGTCAGTGGCATACACCATCCCATCAGCACACATCTTGCTAAATATCTGTGTTAAATTTTTAATATATGCAAATTTGTTTCTATATGTTAGGAATCAAAACAGAAAACTAAACAAAATCAACCTGTCAAAAATCAATCTTTATGCACCAGTATTTTTACCATAATATTATTCTACATGACAAATTACTTAATAAAATCAACAAAAACCAATTTCCAATTATTAATTTATTCCATCATATAGTTTGTTCTTTTGACAAACATCAAAGCATAATTAAGTTCTACATCAACAAAAAAATCAGACATGAAAAAAACCACTACTGTTAGTTGCTGTAATCATAATTATAATGGATGTCGAATAACCAACATACATCGCTACAAGAAAAACTAATATTTGTTGGGTAATTTTGCTGGGTGAATTTCACCTTGCAAGCCATATGGAGGGAAATGAAATTTTTTAAAAAAATGTTTGAGAGGCGTTATTCACCTCACAAGACAATTTTCAAAATTCAAAATTTGAATGTTATGGCAAGTCAATTCAATGTAGG